>CM029514.1:19142682-19845442 GCA_017140475.1 Eucalyptus fibrosa | reverse complement strand
CAATTTCCATCTCAACCTTTTTTTTATGATGACAAAAAAGGGAAGAGATGCAAGATTTGAAAACATTGAACTTTTGATTTATTTTGATGTTTGTTTGGTTTGACTTGACTTTTGTCCTGGATGTGGACTGAATTTGGGATTTGGATTTGATCGTTTATATTAAATACTATTGATATCTTATGGATGGCTTTACTCGCATGCAAGACTAACCTATTTTCTGTGGTTGTAGATTTTAGTGTTATTATTCATTAAGCCATTTATCTTTATAAGATATCCATATTTGTTTGAGTAATATTTTGCATGTCAAAGTTATCCAAATCTGCAGGAAAGTTTTGTCACCATCAAAAAGGGGGAGATTGTTGAAGAAATCTTCATGAAGTGTTTTCAAGCCGATAAAACGCTCTAATTTTAGCCTAGTCTCGAAGATTCAGAGACTCTACTATTTAAAGTCCGAAGACCTCCCATCACGTACTCAAGACTCAAAGTCTATTCTCATTGACAATTTCTAATCCGTTGAAGAAAGGCTATCCAGAACTAGATGTTTCATTAAGGATATGACCTTATTGACCGGAGAAGATCTCTTGGCTGGATATGACATAACGAAATCCTTTATTTGATCATGATTGATTCGGAGATTAAGGATCCGATGATTGGCGAAGTATACCTGGAAGATTCTACTTATGGAAACCGAGATCCTGATTGTATGGGCGAGTGGATTGATGGGCTATCGACATGTTCTTTTAATAGCTCGAATGATCTTTCTTAATTGATTCCGCCCAACGGGTAGATTGGAGGAATTCCTTGGTAAGTGCCAACCCAGTATGATGGCATGAAGGAGTATATATAAGGAAGACGTTCCAATTGTTCAAGAGGGTACGTGAGGAAGAATTCTAAAGTCTCGAAACTCCTTGTTCTTAGTCAGTTCATTTGTTGAGCGAAATCTTGTATGCAAAAGAGAGTCTATATTTGCAGAAACCTTGAGGAAGTGTAGTAGAATATCTACAATGTGGAATCAAGGAAAGCTTTGCTGTAACATCTCTTTCGTTCATAGTGAAATCCAGCCGGTAGGCTGTCGCATGCGGAAGAGTGGACGTAGGCTTGGAATAAGCAGAACTACTATAAACCTTGTGTCCAATTTTCTCTTCCCTACTCTCTACTTTACTTTGATCATAATTCGTTTTGTTAACCGTGAGAACTTCCATTTTATTGTCCAGGTAGTATTGCTTTCTTATCTCGAAAAATTATTTTTACACTTATTCACCCTCTAGGTGTTTATACTAGCTATCTCACCTTTCACTTCTCTAAAATCCAACAAAAACACGCATGTGCTATATTTCACTTTTCAATCCAAGAATTTAGAGAATAAAACTTCATATTTAAGAGCTACTAAGGTGATGAAGGCAATTGATGGCTCGCGGTTTACGTTCGTTCGAGGTATGTAAAGTTTATAGATATTAAGTTGGCCAAATGTCCTTAAAAATTAACTTGGTTAGTTGATCGAAATGGTGAAACTTTGATGTGTATGGATGAGTATGGTAGTTGTTAAATAACATTGATGACATCTTACATGTTCATTCTGTTTCTTTCTACTTCATTTTGAGAAGTTAGAATCAGCTCATTCTGCCACATTTATCTTAATGACCCATTGCATATTCATTCTATTTTTTTTCGCTTCGTTCTAGATAATTAGAATCCGGTCGTTCTGCCATATTCCTCTTGATGACCCATTACGGGTTGTCTGTTTTGCTTCTTCCTACTTTATGCTAGGTAGTCAAATTTTCGTCGTTATGTCATATTTATCTTAATGACCCAATACATGTTCATTATGCTTCTTTCTACTTCATTATGGGAAGTTAGAATTTGGTCATTCTGCCATATTTATCTTGGATGACCCATTGCACGTTCATTCTTCTTCATTTTGTTTCATTACGCATAGTTAGAAGTGGTTCATTCTGTGATATTTGTCTTGATAATCTATTGCATATTCGGCTTTACTTTGTTCTGCTAGAATTTGATTAGTTAGAATATGTTCGTTTACTTATTCTACTAGAATTTCCTATGATAGAATTTGTCCATTTGTGAATCTGTCTTTTGTGAATCTACTCATTTGGTGGAATCGCTCACTTGTTAAATCTACCAACTTGTAAATCTGTTTTTTCATAACTGTGTATTGGTTCAGACAAACTTTACTAAGTATAAATCTATTCATTGTTGAATCGCAACTTGTGAATATGTTCATTGATAAATCTATTTATTGGTTTAGATAGATTTTATTGGGTATAAATCTGCCAACTTGTGAACCTGTTTATTAATAATGAGTTCAGACAAGACTTTACTAAATATGAATATATTCCTTGTTGAATTGTTCATTTGTAAATCTATTCATTATTGGATACATTCTTTTGTTCTAGAAGTTTCTATTAAGCTAGAATTTGTCATTTTGATTGTTTAGACTTTATGACTAGAATGCACTTGTTATTCTAACTCAAAATTTACCAATTTACATGTTCAAACTTTACATCTAGAATATATTTATTCATTCGGATCCTGCTCAATGTCCAGACTCAAAATGTACTCATTTAGATCTCTAGACTTTAACGACTAGAGTATGCTATATGGTTAATGTATTAAATTGAGTTGAGATATGTGTGATATGCTTGTAAGTATACATTTATTATGGCTTTAAATGATATTAATGTGATTCAGTCACCCATATAGTAGTGCGTGACGATGCCCCATGGTGGTAGTTCGCTAGATGTCCTAGTGGTTGGGATGCTTCTCAAAGAATGTTTTGGGATGCCTCGGGAGTTGAGACGCATACAAGTGGGGATACCTTTGTGGTAAAAGTTTTCAGGATGTCTTGAAATTGAGATGGATGCCCAGGAAAGTTTGAGAGGAAATATTAATGAATAAAATGCATTGTCATTTGTATAACCAAACATTATTTATATTATTTGTTTGTTTATGTGAAACATGATGTGTACATGCATGAGTCTCGGATGGATGTATTATTGAATAACAATTTCTATGATAAATGAAAATGGGAAACGAGAGTCTGCTTATGTTTTTATCACACTTATCGGATGATTATGCATTCAATTTGTGTATACCAATATAAGTGGTAAGAGAATTCTTTTAACTTAAAACTAGAGATTTTATTTACTGGGTTTCGGCTCATTCCTTTTATTTTTCAAATATGTAGAATGTACACGCTTCAACATTTGCACTATAGAGTCCTTATCACTTATGAAGGTATTTATGAAATATGCTTAAACTAGAATCTGGAATAATATATATCAAGTATAGTTCATGTGGGTTGATGTAGGAGGTTTCACAGATGGGTTCCTTTTCAGTTCGTTTCCTAGTACCAAGACCTTGAAGGTGAGTTAGTCGATCCGTTGAAAGGCTTCAATCTTGATGATAGAGACGCAACAAATGGAGAAGTTATCAACCCGTGATTTTAGTATGGACATTTATACAAACAGATTTTTCGAAGTATAGTATAGTATAAAGATAGGTCTCCACATCCCTACCTGCACTTTTGTTTTTTGCTCTAAAAGTAATAAAATTGTGAACTCAAAAGTGGTATAAATAAAAGAGGCATAAGTATGTTGATTATACTTGTAAAGTCTTTAATTGTTAAAGGAATATTAGTAAATGTTTGATTAAGCTTTCGCATACTAAAAAAAGAGTAATAATATAAGAATCACATATCATCACGTATCACGTATCAGCTGACGTCCGGAGTGTTACACTTGAGCACCTAATATATTCTCATGGCAACTTCTCTGCGTCGTAACTAATCATACTCTCATCACAAACATCATTGCTTGTGGCTCTAGTCGACGTCGCAGTTTCCCTACTGCTCTTCCAACCACCACTATCGCTGTCACTAGTGTTGATCGCCTCATCGCTGCCGCTGCCTCTGATCGAAGCTGCATCATGGTCGCTGTCATTGCTATCATGCACTGACACACCCACATGATCCGTCACTTCCAGCTCTGTGTTCACCTGTAGCTGCAGTGCGAAATTGAGGCCCCACACAACGTCGTTCATGGATGGCCGCTTGCCCCTTGTCCTGCAAGCAGCTCATGGCGATCTCGCAGAACTTGTTGAGGCACTCGGGGGTGATAGACCCTTCAGGTGCGGGTCCACGATCTCCTCGACGGCCCCGCTCTTGCAGCAACTCTGCGCCCACTCAGCCAGGCTGATCTGCTCCATTGGGGCCATCCGCTCACAGCAGGCCTTGCACACAGCACCTCGAACAGCACCACGCCAAAGGAATAGACGTCGGACTTGTCAGTCAGCCGCTGGTGCCTGAAGTACTCCGGGTCAGGTACCCGAAGGTGCCCTTCACGGCCGTGCTAACGTGCGTCTTAGACTCGCTCGTGGGTCCGACCTTCGAGAGCCCAAAGTCGGACACCTTGGCAACCCACTTCTCGTTGAGCAGGATGTTGGTCGTCTTCACGTCGCGATGTATGATGGTGTGCTTGGCACCGCTGTGGAGGTAGTGGAGCCCCCACGCGGCGCCTATGCAGATCTCGAGCCGCTGCTTCCAGGGGAGTGGGGGATTATCGGTGTTGTAGAGATGGTCGCTGAGGGTCCCGCGTGCCATGTAGTCGTACACAAGTATCATCTCTCTCGCGTCCTTGCAGAACCCAATCAGGGAGACTAGGTGGAGGTGCCGGAGCTGCGAGAGCATCTCGATCTCGGTCCTGAACTCATGGAGGCCCTGCTGCGATCCCTGGTTCAGCCTCTTGATCGCCACCGGAGTGGCCCCGCCATCGACGTAGCCCTTGTACACGTTGCCGAACCCGCCCACGCCGATAATAAACACCTTGTCGAAGTTGTTCGTGGCCGCTCTGATCTCCGCCAGCGAGAAGTAGCGGCACAGATCCAACGGCAGGGACAACCACTGGGTCTTCATTGACTTGGTCGTCGAGCGGGAGACCGGGCCCCACCATGAGGTGCCGTCGCTCGAGGTCGAATCCTTCGCTCTGTTTTTTCGCTGGTGAAGAAAGAAAGCCAGGAGAAAGAGCACAGTGCAGCCCAAAGTTCCACCAGCAACGATGGCAATTTTTCCTGCTTTGCTTGCCGGTGAAGTTGATCCGGGTTCAGCCCTGCGAGATTCTTGTCTGGATTGATGATCTTGAAAATCTCGAGGCCATTCAAGATGGGATCAGAGGAAAGATTAGAACCATTTGGGAGCGCGCCCAACGCGACGGAGAGGTTGGTTCTTTTCTTTTGGCTGTGATCCAGGAGGGCTACTGCAAAATCTCTATAGACGGGCACGCCCTTCCCGCTCCAACTAATGACATCCGCACGATCCTCGACCAATTGTGAATGTATGAAAATCTCGAAAGCCCGATCTAAGGGCTCATTTATCTCTATCTGGAATTCGCAAAAGTGTAACCGGACCAAGTAGTAGAAGTTCACGTCCACCTCGACGGACCACGTGAGCTTGTAGCTCTGACTGATTCTTTTGTCTGTTCTCATGGTCCTTGCAGTATTGTATACACTATCTGGAGCCGTGTAATTTGGCACTTGCTCACCGTAATTGAGTTAGATAGTTGTGTTAACTGGCAAAACTCCGATGTTTGAGGAAGTCACGTAGTCGTCATCTACTTCCCAGGTCCTGTACATTCCCGTGTCATCAGCTGGAACGACAAACTGTCCTCCCACGTTCAAGCGCCTCACCGCTTCGAGAGCTTTAGTGGTATCCAAGGTGCGTGGCGACGGTAGACCTACCACCTTGATTCCTCGGTTGAGTCGACGACGGTGTTAGTAGAGACTTTCGGGCATGGAAACGACTTCGATTCCATTCACGAAAGCATACGCGTCTGAAGTACCAGGAGTGGGAGTGAACGTTATGGTCAATATCTGGTCCTCTCCGACACTTAAGCAAAACTCTTTAGAGAAGTTCACGGAGTGGGTGTAATCAGCAAAGAGGAAAGCGCTGAAGTTGCGGAGCAGGGTAGCCAGCGGCCTCGACTGAGAAGAAGGAATCAACACGGCGGAAGTTGGGGTAATCCGAAGGGAAGAAGTGTAGGCGAACGAATTTGGGCCCTGCGGTGACGTAGAAGGTGTAGGCGAACTCGGAGCGGGAGAGGCGAGCCGTGAGGTATGGGACGGCGCCAGGGATGCTGGGAGATGAACTGCTTGCCTCTGCCGTGGTAGAGGAGTGAGTTTTCTCAATTGGAGAGTAGTCCGAACCGTCAGCGGCGTCTCCAAACCAATTCCGTCCACCCACCAGGGAGCTGGTGTTGGAGCCACAGTCAACGGTGATGTCATCGTTGGATGGTAAGCGCCAACGTTGTTGCCAGTGACTGAGACCGGGAGTGCTTCGAGCGAGACGGAGATGAAGATGAAAAATAGAAGTGGTGGTTTCATGCTCTTCATCTCGCTGCTCGACGACAGAGAGGGTCGCAGTTGAATCGATGAATTGAAGTTCACAAGGAGAGCGGGTTCTCGGAGATGAACCAGTTTTGACCGTGGGGAATTAGGAAAGAGCGCGGAAGAGATGACCGGCACTAGTGACGAGATTAGCGGAAGACCAAAGTCGTCGCTAAGCCTATCACAAGAAAATCAGCGGACGGGATTTGTGCCCTTCCGGGTGCGCTTTTCGTGGAAGGTTCAGTTGCCTTAGGAAGGAGAAAATATTGGGTGGTCCGGACCGCCACATGTAAGGAGGGAACCAAAGGACCGCATGAGTGGTCTGGGACCACGCTGAACTCTTTGCAGAAGCTCGTGAAGCCGGTGTGATCGGAAAAGAGGAGAGTGCTGAAGTTGCGGAGCTGAGTGTAGCCAGCAGCCTTGACCGAGAAGAATGAATTGGCATGGCCAAAGTTGAGGTAATCCGAAGGGAAGAAGTGGAGGCGGACGAATTTGGGCCCCATGGTGACGTGGAAGGTGTAGACGAATCCGGAGCGGAAGAGACAAGCAGTGTCGTGTGGGATGCGGTTTTGGACAGAGGGAGATGAACGGTTTGCACTTGCAACGATAGAGGAATGAGTTTCATCGATTGGAAAGTAGGTCGAACCATCCTCGGAGTCCCCGATCCAAGTCCGCTTGGACACAGAGGAGTTGCCGAGGGAGCCACAAATCCAACACATAGTCAACGCATGTCCAAGCGTGTTGACAAAGGATTTGTCCAACACACGCTCTGAATACAATTTGGACTAATAATTTAAAACACGTGTAACGGTCCATACAACCTTTGGCGCCATGGCATGTACTCTTCTTCCTTTTCCTTTTCCTTCCTACTTTTTTCACCTTTAATTCTCTTCTTTTCTCTTTTTTTCTTTATTTGCCAATTTTGAACGTGTATACCTTTTCTTGAGTCAACTTTTTTTTTTCCGTTTACTAGTTAATATTGACTAAGTCAAAAGCCAGCCATTACAACATCAATGACTTCTTATTATTTATTAGTATTGTCAAATCAATCCTCCGTCTTTACTGAAAACTAAAGGAAGATGAAGAACGGAAAAGACTCCACCCATAGTAGCATAGTGAATTGGCTCTTGTAAATGTTGTAGCCATGGGGTGGGGATATTGATTAACACCCAAAGAAAAAAACATGAACAGTAGGACAGAAAAAGAAAAAAGAAAGTAAATAAGAAAATCTATAAAGTTGGAGGCTTCATAGCAACCTGATATTGCACATTCTGCATTGTTGCGGCATTTTCCTGCACCAATTTCTATCTTAAAAGTCTACCAAGAGTAGTATCTTGTCCGATCCCTCTCACTTGAGCAATACTCCTTGCCCTTGTTGGATTGGGTATGAGTCTATTTCATCCACAAACCGTAGATCTATCAAAAGGAGACATGCTATGAACACTCAACCTATTCCAGACATGGGCCAAACCCCAAAATGAGTACTTAAGAAACCAGACAAGGTGACAAATTTTTTTAGTAAAATGTGTTTGCAGTTGGCCTTCCAGTAGAAAAGCTCTATACATAGTGCTGAGGAGCACGTTGGAATAGTAGCTGGACAATCAGCGTACACGTGTTACATTAATTTTCATTGGTTCACGTGGCTCTTATGTAGCTAATATGGTGCCAAATAGGCCGAGAGCCGCGTGCGTGTGCAAGAGAGATGGCAACCACCGTGTGTAGTCGACGTGAGGCCATCCATCTCACATCGCGTATCTCTTGTGGTAGCTGCGATCACCTCACAGTGGTCATCCTCTCACATCTAGATGGGAGCCTTCTTCTTGGTGTAATTTCCATTGGTTGAATTAAGAAAGCACATAGTTTGGAAAGCTTAATCCAAAGAAACGACTAGTGAACCGAGCACCTCCAAAAATCATGCCACCGAAACAGCCGATGTTATGGATTTGATGGATGTCACGTATCTGTGCACAAGGCCATGATCCTAGATATGAGTCTGAAACCTGCCTAACTAGTGCAAAAGAAAGTAATGTTTCAAGATGCAACGACAATACAGCACATAAGCAAATCAGTTGTTGGACTATTGTAAGATATTCTTCGACAATTTTATTTCAATTTGTTCCTCAAATCAATGGAAACTTTTAGAAAGAAATTTGTTATTCATATCTGCAAATTGAAACTTCATAGTTCCATTGGCATTCGCTTTCTTGGACTCATTGGTGACTACATAAGAGGATGATCTCGAGTCACTGATGGATCCGATGTGATGTTCCGTCAAGCTCTCATGGCTTGCCGATGCATTGGAGGCACCATAACAACCCGATACGCACATTCTGCATGTTTGCCGCATTCCCCTGCCAACCTTGGCAAGCAACAAGAATAAACATCAGCAATTTCTTGCTGAAAACAAAGATGGAAATGCAGATTTTTCTTTGTTGGTGACAGTAATCAAACCATAACGACAGTATTTAAATGCCATATTTGCAAGAAGTTGGCTTATTAAGTGCTCGCTGGGAGCTCAAATGGCTATAGTCGACATCGCTTTGCCTATGGAAGGGTCAAGTCCTCTGCTCTAAGCTCTCTCGTGTCCTCGTAAAGAGCACAAAGATTCACAAAAGAAGTGAGTGATGCAATCAAGAGCAGGAGACTTGATGAGGTTGAATCGCTCCGAGCTTGGTTCGGCAAATGTAGGACAACAGTGTTCGTGAAATTCTAAACGCAAGTGCACGATCGAACAAGTAATATAATGATGAGATAAAGTATCGTCCCACTGAGATCGATGATTAATAAACTAATTAAATACTAAAATAGACTAATTCTAAAATTTATCTAACAAATCAAAATATAATTATGAATGAATTAAAAACGAAACTTGTAGACTAAATGCAGTAAAATCAATCAGATAAATATGTTAGAGCATCCGATTTCACCATAACCACTAGATATGAATTTCATATTGTTATGAATACAAGAACGATATCAAACATGTGATAGCGGAATTTCCTAATCTATTTACTATCCTATCTCTAGGTATAGCAAACCTACTCAGCTTATTAATCCACTATATCTCTATGTGAATTAAAATAAACATGAGTGCATTAAAAACTATGAATATTCCCGGTTTACAATGAGTCTTTTGGATCACCTTATCACCGAAAAGCTACACAAATAACGCGGTATATTTCTATCCACGTTTAATTCATGGTTATATATTATAATGAGCAATTGCATATTATCACCTCTCACCCTCAAACATGCACATCGATCATTCAAGTGGTGGCAAATACCAAAAGCATTAAACGCAATAATAAATAACTCACATGAATGAAATCAATTGTAGAACATAAAAATCATGAAATTCACATCATCATGGTTAGGCTACATCGTAGCTCTAACAAAAGAAAATTAGAACATAGTAGAATAAGAAATAAAAATATAAATATAGATCAAACCCAAGCATCTTGAATCAAAGAACAAGAATTCTGTCACCACTTTTGTCTTCTTCAAAATACTTAAAAAACTCAGTAACAATGGAAAAACGATCTAGCTCCTCCTCTCTCTCTCTAAAAAACCCTAGCTGCTCTCTCTTCCTATTTATAGGAAATCTAAAATATCTATCTCTCAATGCTTGCAGATCACATCGTGAACAAAATCAAGAATTTCCGATTTGATATCCATCTTCCACTGCCTTTTATTTGAATTCTTGATAATTGCCATTATTTTCCTTATCTTCTCCATATCTCATTATTCTGCATAAACAAGGAAAATTTAAATAATCAGAAGGAAATCCAAATATTTTCTCATAGATAATGCATTAATTGTTGCCTAAAATAGGTAAAATAACTCTATTATTATAGAGTTATCAAACCCCCAAACTTAACATTTTGCTAGTCCTCGAGCAAAATCAAGACATAACACATACTCAAGCTAACAACCTCCTTCATGACATATTTCCATAATTGCTCAAATTCACAATTCAAAGAAAAACACAAATTTCATCCAAACATTGAAATCGATTTATAAGTTAAGACCAATTCTAACTATATGATCCAAGTGTGTGTGTGTGAAAGTCCTCATCTTTTTCGAATTATATGCAATCCAAATAAATTCACATTAACATGTAACCTCTCAAAATTCTCAATAATTATGACCAAATCTCATAGGTTTGCTTTTCATTCCTCTCTCCACTAATGTAAGCTAATTATCCAATCAAAAATCAATAGGACTTTTCTCGGGTTGTAATGTAAGGCTAGGCTAAAGGTGAGATAACGAGAATTTTTAAGCTCAAATAACCCATCAACACGTTGATTTCAAGGATCTAATTAGAGCCAATGTCACTGTCCAATTTCACTCCTTCAAGATAATTTTTCTGCCGCCATATATCATCATTCTTTTTTTTTCTCTTTTCTTTTCCTTTTTTTTTTTTTTTTTTTTGAATTGCTTTATGGTGGAGTTTCTCCCAAAGTCCCTCCAAATATAACATAAAATTTCCAACCCATTGAGTATCCAAAAGGCTCACTCAATTGAAAATTGGATAGGGAACCATAAAAACAATTTTTTTTTTTTTGACAATACATTTTTTTTTCCCAAAAGAAAATCAACGTGTTCATAGGGCATGGGATAAGGATATAATTTGATCATGGCTAGGCTAAACATATATGGGTGCCAATGAAAGATTGTGTAATAATTAAGGCTCAACGGGGTGACTAGGGATAAATAAATAGGGTTGGCTTGAAAGGCTCAATCGATCCAAAAACTGCCTATATCATTTTCTCAATTAGATTTAGCTTAGGATTTCGCTCAAGAGAAAATCAAACAAATTCTATGATTTGGGTGAAATCTAAGAAAATCACATATTTCACATGAATGTTCTCTAGATTTACACATAATTCAAAAAAGTAAGGACTTTTAGTGCTCAATAAGTGGATCAACATAATCAGAATTAAGATTAACTCACACCTCAACTGCAAGTTTAAATAAAATTTAAATTTTCCTAAGAATCGCAAAATTCACAACCAGTAAAAGCAATCATGATAAAAAAATTATCCGAAAAATTTGTCTTCCCCCAAACTTGAATGAAGCAAAGTGTCCTCAATGCGAAAATAGAATAGGAGTAAGAAAACTTTCCTGGTTGTAGGATAAGTCCATAGATGATCTTGATGATTAAACTCTTGAAAGGTGCTCCCTAAAAATTAACCGGATAAAACAGAGAAAAATTAATCTTTTTTTTTTTTTTTTTTTTTGCAAAAACGTAAACTTAAAAATAAATAAAACATAATTAAAATGCTTGGGTTGCCTCCCAAGAAGCGCTTGCTTTATAGTTTTCAGCCAAACTATCTCAGATGTCGCTAATCTGGAGGATGAAGTTCAATGGTGGTCTGCTGCTTGTTGTAACCACCTTCAAAGTAAGGCTTCAAACGTTGACCATTCACTACTTCTTGCATCTTCAGGTTCAAACGTCTCTGAGGTTGGATAGTGGATTTATATTGTTCCTCCTTCAAATCTGTCAAAGAAGAAGATATAATTACCGGTAAAGAAGAAACTCCATCTAAATAAGCATATTTCAAATGAGAAGATAAGGGTTTGAGTTCAAGAATTGGAGGCTCTTCAATTGATGGTTTAGGCTTTGTAATGTGTTGTCCCAACTCTTCAAATTTAATTGCCTTTTGCCTTGAATATGGTGGAATTGCCTCCATGAAATTTGCGTACTCTTTATCTCCTCATTATGAATATCTTTGTCCCTTGGTTGAATCGTACATGCTTCAAGTGGATCTTCAAAAATATTTTCCGGGAAAACCTTATTCACCAACTTGTCAACTGCCTCAACTCTAAAACAAGAATTATCATTAGATGGATATTTCATTGCTTTAAAAACATTAAATGAAACAAGATCATCTTGAACTCTAAGGATCAACTTCGTTGTACATCAATAAGAGCTCTTCCTCCGTTGCTAGAAAAGGTCGACCTAAGATAAGTGGTACTCAAAATCTTGCTCCATGTCAATAACTATGAAATTTGTAGGAAATATAAATTTGTTGACTTTTACCAAAACATCTTGCGCAATACCTCTCGGATATTTAATTGATCGATCAAATTGAAGTGACACCGTGGTTGCCTTTATCTCGCTCAATCCTAATTTCTGAAAACAGAATAAGGCATCAAATTAATACTTGCACCTAAATCACATAATGCTTTTTTCAAAGTAAGAATCCCCAATAGTGCAAGGAATAGTAAAACTTCCCGGATCTTTTAATTTCGGAGGCAATTTGTTTTGTAGGATAGCTGAACACTCCTCGTTTAACTTCTGCGCTTCATAATCCTCCGCTTTTTTTTGTTTGCCAAAATCTCCTTCAAAAATTTTGCATAACTAGGCATTTGCGCTAAAGCATCTGCAAAAGGAATGTTAATGTGCAATTTTTTAAATACATCAAGAAATTTAGAAAATTGCTTATCCATTTTGTGCTGCTGGAGTCGTTGAGGGAATGGAATTGGCGGCACATATGGCTTGGGATTATCTGGAAAAAAGTTTACCCTTGCTTGTCTCCTTCGATTGTTTATTGATCACCTCTTCTTTGTCTCTCGACAATCTCTTCTTCTCCCACTTGTTTACCACTTCTCGGGTAATAGCCTTTATGTTTTCAATTGATTTTTCTCTCGTGTTGCTTGGCAAAGAACCCGTTGCCTTCCCGACATCATGCTTGCTAACCGACCCACTTGCATCTCCGCATTTCGATTGAAGCCTCTTGGTTTTGAAATCTCGCATCCGTGCTTTTGATGAAGTCATGAGTTGTGTTAGCAAGTTTGGTGACTATGTCTTCCAAATTTGACTTTGTCTCTTCCGATTGTTTGAATCCAGGTGGTCTCGTCACATTCGATTGTTCCATGAAAAATTTGGATGATTGCGCCATCCCGCATTGTATGTGTTGGAGTAGGGATTATTCGCGACCTGTTAAAATTCCCAACAAAGTTAGAATTTTCATGAGATTGTTTGAAAGATTACCTACCCGACACTCGTGCTAACATGTCCCCCACCACAAAAATCACATGTCAAAGTGTGAATTTTCATGGCTGAAACACTCATATTATCAAGCTTTTGTTGATTGTTTCAAATTGTGCAGCAATTGCAGCAAAGCAATGAACTTCACAACTCCAGCACTTTCTGATAGCAACTTCTGGTGAGCTACCCATAACTATTGACGCCATCTCTTCTAATAAATTGTAGGCTTCTTCTCGGTGTTTTGTATTATTTAAAAGTCCCCTCCCGCAGCCGCATCAATCATAGAACGAAGATTTGCACTAGAGCCATTATAAAAAGTTTGTACCGCATCCATACGGGTAGTCCGTGATGTGGGCATCTCCTAAGAAATTCTTTGAATCTTTCCCATGCTTCATATAATGATTCATTATCCATCTGCATAAAATTAGTAATATCGTTACGCATCTTCGCGTTACTTTGGTGTGGAAAGAACTTACCAAGAAATTTCGAGCCATATCATTCCATGTAGTAATTGATCCCGTAGGAAGAGAAGAAAGCCAACTCTTAGCTTTATCTCTAAGAGAGAATGGAAATAATCTTAATTTAATAGCATCATCTGTAACTCCATTATATTTAATGGTGTCACGCATTTCAAGAAAAGCATCGATGTGAGCGTTGGATCATCGCTTGCAGCCCACCGAATTGCACCGATTGTTGAAGCATCTGAATAAGTGACGGCTTGATCTCAAAGTTGTTTGCTTGAATTGCAGGTCTTCCGGATACTTGATGTGGTGCCTTGAAACTGTTGGCGCAGCATAATCTCTTAAAAGTCTACGTGGATTTTCATTATCACCGTCGTCATCTTAGTGTAATTCTTCGTTCTCTTTAGTCGCTTTTTGAATGTACGCGATTTTCTGAATCAAGCTCAACAAGTTCCCTTGTTGGCTACGTGTCATAAAACCGATGTACACCCCGAAAATAAAAACAAAACGAAAGCTAGATTAAATTTGGGAATTATCTGTATCAATATTAATTAGTATTAAACAAACGATCCCCGGCAACGCGCCAAAAACTTGTTCGTAAAATTCTAAAAAACGCAAGTGCACGACGAACAAAGTAATATAATGATGAGATAAATCATGATTCTCAACCGCATTAGTTCAATGAGACCCTTTTTTCTCATTTGCTGAAGTGCATAAAATATCTCATTCCGATTGCTCTCTCCCTCAGAATGTTGAAAGGACATTGAATTTTCTAGTCTCCGTTATCTGCTACACTAGTAGAATCGGGGATCTAAAAGTCAGTAAAAGCATCCTTACTAACGTGTGCTCCCTCGGTCAACAATCTCCGCTAGCTGGCCGAATGTTATGCAGGGGAAGCAACAGGCCACAACCGCTGCAAACACGCAAGAAATACTTGGAGATTCTCCATGTGTTACTCGTCCATTTTAGTATAAACTTGCCCAGAAAAGCAAAAGGCGACTGTACCAATTAAAGGGTCATCCATGCATTCAAACAACCCCGTTGTCCAAGGAGATGGTGGAGCAGATGGTAGCAATTGAACTATTATCCCTTAAGGCATCGGAGGCACATTATGCGGATGAAATGGCACCTGAGGATAGTCTAAACCAGCAATATGAAAGGGTTGAGCCGGAGCATTCATCGGCCCTGTAGTAAAGCCTGGGACATGATGCAATGGCTGGAAACCGGCTGGAATCTGAGAGCTCACGGGAATTGGTTGCATTGAGTGCAGAGTCGACTAAGCCCAAAAACTTTGGTTCGCTTGTGGAATTTGTGCAGGACCAACCAGATGTTGTGAATTAGATTGCGGCATCGCATGAAGCGGCATCGTCTACTAATTGTGGGGCTAGAATTGTACAACCTACATCACATTAATTGGACTGGTTTGTACATTCTGCTGGAGCCGAAACTATTGCTGAGTCGAAGGATCACTCACCTCCTCTGGTTGCATTTGTTAGTAGACTGAACTGCAAGGAGCAAATAGTTCGGTCAAGGGACGTCCCATCTTTTCTCAATGCTGATGATGCACGACAAATTCCTTGGATGAGCTAAAGATCAACAAACTTTTCAAATGGTTTTCATACAACTAAGTGAAACCCATCTCCAGTCCTAAAGATTATGACATAAGTGGACCCTTCTCCGCTTAGTGTGGCTGGCATAGCCAGAGTCTATTAAAATCTGTTTTCACACAAAAGGTGCCAAACAGGACACTCCAAAGGCTTCGTTAACTTCCGAGAAAATGAATGACAACCTGGTGCGTATATATTAAACTGTTCTTTGGTTGATTTTTTGCATGATATCGGCCAAGCATAGTGGAAAGGGTAAACCGACATTTCGGGTCTTTACAGCATGCCGTCTCAAAACCAGAAGAATAAAGTAGCTCTGAAGCTGGGGGCTTTCATAACAATCATTCAAATGGTGTATTCATGCTGCCAATGTGCACATACCGGAGGCTTTCATGTCCCGTCTATTGACAAGGAAGTCTCTTATCGGTCACAGGAAGAGGGAGCATATGCTCAGTTCTGGCATTGATGTCTACGACACCAGATTACATGCTCCATGTAGTTCAAACCTTCTTTTTTTTTTTTTGTTTGACGGCCGGATTTATGCATTGTGGGCCCGAATTGTAGTTCAAACCTTTTTTTGGTGTTTGACAGCCGGATTTATGCATCGTGTGCCTGAGTTTTCAAAGAGAACACGCTCAAGATGTTACTCATTACCAGTTTTCTCAGTTACACAAGATGAAAGGGAATTTTGGCTGTGACATTGCCAGGAACAGAAAAGCTTGTTCAGAACCGCAGTAAATCACACTGGGGAGGACATGACACCTTGTATCGTGCTAAACAAATGTCCGGATTAGGAATGACCAGCGCACCAGCATGGTCCTAGCAAGGCCTACACGGCCTGTCCCGGGCAGGGCCGATTAGATTTAATAAAAGAATAGAAAATACAAACCAGACCCGGACATAATTTGCCTCGGCCTGACACGGACGAGGCACGGCCACCGGTAATTCATAGTAAAAATGTTGGCTAAAGTGCATATTATGGTCCTTAAGTTCCAGCATTTATGCGATTTGATCCTCTAATTTTTATTTCGTTAAATCAAGTCCTCTAACTTTCTACATTTGTGCAAATTGAGTCCTTCAAGTTTTATTTTGTACAATCAAGTCCTTCAACTTTTTGAATTTATGTAATCAAATCCTTCGGTCAACCACTTTGACTAAACCAACGAATTAATCATTGACGTGACATTGTTTATGTGACAAAAATATAAGGTGATGCTAATTTGCTTCCAAATGAGCAGAAAGCAAACAGGAAAAACAAGTAAAAAGGAAATCATAGTGTTATAGCATTACTTACAACAAGTAAACGATACACCTGATTGCACAAATCAAAAAAGTTAAGAGGACTTAATTGCACAACATAAAAAATAGAAGATCAAATCACACAAATGCCTAAACTTAGAGAGCCAAATCTGTATTTAATCCTCCAAATGTTTAGACTCATTTTGCAGATCCCATCCACGTCATTACAGTCCAATTTCTTTCAAAATTTCACACAACTTTGATAAATATTACCGTTTGAAAACTGCAAGTCCGCCTAAGAATAAGCTGCAGAAGAGTCTTCAGTAGCTTGTAAGAGGCATTTAATGCCCTGATATACCAATGTCTGCAATTTGCGAAGGTTTTCAATGTCCAAATAGCCTCAAGATGGATTCATAAAGAGATGAAAGCTGAAACTCTGCACTAAGTTGAAGCTCTTTGATTGCCATTGAATCTAAGATAGTGAAGGATTTGTACCTTCTACCGAATATTAACACAATCATGCAGACTTATCAATGATTATTTAGCCAAAAATTGCTACATAGCCCTACATGGTACATCATTCAATTTCCAAAGGTTTGTTCTGTTTTTTTCTACTTCATTCTAAGTAGTCAAAGTATGACTGTTCCACTACATTTATTTTGATGACCTATTGTATGTTCATTCTATTTCTTTCTACTACATTTTAGATAATCGGAATCTTGTCGTTCTGTCATATTTATCTTGATGATTCGTTTTGCTTCTTCCTACTTCGTTCTAGGTAGTCAAAATTTGGTCGTACCATATTTATCTTGATGAGTTATTACATGTTCGTTTTGCTTCTTTCTACTACATTCTAGGTAGTTAAAATTTGGTAATTTTGCCATATTTATCTCAATGACCCATTACACATTCATTCTTTTTCATTTTGTTTCGTTTTACATAGTCAAAAGCAGTTCATTTTGTCATATTTGTCTTGATAACCTCTTGCATATTCACTCTATTTTGTTATGCTAGAATTTTACTAGTCAAAATCTATTCATTCTACTTGTTTAAACTAGAATTTCTTATGACAGAATATGTCCATTTGTGAATCTGCCTTTTGTGGATCTACTCATTTGGTCGAATCTATTCATTTGTGAATCTGTTCACTTGTTGAATCTGCCAACTTATGAATCTATTCATTCATAAATGTGTTTATTAGTTTAAACAGACTTTAAATGAGTATGAATATATTCCTTGTTGAATTTGCCAACTTGTGAATATGTTTGTTGATGTTTATTGGTTTAGACGGACTTTATTGAGTATGAATCTATTTCTTGTTGAATCTACCAACATGTGAATATGTTTGTTAATAAATCTATCCATTGATTCAGACAAACTTTACTAAATATAAATATATTCTTTGTTGAATCTATTTATTTGTTGATTCTATTCATATGTAAATCCATTCATTATTGAATTTGTTCTTTTGTTCTAGAAGCTTCTATTAAGCCAAAATTTACTTTTTTGATTATTCAGACTTTATGACCAGAATGTATTTGTTATTCTAACTCAAAATGTACCCATTTACATGTTCAAATTTTATGTCCAGAATATATTTATTCATTCGTATATGCTAATGTCCAAATTCAAAATGTACTCATTTGGATCTCCAAACTTTAACGACCAAAGTATGACTCTATGTTATTTCATATACGATTATTTGTTTAATGTATTAAATTGAGTTGAGATATGTGTGATATGTAAATATATATATATATATATATATATATTGTATGTATTTGTATGTATATGTATGTGTATGTATGTATATGTATATGTATATGTATGTATATGTGTGTGTATGTATGTATGTATGTATGTATGTATATGTATATGTATATATGTTATGGCTTTAAATAAGATTAATGTGATTCCGTCGCTCATATAGTGGTGTGTGACGATGCCCCATGATGGTAGTTTGCAGGATGTCTAGTTGGGATGTCCCGAAGAGTGTTTCAAGATGTCTTGAGAGTTGAGACGCCCAATGGTGGAGATATTTTGTGGTGGAAGTTTGTAGAATACCTCGAAATTGAGATGCCCTACTAGTTGGGATGCATAGGAAAGTTCGAGAGGAGGAAATATTAATGAATAAAATACATTATCATGTGTAGAATCAAATATTATTTATATTGTTTGTTTGTTTATTGAAACATAGTGTGCATATGCATGAGTCTGAATGGATGTGTTGTTAGTTAACAATTTCTATGGTAAATGAAAATGGAAAAGGTAAAGTCTACTTATATTTTTATCACACTTATCGGATGATTATGCATTCACTTTGTATATATCAGATGAAGTGGTAAGAAAATTCTTTTAACTTAAAACTAGAAATTTCATTTATTGGGTTTTGGCTCATTCCTTTTATTTTTCAAACATGTAGAATGAACACCTTTCAAATTCTTACCTTTTACCAAATATATATCTTTCAACCTTTACGCTATAAAGTCTCTATGAATTATGAAGGTCTTTATGAAATGTGTTTGAATCAGAATATGAAATAATATATATCAAGTGTAGTTCTATTATGTGGGTTGATGTAGGAGGTTTCCTAGAGTGAGTTCCTTTTCAATTCATTTCCTGGTATCTGGACTTGACGATGGAGACACAATAAACAGAGAAGTTATCGACCCGTGACTACGTTTATATAGGTAGACTTTGGAAGTATAGTATAGTATAAAGATAGGTCTCCCCACCCTTATCCAGATTTTTGTTTTTTGCTTGTAATATAATAAGATTATGAACTCAAATGTGGTATAAATAAAATAGGCATCAATATGTTGATTATACTTGTAAGGCCTTTAATTGTTAAAAGAATAATAATAAATGCTTAATTACGCTTTCGTATATTAAAAGAGAGTAATAATATAAGAAATACTTATCAAATAACGTTTTGAGCGTCAAACTTGAGCACCTAATATTTTCTCAAGGCAACTTCTCTGAGTCATAACTAGTCATAGTCTCATCACCAATGTCATTGCTTCTGGCTCTGGTCGACGTTGCATTTTCCCTACTGCTCTTCCAACCACCACTATCGCTATCACTAGTGTTGATCGCCTCATCGCTGCCGCTGCCTCTGATCGAAGCTGCGTCATGGTTGCTGTCATCGCTATCATGCACTGACACACCCGCATGATCCTTCACTTCCAACTCTGTGCTCACCTGTAGCTGCAGTGTGAAATTGAGGCCCCACACAACATCGTTCATGGATGGCCGCTTGGCCCCCTCGTCCTGCAAGCAGCTCATAGCGATCTCGCAGAACTTGTTGAGGCACTCGAGGGCGATAGCCCCCTTCAGGTGCGGGTCCACCATTTCCTCGATGGACCCGCTCTTACAACAACTCTGGGCCCACTCAGCCAGGCTAATCTGCTCCATCGGGGCCATCCGGCTTACGGCAGGCCTTGCACACAGCACCTCGAACAGCACCACGCCGAAGGAATAGACGTCGGACTTGTCAGTCAGCCGCTGGCGCCTGTAGTACTCTGGGTCCAGGTACCCGAAGGTGCCCTTCACAGCCGTGCTGACGTGCGTCTTAGACTCGCTCGTGGGTCCGACCTTCGAGAGCCCAAAGTCGGACACCTTGGCAACCCACTTCTCATTGAGCAGGATGTTGGTCGTCTTCACGTCGCGATGTATGATGGTGTGCTTGGCACCACTGTGGAGGTAGTGGAGCCCCCACGCGGCGCCTATGCAGATCTCGAGCTGCTGCTTCTAGGGGAGTGGGGGATTATCGGTGTTGTAGAGATGGTCCCTGAGGGTCCCGCGTGCCATATAGTCGTACACGAGGATCATCTCTCCCGCGTCCTCGCAGAACCCAATCAGGGAGACCAGGTGGAGGTGCCGGAGCTGCGAGAGCATCTCGATCTCGGTCCTGAACTCATGAAGGCCCTGCTGCGATCCCTGGTTGAGCCGCTTGATCGCCACTTGGGTGGCCCCGCCATCGACGTAGCCCTTGTACACGTTGCCGAACCCACCCACGCCGATGATAAACACCTTGTCGAAGTTGTTCGTGGCCGCTCTGATCTCCGCCAGCGAGAAGTGGCGGCACAAATCGGACGACAGGGACGATCCCTGGGTCTTCGTTGACTTGGTCATCACGTAGGAGACCGGGCCCCACCATGAGGTGCCGTCGCTCGAGGTCGAATCCTTAGCTCTGTTTTGTCGCCGGTAAAGGAAGAAAGCCAGGAGACAGAGTACGGTGAAGCCCGAAGTTCCACCAGCAACAATGGCAATTTTTGCTGCTTTGTTGAGGCTCGATGGAGGCCTTGGCAGTTTATCCTGGACCGGATCCGGGTTCAGCCCTGCGAGACTCCTGCCTGAATTGTTGATCTTGAAAATCTCGAGACCATTCAAGATGACATCAGAGTAAAGAGTAGAAACATCTGGAAGCGCGCAAAATGCGACGGAGAGGTTGGTTATTTTCTCTTGACCGTGATACATGGATACTACGAAATCTCTGTAGACAGGCACGCCATTCCCGCTCCACTCAATGACATCCGCATGACCCATGACCAGTTGTGAATCTATGAAAATCTGGAAAACCCTATCTAAGGGCTTATGTATCTCTGCCCGGAATTCGCAAAAGTGTAACCGGACCAAGTAGTAGAAGTTCGTATCCACCTCGACGGACCACGTGAGGTTGTAGTTTAGATCGACACTTTTGACAATTATCATGGTCCTTGCAGTTGTGTATACAAAATCTGGAGCCGTGTAATTTGGCACTTGCTCACTGTAATTGAGTTGGATAGTTGTGTTAACTGGCAAGACTCCGGTGTACGAGGATGTCACGTACTCGTCATCTGCTTCCCAGGTCCTGTACATTCCCGTGTCACGAGCTGGACCGACAAACTGTCCTCCCACGTTCAAGCGCTTCACCGCTTCGAGAGCTTTAGTGGTATCCAAGGTGTATGGCACCAGCTGACCTGCCAACTTGATTCCCACGGTTGAGTCGATGACGGTGTTGTAGTAGAGACTTTCGGGCATGGAAACGACTTCGATTCCATTCACGAAAGCATACGCGTCTGAATTACCAGGAGTGGGAGTGAACGTTATGTTCAATATCTGGTCCTCTCCGACACTTAAGCAAAACTCTTTAGAGAAGAAGCTCACGGAGCGGGTGTAATCAGCAAAGAGGGAAGCACTGAAGTTGCGGAGCAGGGTGTAGCCAGCGGCCTCGACTGAGAAGAAGGAATCAGCACGGCTGAAGTTGAGGTAATCCAAAGGGAAGAAGTGTAGGCGAACGAATTTGGGCCCTGCGGTGACGTGGAAGGTGTAGGCGAACTCGGAGCGGGAGAGGCGAGCCGTGAGGTATGGGACGGCGCGATAAATGCTGGGAGATAAACTGCTTGCCTCTGCTGTGGTAGAGGAGTGAGTTTTCTCAATTGGAGAGTAGTTCAAACCGTCGGCGGCGTCTCCAATCCAATTCCGCTTCTCCACGATGGAGCTGGTGGAGGAGCCGCAGTCGACGGCGATATCATCGGTCGGCCGGTAAGCGTCAACGTTGTTGCCAGTGACTGAGATCGGGAGTGCTTCGAGCGAGACCGAGATGAAGATGAATAGTAGAAGTGGTGGTTTCATGTTCGTCATCTCGCTGCTCGACGACAGAGGGTCGCAGAGATGAACCAGTTTTGACTAATGGGGAATTAGGAAGAAGAGCGGAAGAGAAGGCCGGCACTAGTGACGAGATTAGTGGAAGACCAAAGTCGTCGCTAAGATATCTGCAAGGGGATAGAGCCCTCGCCTATCACAAGAAAATCAGCGGACGGGATTTGTGCCCTTCCGGTGCGCTTCCCGGGAAGGTTCAATTGCCTTAGGAAGGTCAGGTCAGGTCAGCGGTGCGACTGCCGCGTCCCATGCAATAATGCTCTCCCTCAAGGGACCACCACCAAACCGTGTTTTCTATATCGCGTCCTTCCTTTTTCAACTTTTGTCCTTTCAAGGAGGAAAATTATTTATGTAATAGAAATATAAACAAACGCGTCATTGATATATCGTATACCGGATAAATCCATTGATGCTCAGAGACTTCTAAGATTTTAATCTTATACCGTATCCCATAATTGTCAGCCATTAGATTAAGATGGAAGGATCCCAACTATCGAAAGTTAGATGTCCAATACTAGAAAATGCACGTCCAATACAAGAAAATGCACGTCCGACATATTCAAATGAAATTTACAATGCTTTAAGCACTAGCAAATGGATGCTAGTCTACCCGACCCCTAGAATATTGATGTCATGGCACATTAAAAATCAAATTTAATAAATTTTTATGAGGTTATATTGTTAGTTACAATGATTGTTGCAAACCTTTATAAGCCAATGTAGTTTGAAAGGATTTAAATTCACAATGTTAAGTTTTTGGTTACAATGGAATGTTGAAATTTTTTAAAATCATTGTATTAAAAAAGTTTTAAAATTTGCAACATTTTTTCATGGTTACTTTTGCAAAGCGTTGTAGTTGAAGAAAAAAAAAATACAAGATTATGACATTTTATCCTTATTTGGGGCAAACAAACATAACCCTTTGTAAATAGTTGTATTTGAAAAAACATCCTAATCTTGGACGTTTTGCTCTTGTCATGACGTCATTACTCTCTGTAACGAAATTCTCAATTTATGACAATTTCTTCTTTTCCATGACAAACGGTCATAAAAGTTGGTAAATTTAAGATGTTTTGCACTTAGTCACGTCGCATAATGATTAGAATAGGACCCAAAAAAAAAAAAAAAGACGTCATGTAACACTTTGGAAACAACTTTGATTCCATTCACGAAAGCATACGTCTTGGGTTAACAGGAGTGGGAGCAAACGTGACATTCAATATCTGGTCAGCTACGATGGTTAAGCAGGACTCTTTGCAGAAGCTCGTGAAGCCAGTGTGATCGAAAAAGAGGAAAGCGCTGAAGTTGCGGAGCTGAGTGTAGCCGGCAGCCTTGACCGAGAAGAATGAATCGTCACGGCCAAAGTTGAGGTAATCCGAAGGGAGGAAGTGGAGGCGAACGAATTTGGGCCCCATGGTGACGCGAAAGGTGTAGACGAATTCTGAGCGGGAGAGACGAGCAGTGTCGTGTGGGATGCGGTTGTGGACAGAGGGAGATGAACGGTTTGCACTTGCAACGACAGAGGAATGAGTTTCATCGATTGGAAAGTAGGTCGAACCATCCTCGGTGTCCTCGATCCAAGTCCGCTTGGACACGGAGGAGTTGCCGAGGGAGCCACAGTTGACAGCGATATCATTAACTGGCAAGTATGCGCCAACATTGTCGCCGATGACTGAGACTCTGAGTGCTTCGAGCAGGACGGAGATGAAGAGGAATAATAAGAGAAGTGGTGGTTTCATGTTCTTCATCTAACCGTTTAATGTCTGAGAGGATCGCAATTGAATCCATGAATAGAAGTTCACATGGATAGTAGACTCTCGAAGATGAACCTGTTTAAATCATTGGGATTTAGAAAAGAGCTGGGAAAAAGCGAGAGAAGGAAAGATTAGATAAGATGGGGAAAATTACCAATTTTAGTCCTAAATTAATGAATTCCGATATAATCTAGACATTTTCAATTCAATTTTTTTTTTATACTCCAACATATTCTTTTCAGCTAATTTTATCCGAAAATGTTGACATACCTAGTCTAGTCATCTCTGACCATCTTAAGTAACACAACTGGCCATATGACTTGGACAAATTGAATTGAAATAACGTGATTTTAAATATTTTTGTGAATTTTATGATTTGTTCTATTCTTTCTTCTTTCGCACTTTTGCTCATCCTGAATCTCTCAAGGAAACATGGTAAATCGTTGCAAGAAAGCTGATTTTTCTAAAGTCAAGCTGAAGTACTACTGTTAATCCCGAATCTCTTTGGGAAACATGGTAAATAATCGTAAGAAAGCTGATTTTTCTAGAGTTAAAAGCAGAGCTGGTGGTGTGGCTGACAGTGCTCCTCCATAGATTACGGAAGAGCATTCCAGTTCGGTAGATCTAATGGCGGTGCTAAAAAGCGCGCCTCGATAATCAACCCGATAATGCTCAAATTTCCGGTGAATAGTGCCGAAGCTGGCCCCAAGCGAACCAGTCTCATAAATTCCCAGTGATCCCGGCCAAGCCCATTTTGCTGCGGCTGGCGCCAATCTGCATGGAGGCGCAAGAAACCAAGGCAAATGGTGAAGATTCATCATAATCAAACGAATTCCCACCCGATTTCGCCACGATTTGGCGTATTAAGGGAGTTGCTCTTTGTAACAATTCAAGCAGTGGTTGTGGCGCAGGATAAAGGGAGGCCTCAAGTGAAAATTGAAGCAGCGGCAGAGGCACAATGAAAGGAAAATTCTATACTTCACACAATTAAGATCTAAAATACTGATCTCAACATTTGTCACACACCCGACTCCAACAAGTGTAGGGGATGACACAGCTGTCATTTCATCCAAATAATGTAGCTTCAAACGTAACTATAACTCAACTTGATATATGAATATATACAATTCATATATTTAATAAAGTGTCATTTGTTTACAAGATTAGAGTTTCCATAATCCATAAAAAAACAAATATATATCTCCAACTAACAAATAAACTCATAGTTCGATACAGACGTAAACAACTCATATAAAAAAAAATCCCACCATCAAATTATCCTCCTGAAAATGTAAACACTCTTACCCTATTTACAGCTACCTAAAGAACCTAAAAATAGAAGTAAGATAAATGGAATGGGCAATTATAGGCCAATGAGTAGTACAAATCTCTTCTAAACAAATCGGGGATCCACTTTGATTGTTTAGGACACAAAAAAGGTAACTTATTTACACTAAAACCGATATATAACAAATTTACAAGATGAAAATGAACTATATTACTTCAACATAACTGTATTCGTAACAAAAAATACCAATTTCATCAATAATATCAAAATAAGTATTAATCGTTCAATCCACTAATCAATCTCATCAAGTCATACATCAATGGTCCATCACATTCAATGCCCTGTGATAAAGGCGACTAAGATTCTCTCATTGGCTAGGTCTCTACTTATATTTCTAGTAGCCAACCCACAAAGATATCCTAAAACTAGTATACATACTTACAAACCCCTCAAATGGGCTCCTAGAGATAATGAGCATCAACACAAACTCACAACATTATCCTCCAAAATCCACCAAACCTATCCAACCTCTATATCATAAACCAAATATATAATCTTTCGCAACTCAATTCATCAATCAAAATCCCTTTTTGTTAAGTATTTCTCTAATATTTTCAAAATTTATCTCATAAGTATTTTTACAAAATAATACACATGACCTTTCAAGAAAAGTTTATCAGACCATCTTACAATAACTAAAAAATAATAAACACTTGATCTAGTTTTATGCAACAATTATGTTCTTCTTAGTTCAATACACACATATATATACACACACACAAACAAATATATAATATCAAATTAACTATTATTTTAAGACATGGATTTTATAATACTATAAAAGAGATCAACACCACTCAGTTAGGAATACTCAAAGCCAAATAATGTAGCTATTTGAGTCAACAATATTCTATCAATTAAATGAGAATTGATGTCAAGACAAAGCAAAACACTACTTTAACTGATGATCTAAACTATGCTTGTTCATCAACCAATCGACTCTTACACAACAATGAAAGGCTTGTTGTAGTAGTCATTCAAAACTGTCCGCTATGCCTAGCTTGCGTGTTACAATTTTTTTGCAGCACAACTCTCTTCATTGAACCATGATTCTAGCAAATCTTCTGTCTAACGAATGACCTTTCGTGATAATTAGATTCCCTAAGTTTTGCCAACTCTAAAAATTTCTTAAGATGGGCCATAATCATTGGTAAACTAGGAAATTCACTAATGTTACGTCAAGCATGCATAATTTCAAAAATTCATTTTGGGCAAACTATAAGCTTGAATCGAGTTATGTAAAATCCTACAGTTTTACAATACCCTAAACTATTAATGCCCCATAATTTCTCAGTTTAACAACTCATAGAATTAACCTACTGGCTTAAAATTCACAAAGATCCAAAATTAGGACTCTATTTCGAAAATTTCTCTAATTAGATTAATTGGGCGTTGCGAGATAAAGTTAATCTAACTTGACTAGGCGCCATGGCATGTACTCTTCTTCCTTTTCCTTTCCCTTCCTACTTTTTTGCCTTTGTTTCTCTCCTTTCCTCTTTTTTTCTTTACTAGTCAATATTAACTAAGTCAAAAGCCAGCCATTACAACATCAATGACTTTTTATTACTAGTATTGTCAAATCAATCCTCTGTCTTTACTGAAAACGAAGATGAAGAACGGAAAAAACTCCACCCATAGTGGCACAGTGAATTGGCTCTTGTAAATGCTGTAGCCATAGGGTGGGGACATTGGATTAACACCCAAAGAAAAACATGAACGGTAGGACAGAAAAGGAAAGAAAGAAAAAAGAAAGTAAAGAAGAAAATCTATAAAGTTGGAGGCTTCATAGAAACCTGATACTGCACATTCTGCATTGTCGCGGCATTTCCCTGCACCATTTGCTATCTTAAAAGTCTGCCAAGAGTAGTACCTTGTCCAATCCCTCTCACTTGAGCAATACTCCTTGCCCTTGTTGGATTGGGTATGAGCCTATTCCATCCACAAACCGTAGATCTATTGGAAGGAGACATGCTATGATATTATCTATGACGACTTGACCTATTCCAGACGTGGGCCAAACCCCAAAATGAGTACTTGAGAAACCAGACAAGGTGACAATTTTTTTTGTAAAATGTGTTTGCAGTCGGCCTTCCTGTTGAAAAGCTCTATACATAGTGCTGAGGAGCACGTTGGAAGAGTAGCTGGACAATCAGCGTACATGTGTTACATTAATTTTCATTGTCTCACGTGGCTCTTATGCAGCTACTATGGTGCCAAATAGGCTGAAAGCCGTGTGCGTGTGCAAGAGAGAGATGGCAACCACTGTGTTGCAGTCGACGAGAGGCCATCCATCTCACATCGCGTCTCTTGTGGTAGCTACGATCACTGATCACCTCACAGTGGTCATCCTCTCACATCTAGATGGGAGCCTTCTTTCTCGGTGTAATTTCCATTGGTTGAATTAAGAAAGCACGTAGTTTGGAAAGCTTAATCCAAAGAAACGACTAGTGAACCGAGCACCTCCAGAAAATCATGCCACTGAAAACAGCTGATGTTATGGATTTGATGGATGTCACATAATTGTGCACAGTGCCATGATCCTAGATATGAGTCTGAAACTAACTGGTGGAAAAGAAAGTAATGTTTCAAGATGCAACAGCGATACAGCACAGAAGCAAATCAGTTGTTGGACTATTGTAAGACATTCTTCGACAATTTTATTTCAATTTGTTCCTTAAATCGATGGAAACTTTTAGAAAGAAATTTGTTATTCATATCTGCAAATTGAAACTTCATAGTTCCATTGGCATTCGCTTTCTTGGACTCATTGGTGACTACATAAGAGGATGATCTGAGTCACTGATCGATCCGATGTGATGTTCCTCGTCAAGCTCTCATGGCTTGCTGATGCATTGGAGGCACCATAACAACCTGATACTGCACATTCTGCATGTTTGCCGCATTCCCCTGCCAACCTTGGCAAGCAACAAGAATAAACATCAGCAATTTCTTGCCGAAAACAAAGCTGAAAATGCAGATTTTTCTTTGTTGGTTACGGTAATCAAACCATAACGACAGTATTGTAGTGCCATATTTGCAATAAGTTGGCTTATCGAGTGCTCGTTTGGATCTCAAATGGCTATAGTCGACATCAGTTTTGCCTATGGAAGGGTCAAGTCCTCTGTTCTTAAGCTCTCTGTATCCCTCAGAAAGAGCACAGCATTCGCAAAAGAAGTGAGTGATCCAGTCAGGAGCAGGAGACTCGATGAGGTTGAATTGGTTCCGGAGCTTGGTTCGGCAAGTGCAGGACAACAAGCATGGGTAACCGATGAGAAACTGGATCCCACCGTACAGTAGCCCGCTCGGTCCACATGCTGCAAAGCAAACATCATTCTCAACCGCATTAGTTCAATGAGACCCTTTCTTCTCATATGCTGAAGTGCATAAAACATCTCATTCCAATTGCTCTCTCCCTCAGAATGTTGAAAGGACATTGAATTTTCCAATCTTTGTTATCTGCTACACTAGTAGAATCAAGGATTTAAAAGTCAGTAAAAGCATCCTTACTAACATGTGCTCCCTCAGTCAACAATCTCCGCTATCTGGCTGAATGTTACGCAGGGGAAGCAACAGGCCACAACCGCTGCAAACACACAAGAAATACTTGGAGATTCTCCATGTGTTACTCGTCCATTTTAGTATAAACTTGCCCAGGAAAAGCAAAAGGCGACTGTACCAATTAAAGGGTCATCCATGCAGTCAAACAACCCTGTTGTCCAAGGAGATGGTGGAGCACATGGTGGCAATTGAACTATTATCCCTTAAGGCATCGAAGGCACGTCATGCGGATGAAATGGCACTTGAGGATAGTCTAAACCAGTAGTATGAAAGGGTTGGGCCAGAGCATTCATCGGCCCTGTAGTAAAGCCTGGGATAGGATGCAATGGCTGGAAACCGGCTGGAATCTGAGAGCTCACGGGAATCAGTTGCCCTGAGTACAGAGTCGACTGAGCTCCAAAACTTTGGTTCACTTGTGGAATTTGTCCAGGACCAACCAGATGATGTGGATTAGATTGTGGCATCGCGTGAAGTCGCATCGTCTACTAATTTTGGGGCTAGAATTGTACAGCCTGCATCAGATTAATCGGACTGGTTTGTACATTCTGCTGGAGTCGAAACTGTCGCGGAGTCGAAGGATCGCTCACCTCCTCCAGTTGCATTTGTTGATGGACTGAACTGCAAGGAGCAAATAGTTCGGTCAAGGGACGTCCCATCTTTTCTCAATCCTGATGATGCACGGTAAATTCCTTGGATGAGCCAAAGATCAACAAACTTTTCAAATGGTTTTCATACAACTAAGTGAAACCCATCTCCATGCGCAAGGAAGGGGTCCCTGTCCCACATCGCCTAAAGAGTCTTGGGCCAATGACATAAATGGACCTTTCTCCGCGGACAATATCACATAGTGGAGCCCGGATGTTACAAATGGTAGCCGTGGCTGGGGGCCACGGCGAGGGCGCCGTGCACGGCCCGAGCTACGGTAGCACCTCGGTCCCCCGGACGTGCGCAAGGAAGGGGTCCCTGTCCCACATCGCCTAGGGAGAGTCTTGGGCCAATTTATAAGTCGTCTTTAAAATATGTTTTCACACAAAAGGTGCCATAGCGAGTCTATTAAAATCTGTTTTCACACAAAAAAGGTGCCAAGCGGGACACTACAAAGGCTTTGTTAACTTCCAAGAAAATGAATGACAACCTGGTGCGTATATATTAAACTGTTCTTTGGTTGATTTTTTGCATGATATTGGCCAAGCATAGTGGAAAGGGCATACCGACATTTCGGGTCTTCACAGCATGCCATGTCAAAACCGGAAGAATTAAGTAGCTCTGAAGCTGGGGGCTTTCATGACAATCATTCAAATGGTGTATTCGTGCCGCCAATATGCACATACCGAAGGCTTTCATGTCCCGTCTATGGACAAGGAAGTCTCTTCTCTGTCACAGAAAGAGGAAACATATGCTCTGTTCAGGCATTGATGTCTACAACGCTAGATTACATGCTCCATGCAGTTCAAACCTTTTTTTTTTTTTTTTTTTTGTGTTTGATGGCCGGATTTACGCATTGTGTGCCTGAATTGTAGTTCAAACCTTTTTTTTTTTTTTTTTTTGTAGTTCAAACCTTTTTTTTTGGTGATTTGTCAATTAAGTAAACGAAGTTGGGCCGACTTCTAGTTTGTGGCATGGTATCCTCTCAAAATAGCACAAAGATTCGACCAGGCATGCCCAAAAGATGTTTCACTGGTTTCATTCTCACAACAAAATATCTTTTATCGAGAGTTCTTCTTCGACTTTATTTGTAAGAGACAAGGGTTCCGTGCTAAATTTGGAGAGAGGATATCAAATGCAGTGCAAATGTTCAACTTCAACTTCAAACACCACTATAGAATCCTAACTAGAGTCTCGTTAATTCACTGACAAAACCCAAGCTATGTCGGAATCAAATCAACGACTTTGTTTGAGGATGATAATAACACAATGCAATCTATCGATAGCAATGTGCTGAAATAAAAGGCATAATGTCGGAATTTATTCAACGACATTGGACCAGGATATGAGGAACGCAAGAATTTAATCGATGACGGGAACCTAGTAACTTCAACTAAGAACACTAGAACATGCTAAAAATAACGTAGAGAAATAGCTTTTATTTCTTGTTTTCCCGAGGGGTCTTTGTTGGCCGACCTACAGTATTTATAGAGATACTTTCCAGTAACCGCTCTGTCATATCCACGTTCCATTTCATGGGTAATGTGTCTACTTTTTTTCTGTAACTGATCCAATCGTGTCTTGGTGCCCCCTTGTTGATCGATAACGGTCTCGTAACTAAGTCTTCAAATATCAACCACTTCTTATTTCTTGGGACTTCAGGGATATCTTGAACTTCTTTTGCGACCTGCTTAATTTTAGTAACCACCAAGTAACCGCTGTCAAACCTCAACTTTTGAATTCATAGTGGAATCTGTCTTTGCCATCAATTGTTGAATTTTCTTTTTTTTTTACGAGCTCATCGATCATATAGTAATATCCCCTTGGTAATCAAGTGTGAGTTTGCCTAATTTATCATACCTTTTACCCTCGTGACCAACACGTGATGTTAGGGTTGATTTTGGATGTCAACAATCTTCAATGCTTCTCGTTGCTTCCCCATGCTTCCGGCTTCTTGTTTTCATATTAGGTGTTGACTCCAACATTTTTTGTGAATGCCTAGATGTCCGGCTGAGATTCTTTAGCATAGCCTTTACTTTTCTTTTCGTTCTTCAACTTGTTATCATTGACAATAACAAATGACTGATATTATATGTGGCATTCCCCCATCCCATTTGCTTCTCAATGCAAGTATATCCTAAAGGCAGCAATGTAGATGGTTTCTCTATATCGGGCCTTGTCTTGCTAAATTTTGTTTCATCCGTCTTTTCCTCGTGGAGCTCAATTTATTTTATTGCTCAACTTTGGGTAGATTCTTTATAACAATGTTTCTCATTAGTCCCATCCTTTTGCTTGCGGTTTCATACATAAGTTGCCCCATCACGATTTCTAGGAAATTTTCTCATCTATAGCTAGATAACTCTTCCTCGAGTGTTAGATGAGACAAGAAACACCTACTTAACTACAGTATCCAAAACTTGATTGCCCGTCTTTATCATATCATATCTGCGTTCTCTGCTAAAAAATGAAGCTAAGGGCTTTCGTGGAAGTGGGAAGATCCCTCATCCAATGGACAATCCTTTCCGTCTAGTAAAATGGATCTTGAAAAATAGATTCTATCTTGGCTTAGGACGAAATGGGGATCTCATTTTTGCCTATCAAGCAAAACCATCCATTTGGGATTACTCTAAAAGGTTTTTCAACAAATGAAAAGGAATTTTCAGAAATTTATTTGGATTAAGAGTCAAATAGTTCATTAATAATATAACACAAATCCATTCATTTGACTGCATACTAAAGCCACTTATTTTAGACAAAATAATGGATTTGTCTTGACCAATATATGATTTTGGAGCATAAGTCGGCAATCTTCCTAGAATGCCAAACCCATCAATCTAACATCGATCGAATTTGCATACATTCCGGAGGAACAGATTTCTTTTACGATGCGCCACTCATATGTGTAGGGACATTTCGCAAGTTACAATTTTTGTCCCAAAGAAAAGAAAAAGCCCTATTTCATCCTCTATTTTTTTATAGCGAAACCTTGCCATAAGCAACTTCAAGAAAAAACCAGGAATAGTTGAACTTGAATGTCCTTTACTCCACGAGCTTTGGGAGCACAAGCAATCAAATGTCAATTTTACACAAGTCCATTCAACATTTGACATGTGTCACATTTGGGCCCACATGTCAAGAACCCTTGCATCCTCTTTATTCAATTTTATGTTTTTACTTTTTTTCTTCTTCATTTTCTTTTTTCCATTTTTTTTCCTTCTTCTTCCTCTCAAATTGCAGGAGATGATAGCAGACGCCCATCAACTCATAATCACTTTCAACTTAATCATGTGAATCTCCTTCCACCACCACCTCATCACCCTCTCAGTCCTCTTTCATCAAGCTCAACCAGTGAATTTGAGCCTCTGCTTTTGGATCTAAGCTCGAGCAAGCCCTAGACTTGCGATATAGAGGTCAGCTCGACCTCAAATCAACCCTGATTCAAGGTCAACCAGGGTTGGCCTAAGCAATGAACAAGGCGAAGGCGAAGACATGGTTCGTCAACACGGCAGAGGGCCAATGCAGACCCCGACATATAAGGCATAGGGGGAGTTGGATAGGAGGCAATGGCACTAAAGGTCGAAAGGAAGTGGGTGAAGATGGAGGCAGAGATGGAGGTGACGTGCCGAAGGCGGTGAGTCTAAGCTCGAAATGCGACAGGTGGAACCTTGTGAGCAAGAGAGTACTTGCCAAAAAAAAAAGAGAAGATTGAGCTATTCTTTTTCTTAGAAGAAGCGGAAGAGATAGGAGATAGAGTGTTGTAAAATTGAAGAGAGAGAGAGAGGATGCCGGGGTCAAGTGGGCCCAAATGTGACGCATGTCGATTGTTGAATGGATTTGTGTAAAATCGGCGTGTCATCACTTGGTGTGATATCCAAAGTTTTTGTAATTGTAATACTATAATATTCGGAAACTCGTATTATGATAATGATACTTAGATTATGAAGCTAAGTATTATTTGCCTTAATATTCAGACGTGAAAACTTTTGTCGAACCGTAAATTTCATGGGATGTGACGGATAATTTCCCTAAACATAAGTCATTCTAAGTCTGATGTGTGAATTGAATTATGTGTGCTCTAATAGTATAACGGTATTAATTAAATTATTGACATCTTAATAGTATATGGGTGTTATAAATTGTGTAGACTTTACTTAATTATTAATAATAATGGTTAACTTATGCTAATGAATGTTGGAAGAAGATGATTACGTTCCTCTTGTTATATTTACCTTACAAAATTTATTAATTAAAATTATAAGTACCACATGTCTTTATAAGAATTCTTGCATGGCCATGTGTTTCTTCAAAACAATATTTTTTTTTTAACACTAATTTTGACACCTATAATAAGTGATGCTTACTTCAAATTGAGTCACTTCTTCTTACATTTCCCTCGGCCACGTGCAAGAACTTTGTCTTGCATTTATGCCACATTAAGTTGGTGATTAGCATGCATAGTTACACCTAACAATGAAAAACATCAAATTATCTTAGTTCATTTTGATAAAGCTCCTTTTATCTTACTATAGAGCCCCCTTTCACTTCTCTAAAATCCAAATAGAAACTTGCATGTGCTATATTTCACTTTTCAATCCAAGAATTTAGAGAATAAAACTTCATATTTAAGAGCTACTAAGGTGGTGAAGGCAATTGATGGCTTGCGGTTTGCGTTCGTTCAAGGTAAGTAAAGTTTCTAGATATTAAGTTGACCAAATGTCCTTAAAACTTAACTTGGTTAGTTGATTGAAATGGTGAAACTTTAATGTGTATGGATGGGTATGGTAGTTGTTAAATAACATTGATGACATCTTACATGTTCATTTTGTTTCTTTCTACTTTGTTCTGAGAAGTCAGAATCTAGTTGTTCTATCACATTTATCTTGATGACCCATTGCATGTTTGTTCTATTTCTTTCTACTTCATTCTAGATAATTAGAATCCGGTCGTTCTGCCATATTCCTCGTGATGACCCATTGCAGGTTCGTTTTGCTTCTTCCTGCTTCTATCTAGGTAGTCAAAATTTTGTCTTTTGTCATAACCCATTACATGTTCGTTCTGCTTCTTTCTACTTCATTCTAGGAAGTCAGAACTTGGTTATTCTACTATATTTATCTTGATGACCCATTACACATTCATTCTTCTTCGTTTTGTTTCATTCTGCATAGTCAAAAGTGGTTCATTATGCCATATTTATTTTGATAACCTATTGCATATTCACTTTACTTTGTTCTACTAGAATTTTACTAGTCAGAATCTGTTCGTTTTACTTGTTCTGCTAAAATTTCCTATGATAGAATCTGTCCATTTGTGAATTTACCTTTTGTGAATCTACTCATTTGGTCGAATTTGTCCACTTGTTGAATCTACCAACTTGTAAATCTGTTTTTCATAAATCTATGCATTGGTTCATACAGACTTTATTGAGTATAAATCTATTCATTGTCAAATCTACCAACTTGTGAATATGTTCATTGATAAATCTATTTATTGGTTTAGATAGATTTTACTGAGTATGAATATGTTTCTTGTTGAATCTGCCAACTTGTGAATCTATTTATTAATAAGTATTTTCATTGGTTTAGACAGACTTTACAAATATTAATATATTTCTTGTTGAATCTGTTTATTTGTTGATTATGTCCATTGTTGAATATGTTCATTTGTAAATCTATTCATTATTGGATTTGTTCTTTTGTTCTAGAAGCTTCTATTAAGCTAGAATTTGCCTTTTTGATTGTTCAGACTTTACGACTAGAATGTACTTATTGTTCTAACTTAAAATGTACCCATTTACATGTTCAAACTTTACATCTAGAATATATTTATTCATTCAGATCCCACTCAATGTCCAAACTCAGAATGAACTCATTTGGATCTCCAAACTTCAACGACTAGAGCACAACTATATGTTATTTCATATGCGATTATTTGGCTAATGTATTAAATTGAGTTGAGATATGTGTGATATGCTTGTAAGTATACATATATTATGGCTTTAAATGATATTAATGTGATTCCGTCACCCATATAGTGGTGCGTGACGATGCCCCATGGTGGTACTTTGCGGGATGTCCTAGTGGTTGGGATGCTCCGGAGAATGTTTTGGGATGTCTCGGGAGTTGAGACACTCCTGTGATGGGGATACCTTGTGGTGAAAGTTTTCAGGATACCTCGAAATTGAGATGCCAGTGGTTGGGAAAGTTTGAGAGGAAATATTAATGAATAAAATGCATTGTCATGTATAGAACTAAACATTATTTATATTATTTGTTTGTTTGTATGAAATGGGATGTGTGCATGCGTGAGCCTGGATGGACGTATTATTGATTAACAATTTTTATGATAAAAAAAAAAAGAAAGGGAAACGTAGAGTTTGCTTATGTTTTTATCACACTTATCGGATGATTATGCATTTACTTTGTGTATACTAGATAAAGTGGTAAGAGAATTCTTTTAACTTACAACTAGAGATTTCATTTATTGGGTTTCAGCTCATTTTTTTTTCTTTCAAACATGTAGAATGGACACCCTTCAACCTTTGCTTTATAGAGTCCCTATGAATTATGAAGGTCTTTATGAAATATGCTTGAACCAGGATCTGGAATAATATATATCAAGTATAGTTCTATTGTGTGGGTTGATGTAGGAGGTTTCACAGAGTGAGTTCCTTTTTAGTTCATTTCCTAGTACCAGGACCTTGAAGGTGAGTTAGCCAATCTATTGAGAGGCTTCGATCTAGATGATGGAGATGCAACAAACGGAGAAGTTATCAACCCGTGATTTTAGTCTGGACATTTATATAGATAGATTTTTTTATGTATAGTATAGTATAAAGATAGGTCTCCCCATTCGTATCCAGACTTCTGTTTTTTGCTTGTAAAGTAATAAAATTGTGAACTCAAATGTGGTATAAATAAAAGAGGCATAAATATGTTGATTATACTTGTAAGGCCTTTAATTGTTAAATGAATATTAGCAAATGTTTGATTATGCTTTCGCATGCTAAAAGAGAATAATAATATAAGAAACATGTATCGGCCGAAGTTCCGAGCATTGCACTTGAGCACTTAATAATTTCTCATGGCAACTTCTCTGCGTCGTAACTAGTCATACTCTCATCACAAACATCATTGCTTCTGGCTCTGGTCGATGTCGCAGTTTCCTCACTGCTCTTCCAACCACCACTATCGCTATCACTAGTGTTGATCGCCTCATCGCTGCCGCTGCCTCTGATCGAAGCTGCGTCATGGTCGCTATCATCGCTATCATGCACTGACACACCCGCATGATCCTTCACGTCCAGCTCTGTGCTCACCTGTAGCTGCAGTGCGAAATTAAGGCCCCACACAACGTCGTTCATGGATGGCCGCTTGGCCCCCTCGTCCTGCAAGCAGCTCATAGCGATCTCGCAGAACTTGTTGAGGCATTCAAGGGCGATAGCCCCCTTCAGGTGCGGGTCCACCATTTCCTCCACGGACCTGCTCTTACAACAACTCTGGGCCCACTCAGCCAGGCTAATCTACTCCATCGGGGCCATCCGGCTCACGGTAGGCCTTGCACACAGCACCTCGAACAGCACCACGCCGAAGGAATAGACGTCGGACTTGTCAGTCAAGGCGCGTTTGTTTGCGTTTCTGTTTAAAAATTGTTCCACGAAATAAATAAAAAAATGTTTATGTTCCGAGGAACAATTTTTGAACAAAAAACGTGTTTAAGTAAACTTGTCTTAAATAAAAAATAAAAAAAAACACGTTTGGTAAATTTGTATAATTTTTTTATTTCTTTTATTTTTTCTATTTTTTTTCTTATTTTTCCTTATTTTTCTTCTTTCTTTTTCATTTTTCTTCTTTTTTGGCCGGCGGCTCGCCCGCCACACGCGAGGCTCGCGACCCCGCAAGGCCGAGCCTCGCCGTAGCCGGGCGAGGCTCGGCGCTCGCCGACCGGGCGAGCTCGGCCTCGCCGGATCCGGCGAGATCGAGCTCGCCCAGCCGGGCTCGAGCTCGCCTAACTACGGCGAGCCTCGCCGTGGCCGGGCGGGGCCGCCGGCCCCGTTGGCCGGTCGCCGGCCATGGCCGAGGCCGGCGACCGCGAAAGAGAAAAGAAGAAGAAAATAAACTCGGATGTGTTTCTCATTTGTGTTTTTAAACAAGAAACACAAAATTTTTGTTTTTTTTCTGTTTATGTTTCTTTTTGTTCCAGCGAACAAAAAACAGAAAAAGTGTTTAAAAACAAAAAAAAAGGAAATACAAACAAACGCAGCCTCAGTCGCTGGCGCCTGTAGTACTCCGGGTCCAGGTACCCGAAGGTGCCCTTCACGGCCGTGCTGACGTGCGTCTTAGACTCGCTCGTGGTTCCGACCTTCGAGAGCCCAAAGTCGGACACCTTGGCAACCCACTTCTCGTTGAGCAGGATGTTGGTCATCTCCACGTCCCGATGTATGATGGTGTGCTTGGCACCGCTGTGGAGGTAGTGGGGCCCCCACGCGGCGCCTATGCAGATCTCGAGCCGCTGCTTCCAGGGGAGTGGGGGATTATCGGTGTTGTAGAGATGGCTGCTGAGAGTCCCGCGTGCCAAGGATCATCTCTCCCGCGTCCTCGCAGAACCCAATCAGGGAGACCAGGTGGAGGTGCCGGAGCTGCGAGAGCATCTCGATCTCGGTCCTGAACTCATGGAGGCCCTGCTGCGATCCCTGGTTGAGCCGCTTGATCGCCACTTGGGTGGCCCCGCCATCGACGTAGCCCTTGTACACGTTGCCGAACCCGCCCACGCCGATGATAAACACCTTGTCGAAGTTGTTCATGGCCGCTCTGATCTCCGCCAGCGAGAAGTGGCGGCACAAATCGGACGACAGGGACGACCCCTGGGTCTTCGTTGACTTGGTCATCACGTAGGAGACCGGTCCCCACCATGAGGTGCCGTCGCTCGAGGTCGAATCCTTTGCTCTATTTTGTCGCCGGTAAAGGAAGAAAGCCAGGAGACAGAGTACGGTGAAGCCCGAAGTTCCACCAGCAACAATGGCAATTTTTGCTGCTTTGTTGAGGCTCGATGGAGACCTTGGCAGTTTATCCAGGACCGGATCCGGGTTCAGCCCTGCGAGATTCCCGCCTGTATTGTTGATCTTGAATATCTCGAGGCCATTCAAAATGGCATCAGAGTAACGAGTGAAAGGACCTGGAAGCACGCCCAACTCGACGGAGAGGTTGGTTCTTTTCTTTTGGCTGTGATACGGGGCTATTGCAAAATCTCTATAGACAGGCACGCCATTACCGCTACCATTAATGACATCCGCATATTGTGAATCTATGAAAATCTCGAAAACCATAACTAAGGGCTCATTTATCTCTATCTGGAATTCGCAAAAGTGTAACCGGACCAAGTAGTAGAAGTTCGCGTCCACCTCGACGGACCACGAGAGCTTGTTGTTCAGATTGATTCTTTTGGCTGTTCCCATGGTCCTTGCTGTTTTGTATACATTATCCGGAGCCGTGTAATTTGGCACTTGCTCACTGTAATTGAGTTGGATAGTTGCGTGAAGTGGCAAAACTCGGATGTCTGAGGAAGTCACGTAGTCGTCATCTGCTTCCCAGGTCCTGTACATTCCCGTGTCATCAGCCGGACCGACATACTGTCCTCCTATGTTCAAGCGCTTTACCGTTTCGAGAGCATTAGCAGTACCCCAGGTGTGTGGCGCCGATAGATCTACCATCTTGATTCCCTCGTTTGAGTCGATGAAGGTGTTGTAGTAGAGATGTTTGGGCATGGAAACGACTTCGATTCCATTCACGAAAGCATACGTGTCTGAATTACCAGGAGTGGGAGCGAACGTTATGTTCAATATCTGGTCCGCTCCGACACTTAAGCAGAACTCTTTAGAGAAGAAGCTCACGGAGTGGGGGTAATCAGCAAAGAGGGAAGCGCTGAAGTTGCGGAGCAGGGTGTAGCCAGCTGCCTCGACTGAGAAGAAGGAATCAACACGGCGGAAGTTGGGGTAATCCGAAGGGAAGAAGTGTAGGCGAACGAATTTGGGCCCTGCGGTGACTTGGAAGGTGTAGGCGAACTCGGAGCGGGAGAGGCGAGCCGTGAGGTATGGGACGGCGCGATAAATGCTGGGAGATGAACTGCTTGCCTCTGCTGTGGTAGAGGAGTGAGTTTTCTCAATTGGAGAGTAGTTCGAACGGTCGGCGGCGTCTCCAATCCAATTCCGGTTCTCCACAGTGGAGCTGGTGGAGGAGCCGCAGTCGACGGCGATATCATCGGTCGGCCGGTAAGCGTCAACGTTGTTGCCAGTGACTGAGATCGGGAGTGCTTCGAGCGAGACCGAGATGAAGATGAATAGTAGAAGTGGTGATTTCATGTTCTTCATCTCGCTGCTCGACGACAAAGGGTCGCAGACGAATCGATGAAAAGCACAAGGAGAGCGGGGTCTCGGAGATGAACCAGTTTTGGCTAACGGGGAATTAGGAAGAAGAGCGGAACAGAAGGCCGGCACTAGTGACGACATTAGGGGAAGACCAAAGTCGTCGCTAAGATATCTGCAAGGGGATAGAGCCCTCGCCTATCACAAGAAAATCAGCGGACGGGATTTGGGCCCTTCCGGGTGCGCTTTTCGTGGAAGGTTCAATTGCCTTAGGAAGGTCACGTCAGGTCAGCGGTACGACTGCCGGGTCCGATGCAAGAATGCTCTCTCTCAAGGGACCACCACCAAACCGTGTTTTCTATATCGCGTCCTTCCATTTTCAACTTTTGTCCTTTCAAGGAGGAAAATTGTTTATGTAACAGAAATATAATCAAACGCTTTATTGATGTATCGTGTACCGGATAAATCCATTGATGCTTAGTCAGAGACTTCTAAGATTTTAATCTTATACCCTACCCCATAAATGTCAGTCATTAGATTAAGATGGAAGGATCCCAACTATCGAAAGTTAAATGTTCGATACTAGAATGTTGCATTTGGGTTTTCATCAGACCTCGAATAAGTAACAGCTCATCACGGAGTATCGACGGACTGCATCATTAGCACCATTTGTGGACACTATTTCTTCATTGTCATCATTGGTATAACATAAGGCCATCGTTTCATCACCACCCATCATTCCGAAACATCAACTTTCGGAGAGAAATTCCCATACACGGCCATGCACACGTCCGATATTAATCCCAAGCAACCTCGCCAATTGACCAAGCTAAAGGCCCGTAGTACGCAACAGCCATGCGTACGTCCGCAGCATTTTGAAGAAAAATGCTGAAGATTTCACCCTACAATTTCACGTACATTTATTATCCTTTGTGAAAAGCCCATGCATTCTCCATGCACACGTCTAGCTAAAGATGGGCCATAATCATTGGTAAACTAGGAAATTCGCTAATGTTACGGCATGCACATATAATTTTGAAAATTCGTTTTGACCAAACTATAAACTTGAATCGAGTTATGCAAAATCCTATAGTTTTAAAATATCCTAAACTATTAATGCCCCATAATTTCTTAGTTTAACAACCATAGAATTAACCTACTAGCTTAAAATTCACAAGGATCCAAAATTAGGGCTCTATTTCGAAAATTTCTCTCATTAAATTAATTGGGCATTGTGAGATAAAGTTAATCTAACTTGACGAGGCGCCGTGGCATGTACTCTTCTTCCTCTTCCTTTTCCTTTCCCTTCCTACTTTTTCACCGTTGTTTCTCTCCTTTTCTCTTTTTTTTTCTTTATTTGCCTCTTTTGAACACGTACTCCTTTTCTTGAGTCCACTTTCTTTTTATTTTTTTTCCTTTACTAGTCAATATTGACTAAGTCAAAAGCTAGCCATTACAACATCAATGACTTTTTATTACTAGTATTGTCAAATCAATCATCTGTTTTTAAAGATGAAGAACAAAAAAACTCCACCCATAGTGGCACAGTGAATTGACTTTTGTAAATGCTGTAGCCATGGGCTGGGGACATTGGATTAACACCCAAAGGAAAGCATGAACGGTAGGGTGGAAAAGGAAAGAAAGAAAAAAGAAAGCAAATAAGAAAATCTATAAAGTTGGAGGCTTCATAGCAACCTGATACTGCACATTCTGCATTGTTGCGGTATCTTGTCCAATCTCTCTCACTTCAACAATACTCCTTGCCCTTGTTGGATTGGACATGAGCCTATTCATCCACAAACCGTAGAACCATTAGAAGGAGACATGCTATGATATTATCTATGACAACTCAACCTAATCCAGACGTGGGTCAAACCCCAAAATGAGTACTTGAGAAAGTTCGAAAGGATGAAATATTAATGAATAAAATGTATTGTCATGTATAGAACCAAACATTATTTATATTGTTTATTTGTTTATGTGAAACATGGTGTGCATATGCATGAGTCTGGATAGACGTATTGTTGGTTAACAATTTATATGGTAAATGAAAATAGGAAAGGTAGAGTCTGCTTATGTTTTTATCACATTTGTCGAATGATTATGCTTTTACTTTGTGTATACCAAATGAAGTGGTAAAAGAATTCTTTTAATTTAAAACTGGAAATTTCATTTACTGAGTTTAAGCTCATTCCTTTTATTTTTCAAACATATAGATTACACACCCTTCAACCTTTGCGCTATAGAGTCCCTATGAGTTATTAAAGTCTTTATGAAATGTGTTTAAACCAAAACGTGGAATAATATTTATCAAGTATAGTTCTATTGTGTGGATTGATGTAAGAGGTTTCACATAATGGATTCCTTTTCAGTTTGTTTCCTGGTATCAGGACCTTGAAGGTGAGTTAATCGGTCCGTTGAGAGGCTTCAATCTTGACGATGGAGATGCAGCAAATGAAAAAGTTATTGACCCGTGACTTCAGTCTGGACGTTTATATATGCAGACTTTTGGAAATGTAATATAGTACGAAGATTGATCTCCCCACCCCTATCCAGACTTTTGTTTTTGGCTTGTAATGTAATAAAATTGTGAACTCAAATGTGGTATAAAAAAATAGGCATAAGTATGTTGATTATACTTGTAAGGCCTTTAATTGTTAAATGAATATTAGTAAATGTTTGATTACACTTTCGCATGCTAAAAGAGAATAATAATATAAGAAACATGTATCGGCCGATGTTCCGAGCATTGCACTCGAGCACTTAATAATTTCTCATGGCAACTTCTATGCGTCGTGACTAATCATACTCTCATCACAAATATCATTGCTTTTGGCTCTGGTCGACGTCGCAGTTTCCCCACTGCTCTTCCAACCACCACTATTGCTATCACTAGTGTTGATCGCCTCATCGCTGCCGCTGCCTCTGATCGAAGCTGCGTCATGGTCGCTGTCGTCGCTGTCATCGCTATCATGCACTAACACACCCGCATGATCCTTCACTTCCAGCTCTGTGCTCACCTGTAGCTGTAGTGCGAAATTGAGGCCCCACACAACGTCGTTCATGGATGGCCGTTGGGCCCCCTCGTCCCGCAAGCAGCTCATGGCGATCTCGCAGAACTTGTTGAGGCACTCGAGGGCAATAGCCCCCTTCAGGTGCGGGTCCACCATTTCCTCGACGGCCCCGCTCTTACAACAACTCTGGGCCCACTCAGCCAGGCTGATCTGCTCCATCGGGGCCATCCGGCTCACGGCAGGCCTTGCACACAGCACCTCGAACAGCACCACGCCGAAGGAATAGACGTCGGACTTGTCAGTCAGCCGCTGGCGCCTGTAGTACTCCGGGTCCAGGTACCCGAAGGTGCCCTTCACGGCCGTGCTGACGTGCGTCTTAGACTCGCTCGTGGTTCCGACCTTCGAGAGCCCAAAGTCGGACACCTTGGCAACCCACTTCTCGTTGAGCAGGATGTTGGTCGTCTTCACGTCGCGATGTATGATGGTGTGCTTGGCACAGCTGTGGAGGTAGTGGAGCCCCCACGCGGCGCCTATGCAGATCTCGAGCCGCTGCTTCCAGGGGAGTGGGGGATTATCGGTGTTGTAGAGATGGCTGCTGAGAGTCCCGCGTGCCATGTAGTCGTACACGAGGATCATCTCTCCCGCGTCCTCGCAGAACCCAATCAGGGAGACCAGGTGGAGGTGCCGGAGCTGCGAGAGCATCTCGATCTCGGTCCTGAACTCATGAAGGCCCTGCTGCGATCCCTGGTTGAGCCGCTTGATCGCCACTTGGGTGGCCCCGCCATCGACGTAGCCCTTGTACACGTTGCCGAACCCGCCCACGCCGATGATAAACACCTTTTCGAAGTTCTTCGTGGCCGCTCTGATCTCCGCCAACGAGAAGTGGCGGCACAAATCGGACGACAGGGACGACCCCTGGGTCTTCGTTGACTTGGTCATCACGTAGGAGACCGGGCCCCACCATGAGGTGCCGTCGCTCGAGGTCGAATCCTTAGCTCTGTTTCGTCGCCGGTAAAGGAAGAAAGCCAGGAGAGAGAGGATGGTGAAGCCCGAAGTTCCACCAGCAACGATGGCAATTTTTACTGCTTTGCTGAGGCTCGACGGTGCCTTGCTTGCCGGTGGAGGTCCTGGCACTTTATTCGGGACCAGATCCGGGTTCAGCCCTACGAGATTCCCGTCTGGATCGCTGATCTTGAAAATCTCTAGGCCATTTAAGATGGCATCAGAGTAAAGAGTAGAACCATCTGGAAGTGCGCCCAACGCGACGGAGAGGTTGGTTCTTTTCTTTTGGCTGTGATCCAGGAGGGCTACTGCAAAATCTCTATAGATGGGCACGCCCTTTCCGCTCCAACTAATGACATCCGCATGGCCCTCGACCAATTGTGAATCTAGAAAAATCTTGAAAACCATGTCTAAGGGCTCCTTTATCTCTATCTGGAATTCGCAAAAGTGTAACCGGACCAAGTAATAGAAGTTCGTCTCCACCTCGACGGACCACGTGAGGTTGTAGCTCAGATTGATACTTTTGTCCGTTCCCATGGTCCTTGCAGTAGTGTATACGGGATCTGGAGCCGTGTAATTTGGCACTTGCTCACCGTAATTGAGTTGGATACTTGTGTTAAATGGCAAAACTCCGATGTACGAGGAAGTCACGTACTCGTCATCTGCTTCCCAGGTCCTGTACATTCCCGTGTCATCAGCTGGACCTACAAACTGTCCTCCCACGTTCAAGCGCTTCACCGCTTCGAGAACTTTAGTGGTATCCAAGGTGTATGGCGCCAGCTGACCTGGCAACTTGATTCCCTCGGTTGAGTCGACGACGGTGTTGTAGTAGAGACTTTCGGGCATGGAAACGACTTCGATTCCATTCACGAAAGCATACGCGTCTGAATTACCAGGAGTGGGAGTGAACGTTATGATCAATATCTGGTCCTCTCCGACATTTAAGCTGAACTCTTTAGAGAAGAAGCCCGCGGAGGGGGGGTTATCAGCAAAGAGGGAAGCGCTGAAGTTGCGGAGCAGGGTGTTGCCAGCGGCCTCGACTGAGAAGAAGGAATCAACACGGCGGAAGTTGGGGTAATCCGAAGGGACGAAGTGCAGGCGAACGAATTTAGGCCCTGCGGTGACAAGGAAGGTGTAGGCGAACTTGGAGCGGGAGAGGCGAGCCGTGAGGTATGGGGTGGTGCCAGGGACTCTGGGAGATGAACGGCTTGCCTGTGTAGCGATAGAGGAGTGAGTTTTCTCAATTCGAGAGTAGTCCGAATGGTTGGCGGCGTCTCCAATCCAATTCCGGTTCCCCACAGTGGAGCTGGTGGAGGAGCCGCAGTCGACGGCAATATCATCGGTTGGCCGGTAAGCGTCAACGTTGTTGCCAGTGACTGAGATCGGGATTGCTTCGAGCGAGACCGAGATGAAGATGAATAGTAGAAGTGGTGGTTTCATGTTCTTCATCCCGCTGCTCGACGAGAGAGGGTCGCAGACGAATCGATGAAAAGCACAAGGAGAGCGGGGTCTCGGAGATGAACCAGTTTTGGCTAACGGGGAATTAGGAAGAAGAGCGGAAGAGAAGGCCGGCACTAGTGACGAGATTAGGGGAAGACCAAAGTCGTCGCTAAGATATCTGAAAGGGGATAGAGCCCTCGCCTATCACAAGAAAATCAGCGGACGGGATTTGGGCCCTTCCGGGTGCGCTTTTTGTGGAAGGATCAATTGCTTTGGGAAGGTCACGTCAGGTCAGTGGTACGACTGCCGGGTCCCATGCAATAATGCTCTCCCTCAAGGGACCACCTCCAAACCGTGTTTTACATAGGCGAGCAATTTCTGGTTCCTTTAGATCCCGCCTAAAATTTAGAATTTACCATCGGATACAAATTCTTCATTTTTTTTAGGACATGAAACTTATCCGTCAGAACCTAAAATTTACACTGTCACAAATTTTAGGATTGGTTCTAGGATCCAACAGTTCTTTTTTTTTTTTTTAATTTTATTTTTAGTTAAATAAAATGAAAATAAATGTAATAATACTAAACGAGCTTGTCATTCATAAAAAAGAATACAAAATGAACAAAATTATCAACAAAAAAAAAAAGAATTGTTGGCAAGGAATTCAACTAAATAAAAGTAGGGGTAAATGGTTTTAAATTCTGTACAAGTTCCATCTGAAACTTGGAACTTACCCGTTGGAATAAGTTCTTTCTTTTTTGGGAACCTAAAACTTACCTTACATATCCTAGAACTTGGAAACTATTTTGTCATAAGTTCCAAGGTCTACCTAGGTCGCACTTATATTATTATTTGAACGATTACAATTCACTAATTATAACTTATATTTAAATACACGAAAAATATGAACATTAATAAAGTAAAAATCTTAGTCATAAAATGGAAATTCAGACTAGTGCTTCCAGATTATACATTCATCATCAAACATTATGAAATATCGGAAGATTGCACGAAGTCATGGATTAAGAAAAATATTTAAACTTGTTCTAGGTTCTAGGTTCTAGATTTCAGGTTTCTCTAACTAAGAACATAGAATTTACCCATTGAAATAGGTTCCTCATTTTTTGGAACCTAGACTCTACCATGTATACCTTGGAATCTTGAACCTATAAGTTCTTACCAGTTCGGTTCTTAGGTTCCAGGTTTTATTTTGAAACCATGCTCACCCCTAGTATTTTCTATATCACGTCCTTCCATTTTCAACTTTTGTCCTTTCAAGGAGGAAAATTATTTATGTAACGGAAATATTATCAAACGCGTTATTAATATATCGTATACCGGATAAATCCATTGATGCTTAGTTAGAGACTTCTAAGATTGTAATCTTATACTGTACCCCATAAATGTCAGCCATTAGATTAAGATGGAAGGATCCCAACTATCAAAAGTTAGATGTCCAATACTAGAAAATGCACGTCCAACATACTAAAATGAAATTTGCGATGCTTTAAGCACTAGCAAATGGGTGCCGGACCCCTAGAATATTGACGTCATGGCACAGTAAAAATCAAATTTAATAAAGTTTTATGAGGTTATATTGTTAGTTACAATGATTGTTGCAAACCTTTACAAGCCATCATAATTTGAAAGGATTTAAATTCACAATGTTAAGTTTTTAGTTACAATGGAACGTTGAAATTTTTTAAAATCATTGTAATTAAAAAAGTTTAAAATTTGCAACATTTTGTTCATGGTTACCTTCGCAAAGCGTTGTAGTTGAAAAAAAAAATACAAGATTATGGCATTTTATCCTTATTTAGGGCAAACAAACATAACCCTTTGTAAATAGTTGTATTTGAAAAAACATCCTAATCTTGGACGTTTTGCTCTTGTCATGACGTCATCACTCTCCGTAAAGAAATCCTCAATTTACGACAATTTCTTCTTTTCCACGACAAACGGTCATAAAAGTTGGTAAATTTAAGATGTTTTGCACTTAGTGACGTCGCAAAATTGTAACACTTTGGAAACAACTTCGATTCCATTCACGAAAGCGTACACGTCTGGGTTATCAGGAGTGGGAGCAAACGTGACGTTCAATATCTGGTCAGCTACGATGGTTAAGCAGGACTCTTTGCAGAAGCTCGTGAAGCCGGTGTGATCGGAAAAGAGGAGAGTGCTGAAGTTGCAGAGCTGAGCGTAGCCAGCAGCCTTGACCGAGAAGAATGAATTGGCATGGCCAAAGTTGAGGTAATCCGAAGGGAAGAAGTGGAGGCGAACGAATTTGGGCCCCATGGTGACGCGGAAGGTGTAGACGAATCGGGAGCGGGAGAGACGAGCAGTGTCGTGTGGGATGCGGGTGTGGACAGAGGGAGATGAACGGTTTGCACTTGCAACGATAGAGGAATGAGTTCCATCGATTGGAAAGTAGATCGAACTATCCTCGGAGTCCCCGATCCAAGTCCGCTTGGACACGGAGGAGTTGCCGAGGGAGCCGCAGTTGACGGTGATATCATTAACCGGCAAGTATGCGCCAACATTGTCTCCGATGACTGAGACCGTGAGTGCTTCGAGCAGTACAGAGATGAAGAGGAATGATAAGAGAAGTGGTGGTTTCGTGTTCTTCATCTTACCGTTTAATGTCTGAGAGGATCACAATTGAATCCATGGATAGAAGTTCACATGAATAGTAGACTCTCGAAGATGAACCTGTCTTAGTCATTGGGATTTAGGAAAGAGCTAGGAAAATGCGAGGGAAGGAAAGATTAGATAAGATGGGGAAAAATACCAATTTAGTTCTAAACCAATGAATTCCGATATAATCTTAGACTTTTTCAATTCAATTTCTTTTTTTAATACTCCAACATATTCTTTTCGGTTAATTTTATCTGAAAATGTTGGCATACCAGTCCAATCATCTTTGACCATCTTAAGTAACACGACTGGCCATATGACTTGGACAAACTGAATTGAAATAACATGATTTTAAATATTTTTGTGAATTTTCTGATTTGTTCTTTTCTTTCTTCTTTCGCACTTTTGCTCATCCTGAACCTCTCAGGAAACATGGTAAACCGTTGCAAGAAAGCTGATTTTTCTACAGTCAAGCTGAAGTACTACTGTTAATCCCGAATCTCTTTGGGAAACATGGTAAATCATCGTAAGAAAGCTGATTTGTCTAGAGTTAAAGCTGAGCTGGTGGCGTGGCTGCCGGTGCTCCTCCATGGATTAAGGAAAAGCATTCTCGTTCGGTAGATCTAATGGCGGTGCTAACAAGGCGCATCTCGATAATCAACCCGATAATGCTCAAATTTCCGGTGAATAGTGGCGAAGCTGGCCACAAGCGAACCAGTCTCATAAATTCCCAGTGATCCCGGCCAAGCCCATTTTGCTGCAGTCAGCGCCAATCTGCATGGAGGCGCAAGAAATCAAGGCAAATGGTGAAGATTCATCAGAATCGAACGACTTCCCATCTGATTTGGCCACGATTTGGCATATTGAGGGAGTTGCTCTTTGTAACAATTCAAGCAATGGTTGTGGCACAGAGATAAAGGGAGGCCTCAAGTGAAAATTGAAGCAGTGGCAGAGGCAAAAATGAAAGGAAAATTCCATACTTCACACGAGTAAGATCTAAAATACCGATCTCAACTTATAACATTTGTCACACGCCCGACTCCAACAAGTATAAGAGATGATATGGCCGTCATTTCATCCAAATAATATAGCTTCAAACGTAACTATAACTCAACTTGATATCGGAATGTATACATCCATATATTTGATAAAGTGTTGTCTATAGACATAAACAACTCATAAAAAAAAGATCCCACTATCAAAATATCCTCCGGAAAATGTAAACACTCTTGTCCTATTTACGCCTACCTAAAGAACCTTAAAAAAGAAGTAAGATGAATGAAATGAGCAACAATAGGCTAATGAGTAGTACAAATCTCTTCTAAACAAATCGAGCATCCACTATAAATGTTTAGGACACGAAAATGTAACTCATTTACACTAAATCCAATATATAACAAATTTACAAGATAAAAATGAACTATATTACTTCAACATAACTATATTCATAGCAGAAAGTACCAATCAATATCAAAATGAGTATTAACCAATCCGACCTTTATATTACAAACCAAAATATATAATCTTTCGCAACTCAATTCATTGATCAAAATCCCTTTTTGTAAAGTATTTCTCTAATCTTTTCAAAAGTTATCTCATCAAGTATATTTACAAAATAATATACATGACCTTTCAAGAAAAGTTTATCAAACCATCTTACAAAAACTAAACAATAATAAACACTTGATCTAGTTTTATGCAACAAATATGTTCTTCTTAGTTCAATACATATACACACACATATAAAATATCAAATTACTATTACTTTAAGACATGGGTTTTATAAAACTATAAAAGAGATCGGCACCACTCATTTAGGAATGCTCAAAGCCAAAATAATGTAGCTATTTGAGTCTATGATTCAGTAATTCTATCAATTAAACGAGAATTGATGTCAAGACAAAGCAAAACACTACTTACTCTAAACTACGCTTGTTCGTCGACCAATTGACTCCTACACAACAACGAAAGGCTTGTTGTAGTAGTCATTCAAAAGTATCCGCTATGCCTAGCTTGCGTGTCATAATTTTTTGCACCACAACTCTCTTCATTGAACTATGATTCTAGCAAATCTTCTATCAAATGAAAGACCTTTCGAGGTAATTAGATTCCTTAAGCTTTGCCGACTCTAAAGATAGCTGAAGATGGGCCATAATCATTGGTAAACTAGGAAATTCACTAATGTTACAGCATGTGCGCATAATTTCAAAAATTCGTTTCGAGCAAACTATAAGCTCGAATCGAGTTATGTAAAATCCTATAATTTTATAATACCCTAAACTATTGATGCCCCATAATTTCTCAGTTTAACAACTCATAGATTTTTATTTTATTTTAATAACTCATAGATTTAACTTACCAGCTTAATATTCACAAGGATCCAAAATTAGGGCTTTATTTCGAAAGTTTCTCTAATTAGATTAATTGGGCACTCTGAGATAAAGTTAATCTAACTTGATGAGGTGCCGTGTCATGTACTCTTTTTCCTTTTCCTTTCCCTTTCCACTTTTTCCCCTTTGTTTCCCTCCTTTTCTCTTTTTTTTTTTCTTTATTTACCTTTTTTTTGAACGGGTACTCTTTTTTTTTTATAAATAGAGTCCACTTTATTTTATTTTTTTGTTTTACTTGTCAATATTGACTAGGTCAAAAGCCAGCCATTACAACATACACTAGTATTGTCAAATCAATCCTCTGTCTTTACCGAAAACGAAGATGAAGAACAGAAAAAACTCGACCCACAATGGCACAGTGAATTGGCTTTTGTGAATGCTGTAGCCATAGGGTGGGGGCATTGGAACACCCAAAGAAGAACATACACAGTAGGACGGAAAAGGGAAAGGAAAAAAGAAAATAAATCAAAAAATCTATAAAGTTACTAAAAATGAAGTCCTTTTGAATAAATTTGTCCATGTCAACTCTTTGGCCGTGCCACGTATGACAGAAAATGATGATTGGTCCACCACGTCGGCATTTTCAGGCGAAAGTTGATTAGAAAGATTATACTAAAATTCCACAAAAATATTTGAGATTATATTGGTAAAATTGAAAATTTTAGATTTACAATGAAATCCATACAACAAATATAGGATTGAATTGATAATTTTTTTCGAAATTTAGTGAAAGACCAAAGTCGTGGCTAAAATATATGCAATTAGTAGAGCCCTTTACCTATCATAAAAAAGCAGCCAATGGGACTCGTAACTCTTTTGGTGTGCTTTTCATGGAAAGTTTCCTTGCATAGAAAGGTCAGGTCAGTAGTAAGATAGCTGGGGACTCTTTGGTGTGCTTTTCATTGAAAGTTTCATTGCGTAGAATGGTCATTTTCATGGAAAGTTTCATTGCGTAGAAAGGTCAAGTCAATAGTAAAACCGACGGGTCCATGCAAATAAGGTCCTACATGGCAACGTGCTAATTTTTTTGTTCTTTTGTTCTTTTGTTCCTCATAACAAAAAAAAAATTAAAATCCGTTTAATAACGTTAACTAATTTTTCTATTGCGTAAAAAGGTCAAGTCAGTAGTAAGATAGCTTGGGACTCTTTGGTGTGCTTTTCATTGAAAGTTTCATTGCGTAGAATGGTCATTTCATGGAAAGTTTCATTGCGTAGAAAGGTCAAGTCAATAGTAAAACCGATGGGTCCATGCAAATAAGGTCCTACATGGCAACTTGCTAATTTTTTTGTTCTTTTGTTCTTTTTTTCATTGTAACAAAAAAAAATTAAAATCCGTTTAATAACATTAACTAATTTTCTATTCTCTAGAATAGAAAAACAGCCCAAGAATGGATTTAGAATAGAAATAAAAAGTAGGAAAAAATAATTTCTTGTTCCGGAGAACAATTTTTAGAAATAAGTCATTTTCTTTTTTATATTTCTTCTTGCTTGTCCTTTGCTGCCAGTGACCGGCTAAGGCAGGGAGCAATGACAACTGGTGAAGAGAGGAAAAAAGATAATCTAAAAATTATTTAAAAATTAAAAGAAATTCTACGTTACAAAAAAAAATTGTGAATCGTACCAAACGCATTCTTATTCTTTTTCTATTTCGAGAATAGAAATTTTGTGTGGTTACCAAACGTGTTCTTTTACTTAAAAATTATTTCAAAGAGTAGAAATAAGAAAAAAATTCTAAAAAGAAATTGTTTTCCGAAATAGAAACATTACCAAATACGCTGTAATTCTCTCCCTTGCTACTTTGACTTGAATGAAAATCGAAGGTGCTGAGTTTGTCGATGGAGTCAAATCAAATGCTTCCATATCATATTTGCAAATCGAAACTCCCTTTGTCTATTATTTCTGATTCATTGGTAATTAAATTAGACAATGAATGAAGACACTGATAGTCCGATGGAATGTTCCTCATCAAGCTCTCTTGGGTTGCTAATTCATTGAAGGCTTCATAGCAACTTGATACTGCACATTCTGCATTGTCGCGGCATTTCCCTGCACCATTTGCTATCTTAAAAGTCTGCCAAGAGCAATACCTTGTCCAATCTCTCTCACTTGAGCAATACTCCTTGCCCTCGTTGGATTGGGTATGAGCCTATTCCATCCACAAATCGTAGATCTATCGGAAGGATACTATCTATGATGACTCAACCTATTCCAGACGTGGGCCAAACCCCAAAATGAGTACTTGAGAAACCAGACAAGGTGACAATTTTTTTTGTAAAATGTGTTTGCAGTCGGTCTTCCGGTTGAAAAGCTCTATACATAGTGCTGACCGCTGAGGAGCACGTTGGAATAGTAGCTGGACAATCAGCGTACATGCGTTACATTAATTTTCATTGGCTCACGTGGCCCTTGTGCGGCTAATATGGTGCCAAATAGGCTGAGAGTCGCGTGCGTGTGCAAGAGAGAGATGGCGACCACCGTCTTGCAGTCGACGAGAGGCCATCCATCTCGCATCGCGTATCTCTTGTGGTAGTTGCGATCACCTCACAGTGGTCATCCTCTCACATCTAGATGGGAGCCTTCTTTCTCGGTGTAATTTCCATTGGTTGAATTAAGAAAGCACATAGTTTGGAAAGCTTAATCCAAAGAAACGACTAGTGAACCGAGCACCTCCAAAAAATCATGCCACTGAAAACAGCTGATGTTATGGATTTGATGGATGTCGCATAACTGTGAACAGTGGCATGATCCTAGATATGAGTCCGAAACTAACTGGTGGAAAAGAAAGTAATGTTTCAAGATGCAACAACGATACAGCACAGAAGCAAATCAGTTGTTGGACTATTGTAAGATATTCTTCGACAATTTTATTTCAATTTGTTCCTCAAATCGATGGAACCTTTTAGAAAGAAATTCATTATTCATATCTGCAAATTGAAACTTCATAGTTCCATTGGCATTCGCTTTCTTGGACTCATTGGTGACTACATAAGAGGATGATCTAAGTCACTGATGGATCCGATGTGATGTTCCTCGTCAAGCTCTCATGGCGTGCTGATGCATTGGAGGCACCATAACGACAGTATTTTAGTGCCATATTTGCAATAAGTTGGCTTATTAAGTGCTCGTTTGGAGCTCAAATGGCTATAGTCGACATTAGTTTTGCCTATGGAAGGGTCAAGTCCTCTGTTCTTAGGCTCTCTGTATCCCTCAGAAAGAGCACAGCATTCGCAAAAGAAGTGAGTGATCCAGTCAGGAGCAGGGGACTCGATGAGGTTGAATTGGTTCCGGAGCTTGGTTTGGCAAGTGCAGGACAACAAGCACGGGCAACCGATGAGAAACTGGATCCCTCTGGATCCCACCATACAGTAGCCCACTCGTTCCACATGCTGCAAAGCAAACATCATTCTCAACCGCATTAGTTCAATGAGACCCTTTCTTCTCATATGCTGAAGTGCATAAAATATGTCATTCCGATTGCTCTCTCCCTCAGAATGTTGAAAGCACATTGAATTTTCCGATCTCCATTATCTGCTACACTAGTAGAATCAAGGATTTAAAAGTCAGTAAAAGCATCCTTGCTAACATGTACTCCCTCGGTCAACAATCTCTGCTATCTGGCCGAATGTTACGCAGGGGAAGCAACAGGCCACAACCACTGGAAACACGCAAGAAATACTTGGAGATTCTTCAGGTGTTACTCGTCCATTTTATTATAAACTTGCCCAGGAAAAGCAAAAGGCGACTGTACCAATTAAAGTGTCATCCATGCAGTCAAACAACCCCGTTGTCCAAGGAGATGGTGGAGCAGATGGTGGTAATTGAACTATTATCCCTTAAGGCATCGGAGGCACGTTATGCAGATGAAATGGCACTTGAGGATAGTCTAAACTAGCAGTATGAAAGGGTTGAGCCGGAGCATTCATCGGCCCTATAGTAAAGCCTGGGACAGGATGCAATGGCTGGAAACCGGTTGGAACCTGAGAGCTCACGGGAATCGGTTGCCCTGAGTACAGAGTCGACTGAGCCCCAAAACTTTGGTTCGCTTGTGGAATTTGTCCAGGACCAACCAGATGCTGTGGATTAGATTGCGGCATTGTATGAAATGGCATCGTCTACTAATTTTGGGGCTGGAATTGTATAGCACATCGGATTAATCGGACTGGTTTGTACATTCAGCCGGAGCCGAAATCGCTGTTCGAGTCGAAGGATTGCTCACCTCCTCCGGTTGCATTTGTTGATGGACTGAACTGCAAGGAGCAAATAGTTCGGTCAAGGGACGTCCCATCTTTTCTCAATCCTGATGATGTCCGGCAAATTCCTTGGATGAACCAAAGATCAACAAACTCTTCAAATGGTTTTCATACAACTCAGTGAAACCCATCTCCAGTCCTAAAGATTATGACATAAACGGACCTTTCTCCGCTTAGCGTGGCTGGCATAGCCAGAGTCTATCAAAATCTGTTTTCACACATAAGGTGCCAAGCAGGACACTACAAAGGCTTCGTTAACTTCCGAGAAAATGAATGACAACCTGGCGCGTATATATTAAACTGTTCTTTGGTTGATTTTTTGCATGATATCGGCCAATGTTGGAATTCAAGTCGGCGGAAGACGACTTAACTGATTCTGATGCGCAAACAGCAATTAGTCCCGGAACGAACGTTGAATTGCCGATGAATCACGAACAAAAACTATCTCACGTCGGTCTGGATGCGATCACGAGAAAAGCACCCGATTTCCACGGCGTAAATGTCGATTGTTCTTGCAAAAGTGAAATGGAATTCGTTTTTCTTCTTTAATGGAAATGGAGAGAAAATTTGGTGTGAATGATCTGCCAACCAACCCAACGGTTGTGTTCGGGAGCCTTTTATATGTCTTCATTCATACCCCTCCATTAGTGTCTTTCCATCGTAACGCATCAAGACGAAACGGTGCGTTCCAATCGCACCCCATCATGGACGTACTAGCTAAAGTACTACATCTCCCACTCGGACATGATGGGTTTGATAGCGCTCTATCAAGAATATAAGGCATTCAACATTCATCAATTTTACAAAACAATTCATATTGGCAAATAAGCCGTGCGACCAGTGAGTACACCTGCACTTGGGAGCTCTAATTATGCACCTGTTAGGGATGATATAATGGCTACAACCCCGAAAAGATATAAACAATTGATGTCTCATAGTGCCCCAAACATATTTTGTTACATCAGTCCAAGTATACCTATTCCTTAAAGGCTATACTTCACTATTCTCAAAAACACCATGTATTTACAATTACATCCGCAACCACATAGGACGATATAATTGGTCGACCAGTAAATACATGTGATAGATGTAAAACAACAATAGTCTTCCTTCGCACTCATGTCTCTCTCAATTTCAGAATAATTGCTTTCCTAGACACGTCCCATATGCCATATCCATTTATGACTGCCCGTAACATGCTAAAGTAGCAACATTGATCTTTCACTTTGAGAACATAGTCAGAAGTAACATAGGGCACAAAATTGAGGTAAAATACAAATTACCTCAAGGGCTCACGCGATGAGTAAATAAGGATAACTTTACTCATCTTCCCTTATTGGTCGTACAATGCACATGTAATATGAATTACATGTTATAGTGGATTACTCTTTCTATAAGAGCGTATGTCATTTATCAAATATATCCACCATACAGATCTTAGCTTAAACATAGTCATGTGATTCTCATGTACTCATGTTTAGCCCGAGTGCTATATCAGCTCGCTTTCTATAGCGCCCAATTAAGTACTCGCATCTGGCATCTTTCAGGCATACATGATTGTGGGACTATCATGTTAGGTTTTATTATAAACAAATCACAAACCTCATCTTGACTCCAATTAAGGAGACATATTTTATGTACCAAACTTGCTTTTCAGTATTTATTTGTACATAACGTCTCATCTCAACATGCTAACTACAGCACTTGAGGCGATTGCTCGTGTGAGTGAGCCAATCATTGCCTCGCCGACATACTTTTCAATAATATATGTGTGTTTGTGCTAGTCTCATAGTGGATTTGTATTTATTGATAAAACATCAAATCACTAATAAACAAACAAGTACAATACATCTGTCCACAAATACATAAACTAATGATCCTCTACAATAACATATATCACATTCTACGCAATCCTAGTGACATCCTATGGGTCAAGAACATGTCTTTAGGAATAGCCTTCGTAAATGGATCAACAACCATTCTATTGGTTGAAATGTATCTTCTTTCTGCGCTATAATATTTATGATAAAGTTATTCTTTATGTCGATGTGCTTTGTCCTTCCATGATACTTGAGATCTTTCACATAGGCAATGGCTGTTTGACTATCGCAATAAACTGTCACCGGTCTTGGAACTTCATTGACAGTGGCTAAATTTTTCCAAGAAACATTTTAGCCATACTGTTTCTTGCACTACGGTAGAACATGCAATAAATTCTGCCTCTATCGTAGATAAGGCCGCGCATGTCTGTTTCTTGTTATTCCAAGAAATCGCACCTCCATTGAGCAAGAACGCATATCTAGAAGTCGATTTACGCTTATCCATGTGTCCACCCCAATCGGCATCTGAATAGCCTAATATGCGTAAATCATTCCCTTGGTAATAAAGTCGATAGTCCATGGTGCCCTTCAAGTATCTCAGGATCCTCTTCATTGCTTTCCAGTGTACTTGACCGGGATTTGATTGATATCGGCTCACCAATCTTACAGCATAACATATGTCGGGTCGAGTACACATCATAGCATACATCAAACTTCTGACCGCACTAGCGGAATGAATAGTTTCCATCACTTTACTTTCTTCTGGAGTCTTAGGACACATCTCAGTACTTAGGCCTTCACCTTGCATGTCAGGGATATCAATGAGATTACAATGCTGCATATTGAAATGCTTAAGAATCTTCATAATATAAGAATCTTGTGATAAAGTAAGGAGTTTCCTCGATCGATCTCTTTCGATCTTAACTCCTAATATATAAGCAGCTTCTCCCATGTCCTTCATCTCAAAATTAGATGACAACCATTCTTTTATGGTGATAACCAAAACCTTGTCATTTCCAGCCAACAGAATATCGTCCACATAAAGTGATAAAATCACAAATTTATCTTTGGACCGTTTGACATATACACAGTGATTTTCTTCGATCATCGTGAAACCAAAAGTTATTATTGCTCGATGAAAACGAAGATACCACTGTCTAGATGATTGCTTAAGGCCATATATTGAGCGATGAAGCTTGCAAACTTTATGCTCTTGACCTTTAGCTATGAAACCTATTGGTTGTTTCATATAGATTTCCTCATCTAATTCTCCATTGAGAAATGCCGTATTTACATCCATTTGGTGTAATTTAAGGTCCAAATGTGCAACGATGGCTAAAATAAGGCGTATTGAGGCAAACCTTATAACTGGTGAAAAAATTTCCTCATAGTCTATACCCTCTTGTTGAGTATAACCTTTTGCCACAAGGCGAGCCTTATACTTTTCAATGGATCTATCCACCCTTCGTTTAATCTTGAAGACCCATTGTTTCCAATTGCCTTACAATTGGGTGGTAGATCAACCAAGTCCTATACATGGTTTGCCCTCATTGACTCCATCTCATCTTCCAAAGCTTTTCTCCATTCTTCCTTATCAGAGCACAAGAGAGCCTCTTGAACAGTCTTAGGCTTGGCATCGTCTTTTCGAGCAATCATAAATGCTTCCCCTTCAATCTCAAAATGACGACGGGGAATACTTTTACGATTATTTTTACGCAATTGAATTTCTGTTGAATTCAATTCATCAAGCAATGCAACACTCCCACTAGGTCTTGTGTGTTGAGGTAAATCTTCAATTCCCTTTACAACATCAGTGGGTGTGTTATCAGGATCTTCCATCTCATATAATTGGAAGTCCTTATCAATCTCACATCTATTAGGAAAATCGTTCTCCAAGAACGTGACATCTCGTGACTCTATTTCAGTCACACTTCCATCAGCTTGTTCACCTATGAACACGTACCCTTTGGAGTGTTTGGAATATCTTATAAAGATACATTTCTTCCCTCTAGGACCTAATTTGCCATGTTTATGGGAAGAATCATGAACATAAGCTGCACATTCCCATGGACGTAGACTATTCAAGTCTGGTTTCCTACTAGTCCATAATTCATAAGGGATGGAAGTGACCGATTTTGAGGGCACACAGTTAAATATATAGGCATCAGTCAATAACGCATCTCCCCAATAGGAGATAGGTAAATTTGCTTGCACCATCATAGACCTAACCATTTTCAATAGGGTTCTATTCCTTCTCTCAGCTATCCCATTTTATTGTGGAGTACCAGGAATAGTCAATTGTCGGATAATTCCCTTTTTCATCACAAAGAGCCTTGAATTGCTCCAATAGATACTCACATCCACGATCAGTTCTCAATGCCTTTATTGTTTTGTTCAACTGATTCTCTACCATCGCTATATATCGTTTAAAGTAGTCTAATGCTTCTGACTTATGGGCGATCAGAAAGACATAACCGAAACATGTGAAGTCATCTATGAAAGTGATGAAATATAAGGCTCCATGCCTCGCCCTCACATTCAAAGGACCATAAATGTCAGAATGTATGAGATGCAATGGAAATTCAGCTCTAGTCCCTTTACCGAATGGTTTTCTAGTTGTTTTTCCCGCCAGACAATGTTCACATACGGATAGACTAACATTAGTGAGTGACCCTAAAAGGCCTTCTCTAGCTAATCTTTGCATTATGTGCAATCCAATGTGACCTAATTTAGCATGCCAAGTACTTGCATTAATCTTAAAGTTATTAGAAGACGCAATTAAAGAAAAACAGCCATCAACATTAACATTGTACTAATCATAGTCAATGTCTAACACCATAAAACCATTTGATACATGACCTGAACCATAATAAACTGTTCCATACAAAATGGCAACACAATCACCATGGAAATTCAATACATAACCTAAGCTAAGAAGAACAACTACAAAGACCAAGTTTCGTCGAATATCTGGAGCATAAGGGACATCATGCAGGAATAGGTTTCGACCACCACGTAAGATTAATTTACATGTGCCGATTCCCTTCACTTCAACTCTTGAGTTATTCCCAACATATATCCATCTTCTTCCAAGCGGTGTCCGACGATACTCCACAAATGCTTCTCGGTCTCTAGCTACATGATCTGTTGCTCCTGAGTCTACAGTCCACATTGGATGAGATTCAGCAAGCATTACAGTACTAGAAACAAAAGCATTACTCAAAGTAATGGAGTAATAGGGTACCTTTTTCGGCTCAGTACATTCACGAGCAAAGTGACCCATCTTGCTACAATTGTGGCATTCCATCTTAGCCTTGTCCTTCTTCCCACCACACTTCTTGCGTCGGAAGGTTTTAGCCCTCTTAGGTGCTTGATCAGTCATCTTCCCTTTATTGTTGAATTGAAGATTTCTCTTGCGCTTGAAGCCCGAAGCTTTGCGCGAACTCGATTCAACAACATAAGCATGTGTAGAGGATCTCGCAGCCTCTAGGCGCTCATCCTCTAATTCCAAATGACGCATAATATCATCAAAAGTGACAATATTCTCATTATGCGGCATATTGATCTTCATATGCTCCCAATTATCATGAAGAGACCTTATAACAGCCTGAACTTGCAGTTCATCAGTAAGGGAGTGACCTGCCGACTTCAGCTCACGGATCATGTTTGACATCTCCCGAAGATGCTGCCTCATCATTACATTTGAGCGCTTTCAGAATGTGTCAAACTTGATGGTGAGTCTCCTCAGCTTAGTGGCAAATGTACCCCCAAACTTATCTTTCAAGGCAACCCACATAGCTTGAGCTTTATCATAACTCTCAAACTCACACATGAGATCATCTTGCATACAGCTCAGCAACATGATGCGAGCAATGCTATTTTTTCTTTTTCCAAGCTTAATAAGCTTCCATATCTCTCATATGTTGAGCTGAAGTTCCATGCTCAAGTTCATCTATGGTATGGTTGAGGGTTTCTAAAACCTCTTGCTCCTCAAGGATGTACTGAACCTTTCGGTGCCAAATATCATAATTGTCACCGTTCAGCTTCTCACCTTTATTGAGGTTAGTCACAATGGTCTTGGATGTCGAAGCCATAATCAATTGTTATGACACATTGACATAACAAACACAGAATCAATACTAGCACACTTTACAAAGTAACACACATATTTAATTTGCAGCAAAAACAAACTAAATTAATGATAATTCAACAAAAGACGCAAAAGCAAAAGTTCACTATGTTCCCAATCAACTTCTATGTACAATTTTTCTATTATCATTAATTAGTTTAATTTGCGCAAATTTTAAGTCTTAGGTGAGAACTCCCTCGAATTCTACCAACCTACGAACTCCCACTAGGAAAAATAATTACATGATCTTATGTAATTTCTACATTTTTCCATTAACACAAAAAGCATAGCATGATATTAACCAACATATAAACAACAATCATGCTTCAACTATAATAAAAAAAGCAATTCAACATGTAATTGATTTCCTACCATTGTTCTAATTTTCTAGCAACTAGAAAATTGCAAGTATATTAAAATATATACTTCATATCATTGAACCAAGCTCCACACAGCATAGATAACATCATTTGCACACAAGCTAGCTACTGTATTTCTTAAATCACAAGAAAATACAAGTTACAAATAAATAAAATGCATTAAACCCCAAAAAATACGCGTACATACGGTTTCCTACGCATTTGCATACATTTATAAAATTTAAAAGTATAAAATAATTATACCACCATGTAGAGGACACTCATACGAACCAAACGCGACTGACCACGCTCCAATTAGAGCTCGCATGCTCCCCCATGCGCCAGTGAGCCAAATGATTCATGACCGGTCCGACCGGTTTGACTGCCGGACCGGTTGACCGGTCAATGGTTTGGTCGGGTCAACAGGTCGGATCTCGGGTCGGGTCGGGTCGCCGGCCGATGACCGGCCAGCCAATTGTCGCCGGCATGACGTCATCGATGACGTCATCCCAACGTTTACCGACCATTGGGTGACGTCATCACGCGCCGGTTCGCCGGCTGGCGCGCATCGCGCACGTGCCAGTTCACCGACCGGCGCGTGTGGCAGACACGCTGGCTGTGCCAGCTCTTTAAGCACGTGGCGCCCACGCGTAGCGGCTTCTGGCCATGTGTGTTGGCGCGTCCAGCGTCTCCCAGCGGCGCTCGACCCATCGCTGGACTCGTCTCGACGAGCTCTTTCACCCTGTATATTCAAAAATTAATTTTGACCAAAAAATTATTTCGAGAAATGGCCAAAACCTCACGGATGCACGCGACCCTAAACCTGTTCTTTGCTCCGATTCAATTTCGAGTTTTTCATATGGCAATTCCGACCATCAGAGATCCAAACAGTGTAGATTTCATACTCTCGATCTCAATATCAAATGGTAAATGAGAAAACTCGATGAAAAACAAGGCAGAAATCACGACCAGTGCTCGATACTAATGTTGGAATTCAAGTCGGTGGAAGACAACTTACCTGATTCCGATGTGCAAATAGCAATTAGCCCTGGAACGAACGTTGAATTGCCGATGAATCACGAATAAAAACTATCTCACGTCGGTCTGGATGCGACCACGAGGAAAGCACCCGATTTCCACGGCGTAAATGTCAATTGTTCTTGCAAAAGTGAAATGGAATTCCCTTTTCTTCTTTGATGGAAATGGAGAGAAAATTTGGTGCGAATGATCTGCCAACCAACCCAACGGTTGTGTTCGGGAGCCTTTTATATGTCTCCATTCATACCCCTCCATTAATGTCTTTCCATCGTAACGCATCAAGACGAAATGGTGCCTTCCAATCGCACCCCATCATGGACGTACTAGCTAAAGTACTATAGCCAAGCATAGTGGAAAGGGCATACCGACATTCTGGGTCTTTACGGCATGCCGTCTCAAAACTAGAAGAATAAAGTAGCTCTGAAGCTGGGGGCTTTCATAACAATCATTCAAATGGTGTATTCGTGCTGCCAATGTGCACATACCGGAGGCTTTCATATCTCGTCTATTGACAAGGAAGTCTCTTCTCGGTCACAGGAAGAGGGAGCATATGCTCAGTTCTGGCATTGATGTCTACGACACTAGATTACATGCTCCATGTAGTTCAAACCTTTTTTTTTTTTTTTTTGTGTTAGACGGCCGGATTTATGCATCGTGGGCCCAAATTGTAGTTCAAACCTTTTTTTGGTGTTTGATAGCCGGATTTATGCATCGTGTGCCTGAGTTTTCAAAGAGAACATGCTCAAGATGTTACTCATTACCAGTTTTCTCAGTTACACAAGATGGAAGGGAATTTTGGCTGTGACATTGCCAGGAATAGAAAAGCTTGTTCAGAACCGCAGTAAATCACACTGGGGAGGGCATGACACCTTGTATCGTGCTAAACAAATGTCCGGATTAGGAATGACCAGCGCACCGGCATGGTCCCAACAAGGCCTACACGGCCTGTCCTGGGCAGGGCCGATTAGCGAAAAGGGTCTTGATTGTTGCCTCTATTGAGAAGATATTAGATTTAATAAAAGAATAGAAAATACAAACCAGACCCGGACATAATTTGCCTCGGCCTAACGCGAACAAGGCACGGCCACAGGTAAATGTTGGGTAAAGTGCATATTATGGTCCTTAAGTTCCAGCATTTATGCAATTTGATCCTCTAATTTTTATTTCGTTAAATCAAGTCCTCTAACGTTCCACATTTGTGCAAATTGGGTCCTTCAAGTTTTATTTTGTACAATCAAGTCCTTCAACTTTTTGAATTTATGTAATCAAATCCTTCGGTCAACCACTTCGACTAAACCAACGAATTAATCAATGACATGACATTGTTTATGCGACAAAAATAAAAGGTGATGCTAATTTGCTTCCAAATGAGCAGAAAGCAAACAGGAAAAACAAGTAAAAAGGAAATCATAGTGTGACAGCATTACTTACAACAAGTAAACAATACACCTGATTGCACAAATAAAAAAAGTTAAGAGGACTTAATTGCAAAACATAAAAAATAGAAGATCAAATCACACAAATGCCTAAACTTAGAGAGCCAAATCTGTACTTAATCCTCCAAATGTTTAGACTCATTTTGCATATCCCATCCACGTCATTACAATCCAATTTCTTCTTTGTTTTGTTTCATTCTGCATAGTCAAAAGTAGTTCATTCTGTCATATTTGTCTTGATAACCTCTTGCATATTCGCTCTATTTTGTTTTGCTAGAATTTTACTAGTCAAATCTGTTCATTCTACTTGTTTCTGCTAGAATTTCCTATGACAGAATCTGTCCATTTGTGAATCTGTCTTTCGTGAATGTACTCATTTGGTCGAATCTGTTCATTTGTGAATCTGTTCACTTGTTGAATCTGCCAACTTATGAATCTGTTCATTCATAAATATGTTTATTAGTTCAAACAGACTTTAAATGAGTGTGAATCTATTCCTTGTTGAATTTGCCAACTTGTGAATATGTTCATTGATAAATTTGTTTATTGGTTTAGACAGACTTTACTGAGTATGAATCTATTTCTTGTTGAATCTCGCCAACATGTGAATCGTTTGTTAATAAATCTATCCATTGATTCGACAAACTTTACTAAATATAAATCTATTCTTTGTTGAATCTATTTATTTGTTGATTCTATTCATTTGTAAATCCGTTCATTATTGAATCTGTTTTTTTGTTCTAGAAGCTTCTATTAAGCCGTAATTTACCTTTTTGATAATTCAGACTTTACGACCAGAATGTACTTGTTATTCTAACTCAAAATGTACCCATTTACATGTTCAAACTTTATGTCCAAAATATATTTACTTGTTCGGATCCCGTTAATGTCCAAATTCAAAATGTACTCATTTGGATCTCCAAACTTTAACGATCAGAGTATGACTATATGTTATTTCATATACGATTATTTGTTTAATGTATTAAATTGAGTTGAGATATGTGTGATATGCTTGTAAGTATATATATATATATATATATATATTATGGTTTTAAATAATATTAATGTGATTCCGTCACTCATATAGTGGTGCGCCCTATGGTGGGGACATTCTGTGGTGGAAGTTTGTGGAATATCTCGAAATTGAGATGCCCTAATAGTTGGGATGCACAGGAAAGTTCGAGAGGAGGAAATATTAATGAATAAAATGCATTATCATGTGTAGAATCAAATATTATTTATATTGTTTGTTTGTTTATGTGAAACATAGTGTGCATATGCATAAGTCTGAATGGATGGATTATTGGTTAACAATTTCTTTGGTAAATGAAAATGGAAAAGGTAAAGTTTACTTATATTTTTATTATACTTATCGGGTGATTATGCATTCACTTTGTGTATATCAGATGAAGTGGTAAGAGAATTCTTTTAACTTAAAACTAGAAATTTCATTTATTGGGTTTTAGCTCATTCCTTTTATTTTTCAAACATGTAGAATGAACACATTTCAACCTTTACGCTATAGTCTCTATAAATTATGAAGGTCTTTATGAAATATGTTTGAATCAGAATATGGAATAATATATATCAAGTGTACTTCTATTATGTGGGATGGATGTATGAGGTTTCCTAGAGTGAGTTCCTTTTTAGTTTATTTCCCGATACTAGGACTTGACGATGGAGACACAACAAACGGAGAAGTTATCGACCCGTGACTACGTTTATATAGGCAGACTTTTGGAAGTATAGTATAGTACGAAGATAGGGGTCCCCACCCCTATCCAGATTTTTGTTTTTTGCTTGTAATATAATAAGATAATTAACTCAAATGTGGTATAAATAAAAGAGGCATCAATATGTTGATTATACTTGTAAGGCCTTTAATTGTTAAAAGAATAATAGTAAATATTTAATTACGCTTTCGTATGTTAAAAGAGAGTAATAATATAAGAAACACGTAATTTTGAGCATCGCACTTGAGCACCTAATATTTTCTCAAGGCAACTTCTCTTAGTCATAACTAGTCATAGTCTCATCACAAACATCATTGCTTCTAGCTCTGATCGACGTCGCCCGTTTCCCTACCGCTCTTCCAACCACCACTATCGCTATCACTAGTGTTGATCGCCTCATCGCTGCCGCTGCCTTTGATCGAAGCTGCGTCATGGTCGCTGTCATCGCTATCATGCACTGACACACCCGCATGATCCTTCACTTCCAGCTCTGTGCTCACCTGTAGCTGCAGTGCGATATTGAGGCCCCAAACAACGTCGTTCATGGATGGCTGCTTGGCCCCCTTGTCCTGCAAGCAGCTCATGGCGATCTCGCAGAACTTGTTGAGGCACTCGGGGGTGATAGACCCCTTCAGGTGCGGGTCCACGATCTCCTCGACGGCCCCGCTCTTGCAGCAACTCTGCGCCCACTCAGCCAGGCTGATCTGCTCCATTGGGGCCATCCGGCTCACGGCAGGTGTTGCACACAGCACCTCGAACAGCACCACGCCAAAGGAATAGACGTCGGACTTGTCTGTCAGCCGCTGGTGCCTGTAGTACTCCGGGTCCAAGTACCCGAAGGTGCCCTTCACGGCCGTGCTGACTTGCGTCTTAGACTTGCTCGTGGGTCCGACCTTCGAGAGCCCAAAGTCGGACACCTTGGCAACCCACTTCTCGTTGAGCAGGATATTGGTCGTCTTCACGTCACGATGTATGATGGTGTGCTTGGCACCGCTGTGGAGGTAGTGGAGCCCCCACGCGGGGCCTATGCAGATCTCGAGCCGCTACTTCCAGGGGAGTGGGGGATTATCGGTGTTGTAGAGATGGTCGCTGAGGGTCCCGCGTGCCATGTAGTCATACACGAGGATCATCTCTCCCGCGTCCTTGCAGAACCCAATCAGGGAGACTAGGTGGAGGTGCCGGAGCTGTGAGAGCATCTCGATCTCGGTCCTGAACTCATGGAGGCCCTGCTGCGATCCTGGTTCAGCCGCTTGACCGCCACTAAAGTGGCCCCGCCATCGACGTAGCCCTTGTACACGTTGCCGAACCCGCCCACGCCGATAATAAACACCTTGTCGAAGTTGTTCGTGGCCGCTCTGATCTCCGCCAGCGAGAAGTGGCGGCACAGATCCGACGGCAGGGACGACCCCTGGGTCTTCGTTGACTTGGTCGTCGCGTGGGAGACCGGACCCCACCATGAGGCGCCGTCGCTTGCGGTCGAATCCTTCGCTCTGTTTCTTCGCCGGTAAAGAAAGAAAGCCAGGAGAGAGAGCACGGTGAAGCCCGAAGTTCCACCAGCAACGATGGCAATTTTTGCTGCTTTGCTGAGGCTCGACGATGCTTTGCTTGCCGGTGGAGTTGGATCCGGGTTCGGCTCTGCGAGATTCCTGCCTGGATTGCTGATCTTGAAAATCTCGAGGCCATTCAAGATGGCATCAGAGTAAAGAGTAGAACCATTTGGAAGTGCGCCCAACGCGACGGAGAGGTTGGCTCTCTTCTTTCCGCCGTCATACGGGGCTACTGCAAAATCTCTATAGACGGGCACGTCCTTCCCGCTCCAACTAATGACATCCGCATGACCCTCGACCAGTTGTGAATCCATAAAAATCTGAAAAACCCTATCTAAGGGATTATTTATCTCTATCTGGAATTCGCAGAAGTGTAACCGGACCAAGTAGAAGAAGTTCGTATCCACCTCGACGGACCACGTGAGGTTGTAGCTCAGATTGATTCTTTTGTCCGTTCCCATAGTCCTTGCAGTTGTGTATACGCTATCTGGAGCCGTGTAATTTGGCACTTGCTCACTGTAAGCGAGTTGGATAGTTAAGTTGACCGGTAAAACTCCGATGACCGAGGAAGTCACGTACTCGTCATCTGCTTCCCAGGTCCTGTACATTCCCGTGTCATCAGCTGGATCGACAAACGCTCCTCCCACGTTCAAGCGCTTCACCGCTTCCACTCCCACGTTCAAGCGCTTCACCGCTTCCAGAGCATCAGTGGTACCCAAGGTGTATCGCGTCGTCTGACCTGCCAACTTGGTTCCCTCGTTTGAGTTGATGGCAGTGTTGTGGTAGAGATCTTCAGGCATGGAAACGACTTCGATTCCATTCACGAAAGCATACGCGTCTGAATTACCAGGAGTCGGGGCGAATTTTATTTTCAATATCCGGTCGGCTTCGACAGTTAAGCAGAACTCTTTGGGGAAGGTCAGGGAGCTGGTATAATCGGAAAACAGCGAAGCGCTGAAGTTGCGGAGCAGGTTGTAGCCAGCGGCCTCGACCGAGAAGAGGGAATCAACACAGCGGAAGTTGAGGTAATCCGAAGGGAAGAAGTGCAGGCGAACGAATTTGCGCCCTGCGGTGACGTTGAAGGTGTAGGTGAACTCGGAGCGGGAGATGCGAGCCGTGTAGTATGGGACCTGACCGGAGACGGTGGGAGATGAACTGTTTGCCCTTGCAATGATAGAGGAGGGAGTTTTCTCAATTGGTGCGTAGTCTGAACGGTTGGCGGCGTCTCCGATCCAATTCCGTACGCCCACAGTGGAGCTGGTGGAGGAGCCGCAGTCGACAGTGATATCATCGGTCGGTTGGTAAGCGCCAGCGACGGGGAGTGCTTCGAGCAAGATGGAGATGAAGATGAATAATAGAAGTGGGGATTTCATGTTCGTCCTCTCGCCGCTCGACGACAGAGGGTCGCAGATGAATCGATGGAAAGAGGTTCACAAGGAGAGCGGGGTCTCGGAGATGAACCAGTTTTGACTAATAGGGAATTAGGAAGAAGAGCGGAAGAGCGGAAGAGAAGTCCGGCACTAGTAATGAGATTAGTGGAAGACCAAAGTCGTCGCTAAGGTATCTGCAAGGGAATAGAGCCCTCGCCTATCACAAGAAAATCAGCGGACGGGATTTGTGCCCTTCCGGTGCGCTTCCCGGGAAGGTTCAATTGCCTTAGGAAGGTCAGGTCAGGTCAGCGGTACGACTGCCGCGTCCCATGCAAGAATGCACTCCCTCACGGAACCACCACCGAACCGTGTTTTCCATATCGCGTCCCTCCTTTTTCAACTTTTGTCCTTTCAAGGAGGAAAATTATTTATGTAACAGAAATATAATCAAATGCGTTACTGATATATCGTATACCGGATAAATCCATTGATGCTCAGAGACTTCTAAGATTTTAATCTTATACCACACCCCAAAAATGTCAGCCATTAAATTAAGATGGAAGGATCCACACTGTTGAAAGTTAGATATCCAATAGTAGAAAATGCATGTCTGACAAATTAAAATGAAATTCACGATACTTTACGCACTAGCAAATGAGTGCTAGACCTGTAGAATAATGACGTCATGGCACAGTAAAAATCAAATTTAATAAATTTTTATGAGGTTATATTGTTAGTTATATTGATTGTTGCAAACCTTTATAAGCCATTGTAGTTTGAAAGGATTTTTCACAATGTTAAGTTTTTGGTTACAATAGAATGTTGAAATTTTTAAAAATCATTGTAATTAAAAAATTTTAAAATTTGCAACATTTTGTTCATGGTTACTTTTGCAAAGCGTTGTAGTTGAAGGAAAAAAAAAATACAAGATTATGACATTTTATCCTTATTTGGGGCAAACAAACATAACCCTTTGTAAATAATGGTATTTGGAAAAAATCATAATTTTGGACATTTTGCTCTTGTCATGACGTCATTGCTCTCCGTAAAGAAATGCTCAATTTATGACAATTTCTTCTTTTCCATAACAAACGGTCTAAAAAGTGGGTAAATTTAAGACATTTTGCATTTAGTGACGTCGCAAAATCAACCATTCCAACTTGGAAGGGAGAGGTGGGGGGTTAGAGTAGGATTAGAATAGGACCGACAAAAAAAAAAAAAAAAACGTCGCAAAATAATAACACTTTGGAAATAACTTCAATTCCATTCACAAAAGCACACGCGTCTGGGTTATCAGGAGTGGGAGCAAACGTGACGTTCAATATCCGGTCAGCTACGATGGTTAAGCAGGACTCTTTGCAGAAGCTCGTGAAGCATGTGTGATCGGAAAAGAGGAGAGTGCTGAAGTTGCGGAGCTGAGTGTAGCCAGCAGCCTTGACCGAGAAGAATAAATTGGCATGACCAAAGTTGAGGTAATCCGAAGGGAAGAAGTGGGGGCGAACGAATTTGGGCCCCATGGGCCATGGTGACGCGGAAGGTGTAGACGAATCCGGAGCGGGAGAGACGAGGCAGTGTCGGGTGGGATGCGGGTGTGGACAGAGGGAGATGAACGGTTTGCACTTGCAACGAGAGAGGAATGAGTTTCATCCATTGGAAAGTAGGTCGAACCATCCTCGGAGTCTCCGATCCAAGTCCGCTTGGACACGGAGGAGTTGCCGAGGGAGCCTCAGTCGACGGCGATATCATTAACTGGCAAGTATGCGCCAACATTGTCGCAGGTGACTAAGACCATGAGCGCTTCGAGCAGGATTGAGATGAAGAGGAATAATGAGAGAAGTGGTGGTACCATATTCTCCATCTTACCGTTTAATGTATGAGAGGATCGCAATTGAATCCATGAATAAAAGTTCACATGGATAGTAGACTCTCGAAGATGAACCTATTTTAATCATTGGGATTTAGGAAAGAGCTAGAAAAAGTGAGGGAAGGAAATATTAGATAAGATGGGGAAAATCACCAATTTAGTCCTAAATTAACGAATTCCGATATAATTTTAGACTTTTTAAATTCAATTTTTTTTTTATACTCCAACATATTCTTTTCGGCTAATTTTATCAGAAAATGTTGACATACCAGTCCATTAATCTCTAATCATCTTTAGCAACACGATCGGTCATATGACTTGGACAAACTGAATTGAAATAAAGTGATTTTTAATATTTTTGTGAATTTTCTGATTTGTTCTGTTCTTTCTTCTTTCGCACTTTTGCTCATCCCAAATCTCTCGGGGAAAAAAGGTAAATCGTTGCAAGAAAGCTGATTTTTCTAAAGTCAAGCTGAAGTACTACTGTTGATCCCGAATCTCTTTGGGAAACATGGTAAATCATCGTAAGAAAGCTGATTTGTCTAGAGTTAAAGCTGAGCTGGTGGCGTGGCTGCCGGTGCTCCTCCATGGATTAAGGAAAAGCATTCTCGTTCGGTAGATCTAATGACGGTGCTAACAAGGCGCATCTCGATAATCAACCCGATAATGCTCAAATTTCCGGTGAATAGTGCCGAAGCTGGCCACAAGCGAACCAGTCTCATAAATTCCTAGTGATCCCGGCCAAGCCCATTTTGCTGCGGTCAGCGCCAATCTGCATGGAGGCGCAAGAAATCAAGGCAAATGGTGAAGATTCATCAGAATCGAACGACTTCCCACCTGATTTGGCCACGATTTGGCATATTGAGGGAGTTGCTCTTTGTAACAATTCAAGCAGTGGTTGTGGCGCAGAGATAAAGGGAGGCCTCAAGTGAAAATTGAAGCAGTGGCAGAGGCAAAAAATGAAAGGAAAATTCCATACTTCACATGAGTAAGATCTAAAATACTGATCTCAACTTATAACATTTGTCACACACCCGACTCCAACAGTATAAGAGATGATACGGCCGTCTTTGATAAAGTGTTGTCTGCAGACATAAACAACTCATAAAAAAAAATATCCCACTATCAAAATATCCTCCGGAAAATGTAAACACTCTTGTCCTATTTATGCCTACCTAAAGAACCTTAAAAAAGAAGTAAGATGAATGAAATGAGCAACAATAGGCTAATGAGTAGTACAAATCTCTTCTAAACAAATCAAGCATCCACTATAAATGTTTAAGACACGAAAATGCAACTCATTTACACTAAATCCAATATATAACAAAGTTACAAGATAAAAATGAACTATATAACTTCAACATAACTATATTCATAGCACAAAGTACCAATCAATATCAAAATGAGTATTAACCAATCCAGAGACGATGAGCATCAACACAAATTCCTTTATATTACAAACCAAAATATATAATCTTTCGCAACTCAATTCATCAATCAAAATCCCTTTTTGTAAAGTATTTCTCTAATATTTTCAAAATTTATCTCATCAAGTATATTTACAAAATAATATACATGACCTTTCAAGAAAATTTATCAAACCATCTTACAATAACTAAACAATAATAAACACTTGATCTAGTTTTATGCAACAAATATGTTTTTCTTAGTTCAATACATATACATACACACATATAAAATATCAAATTACTATTATTTTAAGACATGGGTTTTATAAAACTATAAAAGAGATCGGCACCACTCATTTAGGAATGCTCAAAGCCAAAATAATGTAGCTATTTGAGTCTATGATTCAGTAATTCTATCAATTAAACGAGAATTGATGTCAAGACAAAGCAAAACACTACTTACTTTAAACTACGCTTGTTCGTCGACCAATTGACTCCTACACAACAACGAAAGGCTTGTTGTAGTAGTCATTCAAAAGTATCCGCTATGCCTAGCTTGCGTGTCATAATTTTTTGCACCACAGCTCTCTTCATTGAACTATGACTCTAGCAAATTTGCTATCAAATGAAAGAACTTTCGAGGTAATTAGATTCCCTAAGCTTTGCCGACTCTAAAGATAGCTGAAGATGGGCCATAATCATTGGTAAACTAGGAAATTCACTAATGTTACAGCATGTGTGCATAATTTCACAAATCCGTTTTAAGCAAACTATAAGCTTGAATCGAATTATGTAAAATCCTATAATTTTATAATACCCTAAACTATTGATGCCCCATAATTTCTCAGTTTAACAACTCATAGATTTTTTTATTTTATTTTAATAACTCGTGGATTTAAAAATAATATTCACAAGGATCCAAAATTAGGGCTTTATTTCGAAAGTTTCTCTAATAAGACTAATTGGACGCTGTGCAAGATAAAGTTAATCTAATTTGACAAGTGCATCATGTCATGTGCTCTTTTTCCTTTTCCTTTCCCTTTCCAGTTTTTCCCCTTTGTTTTCTCCTTTTCTCTTTTTCTTTTATTTTTTTTTTCTTTTATTTACCTTTTTTTTTTTGAACGGGTACTCCGTGACATATGTTTTTTTATAAATTTCTCTCTTTAAGAGTCCACTTTATTTTCTTCTTTTTTTGTTTTACTTGTCAATATTGACTAGGTCAAAAGCCAGCCATTACAACATACACTAGTATTGACAAATCAATCATCTGTCTTTACTGAAAACGAAGATGAAGAACAGAAAAAACTTATAACAATGGCACAGTGAATTGGCTTTTGTAAATGTTGTACCATGGGATGGGAGCATTGGATTAGCACCCAAAGAAGAACATGAACGGTAGGATGGAGAAGGAAAGAAAGGAAAATGAAACTAAATAAGAATATCTCTAAAGTTACTCAAAATGAAGTCCTTTTGAATAAATTTGTCCATGTCAACTCTTTGGCCTTGGCATGTAAGATAGATAATGATGATTGGTCTGCCACATCGGCATTTTCAGGCGAAAGTTGATTAGAAAGATTATACTAAAATTCCACAAAAATATTTGAGATTATATTGATAAAATTGAAAATTTTAGATTTACATTGAAATCCATACAGCAAATATAGGATTGAATTGATAATTTTTTTTGAAATTTAGTGAAAGACCAAAGTCGTGGCTAAAATAAATGCAATTAGTAGAGCCCTTTACTTATAAAAAAGCAGCCAATGGGACTCGTAACTCTTTTGGTGTGCTTTTCATGGAAAGTTTCATTGCGTAGAAAGGTGAGGTCAGTAGTAAGATCATCGGGGACACTTTTGGTGTGTTTTTCATGGAAACTTTAATTGCGTAGAAAGGTCAGGTCAGTAGAAAGTTTCATTGCGTAGAAAGGCAGGTCAGTAGTCAGACCGCCGTTCATGGAAAGTTCCATTGCGTGGAAAGGTTAGGTCAGTAGTAAGACCGTTAGGTCCCTAAGGTCCTACATGGCAACGTGCTAATTTTTTTTTTTTTGTTCTTTTGTTCCTCAAAAAAAAAAAAATAAAATCCGTTTAATAACTTTAACTAATTTTTTTATTCTTTGGAATAGAAAGTAGTCTGGAAATGGATTTGGAACAAAAATAAGAAATAAAAAAAAAAGTAATTTCTTGTTCTTGATAAGAATTTCTAGAAATAAGTCATTTTATTTTATTTTTTTTATATTTCTTCTTACTTGTCCTTTGCTGTCGGCCGATGGCAGCCGGTGAAGAGAGGAAAAAAGAAAATCTAAAAAAAAATTATTAGAAAATTAAAAGAAATTTTACGTTATAAAAAAATAAATTGTGAGTTGTACCAATCGGATTTGCATGTTAGCATTCTCTTAGGATACAATAAATATCCATAGAAATCTCCCCATATAGCCTCCCATAGATATGTTGTTAATTAACTTCGAAATCAGCAACTAATATGGTGAGTGATAATTTGAAGGGCAGAATCAGTGACTCCCTAATAGGTAACCTGGTTCATAGTCTCCTAATCGATACCGACAACATCATTCTTGACCCATTGAAGCACATTATGAACAAATTCTACTTTGACTTGAATGAAAACCAAAGGTGCTGAGTTTGTTGATGGAGTTAAAGTCAAATACTTCCGCATCATATTTGCAAAATGAAACTCCCTATGTCTATTATTTCTGATTCATTGGTAATTAAATTAGAGAATGAATGAAGACATTGATAGTCCGATGGAATGTTCCTCATCAAGCTCTCTTGGGTTGCTAATTCATTGGAGGCTTCATAGCAACCTGATACTGCACATTATGCATTGTCGTAGCATTTCCCTGCACTATTTGCTATCTTAAAAGTCTGCCAAGAGCAGTACCTTGTCCAATCCCTCTCACTTGAGCAATACTCCTTGCCCTTGTTGGATTGGGTAGGAGCCTATTCCATCCACAAATCGTAGATCTATCGGAAGGAGACATGTATGATACTATCTATGATGACTCAACCTATTCCAGACGTGGGCCAAACCCCAAAATGAGTACTTGAGAAACCAGACAAGGTGACAAATGTTTTTTGTAAAATGTGTTTGCAGTCGGTCTTCCGGTTGAAAAGCTCTATACATAGTGCTGAGGAGCACGTTGGAATAGCAGCTGGACAATCAGCGTACATGTGTTACATTAATTTTCATTGGCTCACGCGGCTCTTATGCAACTAATATGGTGCCAAATAGGCTGAGAGCCGCGTGCGTGTGCAAGAGAGAGATGGCAACCACCGTGTTGCAGTCGACAAGAGGCCATCCATCTCACATCGCGTATCTCTTGTGGTAGCTGCGATCACCTCACAGTGGTCATCCTCTCACATCTAGATGGGAGCCTTCTTTCTCGGTGTAATTTCCATTGGTTGAATTAAGAAAGCACATAGTTTGGAATGCTTAATCCAAAGCATGCCACTGAAAACAGCTGATGTTATGGATTTGATGGATGTCATAGAATTGTGCACATGCCATGATCCTAGATATGAGTCTGAAACTGTCTAACTGGTGGAAAAGAAAGTAATGTTTCAAGATGCAACAACGATACAGCACAGAAGCAAATCAGTTGTTGGACTATTGTAAGATATTCTTCGACAATTTTATTTCAATTTGTTCCTCAAATCGATGGAAACTTTTAGAAAGAAATTTGTTATTCATATCTGCAAATTGAAACTTCATAGTTCCATTGGCATTCGCTTTCTTGGACTCATTGGTGACTACATAAGAGGATGATCTGAGTCACTGATGGATCCAATGTGATGTTCCTTGTCAAGCTCTCATGGCTTGCTGATGCATTGGAGGCACCATAACAACCTAATACTGCACATTCTGCATGTTTGCCGCATTCCCCTGCCAACCATGGCAAGCAACAAGAATAAGCATCCGCAATTTCTTGCCGAAAACAAAGATGAAATTTTCTTTGTTGGTGACAGTAATCAAACCATAACGACAGTATTTTAGTGCCATATTTGCAATAAGTTGGCTTAATAAGTGCTCGTTTGTAGCTCAAATGGCTATAGTCGACATCAGTTTTGCCTATGGAAGGGTCAAGTCCTTTGTTCTTAAGCTCTCTGTATCCCTCAGAAAGAGCACAGCATTCGCAAAAGAAGTGAGTGATGCAGTCAGGAGCAGGAGACTTGATGAGGTTGAATTGGTTCCGGAGCTTGGTTCGGCAAGTGCAGGACAAAAAGCACAAGCAACCGATGAGAAACTGGATCCCACCGTACAGTAGCCCGCTTGTTCCACAGCTGCTAAGCAAACATCATTCTCAACCGCATAGTTCAATGAGACTCTTTCTTCTCATATGCTGAAGTGCATAAAATATCTCATTCTGATTGCTCTCTCCCTCGGAATGTTGAAACGGCTCCGTCATCTGCTACACTAGTAGAAAGTAAAAGCATCCTTACTAACGTGTGCTCCCTCAGTCAACAATCTCCGCTATCTGGCCGAATGTTACGCAGGGGAAGCAACAGGCCACAACCGCTGCAAACATGCAAGAAATACTTGGAGATTCTCCATGTGTTACTTGTCCATTTTAGTATAAGCTTGCCTAGGAAAAGCAAAAGGCGATTGTACCAATTAAAGGGTCATCCATGCAGTCAAACAACCCCGTTGTCCAAGGAGATGGTGGAGCAGATGGTGGCAATTGAACTATTATCCCTTAAGGCATCGGAGGAACGTTATGCGGATGAAATGGCACCTGAGGATAGTCTAAACCAGCAGTACGAAAGGGTTGAGCCGGAGCATTCATCGGCCCTGTAGTAAAGCCTGGGACAGGATGCAATCGCTAGAAACTGGCTGGAATCTGAGAGCTCACGGGAATTGGTTGCCCTGAGTGCAGAGTCAACTGAGCCCAAAAACTTTGTTTCGCTTGTGGAATTTGTCCAGGACCAACCAGATGCTGTGGATTAGATTGTGGCATCGCGTGAAGCGGCATTGTCTACTAATTGTGGGGCTAGAATTGTACAGCCTGCATCAGATTAATTGGACTGGTTTGTACATTCTGCTGGAGCCGAAACTGTTGCTGAGTCGAAGGATCGCTCACCTCCTCCGGTCGCATTTGTTAGTAGACTGAACTGCACGGAGCAAATAGTTCGGTCAAGGGACGTCCCATCTTTTCTCAATCTTGATGATGCACGGAAAATTCCTTGGATGAGCCAAAGATCAACAAATTTTCAAATGGTTTTCATACAACTCGGTGAAACCCATCTCCAGTCCTAAAGATTATGACATAATCGGACCTTTCTCCACTTAGCGTGGCTGGCATAGCTAGAGTCTATTAAAATTTGATTTCACACATAAGGTGCCAAGCAGGACACTATAAAGGCTTCATTAACTTCCGAGAAAATGAATGACAACCTGGTGTGTATGTATTAAACTATTCATTGGTTGATTTTTTGCATGATATCGGCCAAGCAGCGTGGAGAGGGCATACCAACATTTTGGGTCTTTACAGCATGCCATCTCAAAACCGGAAGAATAAAGTAGCTCTGAAGCTGGGGGCTTTCATAACAATCATTCAAATGGTGTATTCGTGCCACCAATGTGCACATACCGGAGGCTTTCATGTCCCATCTATTGAGAAGGAAGTCTCTTCTCTGTCATAGAAAGAGGAAGCATATGCTCTGTTCTGGCATTGATGTCTACGACCCTAGATTACATGTCCGGATTAGGAATGACCAGCGCACCGGCATGGTCCCAGCAAGGCCTGCAAGGCCTGTCCCGGGCAGGGCCGAGCCGTTAGCGAAAAGGGTCTTGATTGTTGCCTCTATTGAGAAGTTATTAGATTTAATAAAAGAATAGAAAATACAAACCAGACACGGACATAATTTGCCTCAGCCTGACATGGACGAGGCATGGCCACAGGTAATTCATAGAAAAAATGTTGGGTAGCATATTATGTTCCTTAAGTTCTAGCATTTTTGCGATTTGATCCTCTAATTTTTATTTCGTTAAATCAAGTCCTCTAACTTTCTACATTTGTGCAAATTGGGTCCTTCAAATTTTATTTTGTACAATCAAGTCCTTCAACATTTTAAATTTATGTAATCAAATCCTTTGGTCAACCACTTCGACTAAGCCAACGAATTAATCAATGACGTGACATTGTTTATGCGACAAAAATAACAGGTGATGCTAATTTGCTTCCAAATGAGCAGAAAGCAAATAGGAAAAGCAAGTAAAATGGAAATCATAGTGTGACAGCATTACTTACAACAAGTAAACAATACACTGATCGCACAAATCAAAAAAGTTAAGAGGACTTAATTGCACAACATAAAAAATAGAAGATCAAATCACACAAATGCGTAAACTTAGAGAGCCAAATCTATACTTAATCCTCCAAATGTTTAGACTCATTTTGTAGATCCCATCCACGTCATTACAGTCCAATTTCTTTCAAAAATTCATACAACTTTGAAAAATATTACTGTTTGAAAACTGCAAGTCCACCTAAGAATAAGTTGCAGAAGCGTCTTTAGTAGCTTGTAAGAGGGCATTTAATGCCCTCATATACCAAAGTCTACAATTTGCAAAGTTTTTCAATTTCCGAATAGCCTCGAGATGGATTCATAAAGAGATGAAAGCTCAAACTCCACACTAAGTTAAAGCTCTTTGATTGCCATTGAATCTAAGATAGTGAAGGATTTGTACCTTCTACCGAATATTAACACAATCATGCAGACTTATCAATGATTATTTAGCCAAAAATCACTACATAGCCTTACATGGTACATCATTCAGTTTCCAAAGGTTTGTTCTATTTCTTTCTACTTCGTTCTAAGTAGTCAAAATATGGCAATTCTACTACATTTATCTTGATGACCCATTGTATATTCATTTTGTTTCTTTCTGCTTCATTTTAGATAATCAGAAATTGGTCGTTCTGTCATATTTCTCTTGATGATCCATCGCAAGTTTGTTTTGCTTCTTCTTGCTTCGTTCTAGGTAGTCAGAATTTGGTCGTTCTGCCATATTTATCTTGATGAGTCATTGCATGTTCGTTCTGCTTCTTTCTACTGCATTCTAGGTAGTTAAAATTTGATCGTTCTACCATATTTATCTTGATGACCCATTACACATTCATTCTTCTTCATTTTGTTTCGTTCTGCATAGTCAGAAGCAGTTCGTTCTATCATATTTGTCTTGATAACCTCTTGCATATTTGCTCTATTTTGTTCTGCTAGAATTTTACTAGTCAGAATCTATTCATTTTACTTGTTTCTGCTAGAATTTTCTATGATAGAATATGTCCATTTGTGAATCTGCCTTTTGTGAATCTATTCATTTGGTCGAAATTCGTTCATTTGTGAATTTGTTAACTTGTTGAATTTGCCAACTTATGAATATGTTCATTCATAAGTATGTTAATTGGTTCAAACGGACTTTAAATGAGTATGAATCTATTCCTTGTTGAATTTGCCAACTTGTGTATATGTTTGTTGATAAATCTATTTATTGGTTTAGACAGACTTTACTGAGTATGAATCTATTTCTTGTTGCATATGCTAACTTGTGAATCTGTTTGTTAATAAATCTATCCATTGATTCAGACAGACTTTACTAAATATAAATATATTCCTTGTTGAATCTATTTATTTGTTGATTCTATTCATTTGTAAATCCGTTCATTATTGGATATATTCTTTTGTTCTTGAAGCTTCTATTAAGCCAGAATTTACCTTTTTGATTGTTCAGACTTTACGACTAGAATGTACTTGTTATTCTAATTCAAAATGTACCCATTTACATGTTCAAACTTTACGTCCAGAATATATTTATTCGTTTGGATCCTGCTAATGTCCAAATTCAAATTGTACTCATTTGGATCTCCAAACTTTAATGACCAGAGTATGACTATATGTTATTTCATATACGATTATTTGGCTAATGTATTAAATTGAGTTGAGATATGTGTGATATGCTTATAAGTGTGTGCCAGAATTTACCTTTTTGATTGTTCAGAATTTACAACTAGAATATACTTGTTATTCTAATTCAAAATGTACCCATTTACATGTTCAAACTTTACGTCCAGAATATATTTATTCGTTCGGATCCTACTAATGTCCAAATTCAAAATGTACTCATTTGGATCTCCAAACTTTAACGACCAGAATATGACTATATGTTATTTCATATACGATTATTTGGCTAATGTATTAAATTGAGTTGAGATATGTGTGATATGCTTATAAGTGTGTGTGCGTGCGTGTGCGTGCGTGTGCGCGTGCCCGTGCACGTGTGCGTGTGTGTGTGCGCATGTGCGTGTGCGTGTGTGTGTATTATGGCTTTAAATAATATTGACGTGATTCCGTCACTCATATAGTGGTATGTGATACCCCATGATGGTAGTTTGCAGGATGTCCAGTGGTTGGGATGCCCCGAAGAGTGTTTCGAGATGTCTCGGGAGTTGAGATGCCCTTGTGGTGGGGATACTTTGTGGTGAAAGTTTGTAGAATACCTCGAAATTGAGATGCCCCAGTAGTTGGGATGCACAAGAAAGTTCAAGATGAGGAAATATTAATGAATAAAATGCATTATCATGTGTAGAACCAATTGTTATTTATATTATTTGTTTGTTTATGTGAAACATGGTGTGCATGTGCATGAGTCTAGATGGACGTATTGTTGGTTAACAATTTCTATGGTAAATGAAAATGGAAAAGGTAAAGTCTACTTATATTTTTATCACACTTATCGAATGATTATGCATTCACTTTGTGTATACTAGATGAAGTGGTAAGAGAATTCTTTTAACTTAAAACTAGAAATTTCATTTACTGGGTTTTGGTTCATTCCTTTTATTTTTCAAACATATAGAATGAACACCTTTCAACCTTTACGCTATAAAGTCCCTATGAATTATGAAGGTCTTTATGAAATGTGTTTGAATTAGAATATGGAATAATATATATCAAGTGTAGTTCTATTGTGTGGGTTGATGTAGGAGGTTTCATAGAGTGAGTTCCTTTTCAGTTCATTTCCTAGTACAATGACCTTGAAGATGAGTTAGTCAGTTTGTTGAGAGGCATCAATCTTGACGATGGGGACACAACAAACGGAGAAGTTATCGACCCATGACTACGTTTTTATAGGCAGACTTTTGAAAGTATAATATAGTATGAAGATAGGTCTCCCCACCCCTACCTAGATTTTTGTTTTTTGCTCATAATATAATAAAATTATGAACTCAAATGTGCTATAAATAAAAGAGGCATAAGTATGTTGATTATACTTGTAAGGCCTTTAATTGTTAAAAGAATAATGGTAAATGTTTGATTACGCCTTTGTATGCTAAAAGAGAGTAATAATATAAGAAACAAGTATCGGGTGACGTTTTGAGCGTGGCACTTGAGCACCTAAGGGTGCGTTTGTTTGCACTTCTTTTTTCTGTTTTTGAACAATTTTTTTGTTTTTTTGTTCCTGGGAACAAAAAAGGAATAGAAACGTGTTTGGGTGAGTTTTTATTCCAAAATTGTTTTTTTGTTCCCATAAACATATTTTGAACAGAAACAAAAAACAAAAAAAACTTGTTTCTTGTTTCTGGAACAAAATTTAGAAACACTTTTTTTCTTTTTCTTTTCTTCTTCTTTTTTCTTTCTTTTTTCTTTGGCCATGGCCGGCGACCGGCCGTCGAGGGTTGGTGACGCCGTCAAGGGCCGGCGACCTCGCCAGAGCGTCGCCAACCCCTGGCGAGGCCGAGTGTTGTCGGCCCCTGGCGAGGCTCGGCCTCGCCTTGGCTGGGCGAGCTTGAGCTCACCTAGATCCGGCGAGGCCGACCTTGCCCAACGGCCGGCGAGGCTCGGCGTCACCGGGCCACCGCGAGGTCGGCGCCTAGTGGTGGCTCGACGAGGCCGAGCTCGCTCAGCAACCGGTGAGGCTCGACCTCACCGGGTCATTGCCAAGTCGATGTCGCCTCCACCTCGCTGTGGCTGGACAAGGCCGCCGGCTCTCGTCGGCCGGTTGTCGGCCATGGTCGACGCGGCGACTGGACAAAAGAAGAAAAAAAGAAAAAAGAAAAAAAAAAAAGAAAAAAGAAAATAAGGAAAAATAAATAAGAAAAATAAGAAAGAAAATAGAAAATAGAAAATAAAAATATTAAAAAATTAAAAGAAATAAAAAAATTATACAAATTTACCAAACGTGTTTTATTCATTTTTTTATTCTTGGAACAAGTTTACCAAATGCATTTTTTTGTTCAAAAATTGTTTAACATAAACACTTTCTTTTATTTGTGTTTCCCAGAACAATTTTTAAACAGAAACATTATCAAGCGCACCCTAATATTTTCTCAAAGCAACTTCTCTTAGTCATAACTACTCATAGTCTCATCACAAACATCATTGCTTCTGGCTCTGGTCGACGTCGCAGCTTCCCTACTGCTCTTCCAACCACCACGATCGCTATTACTAGTGTTGAACGGCTCATCACTGCCGTTGCCTCTAATCGAAGCCGCATCATGGTCGTTGTCATCGCTATCATGCACTGACACACCCACATGATCCTTCACTTCCAGCTCTTTGCTCACCTGTAGCTACAGTGCGAAATTGAGGCCCCGCAAAACGTCGTTCATGGATGGCCGCTTGGTGCCCTCATCCTGCAAGCAGCTCATAGCGATCTCGCAGAACTTGTTGAGGCACTCCGGGGCAATAGCCCCCTTCAGGTGCGGGTCCACGATCTCCTCAACAGCCCCGCTCTTGCAGCAACTCTGGGCCCACTTAGCTAGGCTGATCTGCTCCATTGGGGCCATCCGGTTCACAGCAGGCCTTGCACACAACACCTCAAACAACACCACGCCGAATAGACGTCGGACTTGACAGTGAGCTGCTGGCGCCTGTAGTACTCCGGGTCCAGGTACCCGAAGGTGCCCTTCACGACCGTGTTGACGTGCGTCTTAGACGCGCTCGTGGGTCCGGCCTTTGAGAGCCCCAAGTCGGACACCTTGGCAACCCACTTCTCGTTGAGCTGGATGTTGGTCGTCTTCACGTCGCGATGTATGATGGTATGCTTGGCACCGCTGTGGAGGTAGTGGAGCCCCCACGCGGCGCCTATGCAGATCTCGAGCCGCTGCTTCCAAGGGAGTGGGGGATTATCGGTGTTGTAGAGATGGCTGCTGAGAGTCCCGCGTGCCATGTAGTCGTACACGAGGATCATCTCTCCCGCGTCCTCGCAGAACCCAATCAGGGAGACTAGGTGGAGGTGCCGGAGCTGTGAGAGCATCTCGATCTCGGTCCTGAACTCGTGGAGGCCCTGCTTTGATCCCTGGTTTAGCCGCTTGATCGCCACTTGGGTGGCTCCGCCATCGATGTGGCCGTTGTACACGTTGCCGAACCCACCCACGCCGATAATAAACACCTTGTCGAAGTTGTTTGTGGCCGGTCTGATCTCCTTTAGTGAGAAGTGGCGGCACAGATCCGATGGCAGCGACGATCCCTGGGTCTTCGTTGACTTGGTCGTCGGCGTAGGACAATGGGCCCCACCGTGAGGTGCCGTCGCTCGAGGTCGAATCCTTCGCTCTGTTTCGTCGCCGGTAAAGGAAGAAAGCCAGGAGAGAGAGCACGGTGAAGCCCGAAGTTCCACCAGCAATGATGGCAATCTTTGCTGCTTTGCTTGACGGTGGAGGCCCTGGCGGTGGCGGCCTTTTATTCGGGACCGGATCCGGGTTCAGCCCTGCGAGATTCTCATCTGTATTGCCGATCTTGAATATCTCGAGGCCATTCAAGATGGCATCAGAGTAACGAGTAGGACCATCAGGAAGCGCGCCCAACGCGACGGAGAGGTTGGTTCTTTTCTTTTGGCTGTGATCCAGTAGGGCTACTACAAAATCTCTATAGACGGGCACGCCCTTCCCCCTCCAACTGATGACATCCACTTGAAGCGCGACCAATTGTGAATTTATGAAAATCTTGAAAGCCCGATCTAAGGGCTCATTTATCTTTTTCTGGAATTCGCAAAAGTGTAACCGGACCAAGTAGTAGAAGTTCACGTCCACCTCGACGGACCACGTGAGGTTGTTGCTCAGATTGATTATTTTGTCTGTTCCCATGGTCCTTGCAGTTGTGTATACACTATCTGGAGCCGTGTAATTTGGCACTTGCTCAGTGTAATTGAGTTGGATAGTTGCGTCAACTGGCAAAACTCCCATGTCCGAGGAAGTCATGTACTCGTCATCTGCTTCCCAAGTCCTGTACATTCCGGTGTCATGAGCTGGACTGACAAACATTCCTCCCACGTTCAAGCGCTTCACCGCTTCGAGAGCATCAGTGGTACTGAAGGTGAATGGCCCCCGCTGACCTGCCAACTCGATTGCCTCAACGACGGTGTAGTAGAGACTTTCGGGCATGGAGACGACTTTGATTCCATTCACGAAAGCATACGCGTCTGAATTACCAGGAGTGGGAGTGAACGTTATGTTCAATATCTGGTCCTCTCCGACACTTAAGCAGAACTCTTTAGAGAAGAAGCTCACGGAGCGGGTGTAATCAGCAAAGAGGGAAGCGCTGAAGTTGCGGAGCAGGGTGTAGCCAGCGGCCTCGACTGAGAAGAAGGAATCAACACGGCGGAAGTTGGGGTAATCCGAAGGGAAGAAGTGTAGGCGAACGAATTTGGGCCCTGTGGTGACGTGGAAGGTGTAGGCGAACTCGGAGCGGGAGAGGCGAGCCGTGAAGTATGGGACGGCGCCAGGGATGCTGGGAGATGAATTGCTTGCCTCTGCCGTGGTAGAGGAGTGAGTTTTCTCAATTGGAGAGTAGTCCGAATGGTCAGCGGCGTCTCCAGTCCAATTCCGTCCACCTACAAGGGAGCTGGTGTTGGAGCCACAGTCAACGGTGATATCATCGGTTGGATGCTAAGCGCCAACGTTGTCGCCAGTGACTAAGACCGGGAGTGCCTCGAGCGAGACGGAGATGAAGATGAATAATAGAAGTGGTGGTTTCATGCTCTTCATCTCGCTGCTCGACGACAGAGAGGGTCGCAGTTGAACCGATGAATTGAAGTTCACAAGGAGAGCGGGTTCTCGGAGATGAACCAGTTTTGACCGTGGGGAATTAAGAAAGAGCGCGGAAGAGAAGGCCGGCACTAGTGACTAGTGACGAGATTAGCGGAAGACCAAAGTCGTCGCTAAGCCTATCACAAGAAAATCAGCGGACGGGATTTGTGCCCTTCCGGGTGAGTTTTTCGTGGAAGGTTCAATTGCCTGTGGAAGGTCAGGTCAGGTCAGGGGTACGACTGCCGGGTTCCACGCAATAATGCTCTTCCTCAAAGGACCACCACCGAACTGTGTTTTCTATGTCGCGTCCTTCCATTTTCAACTTTTGTTCTTTCAAGGAGGAAAATTATATATGTAATGAAAATATTATCAAACGCGTTATTGATATATCGTATACTGGATAAATCCGTCGATGCTTAGTAAAAGACTTCCAAGACTTTAATCTTATACCGCACCCCATAAATGTCAGCTGTTAAATTATCCACATTGTCGAAAGTTAGATGTCCGATACTAGAAAATGCACATCCAACATACTAAAATGAAATTTGCGATGCTTTAAGCACTAGCAAATGGGTGCTAGACCCCTAGAATATTGACGTCATGGCATGGTAAAAATCAAATTTAATAAAGTTTTATGAGGTTATATTGTTAGTTACAATGATTGTTGCAAACCTTTATAAACCATCGTAGTTTGAAAGGATTTAAATTCACAATGTTAAGTTTTTGGTTACAATGGAACGTTGAAATTTTTTAAAATCATTGTAATTAAAAAAGTCTAAAATTTGCAACATTTTGTTCATGGTTACCTTCGCAAAGCGTTGCAGCTGAAAAAAAAAAAATACAAGATTATGGCATTTTATCCTTATTTAGGGCAAACAAACATAAGCCTTTGTAAATAGTTGTATTTGAAAAAAGGGAAAAAATCACCAAAAATTTCAAACTTTACCAAAAGTAACAAATTTACCCCAAACTTTTTTTGTGACATGAAAAACCCTGAAATTTGCCAACTGTGACACATTTATCCTAAACTTTTTTTCGTGACACAAAAAACCCTAAACTTCTATCTGTGTGACACATTTATCATAAACTATAGGGCATTTTTAGTATTTTTACTATAATCTTTTTCTTTTTCTTCTTTCTTCTCTTTGCCGGCCATGGCGGAGCCGGTGGAGGGAAGCCGGCGTCTGGCGAGGGCTGCCCTCGTTGGCGTCGGATGAGGGTCTCCCTCGCCTGGGCTAGCTAGGGCTGCCCTCATCCGCATCAGGCAAGGGTGGCCCTCGACTGGGTCGAGCGAGGGCCTCCCTTGCCATATCTGGTGAGGGCGCCCCTCGCTCGGCGCCGGTGAGGGCACCCCTCGCCCGATGCAGGTGAGGGCCATCCTTGCCCGGCCCTCACCGACGTTGGGTGAGGGGTGCCCTCGTCAGATCTAGCAAGGGAGGCCCTCGCCCGATGCCGGCGAGGGCAGCCCTAGCTCGATGCCGGCGAGGGCGGCCCTAGCCAGCACTCGTTGGACACTAGCTTCCCTCCGCCAGCCATGGCAGAGGGAAGAGAGAAGAAGAAGAAAGAACGAAAAACAAAAAAGAAAATGGAAAAACATTTTTAAAAAAAAGATGAAAATGTCATTGATGGGGTAAATGTGTCACAGTTTGCAAAGTTATGGATTTTTTCATGTTACAAAAAAAAAAAAGGATAAATTTGTCACTTTGAACAAAGTTTGGGATTTTTTGTAGTCTTTTCCCTTGAAAAAACACCATAATCTTGGACCTTTTTCTCTTGTCATGACGTCATCACTCTCCGTAAAGAAATCCTCAATTTATGACAATTTCTTCTTTTCCATGACATACGGTCATAAAAGTTGGTAAATTTAAGATGTTTTGCACTTAGTGACGTTGCAAAATCGTAACACTTTGGAACCAACTTCAATTCCAGTCACGAAAGCGTACACGTCTGGGTTATCGGTATACCCGTTAAACGGGTGGGTCGGGTCGGGTTTGGGTCGGGTCATAAATGGTCCGACCCAATTCGACCCATTAACCCATTTATGACCCGTTTATTACAATACAAAAATTTTGACCCATACCCGACCCAACCCATACCCAACACATACCCGACCCATTTAACTAAACTTAATTTATTATAGATATATATATTTAAAAAAATGGTATTGCTAAAATAATTTTATACAACACAAATTTAATGGACAATTTATATAATTTTTAAAATAATTATTTTTAAAAATCGAATTTTAATTATTTCTTTTTAAAAAAAAAAATGAGAAGGAGCCAAACATGAGAGGAAAAAAAGAAAAGGGCGGGACATACAGCCATATTCTCGAACCACAGAAAAATGAGCTCGAAATGAATCAATCGAAGATGGATATTGCGATTTAAAATGAAATGGTCATCAAAATGATTTAAAATCAGGAGACCTTCCCCAGACAATAACAAAGCTTCATTTAGACATTTCTGCAAACACACGGAGTGCACTGCGTTGAGGAGAAGTTATTCGACCATTCTAAGGCCGTAACTCGAGATCTAGACCGTGACGCCGAAGAAGTCAACTCGTTGGACATGGAACCCTCAAGAACTGGAGAAACCAAGCCCGGCTTGTCCTTTAAACGGAACAAGGCAGAGCTGAAGGGGCTCGTGTGGGTGACCGTTCAACGAGGAAGTCCTTACCCGGCTCGGAGACGACCACTAGAGGGCGAGTTCGAGGTGAACCGCGGCTCTGGCCAGCTCCAAACCAAGATCCTTGGGAAAGAGCGACTCAAACTAAACAACCAAAGAGCACTTGCGAGATGTGGGCAACAACTTAACGGAGATACGACACCAAAAACGCCAAGAGCCCCTACCGAGATGGTGACAGTGGAAATAGAAGACCAGGTTCATTCCATACACGAAAACGGGATGAACCGTGATCTCACCTCCTTCGACCCCGTCAAGCCCCGAGATCATCGGAAGACCGCACTGACGACGATGATGACGACGACAACCAGCGATTTCTTTAAAGAGCAACCAACCAACGATTCCTTCTCCTTGACGACAACGCCCCCGTCCTCTCTGCTGGTCGCCTCCCCGACCAAAATTCTCACTTGACAATCGCCGCCGCAGCTGCTGCAACTTTGTCTCTACTGTACAAGTGTCCTTCCTCGCTCGTCTCTGCGGGCATGAAGAAAAAATGGGGAAAGAAAGAAAAGGGGTAGTTGGGCGTAGAGAATCGAGATCGCAAGACGTGGGTTAATCAGATGAGCCCATTTTCAGACTTTAATGGGTTTGTAAATGGGTCTTAAATGGGTACCCATTTAAGACTCATTTATTTTAGTTCTTTTATTTTTAAAACCCATCAAGGTGTCTTAAGGAATGAGGCCGGCCCATTAACGACCCATTTATGCTTAAATGGGTCCATAAATGGGTTGCACAACCCATTTAACACCTCTAGTTATCGGGAGTGGGAGCAAACGTGACGTTCAATATCTGGTCAGCTACGATGGTTAAGCAGGACTCTTTGCAGAAGCTCGTGAAGCCAGTGTGATCGGAAAAGAGGAGAGTGCTGAAGTTGCGGAGCTGAGTGTAGCCAGCAGCCTTGACCTTGACCGAGAAGAATGAATTGGCATGGCCAAAGTTGAGGTAATCCGAAGGGAAGAGGCGGAGGCGAACGAATTTGGGCCCCATGGTGACGCGGAAGGTATAGACGAATTCGGAGCAGGGGAGACAAGAAGTGTCGTGTGGGATGCGGTTGCGGACAGAGTGAGATTAACGGTTTGCACTTGCAACGATAGAGGAATGAGTTTCATCCATTGGAAAGTAGGTCGAACCATCCTCGGTGTCCCCGATCCAAGTCTGCTTGGACACGGAGGAGTTGCCGAGGGAGCCGCAGTTGACGGCGATATCATTAACCAGCAAGTATGCGCCAACATTGTCGCCAATGACTGAGACTCTGAGTGCTTCGAGCAGGACGGAGATGAAGAGGAATAATAAGAGAAGTGGTGGTTTCATGTTCTTCATCTTACCGTTTAATGTCTGAGAGGATCGCAATTGAATCCATGAATAGAAGTTCACATGGATAGTAGTAGACTCTCGAAGATGAACCTGTTTTAATCAATGGGATTTAGGAAAGAGCTAGAAAAAAAAAAAAAAAAAAAAAAAGCGAGAGACAGAAAGATTGGATAAGATGGAGAAAATTACCAATTTAGCCGTAAATTAACAAATTCTGATATAATCTTAGATCTTTTCAATTCAATTTTTTTTATACTCCAACATATTCTCTTCGGTTAATTTTATCCAAAAATGTTGACATACCAGTCCAATCATATCTAACCATCTTTAGTAACACGACTAATCATATGATTTGGACAAATGAAATTGAAATAACAAGATTTTAAATATTTATGTGAATTTTCTGATTTGTTCCGTTCTTTCTTCTTTCGCACTTTTGCTTATCCTGAATCTCTCGGGGAAACATGGTAAATTGTTGCAAGAAAGCTGATTTTTCTAAAGTCAAGCTGAAGTACTACAGTTAATCCCGAATCTCTTTGGCAAACATGGTAAATCATCGTAAGAAAGCTGATTTGTCTAGAGTTAAAGCTGAGCTGGTGGCGTGGCTGCCGGTGCTCCTCCATGGATTACGGAAAAGCATTCTCGTTCGGTAGATCTAATGGCGGTGCTAACAAGTGCGTCTCAATAATCAACCCGATAATGCTCAAATTTTCGGTGAATAGAGCCGAAGTTGGCCACAAGCGAACCAGTCTCATAAATTCCCAGTGATCCCGACCAAGCCCATTTTGCTGCAGCCGGCGCTAATCTGCATGGAGGCGCAAGAAATCAAGGCAAATGGTGAAGATTCATCTGAATTGAACGAATTCCCGCCCGATTTCGCCACGATTCAGCATATTGAGGGAGTTGCTCTTTGTAACAATTCAAGCTGTGGTTGTGGCGCAGAGATAAAGGGGGGCCAAAAGTGAAAATTGAAGCAGCGGCAGAGGCACAATGAAAGGAAAATTCTATACTTCACACAATTAAGATCTAAAGTATCGATCTCAACTTATAACATTTGCCACACGCCCTACTCCAACAAGTATAGGGGATGACACATCCGTCATTTCATCCAAATAATGTAGCTTTAAATGTAACTATAACTCAACTTGATATCGGAATATATGCATCCATATATTTGATAAAGTGTCATTTTGTTACAAGATTAGAGTTTCCATAATCCGTAAAAAAAACACATATATATCTCCAACTAACAAATAAACTCGTGAGTTCAATGCAGACACCTCATATAAAAAAATCCCACTATCAAAATATCCTCCTAAAAATGTAAACACTCTTGTCCTATTTACGGCTACCTAAAGAACCTAAAAATAGAAGTAAGATAAATGGAATAATCAACAATAGGGCAATGAGTAGTACAAATCTCTTCTAAACAAATCGGGCATCCACTATGAATGTTTAGGACACAAAAAGGTAACTCATTTACACTAAATCCAACATATAACAAATTTACAAGATGAAAATGAACTATATTATTTCAACATAACTATATTTGTAACAGAGAGTACCAATTTCATCAATAATATCAAAATAAGTATTGATGGTACAGTTGACTAATCAATCTCATCAAATCATACGTCAATGGTCCATAACGCTCAATGCCTTGTGATAAAGGCAACTAAAATTCTCTCCTTAGCTAGGTCTCTACTTATATTGCTAGTAGCCAACTCACAAAGATATCCTAAAACTAGTATACATACTTACCCCTCAAGTGGGCCCCAAGAGAAAATGAGCATCAACACAAATTCATAACATAAGCCTCCAAAATCCACAAAACCTATCCAACCTCTATATCATAAACCTAAATTTATAATCTTTCGCAATTCAATTCATCAATCAAAGTCCCTTTTTGTAAAGTATTTCTTTAATCTTTTCAAAATTTATCTCATAAGTACATTTACAAAATAATACACATGACCTTTCAAGAAAAGTTTATCGGACCATCTTACAATAACTAAAAAATAATAAACACTTGATCTAGTTTTATGCAACAAATATGTTCTTCTTAGTTCAATACTGATGGATTTTTTCTTTATTGATGGGCCTAAGTTGGCCCATCCGCCCAAGTTGGGCCCAAAAAGCTCGGCCCACGGGAATAGGGCCCGTGGATGGGGGAAGGTATAAAAGGGAGGAAAGAGAGAGAGAAGACACCCTTTTGGCACAATTCCAACGTACGTTCTCTTCCACTCTCCCTCCAAAAAGAAGAAAAACGTTTACGGCGACACTGTCTTCCCTTCAAGGCAAATTGGCATCATTGGATCAGAATTTCTTCCTCGGTCTTCAGCATTGGTGTTTAATCTGTGGCTAACAAGGTACGCTCGAATCCGTGGTGTGTTTTATGATCGGTGATACGTGTTATTCCCGGGCTTCGTCTTCCGCATTGATTTAGGGGTTCGATTCAGTATTGAATCCGGTTTTCGAGGATCCGTTAATCCCAACATTGGTATTAGAGCCCTAGTTCACGTTTTCCCGATCAATTTGATGTTTTTTGATTCATTTTTCGCGAAAAATTTTCGGCCGTACGGATCGGGGCGAGAAATCCCGACACCCGAGCATTGTTCGGCCATTTTTCTGAGTTTTCGTAAGTCGAAATCATTTTCTGAACACATGGGGAGAAAGGCGACATCGAGACGAGTCCGGCGACATGTCGCACGCCACCGGGAGACGCCGCACACGCCCACACGCGCGGCCAGAAGGCACTGCGCGTGGGCGCGACGTGCCCGGAGGCACTGGATCGCCAAGCTCGTGCGGCACACGCGCTGGTCGGCGAACCGGCGCGTGCACGCCGCCAGCGGGCGAACCGGCACGCACTGGTCCGCGAACCGACGTGTGCTGAAGTCACGCGATGACGTCATCGTGATGTCATCCAACGGTCGGTAACCGCTCGGATGACGTCACCGATGACGTCATCACCGACAACGTTTCGCCGAGCGGTCACTAGGCGGCGACCCGACCGGCGATCCGACTCGACCCAACCCGAACCGCAGAGACCCGGCACGCGCATGGCACGAGTCGGATAACGTCTGCGTGACGTCATCCCGCACACGCGTGCGGCACGTGCGTTGGTTCGCCCGAGCTGGCCCGACCGGCCCGACCGATCCAACGTCCAACGACCGTTGACCATTGACCAACGACCGTTGACCGTTGACAAAAAAAAAAAAAAGAATTTGTTTCTTTTTCAGTCATGCCTATGTGGGTTATAAGTAATCCATTTTTTATAATTCTGCATTTGTTGCATGAATTTTGGAAAATTATCTATTTTCCCTTATATTTATTATGGATTATAAGTGATCCATTTTTAGTTCTGCATTTGTTGCAGGAACTATGATGCGTTATGCAAGGATACCTGCAATCTCAAGAACGGACGAGGGAAATGCAAGACTTAAAAGGCTAATGTGAGAATTAGCTAATTATCGGTGGCATGATGGTGATTTAGTATCACATGTGGTCAGGGTCAATCAGATGATACAGGAAATCATTTGGAATGGTTATCTTATGCCGGATTTTGAGAAGGTGCCGGCTTTGATGAACACTCTTCCACCTGAATGGCAAGCAGTGTTGGATCGGCTATGGGAGGTCAACGTGGTCCCGAGTTATAGGAGGCTAGTGGAAGCTTTTGTAAGAGAGTACTATAGGATTGAGTTGGCCAAAAATTCAACCCTTAGATTGAGCGCCACATGGCGTAGAGTAAATGAGCATTGGTGGCGACATGAATGCTCTCCAAAAGTTTTTCCATGGTTGGCAAATGTGCCTTCAGTTTTCTCAAATATTTTGACTGATAGATTAGAAGGGACATTTCCTATATATTTCTATGATTAATTATGTAATGTTTACTGCCTGATTGTTGTTGATGTAGCAACCGACATTTTAGTTGTATTATGTGAAAGCACTGTTATTCTATTGGATGTTAAGATTTTATTTACTTTCTACTATTGCTGGTTGCTGTGGGTAATTAGCTGTGGGTAGTAATAGAAGTTTTTGTAACTTCACAGAATTTATTTGCATAAGAAAATTATATTAATAATAATTTTGAGTTAAAATTTTTGGAGAATGATTGGAAACATAGTGACCTTTTGATTCTGAAGCCTTACTTGAAATTATTCATTAATATGATGTGTCTATGCAAATAGGGATGCATAAAATGATAGGCATTAATTATTCGTGCATGTATGTCTGATGTGTTCAGAACGATGGTTTAGCAACTAAGAATATAATTGCTGATATGAACGGCAACAATCGTGAAATATTGAATATGAAGATTCAATATGTGCTGGAAAAGCTAGAAGCACTAGAAGCTCTTGAACATATTATGGAAGATCTAGAGGATGCTGTGCGCCACCTTGAGCTAGCTGAGGACCGCCTAACGGCATTTGAGCCGAAAATAGATATTTCCAATGCTGGTTCTAGCTCAGAAAGGGCTTTGTGCTCTAAGCGCAAGCGTATTGATTCGTTCAATATGTGGGAATGCAAAGGATCAAGTCCTTATTGCAAGAAATCAAGAGTTAACCAACGCAAGAGAGGAAAACGTCCTCAAGTGAAGAAAATGTCAAGGGTGAAATGTTACAATTGTGACAAGAGAGGTCACTATGCTCGAGACTGTCGTGAGCCAAAGAAGGTATACACCTCTTGTACATTTGAGAACTTTGCTTATGTGTCAAGTTCTGCATTATAGGCTGAATCCAATCCTTTGTGGAATGTAGATTCAGGAGCGACAGACTATGTAGCAAAGGATAGAGGATCCTTCGTGAAATTCCGACGATATCAACTAGAACTAAGTGGATCTATGTTGGAAATAACTCCAGAGCTGAAGTTAAAGGGATTGACACCTGCATCTTGATGTTTTATATGCTCTGGAGATTCGTCGAAATTTAGTGTCTGTCTTAGTGTTGGTTAAGCTTGGTTTTGGTATGAACTTCCATAATAAAGGTGTAGATTTGTGTTTAGATACAAACTACTATGGTTGTTGTCACTTACTGAATGGGTTTATTGTACTAAATGTTGACTGTGATGATGTTAATATGTTATTCCCTTGTTTCACGTCTTCTACCTTATATGATAATGATGTGAATATGGTGGCATGCTATACTTGGTCATATGGGCCAACAACATATGAATAGACTAGCCAAAGAGGGCTTGTTGGGCAATATTGAAAAAGTCGATTTGTCCATAAGTGAGCATTGCCTAGTAGGGAAAATGACAAGGAAACCATTTGGAAAATGTAAAAGAGCTAAATTTCCTCTGCATTTAATCCATTTGGGCGTCTGTGGTTCAATGAATATGAGAGGAAGGCAAGGGGTTGTTTATTTCATCACTTTTTTTTTTTTTTATAGATGATTATACTCGAGTTGGATATGTCTATTTGATTTCTCATAAATCTGAAGCATAAGTTGTTTAAGAAGGTTTATGAACCTGGCAGAAAATCAATTAGACAGGAAAATAAAGGTATTTAGATCCAATCGAGGTTGAGAATATTTATCTAATAAGTTCAGAAAATTATGTGATGAAAAAGGAATCGAAAGATAGTTGTCTATTCCATATACTCCTCAACAAAATGGTGTTGCAGAGAGAATAAACAGAACCCTACTGGAATGGTTAGGTCCAAGATGGTGCATGCTAACTTACCTATCGCTTTTTGGAGTGATGCGTTGTTAATCGCTGCCAATATACTTAACCGGATGCCTTCCAAATCAATTATTTCCACTTCATATGAGTTATGGACAGTTAGAAAATCGGACTTAAGTTTTCTTAAGCCATGGGGTTGTGCTGTCTATATTCATGAGTCCTCTCACAAGTTTGGGAAATTGGGTCCCAAAGAAAATAAGAGTATTTTCATGAGATACTGCGAACACTCAAAAGGGTATGTGTTCATAAGTGAGCAGGAAAGTGGGAGTATAACTGAATTTGAATCACGAGATGTCACATCCTTAGTGGATGAATTTCCTAAGAGGGGCGAAATAAGGGAAAATAACTCCTTATTTGAAACCTTGGATTAAGATAATGATGTCAGTGGAGTTTGTCCAAGTGGGAGTAATATGAGATGTGATGAATTGAATTTAACTCATTCTCAATTGCAACCACATAATGTGACGACATTATCATTACCTAATCCAAGTGGGAGTATGATGGGGAATGATGTGCTAAGTGTACAATCTCCCATACGGTGAACAAGTCGCCAAAGTATTCCCCGTTGATGTTTTGACATTGAAAGGGAAACTTTTATGGTTGCTCCACAAGATAAGGATGAGCCAAAAAATATTAATGAGGCTCTAAATTGCCCTAATAAGGAAAGATGGATTCATGCAATGAAAGAGGAAATTGAGTCAATGAAATCAAACCAAGTCTGGGAACTGGTTGATCTTCCAAAAGGACACAAAGCTATTGGGAACAAGTGGGTTCTCAAAATAAAGCGAAAGGCTGATGGTTCGATAGAAAGGCATAAGGCTCGCCTTGTGGCGAAGGGGTATAATCAACAGGAAGAAATTGATCATGAAGATACATTTTCTCCTATAGTGAGATTTACCTTGATTCACATTACTCTGGCAATAGTGACTAGTATGGATCTTGAGTTACATCAAATGGATGTAAAGACTGCTTTCCTCAATGGAGAATTAGAGGAAGAAATATATAGAATAACCTGCTGGTTTCATAGTAAAAGGCCAAGAAGAAAAAGTATGTCGACTTTTGAGGTCGATATATGGTCTTAAGCAGTCATCAAGACAATGGTATATACGTTTTCATAATGCCATAATGGCATATGATTTTACAATGATAGATGAGGATCATTGTGTATATATCAAAAGATCTAAGGATCAATTTGTGATCATATCATTATATGTTGATGATATAATAATTGCCGGAAGCAATATGGAGTTTGTTAATACTGTCAAGAGTTGATTGTCTTCCAACTTTGAGATGAAGGATATGGGTAAGGCTGCATACACTCTTGGAGTTAAGATTTCAAGAGATTGTTGTCTCTTTCGCAAGAATTATATATAAATAAGATTCTTAAACGATTTCGTATGCAAGATTGTAAACCCATAGACACTCATATTGCAAAAAGGTGAAGGATTGAGCCATAGTTTGTGTCCAAGGACTCCACAAGAGAATGAACAAACGAAATATGTTCCTTATGCTAGTGCTGTTGGGAGCTTGATGTAGTCTATGATGTGTATAAGATCTGGCATATGTTTTGTAGTTGGAATGGTGAGTAGATACCAATCCAATCTAGGTCCAGCACAATGGAAAGCCGTTAAAAGAATACTAAGGTATCTAAAGGGAACTGTTGATTATACGTTGAGTTAATTAAGGAAAGGATCTGCAACTCAAAGGCTATTCTAATACTGATTGGGGAGGAGATTTAGATGAAAGAAAATCTATCTCTGGGTTTGTTTTGTTACCGAATAATGGCACCATATGTTGGAGCAGTAAGAAACAAAAGTGTATAGCCTTGTCCACGATGTAAACTGAGTTCGTGGCAATATCAGCAGCAGTATAAGAAGGTGTTTGGCTTAAGAGATTTTTTTGGATCATTTAGGTGTTATTGGAAGTGCTGCAGATTCATTGTTGGTTAACTGTGGTAGCCAAGCAGCAAAAGTGTACACCAAAGATCCAAAATATCATGACAAGACTAAACCTATAGATACCAAGTATAATTTTGTCAAAGAATATGGTTGCACGAAAAGACGTGAACTTAGAGTACATACTACGCATAGAATAGTAGCAGATCCCATGACAAAGCTATTACCTAGAGATGTGTTTTGTGGTCATATGAAATTTCTAGGATTGTGTAGAGACTGATGTATTGAATATTGTATTTTCCCTAAGTGTTCACATTTGATGAATTTGTGTTTTCGTCATTAATGCCTATGAATCTTTGTTTGATCTTTATGCATCTTAATGCTTAGTGCATTACTTTAAATTGAGAAGTATGTCGGACAGATATAAGATTAGCCCATTCACACGGGTAATCGCCTCTATTTACTATGTGATAAATAGAAATGGGACTGTTTTAAAACTTATTATGTAGGTGATAATCGAGAGCTCAAGCTTAAAACACGTATGTCGCCTTAACTAGGTGTTAAGATGAGGATATAATACTTATTATGTCCGAAAGTAAAATACCCCACATATTTTACTTTATCTGTCTAAAATGCCAGATGTGAGTTCTGATGAATTTTGTGAATGAGTAGGTACGTGAACTCAAGTTAGACATTGGGTATGTCTGAACTATCATCTGTACGGTATTGAAAGGTGTAGACATACGCTCCATGGGAAATGAGTTAATACCGTAATACGTATTTCATACTACGTATACATGAGACGACCAATAAGAGTGGCAAAAGTTTGATCTCAACTTTTATGTCGTGTGAGACTCTTAAGGAAGAAAGTTCCTCAATTTCTTAGTCCTCTCATGACTCTTACTTATTCTCAAGATTTCTATTTAGTGTTTACTATCTTAGGATGTTGCCAATGGTCATAAGTGATTCGATCTAATGGGACATTTCTAGAAAAGCAAGCTGAACTGAAATTGAGAGTTTGAAGGAAAGAGGAAGATCGAATTTGGAGAATCACATTGTAGTTTTGTATTCACCGGTTAACCAATTGTGACTGTCTTTGTGATAATCATAATTGTGAATACAATATATATATATATATATATATATATATATATATATATATATATATATATATATATATATATATCATTGTATGAAAGAGATCAAGAGAGATATAAATGTGATCGATCTAGGGTACTGCATACTAAATCTACTCAGGATGTGATGCCCATTATGAGCTTCTATATATTCCTAACAGATGTATGGTAACGAGCTCTCAAAGTATGTTGGTCGCACGGATTATTCACCGGTATGAATGTTGAAGAGAGGAAAAGAGGATTCTGTTCGGCCCACCATGTTAAGTGAGAGTCTATGATGGATTTTTCTCTGATGGGGTTGAGTAGGGCCTGTCCGCCCATGTTGGTTTTGGACCACCATGTGCGAGTGGGAGATGATGGATTTTTTCTTTATTGATGGGCCTAAGTTGGCTCATCCGCCCAAGTTGGGCCCAAAAAGCCCGGCCCATGGGAATAGGGCCCGTGGATGGGGGAAGGTATAAAAGGGAGGAGAGAGAGAGAGAAGACACCCTTTTGGCACAATTCTAACGTACGTTCTCTTCCACTCTCCTCCAAAAAGAAGAAAAACGCTTACGGCGACACTGTTTTCCCTTCAAGGCAAATTGGCATCATCGGATCAGAATTTCTTCCTCGGTCTTCAGCATTGGTGTTTAATCTGTGACTAACAAGGTACGCTCGAATCCGTGGTGTGCTTTATGATCGGTGATACGTGTTATTCCCGGGCTTCGTCTTCCGCATTGATTTAGGGGTTCGATTCAGTGTCGAATCCGGTTTTCGGGGATCCGTTAATCCCAACACACACACACACACACACACACACACACACACACACACAACATCAAATTACTATTATTTTAAGACATGGATTTTATAAAACTATAAAAGAGCCACTTAGTTAGGAATGCTCAAAGCCAAATAAAGTAGCTATTTGGGTCAACAATTTAGTAATTCTATCAATTAAACGAGAATTGATGTCAAGACAATGCAAAACACTACTTTAACTAATGACTCTAAACTACTCTTGTTCATCGACCAATTGACCTTTACACAACAATGAAAGGCTTGTTGTAGTAGTCATTCAAAACTGTCCACTATGCCTAGCTTGAGTGTCATAATTTTTCTGCACCACAACTCTCTTCATTGAACCATGATTCTAGCAAATCTTCAGTCAAGTGAAAGACCTTTCAAGATAATTAGATTACCTAAGCTTTGCCAACTCTAAAGATAGCTAAAGATGGGCCATAATCATTGGTAAACTAGGAAATTCACTACTGTTACAGCTCATGCGCATAATTTTGAAAATTCATTTCGGGCAAACTATAAGCTTGAATTGAGTTATGTAAAATCATATAGTTTTACAATACCCTAAACTATTAATGCCCTATAATTTTTCAATTTAACAAATCATAGATTTTACCTACTGGCTTAAAATCCACAAAAATCCAAAATTATGGCTCTCTTTTGAAAATTTCTCTAATTAGATTAATTGGGCGTTGCAAGATAAAGTTAATATGATTTGATGAGGCGTCATGGCATGTACTCTTCTTTCGTTTCCTTTCCCTTCCTACTTTTTCACCTTTGTTTCTCTCCCTCTCTTTTTTTTTTTTTTCCTTTATTTGTCTCTTTTGAACGGGTACTCCTTTTCTTTAATGGGGGAGTCCACTTTTCTTTTTTTGGCTTTACTAGTCAATATTGACTAAGTCAAAAGCCAGCCATTACAACATCAATTACTGTTTATTACTAGTATTGACAGATCAATCATCTATCTTTACTGAAAACGAAGAGGAAGAACAGAAAAAACTCCACTGGCTCTTGTAAATGCTGTAGCCATGGGATGGGGGCATTGGATTAGCACCCAAAGAAGAACATGAACGGTAGGATGGAAAAGGAAAGAAAAAAAAATGAAAATAAATAAGAAAATCTCTGAAGTTACTCAAAATGAAGTCCTTTTGAATAAATTTGTCCATGTTAACTCTTTGGCCGTGGCGTGTAGGACGGATAACGATAATTGACCCGCCATGTTGGCATTTTCAGGCAAAATTTGGTTAGAAAGATTATACTAAAGTTTCACGAGAATGTTTGAGATTATTTTGGTAAAATTGAAAATTTTAGAATTTCATTGAAACGTACAACAAATATAAGATTGAATTGATAATTGTTGGTATTTAGTGAAAGACCAAAGTCGTGGCTAAAATATACGCAATTAGTAGAGCCCTTTACCTATCATAAAAAAGCAGCCAATGAGACTCATACTCTTTTGGTGTGCTTTTCATGGAAAGTTTCATTGCGTAGAAAGGCCAGATCAATAGTAAGACCGCCGGGGACACTTTTGGTGTGTTTTTCATGGGAAGTTTAATTGCGTAGAAATGTCAGGTCATTAGAAAGTTTCATTGCGTAGAAAGGCCGGGTCAGTAGTAAGACCGGGGACTCTTTTGGTGTGTTTTTCATGGATAGTTTCATTGGTGGAAAGGTTAGGTCAGTAGTAAGACCGTCAGGTCCATGCAAATAAGGTCCTACATGGCAACTTGCTAATTTTTTTGTTCTTTTGTTCTTTTGTTAACAAAAAAAAAAATAGAAATCCATTAGATAACGTTAACTATTTTTTTTATTCTCTAGAATAGAAAGTAGCTCGGGAATTGATTTGGAACATAAATAATAAAGTAAGAAAAAGTAGTTTCTTATTCCCGAGAAGAATTTCTAGAAATAAGTCATTTTATTTTTTTTTATATTTCTTCTTACTTGTCCTTTGCTGCCAGCCGGTGGCAGCTGGTGAAGAGAGGAAAAAAAGAAAATCTAAAAAAAAATTATTAGAAAATTAAAGCAAGTTTACATTAAAAAAAAAAAAAAAAAAAAAAAAAAAATTGTGAGTTGTACCAATACATTTTTTAGCAGTCTCTTAGGATACAATAAATATCCATGAAAATCTCCCCATATAGCCTCTCATCGATACGTTCTTAATTAACTTCGAAATCAACAACTAATATTGTGAGTCAATAATTTGAAGGGAAGAATCGGTGACTCCCTAATAGGTAACCTAGTTGATAGTCTCCTAATTGATATCGATAACATCATTCTTGACCCATTGAAGCACAAGAACATTTGACTTGAATGAAAATCAAAGGTCATATTTGCAAATTGAAACTCCCTATGTCTATTATTTCTTATTCAATGGTAATGAAATTAGAGAATGAATGAAGACACTATAGTCCGACGGAATGTTCCTCATCAAGCTCTCTTGGGTTGCTAATTCATTGGAGACTTCATAGCAACCTGATGCTGCACATCCTGCATTGTCGCGGCATTTCCCTGCACCATTTGCTATCTTAAAAGTCTGCCAAGAGCAGTACCTTGTCCAATCCCTCTCACTTGAGCAATACTCCTTGCCCTCGTTGGATTGGGTATGAGCCTATTCCATCCACAAATCGTAGATCTATCGGAAGGAGACATGCTATGATACTATCTATGACGACTTGACCTATTCCAAACGTGGGCCAAACCCCAAAATGAGTACTTGAGAAACCAGACAAGGTGACAAATGTTTTTTGTAAAATGTGTTTGCAGTCGGTCTTCCGGTTGAAAAGCTACATACATAGTGCTGAGGAGCACGTTGGAATAGTAGCTGGACAATCAGCGTACGCGTTACATTAATTTTCATTGGCTCACGTGGCTCTTATGCAGCTAATATGTTGCCAAATAGGCTAAGAATTGCGTGCATGTGCAAGAGAGAGATGGCGACTACCGTGTTGCAGTCGACGAGAGGCCATCCATCTCACATCGCGTATCTCTTGTGGTAGCTGCGATCACCTCACAGTGGTCATCCTCTCACATCTAGATGGGAGCCTTCTTTCTCGGTGTAATTTCCATTGGTTGAATTAAGAAAGCACATAGTTTGGAAAGCTTAATCCAAAGAAACGACTAGTGAACCGAGCACCTCCAAAAAATCATGCCGCTGAAAACAGCTGATGTTATGGATTTGATGGATGTCACAGAATTGTGCACATGCCATGATCCTAGATATGAGTCTAAAACTGTCTAACTAGTGGAAAAGAAAGTAATGTCTCAAGATGCAACAACGATACAACACAGAAGCAAATCAGTTGTTGGACTATTGTAAGATATTCTTCGACAATTTTATTTCAATTTGTTCCTCAAATCGATGGAAACTTTTAGAAAGAAATTTGTTATTCATATCTACAAATTGAAACTTCATAGTTCCATTGGCATTCGCTTTCTTGGACTCATTGGTGACTACATAAGAGGATGATCTTACGATGGATCGAATGATGTTCCTCGTCAAGCTCTCATGGGTTGCGATGCATTGGAGGCACCATAACAACCTGATACGCACATTCTGCATGTTTGCCGCATTCCCCGCCAACCTTGGCAAGCAACAAGAATAAACATCAGCAATTTCTTGCCGAAAACAAAGATGAAAATGCAGATTTTTCTTTGTTGGTGACGGTAATCAAACCATAACGACAGTATTGTAGTGCCATATTTGCAATAAGTTGGCTTATTAAGTGCTCGTTTGGAGCTCAAATGGCTATAGTCGACATCAGTTTTGCCTATGGAAGGGTCAAGTCCTCTGTTCTTAAGCTCTCTGTATCCCTCAGAAAGAGCACAGCATTCGCAAAAGAAGTGAGTGATCCAGTCAGGAGCAGGAGACTCGATGAGGTTGAATCGGTTCTGGAGCTTGGTTTGGCAAGTGCAGGACAACAAGCACGGGCAACCGATGAGAAACTGGATCCCACCGTACAGTAGCCCGCTCGTTCCACATGCTGCAAAGCAAACATCATTCTCAACCGCATTAGTTCAATGAGACCCTTTCTTCTCATATGCTGAAGTGCATAAAATATCTCATTCCGATTGCTCTCTCCCTCAGAATGTTGAAAGGACATTGAATTTTCCAATCTCCATTATCTGCTACACTAGTAGAATCAAGGATTTAAAAGTCAGTAAAAGCATCCTTACTAACATGTGCTCCCTCGGTCAACAATCTCCGCTATCTGGCCGAATGTTAGGCAGGGGAAGCAACATGTCACAACCGTTGCAAACACACAAGAAATACTTGGAAATTTTCCATGTGTTACTCGTCCATTTTAGCATAAACTCGCGCAGGAAAAGCAAAAGGCGACTGCACCAATCGAAGGGACATCCATGCAGTCAAACAACCCCGTTGTCCAAGGAGATGGTGGAGCAGATGGTGGCAATTGAACTATTATCCCTTAAGGCATCGGAGGCACGTTATGCGGATGAAATGGCACTTGAGGATAGTCTAAACCAGCAGTATGAAAGGGTTGAGCGGAGCATTCATCGGCCCTGTAGTAAAGCCTGGGACAGGATGCAATGGCTGGAAACCGGATGGAATCTGAGAGCTCACAAGAATCGGTTGCCCTGAGTACAGAGTTGATTGAGCCCCAAAACTTTGGTTCGCTTGTGGAATTTGTCCAGGACCAACCAGATGCTGAGGATTAGATTGTGGCATCGCGTGAAGTGGCATCATCTACTAATTTTGGGGCTGGAATTGTACAGCCTGCATCAGATTAATCGGACTGGTTTGTACATTCTGCTGGAGCCGAAACTGTTGCTGAGTCGAAGGATCGCTCACCTTTTCAGGTTGCATTTGTTGATGGACTAAACGACAAGGAGCAAATAGTTCGGTCAAGGGACGTCCCATCTTTTCTCAATCCTGATGATGCACGGCAAATTTCTTGGATGAGCCAAAGATCAACAAACTTTTCAAATGGTTTTCATACAACTAAGTGAAACCCATCTCCGATCCTAAAGATTATGACAAATGGACCTTTCTCCGCTTAGCGTGGCCGGCATAGCCAGACTATTAAAATCTGTTTTCACACAAAAGGTGCCACGCAGGACACTACAAAGGCTTCGTTAACTTCCGAGAAAATGAATGACAATCTGGTGCGTATATATTAAACTGTTCTTTGGTTGATTTTTTGCATGATATCGGCCAAGCATGGTGGAAAGGGCATACCAACATTTTGGGTCTTTACAGCATGCCGTCTCAAAACCGGAAGAATAAAGTAGCTCTGAAGCTGGGGGCTTTCATAACAATCATTCAAATGGTGTATTTGTGCCACCAATATGCACATACCGGAGGCTTTCATGTCCCGTCTATTGACAAGGAAGTCTCTTCTTGGTCACAGAAAGAGGAAGCATATGCTATGTTCTGGCATTGATGTCTACGACACTAGATTACATGCTCCATGTAGTTCAAACCTTTTTTTTGTGTTTGACGGCCGGATTTATGCATCTTGGGCCCGAATTGTAGTTCAAACCCTTTTTTGGTGTTTGACAGCCGGATTTATGCATCGTGTGCCTGAGTTTTCAAAGAGAACATGCTCAAGATGTTACTCATTACCAGTTTTCTCAGTTACACAAGATGGAAGGGAATTTTGGCTGTGACATTGCCAGGAATAGAAAAGCTTGTTCAGAACAGCAGTAAATCACACTGGGGAGGGCATAACACCCTGTATCGTGCTAAACAAATGTCCGGATTAGGAATGACCAGCGCACCGGCATGGTCCCAGCAAGGCCTACACGGCCTTTGCCGGGCAGGGCCGAGCCGTTAGCAAAAAGGGACTTGATTGTTTCCTCTATATTAGATTTAATAAAAGAATAGAAAATAGAAACCAGACCCGGACATAATTTGCCTCGGCCCAACACGGACCAGGCACGGCCATAGGCAATTCATAGTAGAAATGTTGGGTAAAGTGCATATTATGGTCCTTAAGTTTATGCATTTATGCGATTTGATCCTCTATTTTTTATTTCGTTAAATCGAGTCCTCTAACTTTCTACATTTGTGCAATATGGGTCCTTTGTATAATCAAATATTTTAACTTTTTGAATTTGTACAATCAAATCTTTCAGTCAACCACTTCAACTAAACCATCAAATTATTCAATGACGTGACATTGTTTACGTGACAAAAATAATAGGTGATGCTAATTTGCTTCCAAATGAGCAGAAAGCAAATAGGAAAAACAAGTAAAAAGGAAATCATAGTGTGATAGCATTACTTACAACAAGTAAACAATACACAAGATTGCACAAATCAAAAAAATTAAGAGGACTTAATTGCACGACATAAAAAATAGAACATCAAATCACACAAATGCCTAAACTTAGAGAACCAAATTTGTACTTAATCCTCCAAATGTTTAGACTCATTTTGCAGATCCCATCCACGTCATTACAGTCCAATTTCTTTCAAAAATTCACACAACTTTGATAAATATTACTGTTTGAAAACTGCAAGTCCGCCTAAGAATAAGCTGCAGAAGCGTCTTCAGTAGCTTGTAAGAGGGCATTTAATGCCCTCATATACCAAAGTCTGCAATTTGCAAAGGTTTTCAATTTCCAAATAGCCTCAAGATGGATTCATAAAGAGATGAAAGCTAAAACTCTGCACTAAGTTAAAGCTCTTTGATTGCCATTGAATCTAAGATAGTGAAGGATTTGTACCTTCTACTAAATATTAACACAATCATGCAGACTTATCAATGATTATTTAGCCAAAAATCGCTACATAGCCCTACATGGTACATCATTCAATTTCCAAAGGTTTGTTCTGTTTCTTTCTACTTCATTCTAAGTAGTCAAAATCTGACTGTTCTACTACATTTATCTTGATGACCCATTGTATGTTCATTATGTTTCTTTCTGCTTCATTTTAGATAATCAGAATATGGTCGTTTTGTCATATTTATCTTGATGATTCATTTTGCTTCTTCCTACTTCGTTCTAGGTAGTTAGAATTTGATCATTCTACCATATTTATCTTGATGAGTCATTACATGTTCATTCTGCTTCTTTCTACTACATTCTGGGTGGTTAAAATTTGGTCGTTCTGCCATATTTATCTCGATGACCCATTACACATTCATTCTTCTTCATTTTGTTTCGTTCTGCATAGTCAAAAGCAGTTTGTTTTGTTATATTTGTCTTGATAACCTCTTGCATATTCGCTCTATTTTGTTTTGTTGGAATTTTACTAGTTAGAATCTATTCATTCTACTTGTTTCTGCTAGAATTTCCTATGACATAATCTATCCATTTGTGAATCTGCATTTTGTGAATCTACTTATTTGGTCGAATCTATTCATTTGTGAATCTATTCACTTGTTGAATCTACCAACTTATGAATATGTTCATTCATAAATATGTTTATTAGTTCAAACAGACTTTAAATGAGTATGAATCTATTCCTTGTTGAATTTGCCAACTTGTGAATATGTCCATTGATAAATTTGTTTATTAGTTTAGACAGACTTTACTGAGTATGAATCTATTTCTTGTTGAATCTGCCAACATGTGAATTTGTTTGTTAATAAATCTATCCATTGATTCAGACATACTTTACTAAATATAAATCTATTATTTGTTGATTCTATTCATTTGTAAATCTATTCTTTTGTTCTAGAAGCTTCTATTAAGCCAGAATTTACCTTTTTGATTATTCAGACTTTACGACCAGAATGTACTTGTTATTCTAACTCAAAATGTACCCATTTACATGTTCAAACTTTATGTCCAGAATATATTTATTCCGGATCCATTAATGTCCAAATTCAAAATGTACCCATTTGGATCTCCAAACTTTCAATGACTATATGTTATTTCATACGATTATTTGTTTAATGTATTAAATTTGATATTTAATGTATTAAATTGAGTTGAGATGTGTGTATTGTGTATATGTGCGTGGCTTTAAATAATATTAATGTGATTCCATCACTCATATAGTGGTGCGTGATGATGCCCATGATGGTAGTTTGCGGGATGTCCAGTTGGGATATCCCGAAGAGTGTTTCGAGATGTCTCGAGAGTTGAGACGCCCTATGGTGGGGACATTCTATGGTGGAAATTTGTAGAATACCTCGAAATTGAGATGCCCTAATAGTTGGGATGCACAGGAAAGTTCGAGAGGAGGAAATATTAATGAATAAAATGCATTATCATGTGTAGAATCAAATATTATTTATATTGTTTGTTTGTTTATGTGAAACATAGTGTGCATATGCATGAGTCTGAATGGATGTATTGTTGGTTAACAATTTCTATGGTAAATGAAAATGGAAAAGGTAAAGTCTACTTATATTTTTATCACACTTATCGGATGATTATGCATTCACTTTGTGTATATCAGATGAAGTGGTAAGAGAATTCTTTTAACTTAAAACTAGAAATTTCATTTACTGGATTTTGGCTCATTCCTTTTATTTTTCAAACATGTACAATGAACACCTTTCAACCTTTACGCCATAAAGTCTCTATGAATTATGAAGGTCTTTATGAAATGTGTTTGAATCAGAATATGGAATAATATATATCAAGTGTAGTTCTATTATGTGGGTTGATGTAGGAGGTTTCCTAGAGTGAGTTCCTTTTCAGTTCATTTCTTGGTACCAGGACTTGACAATGGAGACACAACAAACGGAGAAGTTATCGACCCGTGACTACGTTTATATAGGCAGACTTTTGGAAGTATAGTATAGTACAAAGATAGGTCTCCCCACCCCTATCCAGATTTTTGTTTTTTGCTCGTAATATAATAAGATTATGAACTCAAATGTGGTATAAATAAAAGAGGCATCAATATGTTGATTATACTTGTAAGGAGAATAATAGTAAATGTTTAATTATGCTTTCGTATGTTAAAAGAGAGTAATAATATAAGAAACACGTATCAACAAATTTTGAGCGTCACACTTGAGCACCTAATATTTTCTCAAGGCAACTTCTCTGAGTCATAACTAGTCATAGTCTCATCACAAACATCATTGCTTCTGGCTCTGGTCGACGTCGCAGTTTCCCTACTGCTCTTCCAACCACCACTATCGCTATCACTAGTGTTGATCGCCTCATCGCTGCCGCTGCCTCTGATCGAAGCTGCGTCATGGTCGCTGTCATCGCTATCATGCACTGACACACCCGCATGATCCTTCACTTCCAGCTCTGTGCTCACCTGTAGCTGCAGTGCGAAATTGAGGCCCCACACAACGTCGTTCATGGATGGCCGCTTGGCCCCCTCGTCCTGCAAGCAGCTCATAGCGATCTCGCAGAACTTGTTGAGGCACTCGAGGGCGATAGCCCCCTTCAGGTGCGGGTCCACCATTTCCTCGACGGACCCGCTCTTACAACAACTCTGGGCCCACTCAGCCAGGCTAATCTGCTCCATCGGGGCCATCCGGCTCACGGCAGGCCTTGCACACAGCACCTCGAACAGCACCACGCCGAAGGAATAGACGTCGGACTTGTCAGTCAGCCGCTGGCGCCTGTAGTACTCCGGGTCCAGGTACCCGAAGGTGCCCTTCACGGCCGTGCTGACGTGCGTCTTAGACTCGCTCGTGGTTCCGACCTTCGAGAGCCCAAAGTCGGACACCTTGGCAACCCACTTCTCGTTGAGCAGGATGTTGGTCGTCTTCACGTCGCGATGTATGATGGTGTGCTTGGCACCGCTGTGGAGGTAGTGGAGTCCCCACGCGGCGCCTATGCAGATCTCGAGCCGCTGCTTCCAGGGGAGTGGGGGATTATCGGTGCTGTAGAGATGGTCGCTGAGGGTCCCGCGTGCCATGTAGTCGTACACGAGGATCATCTCTCCCGCGTCCTTGCAGAACCCAATCAGGGAGACCAGGTGGAGGTGCCGGAGCTGCGAGAGCATCTCGATCTCGGTCCTGAACTCATGGAGGCCCTGCTCCGATCCCTGGTTCAGCCGCTTGATCGCCACTGGAGTGGCCCCGCCATCGACGTGGCCCTTGTACACGTTGCCGAACCCGCCCACGCCGATAATAAACACCTTGTCGAAGTTGTTCGTGGCCGCTCCGATCTCCGCCAGCGAGAAGTGGTGGCACAGATCCGACGGCAGGGACGACCCCTGGGTCTTCGTTGACTTGGTCGTCGCGTGGGAGACCGGACCCCACCATGAGGTGCCGTCGCTCGAGGTCGAATCCTTCGCTCTGTTTCTTCGCCGGTAAAGAAAGAAAGCCAGGAGAGGGAGTATGGTGAAGCCCGAAGTTCCACCAGCAACGATGGCAATTTTTGCTGCTTTGCTGAGGCTCGACGGTGCTTTACTTGCCGGTGGAGTTGGATCCGGGTTCAGCCCTGCGAGATTCCTGTCTGGATCGCTGATCTTGAAAATCTCGAGGCCATTCAAGATGGCATCAGAGTAAAAAGTAGAACCATGTAGAAGTGCGCCCAACGCGACAGAGAGGTTGGTTCTCTTCTTTCCGCCGTCATACGGGGCTACTGTAAAATCTCTATAGACGGGCACGCCCTTCCCGCTCCAACTAATGACATCTGCATCGACCAGTTGTGAATTCATAAAAATCTTAAAAACCCTATCTAAGGGCTCATTTATCTCCATCTGGCATTGGCAGAAGTGTAACCAGACCAAGTAGGTGAAGTTCGTATCCACCACGACGGACCAGGTGAGCTTGTAGCTCAGATTGATATTTTTGTGCGTTCCCATAGTCCTTGCAGTTGTGTATACGCTATCTGGAGCCGTGTAATTTGGCACTTGCTCACCGTAATTGAGTTGGGTAGTTGTGTTAAATGAAAAAACTCCAGTGTACGAGGAAGTCACGTACTCGTCATCTGCTTCCCAGGTCCTGTACATTCCCGTGTCATCAGCTGGACCGACATACTGTCCTCCCACGTTCAAGCGCTTCACCGCTTCCAGAGCTTTAGTGGTATCCAAGGTGTATGGCGTCGTCTGACCTGCGAACTTGATTCCCTCGTTTGAGTCGATGACGGTGTTGTAGTAGAGACGTTCGGGCATGGAAACGACTTCGATTCCATTCACGAAAGCATACGCGTCTGAATTACCAGGAGTGGGAGTGAGCGTTATGTTCAATATCTGGTCCTCTCCGACACTTAAGCAGAACTCTTTAGAGAAGAAGCCCACGGAGGGGGGGTAATCAGCAAAGTGGGAAGCGCTGAAGTTGCGGAGCAGGGTGTAGCCAGCGGCCTCGACTGAGAAGAAGGAATCAACACGGCGGAAGTTGGGGTAATCCGAAGGGACGAAGTGTAGGCGAACGAATTTGGGCCCTGCGGTGACGTGGAAGGTGTAGGTGAACTCGGAGCGGGAGAGGCGAGCCGTGAGGTATGGGACGGTGCCAGGGATGCTGGGAGATGAACTACTTGCCTCTGCTGTGGTAGAGGAGTGAGTTTTCTCAATTGGAAAGTAGTCCGAACGGTCAGCGGCGTCTCCAATCCAATTCCGGTTCTCCACAGGGGAGCTGGTGTTGGAGCCGCAGTCGACGGCGATATCATCGGTCGGATGGTAAGCGCCAACGTTGTCGCCAGTGACTGAGACCGGGAGTGCTTCGAGCGAGACGGAGATGAAGATGAATAATAGAAGTGGTGGTTTCATGTTCGTCATCTCGCTGCTCGACGACAGAGGGTCGCAGACGAATCGATGAAAAGCACAAGGAGAGCGGGGTCTCGGAGATGAACCAGTTTTGACTAATGGGGAATTAGGAAGAAGAGCGGAAGAGAAGGCCGGCACTAGTGACGAGATTAGTAGAAGACCAAAGTCGTCGCTAAGATATCTGCAAGGGGATAGAGCCCTCGCCTATCACAAGAAAATCAGCGGACGGGATTTGTGCCCTTCCGGGTGCGCTTTTCGTGGAAGGTTCAATTGCCTTAGGAAGGTCACGTCAGGTCAGCGGTACGACTGCCAGGTCCCATGCAAGAATGCTCTCCTCTCAAGGGACCACCACCAAACCGTGTTTTCTATATCGCGTCCTTCCATTTTCAACTTTTGTCCTTTCAAGGAGGAAAATTATTTATGTAACAGAAATATAATCAAACGCTTTATTGATATATCGTATACCGGATAAATCCATTGATACTTAGTCAGAGACTTCTAAGATTTTAATCTTATATCGTACCCCATAAATGTCAATCATTAGATTAAGATGGAATGATTCAACTGTCAAAAATTAGATGTCCAATACTAGAAAATGCACGTCTGACGTACTAAAATGAAATTTACGATACTTTAAGCACTGGCAAATGAGTGTTAGACTTATAAAATATTGACATCATGGCACAGTAAAAATAAAATTTAATGAAGTTTTATGAGGTTATATTGTTAGTTGCATTGATTGTTGCAAACCTTTATAAGCCATCATAGTTTGAAAGGATTTAAATTCACAATGTTAAGTTTTTGGTTACAATGGAACGTTGAAATTTTTTAAAATCATTGTAATAAAAAAAGTTTAAAATTTGCAACATTTTGTTCATGGTTACTTTCGCAAAGCGTTGTAGTTGAAAAAAAAAATACAAGATTATGACATTTTATCCTTATTTGGGGAAAACAAACATAACCCTTTGTAAATAATTGTATTTGAAAAAAATCCTAATTTTGGACGTTTTGCTCTTGTCATGACGTCATTACTCTGTGTAAAGAAATTCTCAATTTATGACAATTTCGTCTTTTCCATGACAAACGGTCAACAAAGTGGGTAAATTTAAGACGTTTTGCACTTATGATGTCGCAAAATCGTAACACTTTGGAAATAACTTCGATTCCATTCACAAAAACACACGTGTCTGGGTTACCAGGAGTGGGAGCAAACGTGACGTTCAATATCTGGTCAGCTATGAGGTTAAGCAGGACTCTTTGCGGAAGCTCGTGAAGCCGGTGTGATCGGAAAAGAGGAGAGTGCTGAAGTTGCGGAGCTGAGTGTAGCCAGCAGCCTTGACCGAGAAGAATGAATCGGCATGGCCAAAGTTGAGGTAATCCGAAGGGAAGAAGTGGAGGCGAACGAATTTGGGCCCCATGGTGACGCGGAAGGTGTAGACGAATCCGGAGCGGGAGAGACGAGCAGTGTCGTGTGGGATGCGGTTGTGGACAGGGGGAGATGAACGGTTTGCACTTGCAACGATAGAGGATTGAGTTTCATCGATTGGAAAGTAGGTCGAACCATCCTCGGAGTCCCCGATCCAAGTCCCCTTGGACACGGAGGAGTTGCCGAGGGAGCAGCAGTTGACGGCGATATCATTAACCGGCAAGTATGCGCCAACATTGTCGCCGATGACTGAGACCGTGAGTGCTTCGAGCAGGACAGAGATGAAGAGGAATAATAAGAGAAGTGGTGGTTTCATGTTCTTCATCTTACCGTTTAATGTCTGAGAGGATCGCAATTGAATCCATGAATAGAAGTTCACATGGATAGTAGACTCTCGAAGATGAACCTGTTTTAATCATTGGGATTTAGGAAAGAGCTAGGAAAAAGTGAGGGAAGGAAAGATTAGATTACATGGGGAAAATTACCAATGTAGTCCTAAATTAATGAATTCCGATATAATCTTAGACTTTTTCAATTCAATTTTTTTGTATACTCCAACATATTCTTTTCGGCTAATTTTATCCGAAAATATTGACATACCAGGCTAGTCATCTCTAACCGTCTTAAGTAACACGACTAGCAATATGACTTGGACAAACTGAATTGAAATAACATGATTTTAAATATTTTTGTGAATTTTCTGATTTGTTCTGTTCTTTCTTCTTTCGCACTTTTGCTCATCCTGAATCTCTCAGGGAAACATGGTAAACCGTTGCAAGAAAGCTGATTTTTCTAAAGTCAAGCTGAAGTACTACTGTTAATCCCGAATCTCTTTGGGAAACATGGTAAATCATCGTAAGAAAGCTGATTTGTCTAGAGTTAAAGCTGAGCTGGTGGCGTGGCTGCCGGTGCTCCTCCATGGATTACGGAAAAGCATTCCAGTTCGGTAGATCTAATGGCGGTGCTAACAAGCGCGTCTCGATAATCAACCCGATAATGCTCAAATTTCCGGTGAATAGTGCCGAAGCTGGCCACAAGCGAACCAGTCTCATAAATTCCCAGTGATCCCGGCCAAGCCCATTTTGCTGCGGCCGGCGCCAATCTGCATGGAGGCGCAAGAAATCAAGGCAAATGGTGAAGATTCATCAGAATCGAACGAATTCCCACCTGATTTGGCCACGATTTGGCATATTGAGGGAGTTGCTCTTTGTAACAATTCAAGCTGTGGTTGTGGCGCAGAGATAAAGGGGGGCCTCATGTGAAAATTGAAGCAGTGGCAGAGGCACAATGAAAGGAAAATTCCATACTTCACACAATTAAGATCTAAAATACCGATCTCAACTTATAACATTTGTCACACACCCGACTCCAACAAGTATAAGGGATGACACAGCCGTCATTTCATCCAAATAATGTAGCTTCAAATGTAACTATAACTCAACTTGATATCGGAATATATACATCCATATATTTGATAAAGTGTCATTTTGTTACAAGATTAGAGTTTCCATAATCCGTAAAAAAAAAAACATATATATCTCCAACTAACAAATAAACTCATGAGTTCAATGCAGACATAAACAACTCATATAAAAAAAAAAAAAATCCCACTATCAAAAAATCCTCCTAAAAATGTAAACACTCTTGTCTATTTACGCTACCTACCTAAAGAACCTTAAAAATAGAAGTAAGATAAATGGAATAAGCAACTATAGGCCAATGAGTAGTACAAATCTCTTCTAAACAAATCGGGCATCCACTATGAATGTTTAGGACACAAAAAGGTAACTCATTTACACTAAATCCAACATATAACAAATTTACAAGATGAAAATGAACTATATTACTTCAACATAACTATATTCGTAACAGAGAATACCAATTTCATCAATAATATCAAAATAAGTATTGATGGTTCAGTCCACTAATCAATCTCATCAAATCATACATCAATGGTCCATCACGCTCAATGCCTTGTGATAAAGGCAACTAAGATTCTCTCCTTGGCTAGGTCTCTACTTATATTGCTAGTAGCCAACTCACAAAGATATCCTAAAACTAGTATACATACTTACAAACCCCTCAAGTGGGCCCCAAGAGACAATGAGCATCAACACAAATTCATAACATAAACCTCCAAAATCCACAAAACCTATCCAACCTCTATATCATAAACCAAAATATATAATCTTTCACAACTCAATTCATCAATCAAAATCCCTTTTTGTAAAGTATTTCTCTAATCTTTTCAAAATTTATCTCATAAGTATATTTACAAAATAATACACATGACCTTTCAAGAAAAGTTTATCAGACCATCTTACAATAACTAAAAAATAAAAAACACTTGATCTAGTTTTATGCAACAAATATGTTCTTCTTAGTTCAATACATACATATACACACACACACATATAATATCAAATTACTATTATTTTAAGACATGGATTTTATAAAACTATAAAAGAGATCAGCACCACTTAGTTAGGAATGCTCAAAGCCAAATAATGTAGCTATTTGAGTCAACAATTTAGTAATTCTATCAATTAAACGAGAATTGATGTCAAGACAACGCAAAACACTACTTTAACTAATGACTCTAAACTATGCTTGTTCGTCGACCAATTGACTCTTTACACAACAATGAAAGGCTTGTTGTAGTAGTCATTCAAAACTGTCCGCTATGCCTAGCTTGCGTGTCATAATTTTTTTGCACCACAACTCTCTTCATTGAACCATGATTCTAGCAAATCTTCTGTCAAACGAAAGACCTTTCGAGATAATTAGATTCCCTAAGCTTTGCCAACTCTAAAGATAGCTAAAGATGGGCCATAATCATTGGTAAACTAGGAAATTCGCTAATGTTACAGCTTGTGCGCATAATTTCAAAAATTCATTTCGGGCAAACTATAAGCTTGAATCGAGTTATGTAAAATCCTATAGTTTTACAATACCCTAAACTATTAATGCCCCATAATTTCTCAATTTAACAAATCATAGATTTTACCTACCGGCTTAAAATTCACAAAGATCCAAAATTATGGCTCTATTTCGAAAATTTCTTTAATTAGATTAATTGGGCGTTGCGAGATAAAGTTAATATGATTTGACGAGGCGCCGTGGCATGTACTCTTCTTTCTTTTCCTTTCCCTTCCTACTTTTTCACCTTTGTTTTCTCCTCCTCTTTTTTTTTTTTTTTTTTCTTTATTTTAATGGAAAAACCCCAAAATGGTAAATTTTTGAACGGGTACTCCTTTTTTTTTTATTTTATAAATAGAGTCCACTTTATTTTTTTTTTTTTTTTTACTAGTCAATATTGACTAAGTCAAAAGCCAGCCATTACAACATCAATGACTGTTTATTACTAGTATTGACAAATCAATCATCTATCTTTACTGAAAACGAAGATGAAGAACAGAAAAAAAAACAATCCAGTGAATTGGCTTTGTAAATGCTGTAGCCATGGGATGGGGGCATTGGATTAGCACCCAAAGAAGAACATAAACGGTAGGATGGAAAAGGAAAGAAAGAAAAAAGAAAGTAAATAAGAAAATCTCTAAAGTTACTCAAAATGAAGTCCTTTTGAATAAATTTGTCCATGTCAACTCTTTGGCCGTGGCACGTAGGACAGATAACGATAATTGGCTTGCCACGTTGGCATTTTCAGGTAAAAGTTGGTTAGAAAGATTATACTAAAATTCCATGAAAATGTTTGAGATTATTTTGGTAAAATTGAAAATTTTAGAATTTCATTGAAATCTATACAACAAATATAGGATTGAATTGATAATTTTTTTTCGAATTTAGTGAAAGACCAAAGTCGTGGCTAAAATATACGCAATTAGTAGAGCCCTTTACCTATCATAAAAAAGCAGCCAATGGGACTCGTACTCTTTTGGTGTGCTTTTCATGGAAAGTTTCATTGCATAGAAAGGTCAGGTCAATACCGCCGGGGACACTTTGGTGTGTTTTTCATGGAAAGTTTCATTGCGTCGGGAATGCAAATAAGGTCTTCATTTGAAAGTTAACTAATTTTTTTATTCTCTAGAAATAGAAAGTAAAGCTTTTGGATTTGGAAAATTGCGTAAATAAGAAAAAGTTTCAGGTCAGTAGAAATGCAAAAGTTACATATTTTTTTTTTGTTCTTTTGTTCCTCATTGCGTAGAAAGGCCTAATTTTTCTATTGCATAGAAAGGTCAGGTCAGTAGTAAGATAGCCGGGGACTCTTTTGGTGTGTTTTTCATTGAAAGTTTCATTTCGTAGAATGGTCATTTTCATGGAAAGTTTCATTGCGTGGAAAGGTTAGGTCAATAGTAAGACCGTCGGGTCCATGCAAATAAGGTCCTACATGGCAGCTTGCTAATTTTTTTGTTCTTTTGTTCTTTTGTTTCCTCAAAAAAAAAAAAATAAAATCCATTTAATAACGTTAACTAATTTTTTTATTCTCTAGAATAGAAAACAGCCCAAAGAATGGATTTAGAAACAAAAATAAAAATAGGAAAAAAAATTTCTTGTTAAACAAAAGAAATAAGTCATTTTCTTTTTTTATTCTTGTCCTTTTGAGAAAAATTTCTAGAAATAAGTCATTTTATTTTTATATATTTCTTCTTACTTGTCCTTTGCTGCCAGCTGGTTAAGCCTGGTTCAAAGAGTAGAAAAAAAAAAAATCTAAAAAAAAAATATTAGAAAAATTAAAAGCCACTTTCCTCGTGTTTTCTACGTTATAAAAATTTTCCATTTGTCATCTTTCAAGGAGTTGTGGATCCAAAAATTTGCATGTTAGCAGTCTCTTAGGATACAACAAATATCCATAGGAATCTCCCGTAATAGCCTCCCATCATATGTTGTTAATTAACTTCAAAATTGCCAACTAACATGGTGAGTCGATAACTTTGAAGGGAAGAATTGGTGACTCCCCTAATGGGTAACCTGGTTGATAGTCTCCTAATCGATATCGATAACATCATTCTTGATTCATTGAAGCACATTATGAACAAATTCTGCTTTGACTTGAATGAAAATCGAAGGTGCTGAGTTTGTCGATGGAGTCAAATCAAATGCTTCCGTATCATATTTGCAAATCGAAACTCCCTTTGTCTATTATTTCTGATTCATTGGTAATTAAATTAGACAATGAATGAAGACACTGATAGTTCGATGGAATGTTCCTCATCAAGCTCTCTTGGGTTGCTAATTCATTAAAGGCTTCATAGCAACCTGATACTGCACATTCTGCATTGTCGCGGCATTTCCCTGCACCATTTGCTATCTTAAAAGTTTGCCAAGAGCAATACCTTGTCCAATCCTTCTCACTTGAGCAATACTCCTTACCCTCATTGGATTGGGTATGAGCCTATTCCATCCACAAATCGTAGATCTATTGGATGGAGATATGCTATGATACTATCTATGATGACTCAACCTATTCCAGACATGGGCCAAACCCCAAAATGAGTACTTGAGAAACCAGACAAGGTGACAATTTTTTTTGTAAAATGTGTTTGCAGTCGGTCTTCCGATTGAAAAGGTCTATACATAGTGCTGACTGCTGAGGAGCACGTTGGAATAGTAGCTGGACAATCAGAGTACATGCGTTACATTAATTTTCATTGGCTCACGTGGCCCTTATGCGGCTAATATGGTGCCAAATAGGCTGAGAGTCGCGTGCGTGTGCAAGAGAGAGATGGCGACCACCGTCTTGCAGTCGACGAGAGGCCATCCATCTCGCATCGCATATCTCATGTGTTAGCTGCGATCACCTCACAGTGGTCATCCTCTCACATCTAGATGGGAGCCTTCTTTCTCGGTGTAATTTCCATTGGTTGAATTAAGAAAGCACATAGTTTGGAAAACTTAATCCAAAGAAACGACTAGTGAACCGAACACCTCCAAAAAAAATCATGCCACTGAAAACAGCTGATGTTATGGATTTGATGGATGTCACAGAATTGTGAACAGTGGCATGATCCTAGATATGAGTCCGAAACTAACTGGTGGAAAAGAAAGTAATGTTTCAAGATGCAACAACGATACAGCACAGAAGCAAATCAGTTGTTGGACTATTGTAAGATATTCTTCGACGATTTTATTTCAATTTGTTCCTCAAATCGATGGAAACTTTTAGAAAGAAATTTGTTATTCATATCTGCAAATTGGAACTTCATAGTTCCATTGGCATTCGCTTTCTTGGACTCATTGGTGACTACATAAGAGGATGATCTAAGTCACTGATGGATCCGATGTGATGTTCCTCGTCAAGCTCTCATGGCTTGTTGATGCATTGGAGGCACCATAACAACCTGATACTGCACATTCTGCATGTTTGCCGCATTCCCCCGCCAACCTTGGCAAGCAACAAGAATAAACATCAGCAATTTCTTGGAAAACAAAGATGAAAATGACGGTAATCAAACCATAACGACAGTATTTTAGTGCCATATTTGCAATAAGTTGGCTTATTAAGTGCTCGTTTGGAGCTCAAATGGCTATAGTCAACATTAGTTTTGCCTATGGAAGGATCAAGTCCTCTATTCTTAGGCTCTCTGTATCCCTCAGAAAGAGCACAGCATTCGCAAAAGAAGTGAGTGATCCAGTCAAGAGCAGGGGACTCGATGAGGTTGAATTGGTTCCGGAGCTTGGTTTGGCAAGTGCAGGACAATAAGCACGAGCAACCGATGAGAAATTGGATCCCACCATACAGTAGCCCACTCGTTCCACATGCTGCATAGTAAACATCATTCTCAACCGCATTAGTTCAATGAGACCCTTTCTTCTCATATGCTGAAATGCATAAAATATGTCATTCCGATTGCTCTCTCCCTCAAAATGTTGAAAGCACATTGAATTTTCCGATCTCCGTTATCTGCTACACTAGTAGAATCAAGGATTTAAAAGTCAGTAAAAGCCTCCTTACTAACATGTACTCCCTTGGTCAACAATCTCTGCTATCTAGCCGAATGCTACGCGGGGGAAGCAACAGGCCACAACCACTGCAAAAACGCAAGAAATACTTGGAGATTCTCCGGGTGTTACTCGTCCATTTTATTATAAATTTGCCCAGGAAAAGCAAAAGGCCATTGTACCAATTAAAGTGTCATCCATGCAGTCAAACAACCCCGTTGTCCAAGGAGATGGTGGAGCATATGGTGGCAATTGAACTATTATCCCTTAAGGCATTGGAGGCATGTTATGCAGATGAAATGACACTTGAGGATAGTCTAAATCAGCAGTATGAAAGGGTTGAGCTGGAGCATTCATCGGCCCTGTAGTAAAGCCTGGGACAGGATGCAATGGCTGGAAACCGGTTGGAACCTGAGAGCTCACGGGAATCGGTTGCCCTGAGTACAGAGTCGACTGACCCCAAAACTTTGGTTCGCTTGTGGAATTTGTTCAGGACCAATCGGATGCTGTGGATTAGATTGCAGCATCGCATGAAATGGCATCGTCTACTAATTTTGGGGCTGGAATTGTACGGCCTGCATCAGATTAATCGGACTGGTTTGTACATTCTGCTGGAGCTGAAACTGTTGCTGAGTCGAAGGATTGCTCACCTCCTCCGGTTGCATTTGTTGATGGACTGAACTGCAAGGAGCAAATAGTTCGGTCAAGGGACGTCCCATCTTTTCTCAATCCTAATGATGCCCGGCAAATTCCTTGGATGAGCCAAAGATCAACAAACTTTTCAAATGGTTTTCATACAACTAAGTGAAACCCATCTCCAGTCCTAAAGATTATGACATAAATGGACCTTTCTCTGCTTAGCATGGCTGGCATAGCCAGAGTCTATTAAAATCTGTTTTCACACAAAAAAGGTGCCAAGCAAGACACTACAAAGGCTTCATTAACTTCCGAGAAAATGAATGCCAACCTGGTGCGTAATATATTAAATCGTTCTTTGGTTGAATTTTTGCATGATATCGGCCGAGCATAGTGGAAAGGGCATACCGACATTTCGGGTCTTTACAACATGCCATCTCAAAACCGGAAGATTAAAGTAGCTCTGAAGCTGGAGGCTTTCATAACAATCATTCAAATGGTGTATTCATGCCGCCAATATTCACATACTGGAGGCTTTCATGTCCCGTCTATTGACAAGGAAGTCTCTTCTCGGTCACATGTTCTGGCATTGATGTCTGCGGCACCAGATTACATGCTCCATGTAGTTCAGACCTTTTCTTTTTTTGTGTTTTCACTGCCGGATTTATGCATCGTGTGCCTAAATTGTAGGTCAAACCCCCTTTTTTGTGTTTGACAGCCAGATTTGTGCATCGTGTGCCTGAGTTTTCAAAGAGAACATGTTCACGATGTTACTCATTACCAATTTTCTCAGTTGCACAAGATGGAAGGGAATTTTGGCTGTGACATTGCCAGGAACAGAAAAGCTTGTTCATTACCGCAGTAAATCACACTGGGGAGGGCATGACACCTTGTATCATGCTAAACAAATGTCCGGATTAGGAACGACCAGCGCACCGACATGGTCCCAGCAAGGCCTACACAGCCTATCCCAAGCAGGGCCGATTAGTGAAAAGGGTCTTGATTGTTGCCTCTATTGAGAAGATATTAGATTTAATAAAAGAATAGAAAATACAAACCAGACCCAGACATAATTTGCCTCGGCCTGACACGGACGAGGCACGGCCACAGGTAATTCATAGTAAAAATGTTGGGTAAAGTGCATATTATGGTCCTTAAGTTCCAACATTTATGCGATTTGATCCTCTAATTTTTATTTCGTTAAATCAAGTCCTCTAACTTTCCACATTTGTGCAAATGAGGTCCTTCAAGTTTTATTTTGTACAATCAAGTCCTTCAACTTTTTGAATTTATGTAATCAAATTCTTCGGTCAACCACTTCGACTAAACCAACGAATTATTCAATGACGTGACATTGTTTATGCGACAAAAATAAAAGGTGATGCTAATTTGCTTCCAAATAAGCAGAAAGCAAACGGGAGAAACAAGTAAAAAGGAAATCATAGTGTGACGGCATTACTTACAACAAGTAAACAATACACCTGATTGCACAAATCAAAAAAGTTAAGAGGACTTAATTGCACAACATAAAAAATAGAAGATCAAATCACACAAATGCCTAAACTTAGAGAGCCAAATCTGTACTTAATCCTCCAAATGTTTAGACTCATTTTGCAGATCCCATCCACGTCATTACAGTCCAATTTCTTTAAAAAATTCACACAACTTTGATAAATATTACTATTTGAAAACTGCAAGTCCGCCTAAGAATAAGCTGCAGAAGCGTCTTCAGTAGCTTGTAAGAGGGCATTTAATGCCCTCATATACCAAAGTCTGCAATTTGCAAAGGTTTTCAATTTCCAAATAGCCTCAAGATGGATTCATAAAGAGATGAAAGCTGAAACTCTGCACTAAGTTAAAGCTCTTTGATTGCCATTGAATCTAAGATAGTGAAGGATTTATACCTTCTACCGAATATTAACACAATCATGCAGACTTATCAATGATTATTTAGCCAAAAATCGCTACATAGCCTTGCACGGTACATCATTCAATTTCCAAAGGTTTGTTCTGTTTCTTTCTACTTCATTCTAAGTAGTCAAAATCTGACTGTTCTACTACACTTATCTTGATGACCTATCATATGTCCATTCTGTTTCTTTCTACTTCATTTTAGATAATCAGAATCTGGTCGTTCTATCATATTTATCTCGATGCTTCGTTTTGCTTCTCTAGGTAGTCAGAATTTGGTCGTTTTGCCATATTTATCTTGATGAGTCATTACATGTTTGTTCTGCTTCTTTCTACTACATTATGGGTAGTTAAAATTTGGTCATTCTACCATATTTATCTCGATGACCCATTACACATTCATTCTTCTTCGTTTTGTTTCATTCTGCATAGTCAAAAGTAGTTCATTTTGTCATATTTGTCTTGATAACCTCTTGCATATTCGCTCTATTTTGTTCTGCTAGAATTTTACTAGTCAAAATCTGTTCATTCTACTTGTTTCTGCTAGAATAACAGAGTCTGTCCATTTGTGAATCTATCTTTTGTGAATCTACTCATTTGGTCGAGTCTATTCATTTGTGAATCTATTCACTTGTTGAATCTGCCAACTTATGAATATGTTCATTCATAAATATGTTTATTAGTTCAAACAGACTTTAAATGAGTATGAATCTATTCCTTGTTGAATTTGCCAACTTGTGAATATGCTCGTTGATAAATTTGTTTATTGGTTTAGACGGACTTTACTGAGTATGAATCTATTTCTTGTTGAATCTGCCAACATGTGAATCTATTTGTTAATAAATCTATCCATTGATTCAGACAAACTTTACTAAATATAAATCTACTCTTTGTTGAATCTATTTATTTGTTGATTCTATTCATTTGTAAATCCGTTCATTATTGAATCTGTTCTTTTGTTCTAGAAGCTTCTATTAAGCCAGAATTTACCTTTTTGATTATTCAGACTTTACGACCAGAATGTACTTGTTATTCTAACTCAAAATGTACCCATTTAAATGTTCAAACTTTATGTCCAGAATATATTTACTCGTTCGGATCCTGTTAATGTCCAAATTCAAAATGTACTCATTTGGATCTCCAAACTTTAACAACCAGAGTATGACTATGTTTTTTCATATATGATTATTTGTTTAATGTATTTTATATATATTATGGCTTTAAATAATATTAATGTGATTCCATCACTCATATAGTGGTGCGTGACGATGCCCCATGATGGTAGTTTGCGGGATGTCCAATTGGGATGTCCCAAAGAGTGTTTTGAGATGTCTCGGGAGTTGAGACGCCCTATGGTGGGGACATTATATGGTGGAAGTTTGTAGAATACCTTGAAATTGAGATGCCCTAATAGTTGGGATGCACATGAAAGTTCGAGAGGAGGAAATATTAATGAATAAAATGCATTATCATGTGTAGAATCAAATATTATTTATATTGTTTGTTTGTTTATGTGAAACATAGTGTGCATATGCATGAGTCTGAATGGATGTATTGTTGGTTAACAATTTCTACGGTAAATTGAAATGGAAAAGGTAAAGTTTACTTATATTTTTATCACACTTATCGGATGATTATGCATTCATTGTGTATATCAGATGAACTGGTAAGAGAATTCTTTTAACTTGAAACTAGAAATTTTATTTAATGGATTTTGGCTCATTCCATTTATTTTTCAAACATGTAGAATGAGCACCTTTCAACCTTTACACTATAAATTCTCTATGAATTATGAAGGTCTTTATGAAATATGTTTGAATCAGAATATGGAATAATAAATATCAAGTGTAGTTCTGTTATGTGGGTTGATGTAGGAGGTTTCCTAGAGCGAGTTCCTTTTCAATTCATTTCCTGGTACCAGGACTTGACGATGGAGACACAACAAATGGAGAAGTTATCGACCCGTGACTACGTTTATATAAGTAGACTTTTTGAAGTATAGTATAGTACGGAGATAGGTCTCCCCACCCCTATCTAGATTTTTGTTTTTTGCTCATAATATAATAAGATAATGAACTCAAAAGTGGTATAAATAAAAGAGGCATCAATATGTTGATTATACTTGTAAGGCCTTTAATTGTTAAAAGAATAATAGTAAATGTTTAATTACGCTTTCATATGTTAAAAGAGAGTAATAATATAAAAAATACGTAATTTTGAGCGTCACACTTCAGCACCTAATATTTTCTCAAGGCGACTTCTCTGAGTCATAACTAGTCATAGTCTCATCACAAATATCATTGCTTCTAGCTCTAGTCGACATCGCAGTTTCCCTACTGCTCTTCCAACCACCACCATCGCTATCACTAGTGTTGATCGCCTCATCGCTGCCGCTGCCTCTGATCGAAGCTGCGTCATGGTCACTGCCATCGCTATCATGCACTGAGACACCCGCATGATCCTTCACTTCCAGCTCTGTGCTCAACTGTAGCTGCAGTGCGAAATTGAGGCCCCACACAACATCGTTCATGGATGGCCGTTTTGCCCCCTCGTCCTGCAAGCAGCTCATAGCGATCTCGCAGAACTTGTTGAGGCACTCGAGGGCGATAGTCCCCTTCAGGTGCGGGTCCACCATGTCTGTTGGGATATAATACGCGGAAACGACAGGATCTTGCAAATTACGTCAATGCGAAATCGCCAGAGAATTAAACGAGAAAATCATGACACCAGAAATTTACGTGGTTCGGTCCGAGTATCGGTACCTACGTCCACGGGGAGAGCCAGCAGCAAATAATCCACTAAAATCGGAGAATCAGAGTTTACAATCGCTCAATCGCTCAAGTGTTTCCCGCACCTAGATTTAACCCAAAACCCTAAGTGTATAAATAACAACTCAATTGGGAATAAACTCACGGCACAAATTACCGCGCTCAAAACTCTTTACGTACGGCTTCGCGAAGCTTCAAGATCTTGTGGATCTTCTTCAAGCGAAGTGGACGTGCGGCTTCTCACGTACGTAGCTCCTTCGGCGGACGTTGAGCGGCTTCGTAGGTTTTCTTTTTTTGGCAGGCCAACGCACGAACGTAGCACCTTTCCCTTTTATATGCGTGGGTGTGGGTGTGTGCCCAAGGTCAAAGGTTTGACCTTGGGCCCCACACTTTCCTCTTTTGATTCGGCGAAGCAGAAGGCTTTATCCATAAAAGATTTCCGCAAAGAGCTTCACGCGTGGACTTGTTCCTCACGCAAAAGAGAGAGACCTCTTCGTATAGGGACTTCATCTCCACGCCTTTTGATTCCGCAAGCTTCCGAAAGAAGAAATTTTCCTTCAATTTATTTTATTTTATATTTCCTCTTTTCCAGCGAAAACTCGAGACATGATTCAACAATGTCCTCAACGGACCCGCTCTTACAACAACTCTGGGCCCACTCAGCCAGGCTAATCTGCTCCATTGGGGCCATCCGGCTCACAGCAGGCCTTGCACACAGCACCTCGAACAGCACCACTCCGAAGGAATAGACGTCGGACTTGTCAGTCAGCCGCTGGCGCCTGTAGTACTCCGGGTCCAGGTACCCGAAGGTGCCCTTCACGGCCGTGCTGACGTGCGTTTTAGACTCGCTCGTGGGTCCGGGCTTCGAGAGCCCAAAGTCGGACACCTTGGCAACCCACTTCTCGTTGAGCAGGATGTTGGTCGTCTTCACGTCACAATGTATGATGGTGTGCTTGGCACCGCTGTGGAGGTAGTGAAGGCCCCACGCGGCGCCTATGCAGATCTCGAGCCGCTGCTTCCAGGGGAGTGGGGGATTATCGGTGTTGTAGAGATGGCTGCTGAGAGTCCCGCGTGCCATGTAGTCGTACACGAGGATCATCTCTCCCGCGTCCTCGCAGAACCCAATCAGGGAGACCAGGTGGAGGTGCCGGAGCTGCGAGAGCATCTCGATCTCGGTCCTGAACTCATGGAGGCCTTGCTGCGATCCCTGGTTCAGCCTCTTGATCGCCACTGGAGTGGCCCCGCCATCGACGTAGCCCTTGTACACGTTGCCGAACCCGCCCACGCCAATAATAAACACCTTTTCGAAGTTGTTCGTGACCGCTCTGATCTCCGCCAGGGAGAAGTAGCGGCACAGATCCAACGGCAGCAAAGACCCCTGGGTCTTCATTGACTTGGTCGCCGGGCGGGAGACCGGGCCCCACCATGAGGTGCCATCGCTCGAGGTCGAATCCTTAGCTCTGTTTTGTCGCCGGTAAAGGAAGAAAGCCAGGAGAGACAGTACGGTGAAGCCCGAAGTTCCACCAGCAACAATGGCAATTTTTGCTGCTTTATTGAGGCTCGACGGTGCTTTGCTTGCCGATGGGGGCCCTGGCAGTTTATCCGGGACCGGATCCAGGTTCAGCCCTGCGAGATTTTTGCTTGGATTGTTGATCTTTAAAATCTCGAGGCCATTCAAGATGGCATCAGAGTAAAGAGTGTAAGGATCTGGAAGCGCGCCCAATGCGACGGAGAGGTTGGTTCTTTTCTTTTGGCTATGATGTAGGGCTACTGCAAAATCTCTATAGACAGGCACGCCCTTCCTGCTACACTTAATGACATCCGCATATTGTGAATCTATGAAAATCCTGAAAACCCTATCATAGAGTTTATTTATCTCTATCTGGAATTCGCAAAAGTGTAACCGGACCAAGTAATAGAAGTTCGTCTCCACCTCGACGGACCACGTGAGGTTGTAGCTCAGATTGATTCTTTTGTCCGTTCCCATGGTCCTTGCAGTAGTGTATACGGGATCTGGAGCCGTGTAATTTGGCACTTGCTCACTGTAATTGAGTTGGATAGTTGTGTTAACTGGCAAAACTCCGATGTTTGAGGAAGTCACGTAGTCTTCATCTGCTTCCCGGGTCCTGTACATTCCCGTGTCTTCAGCTGGACGGACAAACCGTCCTCCTATGTTCAAGCGCTTTACCGTTTCGAGAGCATCAGCAGTACCCCAGGTGTGTGGCGACGGTAGACCTACCACCCCAATTCCCTCGTTTGAGTCGATGAAAGTGTTGTAGTAGAGATGTTCGGGCATGGAAACGACTTCAATTCCATTCACGAAAGCATACGTGTCTGAATTGCCAGGAGTGGGAGTGAACGTTATGTTCAATATCTGGTCCTCTCCGACACTTAAGCAGAACTCTTTAGAGAAGAAGCTCGCGGAGCGGGTGTAATCAGCAAAGAGGGAAGCGCTGAAGTTGCGGAGAAGGGTGTAGCCAGTGGCCTCGACTGAGAAGAAGGAATCGGCACAGCGGAAGTTGGGGTAATCAGAAGGGACGAAGAGCAGGCGAACGAATTTGGGCCCTGCGGTGACACGGAAGGTGTAGGCGAACTCGGAGCGGGAGAGGCGAGCCGTGAGGTATGGGGCGGTGCCAGGGACTCCGGGAGATGAACTGCTTGCCTGTGTAGTGATAGAGGAGTGAGTTTTCTCAATTGGAGAGTAGTCCGAACGGGCGGCGGCGTCTCCAATCCAATTCCGGTTCTCCACAGTGGAGCTGGTGGAGGAGCCGCAGTCGACGGCAATATCATCAGTCGGCCGGTAAGCGTCAACGTTGTTGCCAGTGACTGAGATCGGGAGTGCTTCCAGCGAGACCGAGATGAAGATGAATAGTAGAAGTGGTGGTTTCATGTTCTTCATCCCGCTGCTCGACGACAGAGGGTCGCAGACGAATGGATGAAAAGCACAAGGAGAGAGAGGTCTCGGAGATGAACCAGTTTTGACTAACGGGGAATTAGGAAGAAGAGCGGAAGAAAGGCCGGCACTAGTGACGAGATTAGGGGAAGACCAAAGTCGTCGCTAAGATATCTGCAAGGGGATAGAGCCCTCGCCTATCACGCGAAAATCAGCGGACGGGATTTGTGCCCTTTCGGGTGCGCTTTTCGTGGAAGGTTCAATTGCCTTAGGAAGGTCAGGTCAGCGGTACGCTGCCAGGTTCCATGCAAGAATGCTTTCTCTCAAGGGACCACCACCAAACCGTGTTTTCTATATCGCGTCCTTCCATTTTCAACTTTTGTCCATTCAAGGAGGAAAATTATTCATGTAACAGAAATATAATCAAATGCTTTATTGATGTATTGCATGCTGGATAAATCCATTGATGCTTAGTCAGAGACTTCTAAAATTTTAATCTTATACCATACCCCATAAATGTCAGCCATTAGATTAAAATGGAAGGATCCCAACCGTTGAAAGTTAGATGTCCGATACTAAAAAATGCATGTCCGACGTACTAAAATGAAATTGACGATGCTTTAAGCACTAGCAAATGGGTGCCAGACCCATAGAATATTGACGTCATGGCATAGTAAAAATCAAATTTAATAAAGTTTTATGAGGATATTATTGCTAGTTACAATGATTGTTGCAAACCTTTATAAGCCATCGTAGTTTGAAAGGATTTAAATTCACAATGTTAAGTTTTTGGTTACAATGGAACGTTGAAATTTTTTAAAATCATTGTAATTAAATAAGTTTAAAATTTGCAACATTTTGTTCATGGTTACTTTCGCAAAGCGTTGTAGTTGAAAAAAAGAAAAATACAGGATTATGACATTTTATCCTTATTTAGGGCAAACAAACATAACCCTTTGTAAATAGTTGTATTTGGAAAAACATCCTCATTCTGGACGTTTTGCTCTTTTAATGACGTCATTACTCTCGTTAACGAAATTCTCAGTTTATGACAATTTCTTCTTTTCCATGACGTTGGTAAATTTAAGATGTTTTGCACTTAGTGACGTCACAAAATCGTAGCACTTTGGAAACAACTTCGATTCCATTCACGAAAGCGTACACGTCTGGGTCATCAGGAGCGGGAGCGTCTGGGTCATCAGGAGTGGGAGCAAACGTGACGTTCAATATCTGGTCAGCTACGATGGTTAAGCAGGACTCTTTGCAGAAGCTCGTGAAGCCGGTGTGATCGGAAAAGAGGAGAGTGCTGAAGTTGCAGAGCTGAGTGTAGCCAGCAGCCTTGACCGAGAAGAATGAATCGGCATGGCCAAAGTTGAGGTAATCCGAAGAGAAGAAGTGGAGGCGAACGAATTGGAGCCCCGAGGTGACGCAGAAGGTGTAGACGAATGCGGAGCGGGAGAGACGAGCAGTGTCGTGTGGGATGCGGTTGTGGACAGTGGGAGATGAACGGTTTGCACTTGCAACGATAGAGGAACGAGTTTCATCAATTGGAAAGTAGGTCGAACCATCCTTGGAGTCCCCGATCCAAGTCCGCTTGGACACAGAGGAGTTGTACTAGTCTAGTCATCTCTAACCATCTTAAGTAACACAACCGGCCATATGACTTGGACAAATAGAATTGAAATAATGTGGTTTTAAATATTTTTGTGGATTTTCTGATTTGTTCTGTTCTTTCTTCTTTCGCACTTTTGCTCATTCTGAATCTCTCAGGGAAACATGGTAAATCGTTGCAAGAAAGCTGATTTTTCTAACGTCAAGCTGAAAGTACTACAGTTAATCCCGAATCTCTTTGGGAAACGTGGTAAATCATCGTAAGAAAGCTGATTTGTCTAGAGTTAAAGCTGAGCTGGTGGCGTGGCTGCCAGTGCTCCTCCATGGATTACGGAAAAGCATTCCAGTTCGGTAGATCTAATGGCGGTGCTAACAAGCGCGTCTTGATAATCAACCCGATAATGCTCAAATTTCCGGTGAATAGTGCCGAAGCTGGGCACAAGCGAACCGGTGTCATAAATTCCCAGTGATCCCGGCCAAGCCCATTTTGCTACGGCTGGCGCCAATCTACATGGAGGCGCAAGAAACCAAGGAAAATGGTTAAGATTCATCATAATAGAACGAATTCCCATCCGATTTCGCCACGATTTGGCGCATTAAGGGAGTTGCTCTTTGTAACAATTTAAGCAGTGGTTGTGGCGCGGGATAAAGGGAGGCCTCAAGTGAAAATTGAAGCAGCAGCAGAGGCACAATGAAAGGAAAATTCTATACTTCACACAACTAAGATTTAAAATACTGATGTCAACTTATAACATTTGTCACACACCCAACTCCAACAAGTATAAGGGATGACACGGTTGTCATTTCATCCAAGTAATGTAGCTTCAAACGTAACTATAACTCAACTTGATATTGGAATATATACATCCATATATTTGATAAAGTGTCATTTGTTTACAAGATTAGAGTTTTCATAATCCATTAAAAAAAACACACACACACACACACACACACACACACACACACACACACACACACACATATATATATATATATATATATATATATATATATATATATATATATATATATATATATATATATATATATCTGCAACTAACAAATAAAATCATAGATCAATGCAGACATAAACAACTCATATAAAAAAAATCCCACTATCAAAATATCCTCCTGAAAATGTAAACACTCTTGTCCTATTTACGGCTACCTGAAGAACCTAAAATTAGAAGTAAGATAAATGGAATGGGCAGTTACAGGCCAATGAGTAGTACAAATCTCTTCTAAACAACTCAGGGATCCACTATGAATGTTTAGGACACAAAAAGGTAACTCATTTACACTAAATCCGATATATAACAAATTTACAAGATGAAAATGAACTATATTACTTCAACATAACTATATTCGTAACAAAATATACCAATTTCATCAATAATATCAAAATAAGTATTAATGGTTCAGTCCACTAATCAATATCATCAAATCATACGTCAATAGTCCATCACGCTCAATGCCTTATGATAAAGGCGACTAAGATTCTCTCCTTGGCTAGGCCTACTTATATTTTTAGTAGCCAACCCACAAAAAATATCTTAAAACTAGTATACATACTTACAAACCCCTTAAATTGGGTTCCTAGAGATGATGAGCATCAACACAAACTCAACATATCCTCCAAAATCCACCAAACCTATCCAACCTTTATATTATAAACCAAATTATGTCATCTTTCGCAACTCAATTCATCAATCAAAATCCCTTTATGTAAAGTATGTCTCTAATCTTTTCAAAATTTATCTCATAAGTATTTTTACAAAATAATACACATGACCTTTCAAGAAAAATTTATCAGACCATCTTACAATAACTAAAAAATAATAAACACTCGATCTAGTTTTATGCAACAATTATGTTCTTCTTAGTTCAATACACACACATATATATACACAAACACATATATAATATCAAATTAACTTTTATTTTAAGACACGGATTTTATAATAATATAAAAGAAATCAGCACCACTCTACTCAAAGCCAAATAATGTAGCTATTTGAGTCGACATTATTCTATCAATTATATGAGAATTGATATCAAGACAAAGCAAAACACTAATTTAACTGATGATCTAAACTACGCTTGTTCATCAACCAATCAACTTCTACACAACAATGAAAGGCTTGTTGTAGTAGTCATTCAAAACTATCCTCTATGCCTAGCTTGCGTGTCACCATTTTTTTGCATTACAACTCTCTTCATTGAACCATGATTCTAGCAAATCTTCTCTCTAATGAAAGACCTTTCGAGATAATTAGATTCCCTAAGTTTTGCCAACTCTAAAGATAGCTTAAGATGGGCCATAATCATTGGTAAACTAGGAAATACGCTAATGTTACGTCATGCATGCATAATTTCGAAAATTCATTTCGGGCAAACTATGAGCTTGAATCGAGTTATGTAAAATCCTATGGTTTTACAATACCCTAAACTATTAGGCCATGTTTGGTAACCATCCAAACAGGGCCAAATTCTGATTCTTTGTTCCCAGAATCAGTTTTGGCCTAAAATCGCGTTTTGTAAAATTTTTGTTCCCGGGAATAGATTGGGAATAGAATCAAGAACCAAAAAAAAGTTTATTCTTGTTCCGAGAACGAATTTGAGAATCAAAATCAAGAAATCTTCTTCTTCCCTTCGGCCATCTCGTGACCACCATCCACCACCGCCCGCCACCGTCCACCGTCCGCTACCGCTGTCCACCGCTGTCGCCGTCCGCTGCCGGCCGCCGGTCCGATGAGCTTGCCCTGTGCTCGCGCATCGTGGCGAGGTCTGGCGAGCTCGCCGGAGGCAAACCCAGCCACCGGCGAGGCTCGGCCTCCTCAGATCTAGCAAAGCCGAGCCTTACCGAGGCTAGGCAGGGGCTGGGCAAGCCTCGCGACACCCAGCCCCACCGGTGGCCAAGCAAGGCTCGCCCAGCCCCGCCGGTGGCCTGGCAGGCCTTGCCCAGCCCCAGCAAGGCCGGCCGACCGCCGGCGGGGCTCGGCGGGGCTAGGCGAGCCTTGCCCAGTGTCGGCGAGGCTCGGCCAACGAGGGCCAACCTCGCCGCGGGCCGGTGACGCTCAAGGAGGTTGCCGGCCCTCGTACGCCGTCGCCGTCCGACGACCGGCGACAAGAAGAAGAAGAAGATGATGAGAAAAAGGAAAAAAAATAAAAGAAAAAAAGGAAAAAAAAAAAAAAAAAAAAAAAGGAAAAAGAAAAGAAAAAAATGAAAAAAAAAAAGTAAAAAAGTAAAAAAAATTATTTAAAAATTAAAAGAAATTGATTTGGAACAGAATTAATGAACACGGTACCAAACGCAATTCTATTCCAGAATCAGAAATTTTGGATAGTTACCAAACGGCTTAAAATGCTTAGAATTAGTTCCTAGGAACAAAATAAAAAAGAATCAGTTCTGATCAGAATCTACTCCCGGGAACAAAATCGTTACCAAACGCCCCCTTAATGTCCCATAATTTCTCAGTTTCACAACTCATAGAATTAACCTACTGGCTTAAAATTCACAAGGATTCAAAATTAGGGTTCTATTTCGAAAATCTCTAATTAGATTAATTGGGCGTTGCGAGATAAAGTTAATCTAACTTGATGAGGCGCCATGGCATGTACTCTTCTTCCTTTTCCTTTTCCTTTCTACTTTTTCACCTTTGTTTCTCTTCTTTTCTCTTTTTTTATTTATTTGCCTCTTTTGAACGTGTATACCTTTTCTTGAGTCCACTTTTTTTTTTTTTTTTTTTTTTTTATCTTTACTAGTTAATATTGATTAAGTCAAAAGCCAGCCATCACAACATCAATGACTTTTTATTATTAGTATTGTCAAATCAATCCTCCGTCTTTACCGAAAGCAAAGATAAAGAATAGAAAAAACTCCACCCATATTAGCATAGTGAATTGGCTCTTGTAAATGTTGTAGCCATGGGGTGGGGACATTGGATTAACACCCAAAGAAAAACAAGAACGGTAGGACAGAAAAGGAAAGAAAGAAAAAAAAAAGTAAATAAGAAAATCTATAAAGTTGGAGGCTTCATAGCAACCTGATACTGCACATTCTGCATTATTGTGGCATTTCCCTACACCATTTTCCATCTTAAAAGTCTGCCAAGAGTAGTACCTTGTCCAATCCCTCTCACTTAAGCAATACTCCTTGCCCTTGTTGGATTGGGTATGAGCCTATTCCATCCACAAACCATAGATCTATCAAAAGGAGACATACTATGACGACTCAACCTATTCCAGACGTGGGCCAAACCCCAAAATGAGTACTTGAGAAACTAGACAAGGTGACAAATTTTTTTTTTTTGTAAAATGTGTTTGCAGTTGACCTTCCGGTTGAAAAGCTGTTGATGTATCAAGACTGCACGATCTGTTTTTTTCTTCTTTGTTTTGTTTTGTTTAGTCAGTTTGTTGGTGTCCTATTTTTTAGGAGTTGGTTAATTGTTGTTTTACTTGGTCAATCTTATCTTGTAGGAGCAGTTAGCTGCACATATTTTAGCTATTCTAGTTTGTTGCTGGTTTTGTGGACCTTAGTGGGCAACGTGGGTTTATGGTTATGTTCTAGGATGTATTTTGAATTTTCTTTTTTTTTTTAATACGACGCATAGCTTTTGCTGTCAACTCCTCCTCTGTTTTTTTTTTTTTTTTCAAAAAAACAACACTAGTATCAGAGCCTTCTTGATCTTAAGGGGCTGTGAGTGACTTATGAGATTAATTGAGAGGTGTGTCTGCATCCATAGAAGTTAAAAGCAAGATGGAGGCAGGATCGAGTGGTTTTTCAGTAATGGCTCCGCTAGCGTTTGATGGAGAAAATTATCAAGCCTGGGCAGTGAGAATGCGAGCCTATCTAGAGGGTTGTGATTTTTGGGAAGCTGTGGAACAAGATTATGAAGTTGATCCCCTTCTCGACAATCCAACCGTCAATCAAATCAAGTTTTACAAGGAGATGACGACAAGGAAAGCAAAGGGAAAGTCTTGTTTATATGCTGCTGTCTCACCTGCCATTTTCAGGAGAATGATGGCTTGTGAATCAGCCAAAGCTATTTGGGACTTCCTCAAAGCTGAGTATCAAGGAGATGAGAGGATCAGAAGCATGAAGGGGCTAAACTTGATTACAGAATTCGAGAGACTGCAGATGAAGGAATCTGAGATAATCAAGGAGTATTCTGATAAGTTGATAAGCATTGCAAATCATGCAAGAGTTTTAGGCACTGACCTCTCTGATAATAGGCTAGTGCAAAAGATTCTTGTCTCATTACCCAAAAGGTTTTAGGCAACCATTGCCTCTTTAGAGAATACCAAAGATTTGTCTCAGATCAAGTTGGCAGAATTGCTAAGTGCTCTGCAAGCACAAGAGTAAAGAAGGTTAATGAGGCTGGAAGGAAGTACAGAAGGAGCTCTGCTGGCCAAAGAACAACAGAATGTGGGAGGAAAAGTCAAGAAGTGGAAAGGGAAGAAAGGAAATGGCAGTAGTGGTTCAGAAACTGCTGCAAGAGAGAATAGTGCGGGCAACTCCAAGAACAAATGGGGAAGATATTCATCATGTCAGCACTGTGGAAAAAAGAATCATCCACACTTTAGGTGTTGGAAGAGGCCAGATGTCAAGTGTAGAAAGTGTCATAAGCTTGGACACATTGAGAAGTTCTGCAAAGAGAAGAGAGATCAGCAGCAGGGTGAGGCACATGCTACAGTTCAGCAAGAGGTAGAACAACTGTTTGTTGCCTCTTGTTTCTCTTCTAGTACTTCATGTGACAGTTGGCTTATTGATAGTGGTTGCACAAACCATATGACAAGTGATGAAACGTTGTTTATAAATCTTGACATGTCGTTGAAGTCAAGAGTGAGGATTGGGAATGGGGAGTATTTAGAAGTGAAAGGTAAAGGGACTGTAGTAATGGAGAGTTGTGCTGGAACTAAGCTGATTTCTGATGTGATGTATGTGCTTAAAATTGATCAGAATTTGCTGAGTGTGGGGCAGTTGGTAGAAAAGGGATTTAAGGTGATATTTGAAGAGGAGAGGTGTTTGATCTTTGACTCCAGTGATCATGAGCTGTTCAAGATAAAGATGCAACATAAGAGTTTTTCTTTAAATCTTCTTGAGAAGGAGCATATGGCATTCAAGTGTCAGGCTAATGATTCGGAAATATGGCACAAGAGGTTGGGGCACTTTCATCATAAAGGTGTGCTGTTCATGCAAAGGAATGAAATGGCAACTGGGTTACTAAGCCTAGAGGAGCAGATCACAAGGTGCAAAACTTGTTTGCTAGGTAAGCAGACAAGACTTCCCTTCAAGGAATCCACTTAGAGAGCTACAGAGAAGCTACAACTGATTCATACAGATCTATGTGATCCACAAGTGACTCTTTCACTAAATGGTAGCAGGTATTTCATTATTTTCATTGATGATTATACTAGAATGTGCTAGATTTACTTTATGAAGCAAAAGTCAGAAGTTGTTGGGGTATTTCTGAAGTTTAAGAAATGGGTTGAGAACCAAAGTGGCTGCAAGATTCAAGTCATTAGATCTGATAATGGAACAAAATACACTTCACAGAGGTTTAATTCTTTCTATGAAGAGGCTGGAATTGAGCATCAGCTTATTGCTCCTTACTCTCCACAACAAAATGGAGTTAGTGAGAGGAAGAATAGAACTATTATGGAGATGACTAGGTGTCTGTTGTATGAGAAAGATCTACCAAAAGAGTTTTGTGCAGAAGTAGCCAACACATCAATTTTTCTGCTGAATAGATTACCTACGAGGGTATTGGAGATGAAGATACCCTTTGAAGCTTGGTTTGATGTTAAGCCAATTCTAAGAAATTTGAAGGTGTTAGGCTGTTTGTGTTTTTCTCATATTCCACAAGTCAAGAGAGACAAGTTGGGAGAGAAAGCTGAACCTGGGATCTTTATTGGCTACAGTTTAGTGTCAAAAGTTTACAGGATCTATCAACCATAGATAGGAAAGATGATCACTAGTAGAGATGTTCAGTTTCTAGAAGATGAGAAATGGGATTGGACAAATGAGCCACAAGGCAAGCACAAAGAGGCCTCATTGGAACCTGACGAACTTCTGGATGATGTTCTAGTTAGAGGTACCAGATCTTTGACCGATATATATCAAAGGTGCATTGTGGCTATTTTGGAACCTGCGGGTTATGAGGAAGCTAAAAGTGATCAGAGGTGGATGAATGCAATGAATGAAGAGTTGGCTATGATAGAAAAGAACCAGACATGGGAGCTAGTGGAGAGGCCTGAAGATAGGAAGGTGATTGGAGTAAAATGGATTTTCAAGACCAAATTTAATCCTGATGGCTCATTGAATAAGCATAAGGCCAGGTTGGTGGTGAAGGGATATGCACAGGTTTGGGGGGTTGATTTCTTAGAAACGTTTGCTCCTGTGGCAAGACTTGATACAATTATAATGATTCTTGCTTTGGCGGCTCAACAAGGATGGAAGGTATATTAGTTAGATGTGAAATCTGCATTTTTGAATGGAGTGTTGTAGGAGGAGATTTATGTTGAGCAGCCAGAAGGCTTTGTCACACTAGGCCAGGAGGAGAAAGTTTATTTGCTGAGAAAGGCTCTCTATGGCTTGAGGCAAGCTCCCAAAGCATGGTATAGTAAGATGGATGAGCACTTGTTGGGTTTAGGTTTCAAGAAAAGCCTTAGTGAATCCACTCTATATGTCAAGAAGTTAGTATCTGACTTAGTGGTGGTGTCTCTTTATGTGGATGATATGCTGGTGACAGGGAGTAATAGTGCTCAGATTACTGCATTTAAGCAAGAAATGATGAAGATGTTTGAAATGACTGATCTTGGTGAGATGTCATATTTTCTAGGAATAGAGGTTAGGCAGACTCATAATGAAGTTTTTATCTATCAAAAGAAGTATTTGAAGGAGATCCTAAGGAGATTCAACACGGAGGAGTGCAAGAGTGTGAGTACACTAATGGGTCATAAGAAAAAGCTTCAAAAGAAAGATGGATCAGTACCTGCAGATGAAAAAGTTTATAGAAGTTTGATTGGCTGTCTTATGTATCCCACTGCAACTAGGCCAGACATCATGTTTCCTGTAAGTGTCTTATCTAGATTTCTCAATTGTGCAAGTGAGTTGCATATGGTAGCTGTAAAGAGGGTGTTGAGGTACTTAAGAGGTACTCTTTCATATGGGATTAAGTTTTGTAGAGTTCGGGAGTTTAAGTTATAGGAGTATTCTAACAATGACTGGGTAGGATCAATGGATGATATGAGGAGCACTTCAGGTTATTGCTTTACATTTTGGTCGGCATGTTTTTCGTGGTGTTCAAAGAAGCAGGAAATAGTGGCTCAATCAACTGTAGAAGCTGAGTTCATTGTAGCTACTACAGCTATAAATCAAGCATTATGGTTAAAGAAGCTGATGGATGATCTGCATATGCAGCAAGAAGAAGACATAAAAGTGTTTGTGGATAATCAAGCTACTCTGGCCATTTCACAAAATCCAGTATTTCTTGGAAGAACAAAGCATTTTAAGGTCAAGTTTTACTTCTTGAGAGAAATGCAAAAGGCTGAAGAGGTGGCGGGTGTCGCAATTCAGAAAACCAGATTGCGAGTATATATTCACGAAGTCATTTCATGTTGGTCGATTTGAACTTCTCAGGGCAAAGCTAGGAGTGTGCAATACTTAATCCAGGAGGAGAGTGTTGATGTATCAAGACTGCACATTATGTTTTTTTCTTCTTTGTTTTGTTTAGTTAGTTTGTTGGTGTCCTGTTTTTTAGGAGTTGGTTAATTGTTGTTTTACTTGGTCAATCTTATCTTGTAGGAGCAGTTAGCTACACATATTTTAGCTATTCTGGTTTCTTGCTGGTTTTGTGGACCTTAGTGGGCAACGTGGGTTTATGGTTATGTTCTAAGATGTATTTTGAACGTTTTTTTCTGAATATGACGCATAGCTTTTGCTGTCAACTCCTCCTCTGTTTTTTTCTTTTTTTTTTCAAAAAAACAACAAAAGCTCTATACATAGTGCTAAGGAGCACGTTGGAACAGTAGTTGGACAATCAGCGTACATGTGTTACATTAATTTTCATTGGCTCACGTGGCTCTTATGCAACTAATATGGTGCCAAACAGGCTAAGAGCCGTGTGCGTGTGCAAGAGAGAGATGGCGACCACCGTGTTGCAGTCGACGAGAGGCCATCCATCTCGCATCGCGTCTCTTGTGGTAGCTGCGATCACCTCCCAGTGGTCATCCTCTCACATCTAGATGGGAGCCTTCTTTCTCGGTGTAATTTCCATTGGTTGAATTAAGAAAGCACATAGTTTGGAAAGCTTAATCCAAAGAAACGACTAGTGAACCGAGCACCTCCAAAAAATCATGCCATTGAAAACAGCTGATGTTATGGATTTGATGGATGTCACAGAATTGTGCACATGCCATGATCCTAAATATGAGTCTGAGACTGTCTAACTGGTGGAAAATAAAGTAATGTTTCAAGATGCAACAACGATACAACACAGAAGCAAATCAATTGTTGGACTATTGTAACATATTCTTTGACAATTTTATTTCAATTTGTTCCTCAAATCGATGGAAACTTTTAGAAAGAAATTTGTTATTCATATCTACAAATTGAAACTTCATAGTTCCATCGGCATTCGCTTTCTTGGACTCAGTGGTGACTACACAAGAGGATGATCTGAGTCACTGATGGATCCAATGTGATGTTCCTCATCAAGCTCTCATGGCTTGCTGATGCATTGGAGGCACCATAACAACCTGATACTGCACATTCTGCATGTTTGCCGCATTCCCTTGCCAACCTTGGCAAGCAACAAGAGGAAGCATCAGCAATTTCTTGCCAAAAACAAAGAAGAAAATGCAAATTTTTCTTTGTTGGTGACGGTAATCAAACCATAACGCCAGTATTGTAGTGCCATATTTGCAATAAGTTGGCTTATTAAGTGCTCATTTGGAGCTCAAATGGCTATAGTCAACATCAGTTTTGCCTATGACAGGGTCAAGTCCCCTGTTCTTAAGCTCTCTGTATCCCTCAGAAAGAACACAGCATTCGCAAAAGAAGTGAGTGATCCAGTCAGGAGCAGGAGACTCGATGAGGTTGAATCAGTTCCGGAGCTTGGTTCAGCAAGTGCGGGACAACAAGCACAGGCAACTGATGAGAAACTGGGTCCCACCGTACAGTAGCCCGCTCGTTCCACATGCTGCAAAGCAAACATCATTCTCAACGGCATTAGTTCAATGAGACCCTTTCTTCTCATATGCTGAAGTGCATAAAAAATCTCATTCCGATTGCTCTCTCCCTCAGAATGTCGAAAGGACATTGAATTTTCCAATCTCCGTTATCTGCTACACTAGTAGAATCAAGGATTTAAAAGTCAGTTAAAGCATCTTACTCACATGTGCTCCCTTGGTCAACAATCTCCGCTATCTGGCCGAATGTTACGCAGGGGAAACAACAGGCCACAACCGCTGCAAACACGCAAGAAATACTTGGAGATTCTCCATGTGTTACTCGTCCATTTTAGTATAAACTTGCCCAGGAAAAGCAAAAGGCGACTCTACCAATTAAAGGGTCATCCATGCAGTCAAACAACCCCGTTGTCCAAGGAGATGGTGGAGCAGATGGTGGCAATTGAACTATTATCCCTTAAGGCATCGGAGGCACGTTATTCGGATGAAATGGCACTTGAGGATAGTCTAAACCAGCAGTATGAAAGGGTTGAGCCGGAGCTTTTATCGGCCCTGTAGTAAAGCCTGGGACAGGATGCAATGGCTGGAAATTGGCTGGAATCTGAGAGCTCACGGGAATCGGTTGCCCTGAGTACAGAGTTGACTAAGCCCCAAAACTTTGGTTCGCTTGTGGAATTTGTCCAAGACAAACCAGATGCTGTGGATTAGATTGCGGCATTGCGTGAAGTGGCATCGACTACTAATTGTGGGGCTGGAATTGTACAGCCAGCATGAGATTAATCGGACTGGTTTGTACATTCTGCTGGAGCCGAAACTGTTGCTGAGTCAAAGGATCGCTCACCTCCTCCAGTTGCATCTGTTAGTGGACTGAACTGCAAGGAGCAAATAGTTCGGTCAAGGGACGTCCCATCTTTTCTCAATCTTGATGATGCACGGAAAATTCGTTGGATGAGCCAAAGATCAACAAATTTTCAAATGGTTTTCATACAACTAAGTGAAACCCATCTCCAGTCCTAAAGATTATGACATAAACGGACCTTTCTCCGCTTAGCGCGGCTGGCATAGCCAGAGTCTATTAAAATATGTTTTCACACAAAAGGTGCCAAGTAGGACACTACAAAGGCTTTGTTAACTTCCGAGAAAATGAATGACAACCTGGTGCGTATATATTAAACTGTTCTTTGGTTGATTTTTTGCATGATATCGGCCAAGCATAGTGGAAAGGGCATACCGACATTTCGTGTCTTTACAGCATGCCGTCTCAAAACCGGAAGAATAAAGTAGCTCTGAAGCTGGGGGCTTTCATGACAATCATTCAAATGGTGTATTCGTGCCGCCAATATGCACATACTGAAGGCTTTCATGTCCCGTCTATGGACAAGGAAGTCTCTTCTCGGTCACGAAAGAGGAAGCATATGCTCGCTTACGGCATTGATGTCTACGACGCTAGATTACATGCTCCATGTAGTTCAAACCTTTTTTTTTTTTGGTGTTTGACAGCCGGATTTATGCATCGTGTGCCGGAATTGTAGTTCAAACCTTTTTTTTTTTTTTTTTTTTTTTTTGTAGTTCAACCTTTTTTTTGGTGATTCGTCAATTAAGCAATCGAAGTTGGGCTGACTTCTAGTTTGTGGCATAGTATCCTCTCAAAATAGCACAAAGATTCGACAGGCATGCCAAAAAGATGTTTCACTAATTTTATTCTCACAACGAAATATCTTTTATTGAGAGTTCTTCTTCAGCTTTATTTGTAAGGGACAAGGGTTCCATGCTAAATTTGGAGAGAGGATATCAAATGCAGTGCAAATGTTCAACTTCAAACACCACTGTAGAATCCTAACTGGAGTCTTGTTAATCCACTGACAGAACCCAAGCTGTGCCGGAATCGAATCAACGGCTTTGTTTGAGGATGATAATAACACAATGCAAATCTAATCGATAGCAATGTGCTGAAATAAAAAGTATAATGCCGGAATTTAATCAACGACATTGGACCGGGATATGAGGAACGCCAGAATTTAATCAATGACGGGAACCTAGTAACTTCAACTAAGAACACTAGAACATGCTAAAAATAAAGTAGTGAAATAGCTTTTGTTTCTTGTTTTCCTGAGGTCTTTGTTGGCTGACCTACGGTATTTATAAAGATACTTCCCAGTAGTCGCTCTATGTCATATCCACGTTCCATTCTCTTCATGGGTAATGTGTTTACTTTTTTGTGTGACTGATCCAATCGTGTCTTGGTGCCCCCTTGTTTATCGATAACGGTCTCGTAACTAAGTCTTCAAATATCAACCGCTTCTCATTTCTTGGGACTTCGGGGATATCTTGAACTTCTTTTGCCACCTGCTTAATTTAAGTAACCACCAAGTAACCGCTGTCAAACCTTAACTTTTGAATTCATAGTGGAATATGTCTTTGCCATCGATTGTTGAATATTATTTGTTTTACGGGCTCATCGATCACACAGTAATATCCCCTTGGTAATCAAGTGTGATTTTGCCTCTTTCCATACCTTTTACCCTGGCGACCAACACGTGATGTTAGGGTTGATTTTGGATGTCAACAATCTTCAATGGCTTCTCGTTGCTTCCTCATGCTTCCGGCTTGTTTTCATATCAGGTGTTGACTCCAACATTCTTTGTGAATGCCTAGATGTCTGGCTGAGATTCTTCAGCATAGCCTTTACCTTTTCTTTCCGTTCTTCAACTTGTTATCATTGACAATAACAAATGACTGATATTATTTGTGGCATTCCCCCATCCCATTTGCTTCTCAATGTAAGTATATCCTAAAGGCAGCAATGTAGATGGTTTCTCTATATCGGGCCTTGTCTTGCTAAATTTTGTTTCATCCGTCTTTTTCTCATGGAGCTCGATTTATTTTATTGCTCAACTTTGCGTAGATTCTTTATAACAATGTTTCTCATTGGTCCCATCCTTTTGCTTGCAGTTTCATACATAAGTTGCCCCATCACGATTTCTAGGAAATTTTCTCATCTATAGCTAGATAACTCTTCCTCGAGTGTTAGATGAGACAAGAAACACCTACTTAACTACAGTATCCAAAACTTGATTGCCCGTCTTTATCATATCATATCTGCGTTCTCTGCTGAAAAATGAAGCTAAGGGCTTTCGTGGAAGTGGGAAGATCCCTCATCCAATGGACAATCCTTTCCTTCTAGTAAAATGGATCTTGAAAAATAGATTCTATCTCGGCTTAGGACGAAATGGGGATCTCAATTTTGCCTATCAAGCAAAATCATCCATTTGGGATGACTCTAAAAGGTTTTTCAACAAATGAAAAGGAATTTTCAGAAATTTATTTGGATTAAGAGTCAAATAGTTCATTAATAATATAACACAAATCTATTCATTTGACTGCATACTAAAGCCACTTATTTTAGACAAAATAATGGATTTGTCTTGGCCAATATATGATTTTTGGAGCATAAGTCGGCAATCTTCCTAGAATGCCAAACCCATCGATCTAACATCGATCGAATTTGCATACATTCCGGAGGAACATATTTCTTTGACAATGCGCCACTCATATGTGTAGGGGCATTTCGCAAGTTATAATTCTTGTCCCAAAGAAAAGAAAAAACCCTTTTTCATCCTCTATTTTTTATAGCGAAACCTTGCCATAAGCAACTTCAAGAAAAAACCAGGAATAGTTGAACTTGAATGTCCTTGACTCCACAAGCTTTGGGAGCACAAGCAATCAAATGTAAATTTTACACAAGTCCATTCAACACTTGACATGTGTCAAATTTGGGCCCACATGTCAAGAACCCTCGCATCCTCTTTCTTCAATTGTATGTTTTTACTTTTTTATTCTTTGTTTTTTTTTCTTTTTTTTTCCTTTTTTTTCCTCTCAAATTGTAGGGGATGATAGCAGACGCTCATCAACTCATAATCGCTTTCAACTTAATCATGTGAATCTCCTTCCACCACCACCTCATCACCTTCTCAGTCCTCTTTCATCAAGCTTGATTAGTGAATTTGAGCCTCTACTTTTGGATCTAAGCTTGAGTAAGCCCTAGACTTGTGATATAGAGGTCAGCTCGACCTCGAATCAATCCTGATTCAAGGTCAACCAAGGTTGGCCTCGGCAATGAACGAGGCGAAGGTGAAGACGTGGTTCATCAACACGGCAGAGGGCCTTACCTCTTAGCCAATGCAGACCCTGACATATAAGGCACAGGGGAGTTGGACGGGGAGGCGGTGGTGAAGGTCGGAAAGGAAGTGGGTGAAGATGGAGGCAGAGATGGAGGTGATGTGCCGAAGGCGCGAGTCTAAGCTTGAAATGCGGCAGGTGGAACCTTGTGAGCAAGAGAGTACTTGACAAAAAGAAAAAAAGAAGAAGAGATTCAACTATTCTTTTTCTTAGAAGAAGCCGAAGAGATGGGAGATAGAGTGTTGTATATTTGAAGAAAGAGAGGATGCAGGGGTCAAGTGGGCCCAAATGTGACACATGCCAATCATTGAATGGATTTGTGTAAAATTGACATGTCATCACTTGGTGTGACATCCAGAGTTTTCGTAATTGTAAGACTATAATATTCAGAAACTCACATTATGATAATGATACTTATATTATGAAGCTAAGTATTATTTGCCTTAGTATTTGGACGAACACATGAAAACTTTTGTCAACCCGTAAATTTCATGAGACACGGCAGATAATTTCCCTAAACATAATTCATTCTAAGTCCGACGTGTGAATTGAATTATATGTGCTCTAATAGTAGAACGATATTTATTAAATTATTGTCTTCTTAATAGTTTATGGGTATTATAAATTGTGTAGGCTTTACTTAATTATTAATAATAGTGGTTAACTTATGCTAATGAATGTTGGAAGAAGACGATTACGTTCCTCTTGTTATATTTACCTTACAAAATTTATTAATTAAAATTATAAGTGCCACATGTCTTTATAAGAACTCTTGCATGGCCATGTGCTTCTTCAAAACAATATATATATTTTTTTTTTAACACTAATTTTGACACCTAGAATAAGTGATGCTTACTTCAAAATAAGTCACTTCTTCTTACATTTCCCTCGGCCACGTGCAAGAACTTTGTCTTGCATTTATGCCACATCAAGTTGGTGATTAGCATGCATAGTTACACCTAACAATGAAAAACATCAAATTATCTTAGTTCATTTTGATAAAGCTCCTTTTATCTTGCCGTAGAGCCCCCTTTTGTTGGAGAAATCTTTGTGAAGTGTTTTGAAACTGACAAAACGTTTCCATCAGTCTAGTCTAAAGATTTGCAGACTCTATTATTTAAAGTCTGAAGACCTCCAGACTGCCAGACTCAAGACTCAAAGTCTATTCTCATTGACAGTTTCTAATCCGTTGAAGAAAGGCTATCCAGAACTAGATGTTTCATTAAGGATGTGACCTTATCGACTGGAGAATATCTCTTGGCTGGATATGATATAACGGAATCCTTTATTTGATCATGATTGATTCGGAGATTAAGGATTCGATGATTGGCGAAGTATACCTGGAAGGTTGTACTTATGGAAATTGAGATCATGATTGTATAGGCAAGCAGGATTGATGGGCTATCGACATGTTCCTTTAATAGCTCGAATGATCTTCCTAATTGATTCCGTCTAATGGGTAGATTGGAGGAATTCCTTTGGTAAGTGCCAACGGGTATGATGGCATGAATGAGTATATAATGAAGATGTTCCAGTTGTTTGAGAGGATGCGCGATAGAAGAATTCTAAAGTCTGATGCTCCTTGTTCTTAGTCAGTTCATTTGCTGAGCAAAATCTTGTACCCAAAAGAGAGCCTATATTTGTGAGAAACCTTGAGGAAATGTAGTAGAATATCTACACTGTGGAATCAAAGGAAAGCTTTGCTGTAACATCTCTTTTGTTCATAGTGAAATCCAGCTAGTAGGCTGTCAGTGCGGAAGAGTGGACGTAGGCTTGGAATAAGCCGAACCACTATAAACCTTGTGTTCAATTTTCTCTTCCCTACTCTCTACTTTACTTTGATCATAATTCGTTTTGTTAACCGGAGGAGAACTTCCATTTTATTGTCTGTGTAGTATTGCTTTCTTATCTCGAGAAATTATTTTTACACCTATTCACCCCCCTCTAAGTGCTTATACTAGCTATCTCAATTGGTATCAGAGCCTGTGTACTCAATTTGTTTGAAATGTTTTTACTTCAGAGTTAAAGATCTATGGCTAGTATGTTGGCTCCAAGGCTGGTAAAAGAGCAAAGCAATACTAGACCGCCTTACTTTGATGGAAAGGATTACAACATATGGAAAAACAAGATGAAGGCGTTCCTAAGATCAAAGGATCCTCTGGAATGGGACGTTGTAGAAAAAGGAATCATTCCTAAAGCTGCTCCTGTCTCAGAGAGAGGAAAATATACTGTTCAGTCTAGTGAAATGAGTCAGGAAGAGATAATCAAGAGACAAGCTCTTGATACAAAAGCAATTTATTCTTTATATTGTGCTTTGTCATCTACTGAATATAACAGAATATCTTCTTGTATTACAGCAAGAAAAGTCTGGGACAGATTACATATTACCTATGAAGGAACCGATTGAGTGAAAGAGACTAGAATCAACTGTGACATCCTGAAATTCGACCCCGTTTCGATAAAGTGAAATGGGCATTTCGTCGGCGTGCTTATGGCCTTTTTCTCTGAGCTGATCACTCACGAGTTAACTAACCTATTGGGTGAAGCCGTTAAGGGATGTATCAGCTATAAAATCCCAAAAAGCTACCTAATTGGTTGGATTGAGCTAAAATCACGTCTGATCGATTTTTAACCACGAAATTGAACTCGATTTCGGGAATCGAATTTTAAGCGCGTCATAATTCTTATTTTTAGGATCCTGTCTCATCGCTCGTCAATTTATTGACGGGTCCGAAATTTCAAGAAAGAAATTATCGGAAGAAAATTGAAGACCAAAAGAAAATAGAAAGGAAAAGGAAAAGAGAAAAGGAAAATTGCATAAAGGCATTATGCATTTTCTTTTCCTTTTTCCTTCTCCCCCTTTTCTTTCTCTCCCTTTTTCCTTTCTTTTTCTCTTTTTCTCTTTTTTCTTTCTCTCTCCTCTCCCCTTTTTCCCTTCCCCCTCGTGCGAATTGCCCCCACCGCTCACTTTTCTCTCCCTTATCTCTTCCCTCTCTCTCTCCTCTCTCTTCTCTCCCACTTTTTCCCCCACGTGACCGAAGGCTTCCCCTTCCCTTCGTTTCTCGCTCGTGAAAACTAGAAACGAGGAAGAAGAAGCCACACGGCTGCAACTCGACGGAGCCGCTCGTCCCGCCGCCGCACCGCCGCCCGCGCCGCGCCCGCGCGCTCGCCGCCGTTCCGCCGTCCACGCACGCCCAGGCCGCGCGAACCAGTTGCTGTTCGCCCTGGTTCCGCACCGATCCGGCCACCTCCGGCCACCGTGGGCCACCGCCTAGCTCCGCCGGACCTCCCCCTCGTTCCCCTCACCCTCCGCCGGCTTCCCCTCGCCTCCCTAGCCGCCGGTGTAGTCCCGATCAGCCGCGACCAGCAAGCCCACGGAGTGGGTTTCAGCGACTTCGGGCCCGCTTTTGGGCCGCTTCCCGGCCCCGAACCCGAGCCGTGCTTTGGGAACAATCGTTCCTCGCGTCGCCGCCGTCGGATTGATCCGAATTGCGCGCGATTTGGTGAGTAATCTCACTAATCCAGGATTAGTTGGCTAATTATGCTTTAGGTTGGTTTAGTTTTAACTAATTATGTTTAGGTTGTTAGATTAGAAGTAATTAGCAATTATTAGCCAATTGTGATGCGATTTAGATAAATTGATTGTGCAATTAACAAGTAGACGTGGTCTACTATTTATTGGAAGCATCTCGGGAATTTTCCGATGCCTAATTGGGCTTCAATTTGATGATTCGGGCCTAAGTGGGATTTTTGGCATTTAAATATTATTTTTCGAAATTAAATTAAATAATTATTTATTTTACGAAAATTCAACTGAGATGGCCTGGAACCGGAAAATTATGCTGATGACCGTGGTGAAGTCCGTTTGTTTAATTGAGTTTTAGTTTGTGCTAAATTGAATTTTTAATATTTATTAATTAATTTTCGAAATTAATTAATTAATTAATTATTTTTCGGAAATTAAGATTTTGATGGCCGACGACCGAAATCTCGTGCTGATCGTCGTGGTGCAGTTCGTTTATTTATTTGAGCTCTACGTTGTATGGAATTGAATAAATTGTGATATTTTAGGGATTTACCCTAAATTGATTTGGAATTGATTGAGATTGAATGATTGATTGGTAGATGGCCGAGTATGTTTGTTTAGCATTTATAATGCTTTGATTGAGTTGTAAAGTGGATGGAATCATGAGAGCGGATTGGAAGTACTCTGGGATTGAACTGATCAGACACAGTGTATGGACCTACGTGGTTCGGTGATTGGGATATTTGGTTTAAAACGGCCCCTTAAAGAACGCACGTATCGGTCTAGTACATACATTATTGTGGACCTACGTGGTTCGGTGATTGGGGATATCACTAGCAAAAACGGCACCTTAAAGAACGCACGTATCGGTCTAGTACTCGTATTGTTATAGACATGTATGATTCGGTGACTAAGGACATCACTGGCGAAAACGGCACCTTAAAGAACGCATACACTTGTCTATTAAATACATTGTTATAGGCATGTGTGGTTCGGTGATTGGGGATATCAACGCGAAAACGGCGCCTTAAAGAACGCACACAATTGTCTATTTGAGTACATGGTTATAGGCATGTGTGGTTCGGTGACTAAGGATGTCCTTTGGCGAAAACGGCGCCTTAAAGAACGCACGCAATTGTCTAGTGGATAAATCACATTGGTGAGCTTGGCGCCCGAGAGTATTGACCTAGAATGGTCCATCTGACATGTAATCGACTAGATCGATTGATCATTGTTTTGATTTGATGTCGTGAATTGAATGACTGATTGGAAATGACCGTGAGTGGTCTTGTTGGTATATAATCGACTAGGTCGATTTGATCGATGCTTCGATCAGTGATATGACTGTTTGAGTGCCTATTATGAATTGTACTGACTTGCAGGTAGGATCTGATGCTAAGGTACGTCTTCTGACCTATGCGTGTTTAGGCAGCCTTTAGTATAATGGTTCACTAATCGGGCTTAGTGGGGTAGAACTCGCTGAGACGTAGTCTCATCCCAGTTTGGGGAAAACCATTTCAGGACCCCGCTAAGGAGCTAAGGAGGAAGAGTTGGAGAAGGATTTTTGGGAGAAGAAGATAATCCTGAGAGGGGCCTTGAGTTCGGCCTAGTTCATCTAAGTTTTATCTTCTTTTGAGATCTCCATTTTGATGTGAATAGTTTTGAAAGGGTTTGTGGTTTGTATAAAAGTTTGGTTATAAATTTCAATATGAAAAATATGGCCCTGCTTTTCTATCCCATCGTTTTATTGTCTGGGGATTTTAACTGCTTCCGCATGTGCTTAAAAATGAAAGGGTCGGCGATACATTGTCCTGGGATATCGCATTATAAAATTGACCAAGTGAGACGGATGTGTGCGTGCCTGAGGATCGGGGCGTGACATCCAGTTTAAGTGGTATCAGAGCGAAGTTGAAGATTGGAGTGATAAGGAGCGATGGTTAATGGGATAGTTAGTAGGAAAGGCCTTTAAATTCATGCCGGTGCATGTCTGTGTTAGCTGAATGCTAAGATTGTTTGTTGTTTGAATCGCTCTGTTTCTAATTCGGTGTTGAATTGGAAGCAGGTGTCAGTAGATTAAAGTGACACCATGAGCGATCAGGAGCCAAGAACTCCTAGGCAGAGGACTTTGTCCTCAGTGACTCGGACTAGGACACCGACAAGAGTTGGTGCCCGAGGTGGCCGAGGTAGAGCGCAAGGCGAGGCTAGCTCGAGTGGAGCAAAGCACCACATCCCGTTGGTGCCGGGGTAGCAGCCCCGGTTGATCGGGAACAATTGGGATCACGCAAGCGTTGGATGCTATGCGTGAGATGATGGGGCAACAGGCCCGGGATCAAACAGCTGCATTTACTGCCGCCGTTGCTGCCGCTACTACTGCTACTGCCAATGCTGTTGCTGCAGCCGCACCTGCTGCCGTACCTGCTGAAGTCCCACCTGTGAGGCCGATGCCTAGTTTGGTAGAGCAGTTTTTGAAATTGAAGCCACCAAAGTTTACTGGGGTAGGAGACCCCGAAGCTACTGCTCTGTGGATCTAAGGACTGGAGAAAGCATTTGCACTATTGATGTGCTCTGAGACTGAGAAAGTGGTCCTTGCAGTCTACCAATTAGAAGGAGTTGCGAGTACTTGGTGGAGAACCACTCAAGGAACGATATTTCCCGAAGGTGTAGCCCCAGAATGGAACGCCTTTGTTGAGGCCTTCAACGGGAAATACTTTTCAGAGACTGCTAAAGAGATTAAGATGGTTGAGTTTCAACGCCTTCGCCAAGGCTCTATGACTGTGGATCAATATGAGGCGAAGTTTGCTGAACTGTCGCAATATGCCCCTGAATTAGTGGAGAATCCAATAAACCGAGGAAGAAGATTCAGAGATGGACTCAAGCCAGAGTTGAGAAGCCCATTGATTTTGCTGAATCTAAGAAATTATAATGACCTTTATGAGAGGGCTCAGATGATAGAGAGAGACCAGAACGATAGAGCCGCCTCATCTGGATCGAGGTTTAACTCTCATAGAGACAACATCCGCCAAGGAAAGAGGCCGATGTTTGGAAATAAATTCCAAGGCCCGCCCAGTAAGAGAAGTGGATTTAATAGGCCAATACCAAATAGTGTTGGTGTATGTCGTTTTTGTGGGAGAAGACACGGGACAGCACCGTGCCCAGCTAGGACGGGTGCATGCTTCGAATGTGGCCAACAGGGCCACATAGCCAGATATTGTCCAAAGAAGCAAAGAGGACAACCTCAATTGCCGCCGCCGCCACCGCTGAGACAGATAGGAGGGTATGCCCCTCAGAATGCACTGCAAGGAGGACAGCAGAGACCTCCAGCTCAGGGCACTGTATACGCGATTACCCAAGGTCGGCGAAAGCTGCGCTGGCGTGATTACGTGTACGGTCTCGCTCAACGACCAACCCGCTTATGCTTTGTTTGATTCGGGAGCAACCCATTCCTTCATTGCCGAGCAATATGTTAGGATGCTAGGATTGAATCCGTATTGTTGGAATCGCAATTTGCATATCTACACCCTTGAAAGATAAAGTTATTGCTGCTTTGGGATGTTCGGGGTGCAAGTTAGAGATTGGTGAGCGAGTGGGGAAAATTGACTTGTTAGTCCTAGCCATGTATGATTTTGATTTGATAATTGGTATGGACTGGCTCACCAATCAACGAGCTAAAATGGACTGCTATCGCAAGGCGATTCAGTTTGACCCATTAGGGGGTAAGAGCTTCGAGTTTGTCGGGAATCGAGGAGGACCTTCGATTTCCTTAATCTCGTCGCCGGAAGCAGCTCATTTGTTAGACGAGGGTTGCCGAGGGTACTTAGCGACTGTCGTGGATACGACAGTTGAAGAGTTGAAAATGGAAGACATTGCAGTGGTACAGGAGTTTCCAGATGTCTTTCCAAAAGAATTGCCAGGGTTACCGCCAGAAAGGGAGATTGAATTTGTAATCGAGCTAGCACCAGGGACAGAACCGATCTCAAAGGCACCGTACCGAATGGCGTTATCTGAGTTGAAGGAACTGAAGGTGCAAATGCAAGAGTTACTGGATAAAGGATTTATTCGTCCTAGTGCATCGCCTTGGGGAGCACCAGTTCTGTTTGTTAAGAAGAAAGATGGTTCGTTGCGTTTGTGCATCGACTATCGGCAACTCAATCAAGTAACGATCAAGAACAAGTATCCATTGCCGAGGATAGATGACTTGTTTGATCAACTGCAAGGAGCGTCAATATTCTCGAAGATCGATTTGAGGACAGGATATCATCAGCTGAGGATTCGGAAAGAGGATATTCCTAAGTCAGCATTTCGTACCCGGTACGGGCATTACAAGTTCATAGTGATGCCGTTCGGATTGACGAATGCTCCAGCTGCCTTTATGGATTTGATGAACAGAGTGTTCAAGGAATATCTAGATCAATTTGTGATCGTGTTTATAGATGATATCCTGGTCTATTCGAGAAGTAATGAAGAGCACGAGAATCATCTGAGATTAGTGCTTCAGACCTTAAGAACACATCAACTATATGCTAAGTTTAGCAAATGCGAGTTTTGGCTGACTCGTGTTGCGTTCTTAGGTCATGTGATTTCCGGAGAAGGAATCTCTGTCGACCCGAGCAAGATAGAAGCCGTGATCAAGTGGCCAAGACCGACATCAGTGACAGAAATCAGAAGTTTTCTGGGATTGGCGGGTTATTACAGACGGTTTGTGGAAGGTTTCTCAGCATTAGCGTCACCTCTGACAAAGCTCACAAAGAAAAATGAGAAGTTCATATGGACAGACAAGTGCGAGCGTAGTTTTCAAGAGCTGAAGGAAAAGCTGACTACCGCACCCGTGTCGACGATTCCATCTCGGTCCTTGAGGATTCGAGATCTATAGTGATGCGTCATTTAGGGATTGGGTTGCGTGCGATGCAACATGGCGAGTTGTTGCATACGCTTCCGCAGTTGAGACCTCATGAATTGAATTATCCGACGCATGACTTAGAACTCGCAGCCATCATATTTGCGTTGAAGATTTGGAGGCACTACTTGTGTGGGGAAAAGTTTCAGATCTTCACGGACCATCAGAGTCTCAAGTATTTGTTCTCTCAGAAGGAGTTGAACATGAGACAACGACGATGGATGGAATTGTTGAAAGACTACGACTGTGATATTTTATATCACCCGGGAAAGGCGAACAAGGTCGCCGATGCATTGAGTCGGAAGTCTTCAGTGGCACAGATCTTGGTTAAGGAGTGGAACTTAATCGAGAGAGCTCGAGATTCGGAATTCAAATTTGAGGTAGGCCACCTCTCAAGTTTTATGGCCACCCTCAGAATTGAGCCGGATGTCCAGGTCAGAATCAAGCAGCTTCAACCGACAGATCCGGAAGTGCAAAGAATTCTTCAAGAGGATACTGACAAAAGAAAAGTTGATTTTCAAGTTTCTGATGATGGGGTACTGAGGTTTCATGGACGTTTGGTTGTACCTGACGATGTTGAGCTTAGAGAAGAAATTTTATCTGAAGCACATCGTAGCAGCTACAGTATTCATCCTGGAAGTACCAAGATGTATCAAAACCTGCGTCAACACTATTGGTGGTCAGGTATGAAGGCGGACATCGCCAAGCATGTGGCCAAGTGTTTGACTTGTCAGCAAGTAAAAGCCCAGCATTGCAAGCCGGGAGGACTTTTGCAACCTCTCGCGATCCCAGAGTGGAAATGGGAGCATATCACGATGGACTTCGTGACTGGACTACCAAGGAGTCAGAGGGGGAATGATTCGATTTGGGTAGTAGTCGACAGGCTGACAAAGTCGGCTCACTTCATTGCAGTTCGAAAGGACCTGAGTCTGGATAGACACGCAGACTTGTATGTGCGTCAAGTGGTTCGTATGCATGGAGTGCCGGTTACGATAACATCTGATAGAGACCCGAGGTTTACTGCTGCTTTTTGGAAGAGCTTACAGAGTGCTTTGGGTACAAAGCTTCAATACAGTACGGCATATCATCCTCAAACGGATGGCCAGTCAGAAAGGACGATTCAGACTCTTGAAGACATGCTGAAGGCGTGTGTAATAGACTTCAAAGGAAGTTGGGAAGATCAACTTCATTTGGTGGAATTTGCCTACAACAACAGCTATCAGCAGAGCATCAAGATGGCTCCATTTGAAGCGTTGTATGGCAGAGCATGCAGAACTCCAGTGTGTTGGGATGAAGTTGGGGAAAGAAAGATAACAGGCCCAGAGTTAGTTCAGCAATCGGTAGATGCCGTGGCAGTGATCAGAGACAGATTGAAGACAGCGCAGAGCAGGCAGAAAAGTTATGCAGATAAGCGCCGAAGGTCTTTGGAATTCCAAGTTGGTGATCACTTTTTTCTGAAAGTGTCACCAATGAGGGGAACTTCGCGCTTTGGTAAGAAAGGCAAGCTGAGTCCGAGGTACGTAGGTCCGTTTGAGATTCTTGAAAGAATCGGAAACCTAGCGTATCGTCTTGCGTTGCCGCCAAGATTGGCGCAAGTGCATGACGTCTTTCACGTGTCGATGTTAAGGAAGTACGAGCGACCCGACCCACGTGCTCAATTTCGAGGAATTAGACGTGGATGACCGTGTGTCATACGTTGAAAGCCCGGTCCAGATTGTCGATCGTAAAGAGCAAGTTCTCGCGTACAAAGACCATCCGTTGGTCAAAGTGGTCTAGCAACACCACGGCACTGAAGGAGCGACTTGGGAGACTGAAGAATCGATGAGACAGTTGTACCCCCGCCTTTTTGAACAAAGTGTAATGATTTAAATTTCGAGGACGAAATTTTTATAAGAGGGGAAGAGTTGTGACATCCTGAAATTCGACCCCGTTTCGATAAAGTGAAATGGGCATTTCGTCGGCGTGCTTATGGCCTTTTTCTCTGAGCTGATCACTCACGAGTTAACTAACCTATTGGGTGAAGCCGTTAAGGGATGTATCAGCTGTAAAATCCCTAAAAGCTACCTAATTGGTTGGATTGAGCTAAAATCACGTCTGATCGATTTTTAACCACGAAATTGAACTCGATTTCGGGAATCGAATTTTAAGCGCGTCATAATTCTTATTTTTAGGACCCTGTCTCATCGCTCGTCAATTTATTGACGGGTCCGAAATTTCAAGAAAGAAATTATCGGAGGAAAATTGAAGACCAAAATAAAATAGAAAGGAAAAGGAAAAGAGAAAAGGAAAATTGCATAAAGGCATTATGCATTTCTATTTTTCCTTTTTCTCTTTCTCCCCTTTTTCTTTCTCTCCCTTTTTCCTTTCCTTTTTTCTTTTTTCTCTTTTCTTTCTCTCTCCTCTCCCCTTTTTCCCTTCCCCTCGTGCGAACACCCCCCCCCCATTCCTCTCACTTTTCTCTCCCTTATCTCTTCCCTCTCTCTCTCTCTCTCTTCTCTCCCACTTTTTCCCCCACGTGACCGAAGGCTTCCTTCTTCGTTTCTCGCTTCTTCGTGAAAACCAGGAACGAGGAAGAAGAAGCCACACGGCTGCAACTCGACGGAGCCGCTCGTCCCGCCGCCGCACGCACTGCCGCGCCGCCGCGCCCGCGCCCGCGCGCTCGCCGCCGTTCCGCCGTCCACGCACGCCCAGGCCGCGCGAACCAATTGCTGTTCGCCCTGGTTCCGCACCGATCCAGCCACCTCCGGCCACCGTGGGCCACCGCCTAGCTCCGCCGGACCTCCCCCTCGTTCCCCTCACCCTCCGCCGGCTTCCCCTCGCCTCCCTAGCCGCCGGAGCAGTCCCGATCAGCCTCGACCAGCAAGCCCACGGAGTGGGTTTCAGCGACTTCGGGCCCGCTTTTGGGCCGTTTCCGGGCCCCGGAACCCGAGCCGTGCTTTGGGAACAATCGTTCCTCGCGTCGCCGCCGTCGGATTGATCCGAATTTGCGCGCGATTTGGTGAGTAATCTCACTAATCCTGGATTAGTTGGCTAATTATGCTTTAGGTTGATTTAGTTTTAATTAATTATGTTTAGATTGTTAGATTAGAAGTAATTAGCAATTATTAGCCAATTGTGATGCGATTTAGATAAATTGATTGTGCAATTAACAAGTAGACGTGGTCTACTATTTATTGGAAGCATCTCGGGAATTTTCCGACGCCTAATCGGGCTTCAATTTGATGATTCGGGCCTAAGTGGGATTTTTGGCATTTAAATATTATTTTTCGAAATTAAATTAAATAATTATTTATTTTACGAAAATTCAACTGAGATGGCCTGGAACCGGAAAATTATGCTGATGACCGTGGTGAGGTCCGTTTGTTTAATTGAGTTTTAGTTTGTGCTAAATTGAATTTTTAATATTTATTAATTAATTTTCGAAATTAATTAATTAATTAATTATTTTTCGGAAATTAAGATTTTGATGGCCGACGACCGAAATCTCGTGCTGATCGTCGTGGTGCAGTTCGTTTATTTATTTGAGCTCTACGTTGTATGGAATTGAATAAATTGTGATATTTTAGGGATTTACCCTAAATTGATTTGGAATTGATTGAGATTGAATGATTGATTGGTAGATGGTCGAGTATGTTTGTTTAGCATTTATAATGCTTTGATTGAGTTGTAAAGTGGATGGAATCATGAGAGCGGATTGGAAGTACTCTGGGATTGAACTGATCAGACACAGTGTATGGACCTACGTGGTTCGGTGATTGGGATATCACTGGCGAAAACGGCCCCTTAAAGAACGCACGTATCGGTCTAGTACATACATTATTGTGGACCTACGTGGTTCGGTGATTGGGGATATCACTGGCGAAAACGGCGCCTTAAAGAACGCACGTATCGGTCTAGTACTCGTATTGTTATAGACATGTATGGTTCGGTGACTAAGGACATCACTGGCGAAAACGGCGCCTTAAAGAACGCATACACTTGTCTATTAAATACATTGTTATAGGCATGTGTGGTTCGGTGATTGGGGATATCACTGGCGAAAACGGCGCCTTAAAGAACGCACACAATTGTCTATTTGAGTACATGGTTATAGGCATGTGTGGTTCGGTGACTAAGGATGTCACTGGCGAAAACGGCGCCTTAAAGAACGCACGCAATTGTCTAGTGGATAAATCACATTGGTGAGCTTGGCGCCCGAGAGTATTGACCTAGAATGGTCCATCTGACATGTAATCGACTAGATCGATTTATCATTGTTTTGATTTGAGGTCGTGAATTGAATGACTGATTGGAAATGACCGTGAGTGGTCTTGTTGGTATATAATCGACTAGGTCGATTTGATCGATGCTTCGATCTGTGATATGATTACTTGAATGCCTATTATGAATTGTACTGACCTGCAGGTGGGATCTGATGCTAAGGTACGTCTTCTGACCCGTGCGTGTTTAGGCAACCTGTAGTATAATGGTTTACTAATCGGGCTTAGTGGGGTAGAACTCGTTGAGACGTAGTCTCATCCCGTTTGGGGAAAACCATTTCGGGACCCCGCTAAGGAGCTAAGGAGGAAGAGTTGGAGAAGGATTTTGGGAGAAGAAGACAATCTCGAGAAGGGCCTTGAGTTCGGCCTAGTTCATCTGAAATTTTATCTTCTTTTGAGATCTCCGTTTTGATGTGAATAGTTTTGAAAGGGTTTGTGGTTTGTATAAAAGTTTGGTTATAAATTTCAATATGAAAAATATGGCCCTGCTTTTCTATCCCATCGTTTTATTGTCTGGGGATTTTAACTGCTTCCGCATGTGCTTAAAAATGAAAGGGTCGGCGATACATTGTCCTGGGATATCGCATTATAAAATCGATCAAGTGAGACGGATGTGTGCGTGCCTGAGGATCGGGGCGTGACATCAACATTCTCATCGGAGGATTGGGGCATGTTTAGTCGTTTACAGAAATCGTGAATGGTCTTGAAAATCAAGGTCAACCAATTTCTGATCCCATGAAGGTAAACAAGCTTCTGCGTGGACTCTCCAAGGATTGGAATCACATAAAGACCTCAATAAGAGAGACACAAAGAATCATGTCATTATCTGTTGATGAGTTGGTTGGGACTCTTTAGTCTTATGAAGTGGAACGAATCAATGAAGACGAAGATCCTAAAGGTAAGAAATCCATTGCATTAAAATCCAATGATGATTATGATGTTACAAATTCTGAAGATGATATGGATGATGAGGAGCTTGCTCTCATGATAAGAAGATTCAGAAAACTGAACATAAAATGAAGAAGATTCAATCCAAAGAAATAAAGTTTTCAAAAGCAACAGACTAAATCTGTTGAATATCATGAATCAAACAGAGATGTAGTCTGCTTTGAATGTAAGAAAAAGTGACACATCAGACCCAACTGTCCTCTTCTGAGAAAGAAGAAAGGAAAAGCTGAAAAGTATCGAAAGGCTCTTAAAGCAGAAATCTGGAGTGATACAGAGTATGAAGAAAGTGATGATGATTATGCCAATATATGTGCGATGGCATAATCGGATTCGATTCAAACTCCGAGACAGACTCGATTCGAGACGGTGAATTTGAGGTGAGTAACTTCAAAATCCCTATTAAAGTTTATAAATACATTGATGAGTTGTGTTTTAGTCTTAAGACTTCTCTTAAAAGGATTTCCGAACTCAAAAGAGAAAATTCTGCTCTAAAATAACAAGAAAATGTTTTGAAAGAAAAGGTGAAATGTTTAGACATAAATGTTTCTTCTCTTAGAGAAAGTGAATGTAATTTTTCAAAAGAAAATGCATTCTTGAAAAATGAGATCTCAAATATTTCTAAAAGATTTTCTATAGGATCTCGAGAAACTAGAAAAAATTCATTCTGTTCAAAGACCTTATTTCAATAAATCTGGTTTGGGAATAACTGTGGAAATCATTCCTTTAATTGATTTCCCTAAAGTTAAGGAAAGAATTAAGCAAAGACCCACAAGAGATGCTTACAAAAATCATTTCAAAAAGATCTTTGTAAAACTAATAGGTCGCAATGCTCTTAGATGTTCAAAGTGCAATAATGCAGATCATTTTGAAAAAGAATGTCCTATGGTTTGGAAACCTGTTAAGAAAGTATGGGCAAAAACCGCATATCATACTAACAACAATGAACCCAAGAAAATATGGGTATCAAAGAAAGTTTGAGTTTCCTTTTTAAATGCAGGTTACTATCAAGAAAAAGGTAAAATGGTATATGGATAATGGATGCTCAAGACATATGATAGGAGATTCAAATTGCTTCATAAAGCTTGTTCAAGTAAATGGTGGAAAAGTCTCATTTGGTGGAAATATCAAAGGAAGAATTGTGGGATTTGGAACTGTAAAGATTGAAAACCTCACAATAAGCAATGTTTCTTTAGTTGAAGGACTCAACTACAATCTGTTCAATATCAATCAGCTCTGTGATACCGGTTTCAAAATCAACTTTCAAGAGGGAATATGTTCAGGAACCAGTAAAGATTCTACTCAGTCATTCATGAGTCGAAGACATGGAAATATCTACCTCTTGAATGTGAAACCAGATGAATCGCAATGCCTAATCTCAATTCAAGACGAAGCAAACTTATGGCACAGAAAGTTTGGGCACATCAATATGAAGCAAATAGCCAAAATTTCAGCAAAGAAGCTTGTTCGTGATTCACCCAATCTATCATACCAAAAGTCTAATCTATGTACACCATGCATATTGGGAAAACAGGTAAGAAATTATTTTAAACCAATAAATCAAGTTTCCACTAATCGTGTACTGTAGCTTCTGCATATGGATCTCTTTGAACCAACCATAACTCAAAGCATTGGAGGTAAGAAATGCCTAGTAATTGTGGATGACTACTCACGATTTACCCGGGTATATTTCCTAGCAAGTAAGTCTGAAACATTTTCTTACTTTGAAAAGTTTGCTAAAAATGTTCAAAATGAAAAAAAAAAAAAAAAACTACGTTATTTCAAGTATAAAAACAGACCATGGAGGTAAATTTGAAAATCAAGATTTTACAAAATTTTGTGATGAATCTGGTTTTCAGCACTTGTTCTCATCTCCATATACTCCAGAGCAAAATAGAGTTGTTAAAAGAAAGAATAGGTCTCTTCAAGAAATGGCTAAAACTCTTTTAATTGAAAGTAACGTCTCTTCACGTTTTTGGGATGAAGCAATTTCTACTGCATGTTATATTATTAATAGAGTTTTTCTAAGACCTATTTTGGAAAAAAAAAAAAAAAACCCTATGAGTTATTTAAAGAAAAGAAGCCTATTATTTCATATTTTCATGTGTTTGGATGCAAATGCTTTATATTAAAAAATGCAAATGATCGAGTTGGCAAGTTTGAAGAAAAGTCGAAGAAGGCATCTTTCTTGGATATTTAATTTCAAACAAAGCCTACAGAATCTACAACAAAAAGACTCAATCTGTGGAGGAATCAATGAATGTCAAATTCCAAGATTCTATGCAAAATGAATCTGTTCAGACTCATCTTGAAGAATCTGAGCCTGCTCCAGACTCTACAAAGTCTAAATCTCAAAAAGCAACTCAGATTTTGGAAGATCAACAACAAGTAATTATTGAAGATTCAAATGAAGAAAGAGATCATCAATCTGACAAATCAACCAGTAACTGGAAACATAAGTCCAATCATCCCAAAGATCTCATTATTGGCGACATTAATGAAGGAATTCGCACAAGATCCAAAAGGCGCGAAGAGTCTAGTGCTGTAGCTCTTATTTTTAAAATAGAACCCAAAAGTATAGAAAAAGACTTTATTTGTTGAAAGCTGGATTGAAGTTATGCAAGAAGAACTCAGGCAATTCAACATTAATGATGTTTGGAAGTTGACTCATAAACCAAAAGGTAAATCTATTATTGGAGCTAAATAGGTTTTCAGGAACAAGATGAACGAGAAAGGAAAAATCGTTAGAAAAAAGCAAGACTCGTGGCCAAGGGATATATGCAAGAAGAAGGGATAGACTATGACGAGACTTACGCACCAGTAGCAAGGTTAGAAGTAATTAGATTATTACTTGCTTTTGTTTGTTATAAGAATTTCAGGTTCTTCCAAATGGACGTCAAAAGTCTATGTGGAACAACCACCTGGGTTTGAAGATCCAAGGAAACCAGACTCAGTGTTCAGACTGAAAAATGCCTTATATGGCTTGAAGCAAGCACCTCGAGCTTGGTACGACAGGCTGAGTAAGCTTTTAATTCAAAATGGCTTTGTTAAAGGTAAAGTAGACACTACTCTATTTATTAAAAGAGAAAACAAAAGTTTTCTGCTTGTTCAAATATATGTAGATAATATTATTTTTGGATCCTCTAATGAAAGTTTGTGTAAGAAATTCTCTAAGTCTATGCGGGATGAATTTGAAATGAGCATGATGGGTGAACTAACTTTCTTTCTTGGACTTCAAGTGAAACAATTGAAGGAAGGGAATTTTATTCATCAAGAAAAATATGCTAATGATATTATCAAAAAGTTTGGACTGGAAAATTGCAAAAAAACTGACATACCAATGTCAAGTTCTTTGAAGATAGACAAAGATAAAGAAGGAAAGAAAGTTGACCATAAGTTATACAGGAATATCATTGGTTCACTTCTTTATCTTACTGCTTCTAGGCTTGACATTTTGTTTAGTGTTTACATTTGTGTTAGATTTCAAGCAAACCCTAAAGAATCTCATCTAAGTGCTGCAAAGTGTATTATCAAATACATTGCTTTAACTTTAAGTCTTGGTCTTTGGTATCCTAAAAATGGAGACTTTACTCTTCTTAGATACTTAAACACAGATCTAGCCGGTTGCAGAATGGATAGAAAGAGCACTTCGGGTACCTATCAACTACTTGGAAGCAGGACAGTGTCTTGGTTTTCAAGAAAGCAAAATACAGTAGCCCTTTCTATAGCAGAAGCAGAGTATGTAGCTCTCGAAAGTTGTTGTTCATAAATACTGTGGATAAAACAACAGCTAAGAGACTTTGGAATTGAAGATTCATGCACGGAGATTAAATGTGACAATACCAGCGCAATCAATCTCACCAAAAATCCAATTCTTCATTCAAGAGCAAAGCATATAGAGATTTGACATCACTTCATTAGAGATCATGTTCAAAATGGAGAAGTTTCGATTCAATTTGTTGACTCAAAGAACCAATTAACGGATATATTCACAAAGCCTAAGGAGAAAAATCAATTTGAAATCATCCGCTTCAGACTCAACATTTTGAGGTTTGAAGAAGTTAAAGTCTAGAGACTCTCAGACTCAAACAAACAAGATTTTGACTGTAAGTTATATCTTGAATCTCATCTTGAAAAGGTACGATCATCAACCGTGTTTGATTATTGCTATCTTTAATTGATGTGATTATTGCAACGTTTCCTTTTCGAAAAAAATGAGTTATTTTTTAAATGACTATTATCTAATTTCTCGAAAAGGCAGTTATTTTTTTTAAAAGGCATCTTTTTATTTTCTTTTATGACATTCCGTATGCCTCTCTTCTACTTGTTTATACATTGTTGTTTCTTCTTCACTTTACTCTCCAAAAACCCTAAGAAGGCACCGATCTTCCATTACTGTTTTCTTCTCTTGTTTAATCTTCGAAAAAGTTGTCATCTTTCTTGGGAAAGTCAAGTTTGGAATCTTTCAAAAACTATGAAAGATGTCGTCTCAAAGGAAGTTTTCGAGGATTGCAAGCAAGGGACCGCAAATGCGTGAGGGGCCTACGCACTTCGATCTCATCGAGGAAGAAGAGTCTCCTAGTCGCAAGCAGAGCCCACAACATTCTCGCAGCGTCATTCTCCTCCATCTAGTCCACAAGATGTTGCTCATCAAGAAAATGAAGAAATCATCGAAGGCGCAGATCCTGTAAGAATTCAAAATCCCTCTTTTATTTACAAGTTTTATTGTGCTTTGAAAAGAGATGGAACTCTATTGAACTACATCGATGAGTTTCTTAAGGACAAATAGTATGGAAATGAGTACATCTTTTTACGAAATATGGAGCGTTTGGGAATTGCCCCTGCGGGGTTGGCAGAAGAAACCCTTGCTAATATCCCAAGTGATCCGCGTGTTGGAGGGCTGAATCAGCCATATGGGAATGATGATTATAAGTTGTACAGTCAGTTTCAACCGAGAATGGGTGTTGCGGCAAAAATTCGAGGAAAGAGGACCGACTTGTTTCGATCGGAGGAACAAAAGCTTTTATACTCTAAGTTGTTGAAGCGTGGGGTGATAAATCCTAGAAGTATGGATTTTGATTTCCTCGATGCTATGAATATTAATTTGAGGGAAAAATTCAATCTTCTTCAACTTGAACAGTTCTGTTCTGACTCTACAAAAGCCTATGCTGAACTCACTGCATATTTCTATTCCAATCTTAGTTTATTGGATGCGAATAAATTCTCTTTTAGTGTCTGAGATCATGACTATGTAGTGGATGTAGATATGTTGGCTGATGTAATTGGTGTTGAGAGAGGAAGATATCAACCCATCAATGTCTCTATTGCTCGTGTTACGTTGGAACTTGTTAAGGATAGAAGAATAGAGGAAAAGATTTCCTATTTGAGGATGAGCGTATTTAACATTCTGCTTCACAAGATTGTCATTAATTGCCTCAGACCAAAATCTACTTCAAAGACTGATATTTCAAATTCAGAGGCAAAGCTGATGTATGCCATCATCACTAGGAAAAAGTTTTCTCTTCCTCACACTGTTATGTTCCACATGTATAGAGCAGTGGTGAAGGACAAAGGTCAACTTTCTTATCTAGGTCTTGTGACGAAGTTATTCAGACATCTGAATATTCAGCTTCCACGAATTCTCTGTACTCGATCTTGTGATCATATGGTGGTAAGATTGAAAATGGTGACTAAAATGTGATTGAATGAACTTAGCAAGAAGTTGGAAAAATTCAAGGAGAAAACCAATGTCAAAACTCATCAAACCTCTTCGGCTGCAAAGAGAAAAGGGAAGCAGCCCATGGTTGCTCCATCCAAGAAAAGAAGAGCTCTCATCGTTGAGGATAAAGATGATGAGGAAGACATCACCATTTCTGTAATGGCATTGAAGAACCTAAGTTATTCTGTTCCAGAGAAAGACTCAGAATAGATGACTGGAGAAAGAGAAGATGAAGAGAAAGAAACAAGGAGAGAGAAGCTGAAAAAGGAGATGCAAATGAAAAAAAAAAAAAATCAAGAGGAAGGCGAGCATGAGGAACACTCTTCTCCACCTGGAGGCATGGAAACAGGGGGAGACCATGAGAAAAGAGAAATGTCCTCATATCCTGCTACCAGTGAGGGAGTCAATCGCTCTCCAGCAGATCCAAATGACATTTATGTCTCTAAATTTCTTGAAGAAGGACATGATGTTTCATCACCCAATCTGCGTGACTATGCTGATTTACAATCGTCTGCCTTTACTCCATCTGATCGTGCAGAAGCCAGTACGCAAATCGATAATTCAGCAGATTTTCGCAGAATTCTTGATGTTCTCTTGGAAATGCGAGGTCAGATATATGCTCTAGGATGCAAAGTTCAGAATTTGCAGAATGCAAGACAAGTTTCTTCAATTTCTTTTAATGATCAGATCCAAGCCCTTGCTCTTCAGATTCAAGCAAATGCTAAGGGTGAAGATGTAGCTCAGCTGAAGGAAGAATTGAAAAAGTCGGAAGGTATCGTCCAGTCAATGGGAGATTTCCAATTTGTTCGTGTTCCCAAGCAATCTTGACTCTATTCAATTTCCATCTCAACCTTTTTTTATGATGACAAAAAGGGGAAGAGATGCAAGATTTGAAAACTTTGAACTTTTGATTTATTTTGATGTTTGTTTGGTTTGACTTGACTTTTGTGTCACGGATGTGGACTAAATTTGGGATTTGGATTTGATCGCTTATATTAAATACTATTGATATCTTATGGATGGCTTTACTCGCATGCAAGACTAACCTATTTTCTGTGGTCGCAGATTCTAGTGTTATTATTCATTAAGCCATTTATCTTTATAAGATATCCATATTTGTTTGAGTAATATTTTGCATGTCAAAGTTATCCAAATCTGCAGGAAAGTTTTGTCACCATCAAAAAGGGGGAGATTGTTGAAGAAATCTTCATGAAGTGTTTTCAAGCTGATAAAACGTTTCCATTAGTCTAGTCTGAAGATTTGTAGACTCTACTATTTAAAGTCTGAATATCTCCGGACTACCAGACTCAAGACTCAAAGTCTATTCTCATTGATAATTTCTAATCCGTTGAAGAAAGGCTATCCAGAACTAGATGTTTCATTAAGGATGTGACCTTATTGACTGGAGAAGATCTCTTGGCTAGATATGACATAACGAAATCCTTTATTTGATCATGATTGATTCGAAGATTAAGGATCCGATGATTGGCGAAGTATACCTGGAAGATTCTACTTATGGAAACCGAGATCCTGATTGTATGGGCGAGCAGGATTGATGGGCTATCAACATGTTCTTTTCATAGCTCGAATGATCTTTCTAATTGATTCCGTCCAACGGGTAGATTGGAGGAATTCCTTTGGTAAGTGCCAACGGGTATGATGGCATGAAAGAGTATATAAGGAAGACGTTCCAATTGTTCAAGAGGGTACGTGATAGAAGAATTCTAAAGTCTGAAGCTCCTTGTTCTTAGTCAGTTCATTTGTTGAGCGAAATCTTGTATGCAAAAGAGAGTCTATATTTGTGAGAAACCTTGAGGAAGTGTAGTAGAATATCTACAATGTGGAATCAAGGGAAAGCTTTGCTGTAACATCTCTTTCGTTCATAGTGAAATCCAGCCGGTAGGCTGTCAGTGCGGAAGAGTGGACGTAGGCTTGGAATAAGCCGAACCACTATAAACCTTATGTCCAATTTTCTCTTCCCTACTCTCTATTTTACTTTGATCATAATTCGTTTTGTTAACCAGAGGAGAACTTCCATTTTATTGTCTGTGTAGTATTGCTTTCTTATCTCGAAAAATTATTTTTACACCTATTCACCCCCCTCTAGGTGTTTATACTAGCTATCTCACCTTTTACTTCTCTAAAATCCAAACAAAAACACGCATGTGCTATATTTCACTTTTCAATCCAAGAATTTAGAGAATAAAACTTCATATTTAAGAGCTACTAAGGTGATGAAGGCAATTGATGGCTCGCGGTTTACGTTCGTTCGAGGTATGTAAAGTTTATAGATATTAAGTTGGCCAAATGTCCTTAAAAATTAACTTGGTTAGTTGATCGAAATGGTGAAACTTTGATGTGTATGGATGAGTATGGTAGTTGTTAAATAACATTGATGACATCTTACATGTTCATCCTGTTTCTTTCTACTTCATTCGAGAAGTTAGAATCGGTCGTTTCGCCACATTTATCTTAATGACCCATTGCATGTTCGTTCTATTTTTTTCTGCTTCGTTCTAGATAATGAAAATCCGGTCGTTCTGCCATATTTCTCTTGATGACCCATTGCAGGTTCGTTTTGCTTCTTCCTACTTTATGCTAGGTAGTCAAATTTTCGTCGTTCTGTCATATTTATCTTAATGACCCAATACATGTTCGTTATGCTTCTTTCTACTTCATTATGGGAAGTTAGAATTTGGTCATTCTGCCATATTTATCTTTATGACCCATTGCACGTTCATTCTTCTTCATTTTGTTTCATTCTGCATAGTTAGAAGCGGTTCATTCTGTGATATTTGTCTTGATAATCTATTGCATATTCGCTTTACTTTGTTCTGCTAGAATTTGATTAGTTAGAATATGTTCGTTTTACTTATTCTACTAGAATTTCCTATGATAGAATTTGTCCATTTGTGAATCTGTCTTTTGTGAATCTACTCATTTGGTGGAATCTGTTCACTTGTTAAATCTACCAACTTGTAAATCTGTTTTTTCATAAATCTGTGTATTGGTTCAGACAAACTTTATTGAGTATAAATTTATTCATTGTTGAATCTGCCAACTTGTGAATATGTTCATTGATAAATCTATTTATTGGTTTAGACAGATTTTATTGGGTATAAATCTGCCAACTTGTGAACCCGTTTATTAATAATGAGTTCAGATAGACTTTACTAAATATGAATATATTCCTTGTTGAATCTGTTCATTTGTAAATCTATTCATTATTGGATCTGTTCTTTTGTTCTAGAAGTTTCTATTAAGCTAGAATTTGTCATTTTGATTGTTTAGACTTTATGATCAGAATGTACTTGTTATTCTAACTCAAAATTTACCAATTTACATGTTCAATCTTTACATCTAGAATATAATTATTCGTTCGGATCCTGCTCAATGTCCAGACTCAAAATGTACTCATTTGGATCTCTAGACTTTAACGACTAGAGTATGACTATATGGTTAATGTATTAAATTGAGTTGAGATATGTGTGATATGCTTGTAAGTATACATTTATTATGGCTTTAAATGATATTAATGTGATTCAGTCACCCATATAGTACTGCGTGACGATGCCCCATGGTGGTAGTTCGCTAGATGTCCTAGTGGTTGGGATGCTCCAGAGAATGTTTTGGGATGCCTCGGGAGTTGAGACGCCCCTGTGGTGGGGATACCTTGTGGTAAAAGTTTTCAGGATGTCTTGAAATTGAGATGGATGCCCAGGAAAGTTTGAGAGGAAATATTAATGAATAAAATGCATTGTCATGTGTATAACCAAACATTATTTATATTATTTGTTTGTTTATGTGAAACATGATGTGTGCATGCATGAGTCTGGATGGATGTATTATTGATTAACAATTTCTATGATAAATGAAAATGGGAAATGTAGAGTCTGGTTATGTTTTTATCACACTTATTGGATGATTATGCATTCAATTTGTGTATACCAATATAAGTGGTAAGAGAATTCTTTTAACTTAAAACTAGAGATTTCATTTACTGAGTTTCGGCTCATTCCTTTTATTTTTCAAACATGTAGAATGTACACCCTTCAACATTTGCACTATAGTCCTTATCACTTATGAAGGTCTTTATGAAATATGCTAAACCAGAATTTGGAATAATATTATATCAAGTATAGTTCTATTGTGTGGGTTGATGTAGGAGGTTTCACAGAGCGGGTTCCTTTTCAGTTCGTTTCCTAGTACCAAGACCTTGAAGGTGAGTTAGTCGATCCGTTGAAAGGCTTCAATCTTGATGATAGAGACGCAACAAATGGAGAAGTTATCAACCCGTGATTTTAGTATGGACATTTATACAAACAGATTTTTCGAAGTATAATATAGTATAAAGATAGGTCTCCACATCCCTACCCAGACTTTTGTTTTTTGCTCGAAAAGTAATAAAATTGTGAACTCATAAGTGGTATAAATAAAAGAGGCATAAGTATGTTGATTATACTTGTAAAGTCTTTAATTGTTAAAGGAATATTAGTAAATGTTTGATTAAGCTTTCGCATACTAAAAAAAAGTAATAATATAAGAATCACGTATCATCATGTATCAGCTGACGTCCGGAGCGTTACACTTGAGCACCTAATATATTCTCATGGCAACTTCTCTGCGTCGTAACTAGTCATACTCTCATCACAAACATCATTGCTTGTGGCTCTGGTCGACGTCGCAGTTTCCCTACTGCTCTTCCAACCACCACTATCGCTGTCACTAGTGTTGATCGCCTCATCGCTGCCGCTGCCTCTGATCGAAGCTGCGTCATGGTCGCTGTCATTGCTATCATGCACTGACACACCCACATGATCCGTCACTTCCAGCTCTGTGTTCACCTGTAGCTGCAGTGCGAAATTGAGGCCCCACACAACGTCGTTCATGGATGGCCGCTTGGCCCCCTTGTCCTGCAAGCAGCTCATGGCGATCTCGCAGAACTTGTTGAGGCACTCGGGGGTGATAGACCCCTTCAGGTGCGGGTCCACGATCTCCTCGACGGCCCCGCTCTTGCAGCAACTTTGCGCCCACTCAGCCAGGCTGATCTGCTCCATTGGGGCCATCCGGCTCACAGCAGGCCTTGCACACAGCACCTCGAACAGCACCACGCCAAAGGAATAGACGTCGGACTTGTCAGTCAGCCGCTGGTGCCTGAAGTACTCCGGGTCCAGGTACCCGAAGGTGCCCTTCACGGCCGTGCTAACGTGCGTCTTAGACTCGCTCGTGGGTCCGACCTTCGAGAGCCCAAAGTCGGACACCTTGGCAACCCACTTCTCGTTGAGCAGGATGTTGGTCGTCTTCACGTCGCGATGTATGATGGTGTGCTTGGCACCGCTGTGGAGGTAGTGGAGCCCCCACGCGGCGCCTATGCAGATCTCGAGCCGTTGCTTCCAGGGGAGTGGGGGATTATCGGTGTTGTAGAGATGGTCGCTGAGGGTCCCGCGTGCCATGTAGTCGTACACAAGTATCATCTCTCTCGCGTCCTTGCAGAACCCAATCAAGGAGACTAGGTGGAGGTGCCGGAGCTGCGAGAGCATCTCGATCTCGGTCCTGAACTCATGGAGGCCCTGCTGCGATCCCTGGTTCAGCCTCTTGATCGCCACTGGAGTGGCCCCGCCATCGACGTAGCCCTTGTACACGTTGCCGAACCCGCCCACGCCGATAATAAACACCTTGTCGAAGTTGTTCGTGGCCGCTCTGATCTCCGCCAGCGAGAAGTAGCGGCACAGATCCAACGGCAGGGACGACCCCTGGGTCTTCATTGACTTGGTCGTCGAGCGGGAGACCGGGCCCCACCATGAGGTGCCGTCGCTCGAGGTCGAATCCTTCGCTCTGTTTTTTCGCCGGTGAAGAAAGAAAGCCAGGAGAAAGAGCACAGTGCAGCCCAAAGTTCCACCAGCAACGATGGCAATTTTTCCTGCTTTGCTTGCCGGTGGAGTTGGATCCGGGTTCAGCCCTGCGAGATTCCTGTCTGGATTGATGATCTTGAAAATCTCGAGGCCATTCAAGATGGGATCAGAGGAAAGATTAGAACCATTTGGGAGCGCGCCCAACGCGACGGAGAGGTTGGTTCTTTTCTTTTGGCTGTGATCCAGGAGGGCTACTGCAAAATCTCTATAGACGGGCACGCCCTTCCCGCTCCAACTAATGACATCCGCACGATCCTCGACCAATTGTGAATGTATGAAAATCTCGAAAGCCCGATCTAAGGGCTCATTTATCTCTATCTGGAATTCGCAAAAGTGTAACCGGACCAAGTAGTAGAAGTTCACGTCCACCTCGACGGACCACGTGAGCTTGTAGCTCTGACTGATTCTTTTGTCTGTTCCCATGGTCCTTGCAGTATTGTATACACTATCTGGAGCCGTGTAATTTGGCACTTGCTCACCGTAATTGAGTTGGATAGTTGTGTTAACTGGCAAAACTCCGATGTTTGAGGAAGTCACGTAGTCGTCATCTACTTCCCAGGTCCTGTACATTCCCGTGTCATCAGCTGGAACGACAAACTGTCCTCCCACGTTCAAGCGCCTCACCGCTTCGAGAGCTTTAGTGGTATCCAAGGTGCGTGGCGACGGTAGACCTACCACCTTGATTCCCTCGGTTGAGTCGACGACGGTGTTGTAGTAGAGACTTTCGGGCATGGAAACGACTTCGATTCCATTCACGAAAGCATACGCGTCTGAAGTACCAGGAGTGGGAGTGAACGTTATGTTCAATATCTGGTCCTCTCCGACACTTAAGCAAAACTCTTTAGAGAAGTTCACGGAGTGGGTGTAATCAGCAAAGAGGAAAGCGCTGAAGTTGCGGAGCAGGGTGTAGCCAGCGGCCTCGACTGAGAAGAAGGAATCAACACGGCGGAAGTTGGGGTAATCCGAAGGGAAGAAGTGTAGGCGAACGAATTTGGGCCCTGCGGTGACGTAGAAGGTGTAGGCGAACTCGGAGCGGGAGAGGCGAGCCGTGAGGTATGGGACGGCGCCAGGGATGCTGGGAGATGAACTGCTTGCCTCTGCCGTGGTAGAGGAGTGAGTTTTCTCAATTGGAGAGTAGTCCGAACCGTCAGCGGCGTCTCCAAACCAATTCCGTCCACCCACCAGGGAGCTGGTGTTGGAGCCACAGTCAACGGTGATATCATCGGTTGGATGGTAAGCGCCAACGTTGTTGCCAGTGACTGAGACCGGGAGTGCTTCGAGCGAGACGGAGATGAAGATGAATAATAGAAGTGGTGGTTTCATGCTCTTCATCTCGCTACTCGACGACAGAGAGGGTCGTAGTTGAACCGATGAATTGAAGTTCACAAGGAGAGCGGGTTCTCGGAGATGAACCAGTTTTGACCGTGGGGAATTAGGAAAGAGCGCGGAAGAGATGGCCGGCACTAGTGACGAGATTAGCGGAAGACCAAAGTCGTCGCTAAGCCTATCACAAGAAAATCAGCGGACGGGATTTGTGCCCTTCCGGGTGCGCTTTTCGTGGAAGGTTCAGTTGCCTTAGGAAGGGAGAAAATATTGGGTGGTCCGGACCGCCACATGTAAGGGGAGGGAACCAAAGGACCGCATGAGTGGTCTGGGACCACGCTGAACTCTTTGCAGAAGCTCGTGAAGCCGGTGTGATCGGAAAAGAGGAGAGTGCTGAAGTTGCGGAGCTGAGTGTAGCCAGCAGCCTTGACCGAGAAGAATGAATTGGCATGGCCAAAGTTGAGGTAATCCGAAGGGAAGAAGTGGAGGCGGACGAATTTGGGCCCCATGGTGACGCGGAAGGTGTAGACGAATCCGGAGCGGGAGAGACGAGCAGTGTCGTGTGGGATGCGGTTTTGGACAGAGGGAGATGAACGGTTTGCACTTGCAACGATAGAGGAATGAGTTTCATCGATTGGACAGTAGGTCGAACCATCCTCGGAGTCCCCGATCCAAGTCCGCTTGGACACAGGAGTTGCCGAGGGAGCCACAAATCCAACACATAATCAACTCATGTCCAAGCGTGTTGACGTCTCCAACACGTGTCGGAGCGTGTCGGACACGACACAAAAACACGTGTAACTTGTCCATGCAACCTAAGGCGCCATTGCATGTTCTCCTCTTTCCTTTTCCTTCTTACTTTTTCGGGTTTGATTCTCTTCTTTTCTCTTTTTTTTTTCTTTATTTGCCTCTTTTGAACGTGTATACCTTTTCTTGAGTCCACATTTTTTTTTTTCCTTTTACTAGTTAATATTGACTAAGTCAAAAGCCAGCCATTACAACATCAATGACTTTTTTATTATTAGTATTGTCAAATCAATCTTCCATCTTTACTGAAAACGAAGATGAAGAACAGAAAAAACTCCACCCATAGTAGCATAGTGAATTGGCTCTTGTAAATGTTGTAGCCACGGGGTGGGGACATTGGATTAACACCCAAAGAAAAAAATGAACAGTAGGACGGAAAAGGAAAGAAAGAAAAAGGAAAGTAAATAAGAAAATCTATAAAGTAGGAGGCTTCATAGCAACCTGATACTGCACATTCTGCATTGTCGCGGCATTTTCCTGCACCATTTGCTATCTTAAAAGTCTGACAAGAGTAGTACCTTGTCCGATCCCCCTCACTTGAGCAAATACTCTTTGCCCTTGTTGGATTGGGCATGAGCCTATTCCATCCACAAACCGTAGATCTATCAAAAGGAGACATGCTATGACGACTCAACCTAGACATGGGCCAAACCCCAAAATGAGTACTTGAGAAACCAGACAAGGTGACAATTTTTTTTTTGTAAAATGTGTTTGCAGTCGGCCTTCCGGTTGAAAAGCTCTATAAATAGTGCTGAGGAGCACGTTGGAACAGTAGATGGACAATCAGCGTACATGTGTTACATTAATTTTCTTTGGCTCACGTGGCTTTTATGCAGCTAATATGGTGCCAAATAGGCTGAGAGCTGCGGGCATGTGCAAGAGAGAGATGGCAACCACCGTGTTGTAGTCGACGTGAGGCCATCCATCTCACATCGCGTATCTCTTGTGGTAGCTGCGATCACCTCATAGTGGTCATCCTCTCACATCTAGATGGGAGCCTTCTTTCTCGGTGTGATTTCCATTGGTTGAATTAAGAAAGCACATAGTTTGGAAAGCTTAATCCAAAAAATCATGCACCTCCAAAAAATCATGCCACGAAAACAGGCGATGTTATGGATTTGATGGATGTCACATAATTGTGCACAGTGCCATGATCCTAGATATGAGTCTATAAAACTAACTAGTGGAAAAGAAAGTAATGTTTCAAGATGCAACAACGATATAGCACGAAGCAAATCGGTTGTTGGACTATTGTAAGATATTCTTCGATAATTTTATTTCAATTTGTTCCTCAAATCAATGGATACTTTTAGAAAGAAATTTGTTATTCTTATCTGCAAATTGAAACTTCATAGTTCCATTGGCATTCGCTTTCTTGGACTCATTGGTGACTACATAAGAGGATGATCGAGTCAACGATGGATCCGATGTGATGTTCCTCATCAAGCTCTCATGGCTTGCGATGCATTGGAGGCACCATAACAACCTGCACATTCTGCATGTTTGCCGCATTCCCCTGCCAACCTTGGCAAGCAACAAGAATAAACATCAGCAATTTCTTGCCGAAAACAAAGATGAAAATGCAAATTTTTCTTTGTTGGTGATAGTAACCAAACCATAACGACAGTATTTAAATGCCATATATGCAAGAAGTTGGCTTATTAAGTGCTCGCTTGGAGCTCAAATGGCTATAGTCGACATCAGTTTTGCTTATGGAAGGGTCAAGTCCTCTGTTCTTAAGCTCTCTGTATCCCTCAGAAAGAGCACAGCATTCGCAAAAGAAGTGAGTGATGCAGTCAGGAGCAGGAGACTTGATGAGGTTGAATCGGTTCCGGAGCTTGGTTCAGCAAGTGCGGGACAACAGGCACGGGCAACCAATGAGAAACTGGATCCCACTGTACAGTAGCCTACTCGTTCCACATACTGCAAAGCAAAATTCATTCTCAACCGCATTAGTTCAATGAGACCCTTTCTTCTCATATGCTGAAGTGCATAAAATATCTCATTACAATTGCTCTCTCCTTCAAAACGTTGAAAGGACATTGAATTTTCCAATCTCCGTTATCTGCTACACTAGTAGAATCAAGGATTTAAAAGTCAATAAAAGTATCCTTTCTAACATGTGCTCCCTTGGTCAACAATCTCTGCTATCTGGCCGAATGATACGCAGGGGAAGCAACAGGCCACAACCGCTGCAAACACGCAAGTTGGAGATTATCCATGTGTTACTCGTCCATTTTAGTTAATCTTGCCCAGGAAGAGCAAAAGGTGACTGTACCAATTAAAGGGTCATCCATGCAGTCAAACAACCCCGTTGTCCAAGGAGATGGTGGAGCAGATGGTGGCAATTGAACCATTATTTCTTAAGGCATCGGAGGCACGTTATGCAGATGAAATGGCACTTGAGGATAGTCTAAACCAGCAGTATGAAAGGGTTGAGCTGGAGCATTCATCGGCCCTATTGTAAAGCCTGGGACAGGATGCAATGGCTGGAAACCGGCTGGAATCTGAGAGCTCACGGGAATTGATTGCCCTGAGTACAGAGTCAACTGAGCCCCAAAACTTTGGTTCGCTTGTGGAATTTGTCCAGGGACCAACCAGATCGTGGATTAGATTGCGGCATCACGTGAAGTGGCATCGTCTACTAATTTTGGGTCTAGAATTGTACAACCCGCATCGATTAATCGGATTTGGTTTATACATTCTGCTGGAGCCGAAGTTGTTGCCGAGTCAAAGGATCGCTCACCTCCTCTGGTTGCATTTGTTGATGGACTGAACTGCAAGGAGCAAATAGTTCGGTCAAGGACGTCCCATCTTTTCTCAATCCTGATGATGCACGGCAAATTCCTTGGATGAGCCAAAGATCAACACACTTTTCAAATGGTTTTCATACAACTAAGTGAAACCCATCTCCAGTCCTAAAGATTATGATATAAATAGACCTTTCTCCGCTTAGCGTGGCTGGCATAGCCAGAGTATTAAAATCTGTTTTCACGCTAAAGGTGCCAAGCAGGACACTACAAAGGCCTCGTTAACTTCCAAGAAAATGAATGACAACCTGGCGCGTATATATTAAATTGTTCTTTGGTTGATTTTTTGCATGATATCGGCCAAGCATAGTGGAAAGGGCATACCGACATTTCGAGTCTTTACAGCATGCCGTCTCAAAACCGGAAGAGTAAAGTAGCTCTAAAGCTGGCAGCTTTCATAACAATCATTCAAATGGTGTATTCGTGCCGCCAATATGCACACACCAGAGGGTTTCATGTCCCATCTATTGACAAGGAAGTCTCTTTTCGGTCACCGAAGGAGGAAGCATATGCTCTGTTCTGGCATTGACGTTTACGACACTAGATTACATGCTCCATGTAGTTCAAACCTTTTTTTTTTTTTGTGTTTGACAGCCGGATTTATGCATCATGTGCCTGAATTGTAGTTCAAACCTTTTTTTTGTATTTGACAGCCGGATTTATGCATCGTGTGCCTGAGTTTTCAAAGAGAACATGCTCAAGATGTTACTCATTACCAGTTTTCTCAGTTACACAAGATGGAAGGAAATTTTGGCTGTGGCATTGCTAGGAATAGAAAAGCTTGTTCGAAAGCGAAGTAAATCACACTGGGGAGGGCATAACACCCTGTACCGTGCTAAACATATGTCCGGCTTTGGAATGACCGGCGCACCGGCATGGTCCCAAGGCCTACGGGGCCTTTGCCGGCGGGCCGAGCCTTTAGCAAAAAGGGACATGATTGTTTCCTCTATATTAGATTTAATAATATAATAGAAAATAGAAACCAGACCCGGACATAATTTGCCTCGGCCCAACACGGACCAGGCACAGCCATAGGCAATTCATCGTAGAAACGTTGGGTAAAGTGCATATTATGGTCCTTAAGTTTCAGCATTTATGCGATTTGATCCTCTAAATTTTAAATCAAGTCCTCTAACTTTCTACATTTGTGCAATATGGGTCCTTCAAGTTCTATTTTGTACAATCAAATCCTTTAACTTTTTGAATTTGTGCAATCAAATCCTTCGGTCAACCACTTCGACTAAACCATCAAATTAATCAATGACATGACATTGTTTATGCGACAATAATAACAGGTGATGCTAATCTGCTTCCAAATGAGCAGAAAGCAAATAGGAAAAAACAAGAGAAAAGGAAATTGTAATGTGAAAGCATTACTTACAACAAGTAAACAATACACTTGATCACACAAATCAAAAAAGTTAAGAGGACTTAATTGCACAACATTAAAAATAGAAGATCAAATCGCACAAATGCCTAAACTTAGAGAGCTAAATCTGTAATTAATCCTCCAAATGTTTAGACTCATTTTGCAGATCCCATCGATGTCATTACAGTCCAATTTCTTTAAAAAATTCACACACCTTTGATGAATATTACTGTTTGAAAACTGCAAGTCCGCCTAAGAATCAGCTGCAGATCGTCTTCATTAGCTTGTAAGAGGACGCTTAATGCCCTCATATACCAAAGTTTGGATATGCAAAGGTTTTCAGTTTCCAAATAGCCTCAAGATGGATTCATAAAGTAATGAAAGCTCAAACTCTGCACTAAGTTAAAGCTCTTTGTTTGACATTGAATCTAAGACAGTGAAGGATTGTACCTTCTACCAAATATTAACACAATCATGCAGATTTATCGATGATTATTTAGCCAAAAATCAGTACATAGCCCTACGCAGTACATCACCCAGTGAATGGTAGATCCTGTTCTGTGCAGCAGCAACTCAGCCTCAAAGGTAATAGAAGCGAAGCAGGGAAGAACAAAAGAAAACACAAGTCCTCATGATACAAAGTACGATCGAGGGCAATAATTATTTTCAGGTTTCACCTGATTAAAGAGTGTGGCTAAAGCTGGTTTGCACACACTCTCTCTGTTCCATAGGTCAGGTAAGCTGCAACAGGATGCTCTAATGTGCCAAAATCTGGACAACATGTGCCTGTGAAAAATCTTCCAATGGAAACCCAAAAGTTCATCTGAAGATGGCATGAGTATACATCTGCTTGATTCCCATATACACGAGCAGACTGAAGGCAAGATCTGTGTGTCACTTAAGGCTTGGCTGGGCCTTTCCCTTCTTGGTTTAGTGCATACTCTCTTTTCATCTCTTCCAAGACAGCATCATTTGTGCTGCCAAAGAACCCACAGAGAAGTGTCAGATATTGGGGGAATCTCCATTTTTAACATTAACATGTATTCCTGCACAGATTAAGCCATTAAAGATGTTTCCTTGAAGTTCAGTGGACAGCAACTGCTAGAAGAATTCTCTCTGTGGCAGTCTTGTGTCCTCATCTAATATTGAAAAGCCCTGAAATGAAACTTCTCAATCTTATCTTCCAGCTCTAAGTTCATTTCATGCTGTTACTTTTGTACTATTGTCAATGAACTCAACATCAAGTTCTCCTGACTTCTCAGCACTTTAAGGAAAATAAGCGATGTCACTCCAATTGACTCAGCTTCATTAAACTCTACATTGACCTGATGATGTAGATCTCATGTAATGTTCCAAAGTAAGTTTCAGTATCTAGAATAGTAAAATAAATTCTTGGAAACTTATCTTGTGTTGATGTATATGAGCATATTTCTAATTGACATCCCACATTGCATTAGGAAGAAAGCTTTCTCCAGCATGCGAGATGCCTCTTCACCTATGCATTATGCATACTGCATCCCACAACTCTACCACATAAGATAAGACTCTAGAGAAGAGCACTTTTCGGGGGAATCATATTAGTACAACCACTTTACTCCCATTCATACCATCATTGCATCTATAGGATAGAAAGGACCAGTACCTCACAATGCCACATTCCAAACAAATGAAATCCATACTTCCACTAGTGTTCAAACAGCATATCACAGACAAATTATATGATTCCAAACCCCTCGCATCAAACGAAAGCAGTGACTCCATGATATGCCCAAGATCATCTTATTCCAACCACATTTCCAGTTTAACACAAACAAATCGTAAAATATCCAAAGGGGGTAGTGTTAATAACCAGTATATCCAGAGTAGTTGAACATGCTCAAGTATTAAATAGTAAATGGGCCAAATTCATTATCATTCCTGATACATTAAACCACCACCATCAAACCAAACCTTGCTAAGCGATCCCAAAAAATTCATGCAAACAATGTTTGGAACAAAGTCCCACAGCAAAACAGAAAAGAGTTTGCTCAAGAGAACTTACTAGTGATGAAGGCAATCATTCAATTCTTTCGCTTGCTTGCGGCACTGCCAGACCACAGAAAAGGTTCTTCCCACGGCGCATTCCGCATACTTCGAAGCATAATAATCGCACTCTTTCAGAGCCTTCTGCTTCATCTTGCTGCGTAAAGCTGCACGCAAAAGAGGAACGCCACGACGCGCTTTAGCCAGCCGAAGAAATTCGAAAAAAAAATGCAAACAACATAACACACATGTAGAACTTGAATTGTCTACAGAGAACCTTAAAATCTCCCTCTCTTCCCCATTGATCGATTACATATAAAAGAAAACTGCAAGAAAATAAAAGCATTAATCAGTCTAATCTACGGCTACATCACACCCGAAAGAACGGCGAAGCCGCCTGCGCATTACCCAAAACCGCGCTTTGGTTTAGCTACCAGAAGCGATCACCGGTGACCCGATTGAGGTCAAATCATCGCCATCAAAATCCCAACCTTCCTTATCATGAAGAGAATTTAAAACAAATGGGGGGTGGGATCAAGGGGAGAACCTTCCTCGACTTTCTTCTTGACGTGGTTCTCGCGCGCCTCCTGAACGTAACCCATCGAGAGACGAAGAAGGGTCTTCTTCTTGAAATCGAAGGACGAGCAACGTCTGCCTGCTTCAAAACTTCGCCGTAGGGAAAGGTGCGTGGAGGTAGAAGAAGCGAGACTGCGAGGCCTGGGGTTTTGCATTCCTTCGATTTTTACCAAACAGGCCTTTCCTGCTCTCCGTCTACGCCGTCGTTTCTTGTGCCAGCTTTAACATTGGGACGTTAGTTAACATTATTAATAACGGTTAATACCAGGAAAAACCAAAAAAGTAATACACTCATGACAAAGTCACTTGAAACTAATTTTTTTACCGTATAAAACCTTGGACCGATATATTCATGATAAATTTACTCATTGTTAATTTCTATTTAATTGAATTAATATTACAAAAAATCACAAAAAGAGTAAAATTTCAAATTAGTACACACTTAACGATAAAATTTAATGAAAATTAATGGGATGTAAATTTGTCATAAGTATAACAATTTAGTATTTTTTATAGTAAAAAAATTAATTTTGGATAAATTCATCACAATTATACTAATTTAAACACCAATTAATCCTATTAATAATTAAATTCTCAAAGATTTGATTGCATTGGAAATTTTAAGTTATCTTTAGTTAGACTCTGTTTATTTTGTGAAAATTTAATGATTTGAAATATTTTTTCTAAAGGATCATCATTTACATCACTTAAAACTTTAATCAATAGAAAAAAATTCTCATTATTGCTAATAATTTTGTCCAATCATTCATTTATTTTTGTAAAAGATATAAATGATTATTTTTATGTAAATATTTTTCAAATCACTTTAAATAAATAGCGAATTTATAATTAAGACATAATTAAAGACTCTTTCAAAATTAACAATTTACCCCATAAATTAAGGCACGAATTGAGATCCTGGTACATCAATTGTAGAATTCCGTATAGATATTTTCACAGAGATGTTGAATCAATTCCCCTAATGAAACCAAGGCTTTGTTTGTTTCAACAATTTGAAAACTATTTCTCTAAAAACGATTGCTCATATCTCTTAAAATAATTTGTTGCTAAAAAATATTTTCATTATTGACGGTAATTTATACTTAGATATATCTGTAGTTAGCAAAAATATTATTTATGTATTTAATTTTTATAAGTAATAAATATTGAAATGCTTTAATGAGAAGCGGCTGAGTCAACACGGTCGAAGCATTGTTAGCTCGAAGTTTTCTGACCTAATCCTGCGCCCGGCGGCCCTCGGAGTTACTTGGGCACTCGCCGGCTCAAGCCCAATTGGCCCAAAGGGCACTGTTGGGCTAGCTTCGATAAGGCCATACGTTAGGAGTCTAATGGGCTTACCGAAATTGGTAAGATGGGTTGAATCAGGCCCAATCTTAGAGCCCCGACCCACTCAATTCGATCACGTCTAATATCAAAACACGCCCAAGCGCCACTCGAAAAGGAATTGTAGCTCTCTTCAAGCTCGGAAATAAATCATTTCAAATCGGAGCAATTTTACATGAATAAAATGTATTTGAAGAGCAAAAAATTCATCATACCAAACGAAAATAAAAATTTTCCTTTTTCCCAACTTTTGGCATTATAGATTTAAATGACATTCGATGGGAACGGAACTTTCTCAATCAACATTGATTTATAGACATTTGATGGTTCAAAAACACAAGTACATCATTGGTCCCCCTTGTACTAATATCCTTTTCTTATAGTGGTTTTGATTGGTGAATTATTCAACACGCAATTGGAGCTATGACGCGCATCTTGCAACACGGTTTCTCATTGATTTTATATATACTTAGGATGCGTTTGATAATCTTTTTATTTTTAATAATAATTTATATTTAGAAATATTTTTTTATTTTTATTCCTAAAAATAAAAATAAAAAAGTGGACTTTTTTACTTTTTGTTTTCTGTTCAAATTTTATTCCTTCCTTGGCCACTATATTACTAAACGTCAAGTTGAGATTTCGATTGCACAATTGGAAGCAATCTGCGAATTTAACAGCACAAAAAAAAAAAAAGGAAAAAAGGAATTAGAGGGCCAAGTTTTTCCATAATGGTCGAGTCAAGTCCGAGGGTCAAAGCCTCAAAGCCCAGCGGAGCGAGTTGTAGCGGCTACGACCTCCCACACAACCGTAAGGTCTGCCGCCCACCACGCGTCGCCCCCCTATTGGACTTTCCGCCTCCCACATTTTTTCATTTTTTTTTTCCTTCCCCACTATAAAATGCCCCTCCTCCGCTTTCCGACCCTCCTTAATTCTGCTTCGTCTCTCGCTCACCTCCGAACGAGAGAGTCTCAATCATTCGCAGCTTCGCAGGTACTTTCTCTCTCTCTCTCTATCTGCCTTTCTTCCTCTTCCTCGGATCGAGCTGTTCGATGTCGGTTCTGAGCTCTCGGGTCTTTCCTTTTTTGTGGTGGGGAAGAGCTGCGATTGAGATCTGTCGTTGTCGCTCGTTCGCGATCGTTCGATTTGTTGATGCCTTTTTTTTGCGGCTCCTGTTTGATTCGATCGGGCCGCAATTTCTAGGCCTTAGCGGCGGCGCGTACGGGTCTCGGCGGGGTTCGAATTGAAAGGGATTCTCGTTCTGATCTGTTAACTCCCCCCTCCCCCAAAGGAAGCCCTAGCTGGTGCTCCTGTCGATTGGATCTGTTCAAAATCTGGTTTTGATGGCGATTGATGGGTTTGGACTCCGGGGGACGACTTTGTTGGGGCCGCGAAAAGGGCGTCGGGAAATGAATCTGCAGGAGGTGGAGAGCGTCTGGAGTGCGAATTAGTGTAGTCGGGTTTTGCTTCCTTTTTCTATTTCTTGAACAAGTCGAGCGCGGATTCGATCTGTTTGCTTGGTAGGATGATCTTGGGCAAGAAAATGATTTTTTTTTTTTTTTTTTTTGAAAAAGCAGAACATGGGTTTGTATAGCTTAGGATTTAAATGAGATATTCCTGATACCTAGCTGATGAATGCATACGAGGGGGAGAGAAGAGGGCTTCTAGCTAGGGAGTGGTGCTTCTAGCATTATGTAGCCGGATGATTGGTGATTGATATATCGAGTATATGCTATTTTATTAATCTTGGGTCATCGTATTTTCTTGACACATCCCATATTAAGATTTTTTTTTTTTTTCGATGCCTAATACGTTCAGTAACTCCTTTACACTGTCCATTGGTCTCATTGCGGTTGTGTTTGCTGATAAAATTGGTATAAATGATCCTTTGCTGTGTTTGGTTAGAGAAGTAACCCCTGAATCACTGGATGGTCTCTTTGTGGCCCTCAGTTAACTTTTACATCTTATGAGCGCTCTCAGAGATGGTGTTTGCTTATTCCACATTGCAGCTTTTGTAATTTGATCAGCACGTTGAAGATGGCGGCAGCTGATTCTTCACGCGAGGAAAATGTGTACATGGCCAAGTTGGCTGAACAGGCCGAGCGTTACGAGGAAATGGTGGACTTTATGGAGAAAGTGGCCAAGACGGTTGATGTCGAGGAGCTTACTGTTGAGGAACGTAACCTCCTCTCCGTGGCATACAAGAATGTGATTGGTGCCAGGAGGGCTTCATGGAGGATCATCTCTTCCATTGAGCAGAAGGAAGAGAGCAGGGGAAATGAGGACCATGTTGTGATTATCAAGGAGTATAGGGGGAAGATTGAGACTGAGCTCAGCAAGATCTGTGATGGCATTCTCAATCTCCTTGAGTCGCATCTCGTTCCATCGGCCTCATCTGCTGAGTCAAAGGTGTTCTATCTGAAGATGAAGGGTGATTACCACAGGTACTTGGCTGAGTTTAAGGCAGGAACTGAGAGGAAGGAGGCTGCTGAGAGCACCTTGTTGGCTTATAAATCTGCTCAGGTGGGTTTTTATTTTCTGCTTGCCTCATTAAATCATAATTGCTTTTTATTTGCTTCCATCTCCCATTGGCATTTGGTTGTGTTTAATACTCACATAATAATAAGAAATCTGATTGTCATTTGTTTGATGTAGGATATTGCTTTGGCTGAGCTGGCTCCCACTCACCCTATTAGGCTTGGACTTGCTCTTAACTTCTCTGTGTTCTATTATGAAATTCTCAACTCTCCTGATCGTGCCTGCAGTCTGGCTAAACAGGTAATTTTTGTTGAACCTTTTGAACCAGATTGGAATGAGATATAGGCAGCATTTAATGTCACACCAGAAATATTTCTCCTCATTTAAAGTATTAGTTGGTATTTGATGTTTAATCCGCTTCCATTTGGACCTCAATCCTTCCATTTCAATCGCCATCCTTTCCATTTCTCAAAATGCATTAATTGTTTGGCAGGCATTCGATGAGGCTATCTCCGAGCTAGATACATTGGGTGAGGAATCATACAAGGACAGCACATTGATTATGCAACTTCTCCGAGATAACCTAACACTCTGGACTTCTGATGTCACGGTCTGAGTCTCTCTCTCTCTCTCTCTTAAACGCACACATGGATATGTGTTCACATATCCATCATTCACACTTCCATAGTACTTGTCCATTCACAGTGCACTATCTCATATGTTACATGGAACTACAGGATGTTGTTTCTCAGGTGAGGCATTTTTCACACACACACACACACACACACACACACACTGGCTGCTTTTTGCATGGTGCTCTGGTTGGGTCAAGTTCACTAATTTGGCACAATAGCAATTAATCTACTGTCTCAATTAGTGTAGTAATTTCTGATTAATTTGCTGCTGAATTACTGTTCACCAATGGTTCTTGATTGCACTTAATCCTAGTTATATTGCCTATTTTAGTGCCATGCCAGATTATATGAGAGAATTGAAATTTTGAGGTCGATCATACTAATTAACACCCGACCCATTCTTTGAGTGATAAAGCGTATCAGTGTAGCCTGACAATGATTCGTTATGTTTCACTATTTTAACTATTATGTCCATGGTTTCAGGATGAAGCTGGAGATGAGATCAAGGAATCTTCAAAAAGGGAGTCTGGTGAGGGGCAGCCACCACAGTGATGAGCTCCATTTGAAGATGGCTTCTCTGTACTTTAAGATTGTGAACTCTTATGTAGGCAGCGCTTTGTTATAACATCATTTGGTCAGCACCATGATCTTAGTACTTGCACTGCTTTTGGGTGAAAGTATTATGGGACTGTGTACTTTTCTCTGGTTAGTTATGGGAAGAGATTGACTTGATGCAGTGCTCTGTTTTGTCTCGTGGTAGTGATGTCAGTGGTTTTCTTATTGTGAAGTGAATAATTCTATAGACTCACACTACCAATGGTTCACAAAGTGATTGTGGTAGACATATGTCGAGTGCTTTAATTGGTTCGCTGGTTTATGTCAAATGCTATCACCTTTTGCCACAGCACTCTGTGAATCTTCTTGCTTTGGTAGAGTTAGTGTCTCTGGTATAACTCTTCAGTGAAAGTTCATACATCTATTGCTTGCTTGTAATCATGAACAATTGTCACCCAAAAACAAAACAAAAAAGAAAAGAAAAATTCAAGTGTAGCATTTAATTTTCCCTTCATTTTGTGCCTGTCGCTGTTGGTGCTTCTGGTATTCTTTTAAAGTCTCAGCGTTGGAAGAGGGCATCTTGGGTTGGCATCTAGGGCAAATTGTCCCCAGTGGGTCGTGCGGAATTTTATACCATTCTCTCTCCATTGGAAATCCCTTTTTGACTTCATAAAAGAAATTAAAGTCTCGATAATCAAGGTTCTTGTTGAATATTGTTATTTGGATTTGTTGAATTTTCAAGACATTAATTGTGTATAGCACGAGAACAATCAATATGTTAGAGCCGTAAAAGTTTTCTTAATTCGATGTTTGATTGGAGAATTTAGTGTTTGCCCCAGTCATCCTTCCACCATCCTTTGCCACTAGTCAGTACGAGTACCAGGATCAGATTCGCTGGAGAGGACAGCTAACAAAGTGGAAAAGAGTGATATATCAATTGATGCGTCCAGTAGTGCTTCTTTGTTTTCTATTTATTTTCCCTATAACTATTATAAAGGCTAGCACACTTGTCATCGCGCTTTTCCATTTGTAAAACTACCCATCGCATTTTTATCAAGAATTTTGGTGTGAAACTATATTCGCGAAATGACATCTCTCTTAGACAGTAAGTTTAAAACATAAAAGTAACCTTAATGCTGACAATTTTATGGATAGAACATTACTTCCCAACGAAACTAAAGCAAAAAATCGGCGGCGTGTAATTTTGCATGTAATAAGCTTTTAACGCATATGATAAAGACGATCGTCTTTCCAAAAATCAGTGGCAAAGTAAACACTGCACTAAAACTGAAAATTACTCGCAGTTTTGTTAAAACTAGTGTTGTCAAAATTGTATTGAAAATCGAACTGGATCATCAAATGGCACTTGACTGAAATGACCAAGGCCTGATTGAAGTTAGATCGACTGAAACTCTTCTCCAAAGCCGGACTCGGTTGAGTGGGCCTGCATGTTTCCGAAAGCACCGTTTCAAAGGAAGAATAACATCATGCCCCTTGGGTTTTTAGATTACTAGAATTTGACTTGGAATGGACACCCCCTTATTTTGTATTCTTAACATTTCAACTTTTTCTATTTGTATTCTTAACATTTCAACTTTTTTATTTGCTAATTAATTTATTTTGATTATACATTTTTTGTTGAAAGGACAATGCACCAATTTTTTTTTTCAAATATCAAGAGGCACATTACAAAAACTTTGAAAACCTTGGAGGCACATTACAAAATGTTTAAAACCTCAGGGGGTTAAATTTTGATGAGTTGAAAAATCTAGGTGGTCCATCCCCGATGGGCACCGCTAGTCATGTAACAGCGTGACAAGTTAAGACTAGAATTTTGGCTGAAGTCAACGTTAAATAACACATTAAAATAGATTTTGAAGTTTTAGGATGGCCATTGCAAAAAATTGAAAAAATAACGACCAAACTACCATAATCCAAACATTTATACAACATATTGTAATTCGGTTGTGATTTGGCCATGAATAAGTCGTTGACGTCGTCGTATGCAAATCAACCACTTTTCAAAGGGAGACAAGTGGTCATAACTCACATCTAATATTGTACAAGCGAAAAACAGATTGTGATGCTCATTAGTTTTTTTAATAATCGTACATAATTGGATGACTCAATCGGTTCAATGGTACCTGACCATCCCGATATGATGACTATACAACTAGGCACGGTTCTAGCTTTTTGTGCAATCTTTTGATCATTTTTCTTTTGTGTGCTCAATTAAAATGATTGGCAACCCAATTCATTTTCCAGTAATTCATTTAAAAACGTGGACGTTCCAAAATGTAGAAGGAAAAATTATTACACAAATACAATATATGTACTATCAAATTTAGCGGGCCGTAACGAAATTTGCATGATATTCATAATTTTGATTATATGAATTCATTTATATATATATATCTGTGTGTGTGTGTGTGTGTTTAAATCATTAGATAATTACTCAAGTAGAGAGTTTACCATCTCATTGGTTGTCCCCCACAAAAGTTGTCTCAGCCTATTTGTTTGATACACATGGACTATAAGTTTTATTAAAGTGTTTCTTATTTTAACATATTGGTGCTTGCACATCTTATGCTCACTTAGTAATACATTTTTTTTTTATTTTACATCCAGGTGATCTGGAGATTTGGATGAGAACTTAGATGAAGTCTTTTAAAGACTTGATTCAATCCGATTACCTTAATAATTACTGACGGAGAGGACTCATGGTCCGAATCCAGTCTTTTAATCCCGGTTACGGAACCTTTTGCAGAGTTTTGTGGCCACGGTGGGGGAGGACATAAAGCCTCAAGAAAAGCAAACAAATTCCACTACGAGAAGATTTCATTATAAAATCCCGGACGCCACGCTCGCTGCCGCGACACCATCTTCACGCCTACACTCCCGAGCCTCCTCCTTTTCTTGCTGTCTTCTTCCACACAACCCCTCCTCGGCTCTCCCCTCTAAAACCCATTTGCTCGCCGCTCATGTCTACCCTCAGTGCCGTCATCGCTTGGTCCGCCATCGTCAACCCTTTTCTTGAATCCCTTCTTCTTGTTCCTCCTCTTCGTGTTGGAAAGTAACTGTTTTTCCTTTCTGGGTCGTCAAGAAATGAGTGTTTGAACTTTGGTTTCTTTCAGGGGCTCAGGCGAAGATGGGCAGCTTGGGCTAGGAGACAACGAGGAGAAAGAGTGGGTCTGCGACATCAGCGCTCTCTACCCTTACAAAGTTCGCTCCGTCGTCGCCGGGAGCCGAAACTCTCTCGCCATTTGCGAGGATGGCCAGGTCTTTTTAATATTCTTTTTATTTGTATATCGTCGAAATCTGCTCGCGATTAGTTTCTTGTTCTTTAGCTCCTGTCTTTATTCTCAGTTGACGACCTATGACCCACGACACCTTGACGTGACTTTACTTCGGGAAAACGGGAAAAACGTGATTACTTGATGGGAGATGATTAGCTTTGGCACGATTTCATCGTTTTGGCTTCTCCCGTTTATCATTTCAATTATTGATTTGGGTTTAGTTATTTGTTGAGCGGTTCTTGTTTAGCCAAGATTTTGAAGTATGATAGCCTGATGAGTCCTTGTTTTTCTTTTCCCCGTGTTTTTTTGGATGTCAGTTGTTTACATGGGGTTGGAACCAGAGAGGGACTCTTGGGCATCCACCAGAAACCAAGACTGAGAATACCCCAAGCCAGGTTAAAGCTCTTGCCAATGTCAAGATCGTTCAGGTATTGAACAGTGTCTACCATGAAATCCGGCTTGGCCAATTTGATTCACATGAAATTGTTTTCCGGGTGGTTAACGTTGCTCTTCTGGTTCCGATTTTTAGGCCGCTATTGGGGGTTGGCATTGTCTTGCTGTTGATGATCAAGGTCGTGCTTACGCATGGGGTACGTTACTTGCCTCTATGTTCTTAAGCTCTTCATTTGTACCATGCACAAAATGCGGTTGTTTGACCAGTGGGATGCAGCCAATCAAAATATGAACCATAGAAACTGTGAATGTTGGTATTTTGAACTTCAATCAATGGAAGGCTATGTTTTGTAGGTGGGAATGAGTATGGACAGTGTGGTGAAGAACCTGGGAAGAAAGATGACACTGGGAAGCCCTTGAAAAGGGATATTGCGATTCCCCAACGCTGTGCTTCCCAACTCGTAGTTCGCCAGGTGATTCATGGAACCTTGCAATCATGTTATGGTGGAATCCCCAAATTGCTAATACTTGTCTATAGTAGCTAGGGGTTTTATAGTTGTCGACTTTGTGCATTTAGTTTGTTGCAATTTCTTGCTATTGTGAATATCTGGGGTTATAAGAAGTTTGAACCCATATTTTGAATAAGCTAATGATATGTAAGAGCTTAGAAGAACCATCCACAGTTCGGTTTCTTGACCATTCTGTCTGACAGAACTTTTACAGTTAGGATATATCCTCTAAGTTAGTCTCAACTTTCACTAATGCGAAAGATTAGACACTGAATTCAACATTCAGAGCTGATGAAGTACACTCAATGCACAGATTTGATTAGACAACCCAGTGATGATGGATTATGGCAAGATGGAGCCCCCCTTTTCTTTTGTGTCTACTTGAGCAGCGATGTATGACTATGACCCTCGAATACTACATGTCATCCTTTAGGAAGTGAAAGAAATCTTTCTTAACAACTTTCCTAGGGCCTTAATTCTTGATTTTCTCTTGAGCTTCTGAGCCATTTCTACATGTGCCAGTCACAAGGTATGTGACTGTTTTCAAGTGCTTCTTTTCTAGGTGGCCGCTGGAGGTACCCACTCTGTGGTACTTACACGCGATGGACAAGTATGGACATGGGGTCAACCATGGCCACCAGGAGACATGTATGGTTTGCATTGGCCTAATTACTTAGACATTTCAATAGTTCTTTCAGTTAATTGTTTTTCAGGTGTGGTAGCTTCCTTCTCAGATTCATCTGATAATTACTTGTCTTCACAGAAAACAGATTTCTGTTCCAGTGAGAGTACAAGGTCTTGAAAAGGTAAGGCTTATTTCAGTTGGTGCATTTCACAATATGGCCCTTCAAGAAGATGGAACTTTGTTGGCATGGGGTAATAACGAGTATGGACAACTTGGCACTGGTGACACTCAACCAAGATCTCAGCCTGTCATTGTTCATGGGCTCGCTGGTCTTACTCTGGTTTGTACTAAATGATATTTTTGCCATTTTGTATTTGCTTTCACTGTTTTCTGCTAAGCTTACCAATGAATGCCATCTTGTATCATCTTTCACTTGCTAAACTGAGGGTCCATCTTGTTGCCATTGTGGAAGAACAGGACACTGATTTGGCAGTGTTTTAGACATGAAAACTACTGTAAATGGTTTTACCATTTGAAGACAATATGAATCCTAAAAGCTTTATGAACTTTTTGTGTGTAACCGCTTTATGTACTCTGGAATTATAACATCTTGTCGATGTTCCAATAAATTACTAGTCTAGGTAACTCGTCATTTTTAATGTCCTCATTTTTTCAGTTTACTGGATGAACAGTACATTTGTGTGCATAAACTGTTACCAGTTGTCATTATAAGCCGCTGTTTGGAATGAAATAGTGACTTTCTGTACTGCTGCTGCTTAGGTTGATATTGCTGCTGGAGGATGGCATTCTACAGCGTTGACAGATGATGGAGAGGTAATAATCTGCAGTGATGAATTTCTTGGCATGGCTCTGTTATCCGCTCTGTATTTCTACTTTTTTTTTTTTTTTTTTTTTTAATGACCTTTAGGTGCTAATAGCATTGTTTTGGCAATAGTTGAGGTGCCATATGAAGTATTGCCTAAAATGAGTTCTAATTCCAAATGAGGGTTTAACCATTTAGTACTTTGCCATATAATTATCTCTAGATAGAGGAGCTCTGTCTAGCGCACATGAATAGCAAATGTATGCTTACACATATCAGAATCTGGCTTCAACTTATGCTGCAAAATTTCCTGTAATGTCCATGTGCTTGTCTGTGATTGTAAAGTCTTATAGGGACACTTTGATCTTTTGATACTTGCTCCTGGGCTGGTAAAATTGATGGTGTTTTTGGTGCACATGTCCTTGCAGGTATATGGATGGGGAAGAGGTGAACACGGGAGGCTTGGTTTTGGAGATAATGATAAGAGCAGTAAGATGGTACCCCAGAAGGTCCATCTCTTGACTGGGGAAAACATTATTCAGGTAATATTCCATATGCATCCTGTTGTGTTAAAGCATCTGATCTGTACCTACCTGTCATACATTTCTTTTGTAGCTGTGCCATGAGTTTAGAACTATTGATTGAGAGCATACATGAAATCATATTTTGGTGCAACCTGCCCGGTTAAGTTAATGCTTAGACCCTTTCCATCCAAAAAGTAGTTAATTCAACTGGCATATCTCTAGACAACTTAATCCCTGAATATTCCTCGTAGTAATTAAAGTAGACAGTAATCCAAAAGCACCATAAAACCAATGCATCGGTCAATGACCTCATATTCGGTGTTTGAATTTATGGTGATGTGACCAAACCCAGTGGAAATGGCAGAAGAAGAGATGTGGGTGCAAACAGAAAATTTGCAATCTTTTGGGAAAACCCTGCTGGTGTCTGAGAAAACCTGCCTGCTAAAACCTGAACTCCCTTTTTCTGTAGGGAAATAAAGTGGGAGATGGACAGTCTATTTAAATGAACTATTCTTAATTTGCATTCATTGTGCTTAAGGGCCAAGTACTTGCTGGCATGATTTGTTGCTTGCAAGCCCAAGAGATCGTGCTTGCTTATTAAATTTTCTTGGATATTTCACTTTCTCGCTGTCACTCTCATCGTTCTGAGATATACTTGCTATACAAGCACGGCAGTTTTTTTTGGGCCATAACCTAGACATTGTTTTATTTATCTATGATTTAGGTGTCTTGTGGGGGCACACATTCAGTCGCATTAACACGTGATGGGCGTATGTTTTCGGTAAGTTTCTTTGCACTTGATTTATCATAGTGTGAGAATGTTGCGGAATGATAATGTAATCTTTAACATCCTTGGACTCCTGATCTTTTTTTTTTTTTTTTTTTCTTTTCCGAGGCTTTCATCTTGCGTGGCATGCACGTGATGATGATTATGAAACTTCCTTAATATGACGATCGATTTCATGAATGTAGTTTGGTCGAGGTGACCATGGGCGCCTTGGGTATGGAAGGAAAGTGACGACAGGACAGCCAGGGGAGGTGCCGATAAATCTGCCCCCTCCGGGAAATCTCAGTGGGGCTGAAGCTGAAGGGAGTTGGGTTGCCAAGCTTGTTGCTTGCGGAGGACGGCATACCCTGGCGATTGTGGAGTGGCAGACTCACGAAACCAAGTAATATGCATATTCCAGGGTTACCTAGTCATCTGTAGAAATCGGGAAACAAAGATGATTCCCAGATTAATACTGAAAATGCCGACGTGTAAGATACACAAAACATGATTCCTCCCCCAGTCTTGATATCAAGGATATTAAGGATGTGATTTTCAAATAATATGTCGCGGTGGCGGTGGTGATGGTGCTCTAGGCGTGTTTTTTCTCTGAATGATTTGAATTTATCCACTAGTTTTGTTCATGTGCTCAACCGAGGCCGCCTCTGGTATATTATATCAATGATGCATAATGCGGAAGAGTCCAAATGATCAAAACCTTTCAATTAGGATCTTTCTGTCAGATTATGTAGCAATAAATCTTGAATAATATGGAATGTGAAGTAACAAAATATCATACTTTGAGCAGGATGCCTTAACTTGCTGGAACACCCGGTTAGAACTTACCAGCTAAGAGTTGTTGAGCTCCAGCCGCAAATTCAATCTGATCAGCTCAAGAATCGGGCCATGTCTAAGGATTAATCACGGCTCGGAATCAACGATGACCTTAGCATAGTACCCATTAATTGATCGTGAAAGCGGGAGCTCCATCTCAGCCACCCTGATCGATCGAAGCAAGATGAATGGAATCTGTCGACTAGCGTGCGCGCCCGTGTCAGGTACGAGGAATTAAAAAAAAAAAAAAAAATGTACCGAGGAATTAAAGTCGCTGGTAAATTAATTAAGCTTGACGTGGGGGGCTAATTTCTCTATATTAATTAGGATTTAATTAGGATTTAATTTTTTGGGAGGAGACAAACATGTGTTGGGGCTGTTAAAACAAATGCCTTCCTCACATGACGAGGTCCTCACAGCTTATTTCCATGATCTCTCGTAGGCTTCTACTAAACACCTCCCTCACATGACAACGTCCTCGCTTATCTCCATGATCTGTCGTACTTAGCTACCATTCAACTCATCAAAATTTTATATGCATCTCTCTGTATAACACCTGAAGAAGCCAGTCAATCGCAAGAAAAGAAAGAAAGAAATAAGCAAGCCAGCCAAAGCTACAACTTTTACTTTATATTACAAGGTCGGCTCAGCTCTTCCGGGGAAAAGCTTTACGTTGACATAAGAAATGTGGAATCTTTAACATCTTCACTAGATGTCAAACATAACTCATAGTACTTGCAGCTCATTTCTCGTCAAAGCTCTCTCTCCCTCTCTCCCCCTTTGCCGCTAAGAGCTCTCTTTCCCTGTTGCCGAGACAAAAATGAACTCTGTAGTAGTGCAGGTTCTATCAAACTCTCTGGATTCATATCGTGTGTTTGGAGTTTCTTTTCGTTTGGTTCTTGGCATGCGATGTGGCTCATGTTCTGCTTTCTGCTGTCTGAATTCAGGGTTTCACCAAGTCCCTCACCATGACTATGCTCTCTGAGGTTGGTGACCGGACGTTCTGCGTTGCTGCTGTAAGCCCTTGTGACCCTTTTTATTTTCTTGTTCCAATACCCGGAACTTGTTCTTTCATGAAATAGGAGAATCTACAAGTGTTCTCTTGATCTCAATCAAGATCTACGATGGCATTTCCCGCTATGGCATGCTGACATTGCAGATAGTTCAATAGAAAAGGTTATATCCAGCAAATGCTAGGCAGTTCACGTATAAAGAAGACCGAACCATGAATATGCCAAAAAAAGATATCTACATTAGCACTCAACCCATGTTGACCAAATCATGCATCGACACAGATATTTTTCATGTTGACTACATGCTATCTCAGTAAAACTCAGCCAGGCATCACAAATAGTCATTGACGATTCACATTGGCAGCGGCAGTCCGGTCATAAAAATGAACAGAATTGAAGCTACTCTGTCTCAGAAATTTGGTTAATATCTGTGCTATAGACTCTGGATCGATGCTATTACAAACTGAATCATAAGTAGACCAGGCTTGAATGGACGGTTCATTAGTGATGCTAACACCATTTGTTCTCTGCCTTCGTAAGATTCTGGCAATGCGTTATCCAAGGAAGAGTGTCTTGCTAGGATGCCTAGTTTCAGTAACTGTAAGCATTTTCTTTCTCATTCTTCTCACTTTATGTTCCATTTCTTCACTATAATTTCATTTTTAAAGCAAACGGTTTGCAATTGTAATCGAAATTTAGGCAACGACAGTGATCTCGGCTTTGCTTGGCTGGGCTGCTCCAAATCTGGTCAGCATTACAATCACTTCTCAATTCTTACCGATTCATGGTTCATTATACGGGTTGGTATCTATTGACTTCGTTGACTGAGCAGCTCTCGAAGGGATGGTCACATCATTTGACCACATTCCTATTTTTCCTGTTTGGTCTCCGGTCTCTCTGGGAAGGATTCAATGAGGATGATGAGTAATGCTTTTTTTTTTTCCTCTCTTTTTGTTCTCTTTTCAAGCCTTTTTCTTTCTTTATTGTTCTTCCCTTCCCATCACAAAATGCTTGGTGGTTTTAGTTGTAGCATCAATGCAAATTATTCCTTTTATGCAAACTACCTTTCTTTTGGCAGTGACAATGAAGAGTTGGAGGAAGTAGAAAAGGAATTGGTCAGTGTGTTCTCTCTCTCTCTCGCTCTCTCTGTTTAAGCTGTTTTCAAAAAAAGGCATCATCATTGACCCGCACGTTTCTGGTGTTTATTAGGAAAAGGATTTGAAAGCAAGTTCTGAAAAATCAAAAGCAGCTTCTAAGGTGGATTCTTTGCTCTTATTCTTTGACTTAAACCTACTTTGATAGCCATCCATTTAAGTGCAGGCATTGCTCCAATTCACTGTAGAAATTGTCATACTTCTGCTTCCTATGTTTCAACTGATCGTCTACATCACACTCCGTTTGTCGTTTTTTATTTTTCTCAGGCTGATGACAACTTGAAGAAGAAACAGAAGCCATTCCTCACCCACTTCTTCTCACCTGTCTTTCTCAAGGTGATTCCTCCTTCCCATGCTGAATATAACTTCACCTTTCTCCACAGAAATGGTATTGCTAAGCGAAAATAAACTCAACTTTATGTAGTTGGGTTCCATGAAACCTACATGTTAAGACCCAGCCTAACTCAGGGTGACTGCTTTGCAGGCATTCTCGCTCACCTTCTTCGGTGAATGGGGTGATAAAAGCCAGGTAAAGAAGTGCCAGCCAGAGTAAATTAAGTAGTGCTCATCTAATTCTGAATATATGGGATCTGCATAACAATTTGGACTAGAGAAACAACTTTGAGAGTATTCACTCTGCTTAACAATCTGTTTGCTTAACAATCTGACAACTGTAAAATACTGCAGATAGCAACAATCGGCTTGGCAGCTGATGAAGACACTTTGGGAGTAGTGCTTGGTGGAATACTGTAAGTATTATTGTACATAGGTTAACCTAATCATGGATTAAAGCTGGCAACTATCGAGTATTTCATGTTGGCGCAAAGCAATGCAATTCTAATAGTGGCCACTCACATCTTGACACCATAACTGCTGTTTGAGCAGCTTAATTTGTTCTCTTCACTGGTTACATCGAATCTAGTCCACCAGAGAATAAAAGCATCACTCTAGGACAGATCCCACTGCTTAACTTTTTTGTCATTTTTTCAGGGCACAAGTGCTGTGCACAGTTGCTGCTGTTATAGGGGGAAAGAGCCTGGCTTCTAAGATATCAGAGAGGCTGGTAGTTCCCCTCATCTTTGCTACTTTGCTCAGCTCACACAGTCGTTTCTTTCTTCCATGTGGTCCTCAATCCGTTCACCTTTATGCTTGTTGATGCAGGTGACGATCCTAGGTGGATTTCTCTTCCTAGTGTTTGGAGTCCATTCCCTACTTTCACCACCCTAATTTATGGATTTCTCTCTCTTTTGTATGTCTATGCTGCTGCTTCCCGTTAGTTGAGATGCTCTAATGCTGATACCTTAGTTAATTTTCCTCCAAACATTCTTATGTTTTTGACAACTTGCATCGATATGTTTCATGCTTGTCACTTAATATTTTGTATTTCACAATAACCTTTCCATATACAATCCCAGGAAACACAAGCACATGCTCTCACAGGAACCATGGTGAAAATGCATACACTATCCTATTCCTAGCACAAAAAGTCCAAATTGTAATGAAAACTCTCTGTGAGCAGAGATCAATAGCTAAAACTTTCACCACATCATTTATGAAGGAAAAGTATGAGGCTGAACTAACATTTGTGCAGCGGGATGTCAATTCTAAACACAGAAACACTGAAAAGGCTCGGGGACTCCAGAAGTTTACACTGATCCATTGACTAGGCGTGAGACTAGATTTTTACAAAAGAGTGGTGGCCTGGAGCGTTGGTCGGTTTGGTCTTGTGACCAGAACCTAGCAGCTTCCATTGAGTGGATACCCAGATCCATATGGACAGCTAAATATGATGAAGGATTCCAGTGTTCTCGGCCCAATAAGCAAATAGACTGGTAACGTTTTTAGCAGGTCTCACTAAAATGTCCATAAGAGGCAACAAGGTTGTTAAAAACACGACCCACTGACAAGTCAACTGGTCTTGAAAGCTCTTGCCAAGCACTTTCCTCTGTATCCTCCCAATATGATGTCCTTGATAGCAAGACTGCAACCACAAGCAACCAAGATGTGGAAAATAAAAAAGGAAATTGAGCAAATGGAAACAGAAAAATGCTCTAGTGACTAGCAGATGCTTGCGTTCCACGTCTAATAAGATCCTTGCTGTTAGAGATGACACGGGATCAAAAGAAACTCTCATGTTCACTTTGGACTAGATACTTTGCTAACAGCCCGTACGGCTAAAAAATTCTCGAATTACACTGAATTGTTTGAATATTTATGATGACTATGATTGCGCGTGACGTGCAGGTGACATACACTACATCAACCTAGTTTTGATGTCCTACCAAGTTAACTGCAGCAGTCAAATCAGCATAAACCTTTTTTCACTTCCCTAGATTTCAAGGGTTCAAAGCACTATAAACTAATTCACGGATCAACACTGTCGGCCTTGCCAATCAAGCTGGCCTATATGCTAAAATACAAGAACATAATGAACTTGAGCGGTAAAACTAAAAAACTAACAGAAACAGAGGAAGCAAATAATGTCCGTGGTCCTTTCTGATGATGATAGTAATATGCAATGGGAAAAAGGTATGGTGCTCCTGGATTTTTCACTTCTGGTAATTCCAAGAGCGATCAGAACCGTCCATTTCAATTTCTTCTTTGGCAAAGTCACATGCCCAAATGCCAGAGCTGTGATCACCGACGTGACGATAGCCACAGAAGCCGCGTTCGCCAGACTCTCATTCTGCCACGTACGAAGATGGGCGAAGCCAGATAGCACTGACCAGACACCCAATACTCGCGATAAGAGAGAACATCAACACGAAGTTGGTCGATGTGTTTCCACCTAAGTCTGTAAAATGAACACTTGTTACACAAGATGACAAAGCCAAAACGGCACAAAAAGAACTGAAAGAACAGCAACATTAGATGAAGAGGGAGGGAGGTTTATGAGGATGGTTCTGTTCACCGTCGATGTACTTGTCGAGAGACTAACAAGTGAGTCTGAGAATGATGAGAAATGCAACCAGATTCACCACCAAAAGAGGGCTCATCAGGCCTCTTCCTTTGGCCATTTTTGAAGCTCAAGCCAGCTACGAGACAGAGAAATTGGAGCTGATCAATGGACGTTTTGATTTTCCCCGTCCTCGTTTTGGTTCTTCGGTCCAAAAGAGAAAAAAAGACTACTCAGTAGCAAGTAGCAGACGAGAAAGCTGACCACTCCAAGTATTCAGTCGAGTCCTCACTCCCTGAACTTGAATTGGCAGTGGCACTGCTGACTCTGTGCAATGTAACGGGTCTTGTCCCCGCTCATGGATGGTATGCTAACAGATTCAAGTGTGCAACGTTCCAAAACCAAGGAGCTCGCTCCATTTGCACGTGGCGAAACTCCTTCACAAGGAAGCAACGATCCTCATGTATTCAATGAAAAGCAACAGCGCAATCAAAAGGATTGGGACAATGGACGAGGAAGATTTTGGGACTTGAACTCCCTAAAGAGTTTTCTAACCAATTCCTCATCCAGCAGGGGACATAGGATACCTCACCTATGCTTGAAGTAACACAAAGCCAAAGTTAAAGAAGTCAACACGAATATCCTACATTAAGGTTCCGTTTGTTTCACAAAAAATTTCCAAAAAAATATTTTCTGAATATTCTGTTGTTTATTTTATGAAAAATAATTTAGTCAATGATAATGTTTTCCACTATTTGGAAAAACACCTTCAAAAGTGGAAAACATTTCCATAACTTCTTCCACCTTGCTTTTTCATTTTATTTTATTTTTATGTTTTATGTTTTATTTTTTTATTATTTAAAAAATTGAGTTTTTAATTTTTCTTTTTCTTCTTCTTCTTCCTTGGCCTTGGCCGGCAACAGGCCATAGGCCTAGCGAAGCTCGAGCTTGCTAGATTTTGGCAAGGTTGAGCCTCTCATGATTTGGTGATGCCAAGCTCCCTCGAGACGGGCGAGCCTCGGTCTCACCAAATCTAGTGAGCTCGGCAGGGCTTGAACCTCGCACAAGGTCGCCAAAGATCAACGAGGTTTGATCTCGCTAGCCTCGAGCAAGCTTGACCTTGCCGACATGGGGCGAGCTTGGCTTTGCTAGATCAAGCGAGGCTTGACTTTGCTAGAATTTGGCAAGTTCGAGCCTCACTGGCCTATGGTGAGGCCAAAGCTTGCCAATGGCTGGTCATTGGTCATTGCCGAAGCTAGGACTAGCTAAGGCCAAGGAAGAAGAAGAAAAAAAAGAAAAGGAAAGGAAAAAAATTAAAAAGTAAAAAATCGATTTTTAAAAATAAATAATAAATTTTTTATTGAAAATGAGTGCATAAGGGAAAAGATTCTTCTTACTGAAAGGCGGAAAATATTTTCTGGTTTATTTTCAAATTTCAGTCAAATATTGGAAAATATGATTATTTTCCTAGAATGCCATATTCTTGGAAAAGAATTTCTGCAAATGTCATATCTTTTGCGAAACGAACGGAGCATAGTAGAAGGGATAATTACCCAGTTAGTGTTAAATTTATTGTACATATGTCAATTCAGTTATGAAATTTTCAATTATGCCAATATAGTTTTAAAATTTTTGCGTTGAATTCCAATGTAGTCCTTACGGTCAATTGCCACCATATATTGTTAATGTGATATCTACTCACCACCCACCATCCTATGTGACACCCTAACGTGGATAACTTGTGGATTGCCACATCACATCAGCATTTCCTAATGGCAATTGGCTAGATAGACTACATTAAAATTTCGTCCAAATGTTTAAGACTATACTAGCCAAATTGGAAAGTTTAAAATTGCTTTGTTGGTACAATGGGTTTAGGATTGATTGGGTAATTTTCCTCTAATTTGACGAGTATAATTGGATAAGTGTTTAATCTATGTTTTTGAGAGTTATCTAATTTTAATAAAAAAAAAAAAAAATCTTTGTCAATCTCTATTCTTTACTTATGCAACAATTGATTCCATCAAATGGCTTGATGATTGACTCCGACCTCAAGTCGTAAGGACGCCGACCTAATCATGGGGATACTGACTTTTGACACCACCCTTGTAGAGGAGCTAGGACTAACTCTTTACCTCTTTTGGATGTAATCAGAATGGTCCGACTAAGCAGGCTTGTAAATGCAACCTTCCGATCCTAATGAAGCATAACATAAGTAGTGTATTTGTATATGTGTTTTTCTCACTATCCGTTTATTGTGTGTTGATTGGGTGTTATAATTGTACACTTCTACATGTGCTTAATTGAAAGATAAAAGTGTTGAGATGGTGACGTCTCCTAAGGTGTCGCAAATTAATCCCGCGAATGTCACATTCCTATGATGAGGGAAGGTCCAGGGTGTGACAATCCTAAGGCAAAGGCGAGCATTGGCTGTCCAAGCACAGCCAGGCGAGGCCTCCTTGCTAGATCTGGTTATTGATTGTTGCCCAGGCAAGGGTGAGGCTGGCTAGGCCTCGCCTTCACCCAAGTAAGCTCTAGTGAAGCCAACCCTTGCTTAGGCAAGGCACGGCAAGGCCACCTTGGCCTAGGCGATGGTTAGCCTTGCCACATTTGGCGAGGGGGCCTCATTTGATCGCGCTTAGATGACCGATGCTTGCCTTCACCCGAGGTTAGCCTGGTGAAACCGACCATTGCCTACGGTCGGTGAGGCCAACCCTCGCCAACCATGGCTGTGGCCGATGATCGGTGATGACCACTGGCAAAAAGAAAATCAAAGAAGAGGGAGAGGGAGAGGGAAAAAAATTATTTGAAAAATTAAAAAAAAAAAGTAAAATTTTAAAATAATATTAAAAATGTCCACATCAACATTGGTCATACCACATAGAATAGCTAGCATCCACGTCAATAATTTTCAACCTAAATTGGTTAGACAGATTAAATTAGTTCAATTAAAATGTTTAGAACTGAATTTTACAAATATAATAAGTTTATGACTTTTTTAATACTTTTCCCAATCAACTATGTCTCATAGCAGTATGAGAGGTTAGTGTTGATATGATTCTAGCCAAAATAGGAAAGCTTTATAAGTTTTTTTTATCATTCAACTGGTTGAGCCTTTCTATATGCTTTTCTCAGTTCTACATGTACTAACACTGTTGGATCTTGTGAGGATTTGTTGAGGTCGTTAGGTGATTCGTTATACTTTTAGAGGGGTCCAACATAACCCCCATCGTACTAGACATACTAAGCCTTGAACCGGTGAGGAACCAAATGCCCTACACCATCGTCCACCCACACCATGGTGGTACATCTCCTATACATGACGTCATTCCTACCATTTACTATGCTCAACAAGTTCACTTTCATTTCCACGGGCTCACCAAAGTGAACAGGTGGGGTAACCATACCCATGGGCCTGAAATAGAGGGAAACAATAACAAATGAGTTGAAAACTCAATAAGTAAATTACCTAAAACTCGTATAGGCAGATACCTCACATCAGAACCATACGAATACTTGATGCCAATCTGTCGATGACAGATCAATGGGAAATGCCTTACTTTGCCTTAACTATGTAAGTGAATGGGGGTTTTCAATACCTAAAATACTCCGCATGATCATGGACCCACAAAATGTTCCATAATCATAAAAATTATATACATGCCAAATAATAAATTCTATAATATGCACATGCTTCTTAAGTCTTAATTAATAACACATAAAATGCACACGTGCCTCTCAAGTCATAATTAATGGCATATAAAATTCGCACTTGCCAAATAATAACTTCGACAATATTTACGTGCCTATCAAGTCTCCAATAATAACATTTAAAATATTCATGTGCCTCTCAAGTCACAAATAATGACATATAAATTATGAACGTGCCAAATAATGGTTTCTAAAAAGTGTACATGATTCTCAATGGCCTCAAATGCAATCTCGATTAACAATCACATAACATTACATAATATACATACATGAGAATCCACAATATATCTTATGACATCCATTTATTACACACATAACCAAAATCCATCAGTTTTTCTTAAATCCACCAGGTATCGTCCCACCCCATTGCGCATGGTAGTTCCTGAAATCCATCAGGCTTCATTCTGAAATCCATTCGCAAATAGCATCCGAAATCCATCGGGCATCATCTCGCCTCATCAAGCACGACAATATTGTGAAATCCATTAGTGATAGCATTCAAAATCCATCGAGCTTCGTTTCGAAATCCATCCATGAACGGCACTTGAAATCCATTAGGCATCATCTTGAAATCCATCGGTGATGGCGTCATTCCGAATTCCATCGGTGAGGGAAACTACATGTGCAAATAAGCACACAAACAGTTCTTTTCTTCTACTTTAATCCGATGCAAGAGTGCCTCAAGCAAGTGCCAAGAGAAGTGTGTGTCATGACTTACCGAAACCGTGTCGTTAAAACATACCAAGCATGAAATGAGAATCGTGGCTTGACCCATTACGTTCAAGTATTGACCTAAGTCAAACCTGATTCAAAAACAATATGCCTCAAAATTGCCGAACCAAGAGAGTGACCCGGCCCGTGCACTTCCATGTACGTCTAAGACTAACATAAATTTCTTTTCGGAGGCTCATGGTGTGCTTTCAAGCATTGACAATTCCATATAAACAAACTACATCCACTAAAGAACAACAAATTCTTGCAACCAAGTATAAACAATATCATATAGGCAAACCGTATCCACTAACAACAACAATTCCTTACAACCAAGCCTAGATAATAATGTATAGACAAACTGCATCCAATTACAATACCAAGCATAGACAATAACATGTAAACAAATTGTGCCACTAACCACAACAAACCTTGTAACCTCAACGATCGCATAACAAATTCTCACCTATTTTTGAACCTCACAACTCAAGTAAATCATGAGCAAACCATACAAAATTAGTACATGATTCTATTCTACCTAGGATGGCTCGACTCTACTTAACAAAAAGAATAAAACCTAACCTAAGTGCAAACGATGCAACACAATGGCCTAGTCAACGTTTAGGGGATCTACTTACAAAATTGGGACGGGAACAAAGATGGACGGTAGGCGGCTCACATTTCACGGCGACGACGACGACGATGAGTAGTAGCAATGGCAACGGTGTGAGGTAACGGGTGGAGGAGTGAACCAAGAGAGAGGGAGAAAGGCATGACAGGGAGAAAAGGAGAGGTAGGAAGAAAGCCGAGTGACCTTGTGGAAGAAGAAAGGAAGAGAGAAAAAACTGTTTTAAGCCCTTTTATGTAAAACTCAATAATTGAAATAAGTAATGATGGCTAATGATGATTTCCTTGGCTTGGTTTGCAAGATTAAATCTTATCCATCCAAGTGTGAAATTAAGGACTAATGTCGGCCAAGCTTATCTTTTAAGTTTCAATAGGTTAATCATTACTTAGTTTCAAGGGCAACTAAATTAGTTATACAAACTAGACTTATATTTCTTTTCTTTCTTTTTTTAAAGTGGCGCCCTCCCCCCTTTTTATGGCCATTAAACATTAGCCTCTCCTCAACTTATCCTCAAGAAGCCCTTTAAGTATCACATTTAGGGTTATTATAGCCCAAATCCCTAAATAAGCACGTCTCAATTATTGCACTTATGGATTACCTTCCAAAAATCTAATGCTAGGTCAAAACTTTACAAAACAAATAAATCCTCAAGTTCTCTCCCATCTTAGGCGTATGGGCTCTTCCTTGGCTTCCAATAAGTATTCACTTTTAATTGATCCAAATTCAAGAGGACAAAAGATAATTAAGACGACCAACTGAATATCGTTTTAAATAGATAAGAATATCTTGCAATCACCCATGATCAACACCCGTAATTGGACTTAGGTTTGTGGCTAAGTTTTGATCGGAAGTGGCCCTAAAACGACCTACACAAATTGGGCGGATTCAACAATGCTTGAATAGCCAAACCTGAACCTAAGTTGGCACTTGTCCGGGGTTCCATGTGTGACCCATGGTTGGTTTGGAACCAACCCATGTTTGAGCTTGGTCGATTCATAAATGACCCTTGGTTGTCATGTAATTATGTAGGATCGATTGACTTACCTTGGTTCATAGTTGTACAAAATTAGATTAGGGTCGTTCACAAACAGTACAGTGACCGTGCAAAGTTACATGTGATTGGTATATACTCGAGCTGAATCGATCTATACCTATCCATTGATTGACCCGTAATATCGCATGATCATCCACATCGATTCTTATGGTCAATCAGCTTTTTAATGGTCGAACACTCTAGTGTAATGTAACCCCGATCCTAAGTCATCTCACCCTCAATCAGTCAGTTGACTCATAAACAATCCCTAGGATTAACTCATAGCCCATTCTCATTATTGGCGTACCGATCCTTAGTCCATTCCTTGCATCTAAGATAAAGGTCTGAATCGAGAATGTCATAAGGGTGGCCCAATGAGGTTGACCATCGCTTGTGGCCGGTGAGGGCAACCAAAGCGAGGCCAACCCTCGTTGGCCATGGCTATGACCGGTAGCTAACAATGGCCATCGGCAAAATGAAAAATCAAAGAAGAGCGAGAGGGAAAAAAAAAGAGAGAAAAAATTTATTTTAAAAATTCAAACAGAATATTAAAATATTATAAAAATGTCTATGTCAATGTCGGCTATGCCACGTAAGATGACCAGCATCCACGTCAGCAATGTTTGGCCTAAATTGGCCAAATGAATTTAATTGACACATATTTAAAAATGTTTAGGATTAAATTGATCCAATTAAAAAGTTTAGTATTGAATTAATACTAATGCAATAAGTTTAGGACTTTTTTTGCTACTCTTCCAATGAACAATCCTTCAATTCAAGGAACCATAGATACTCTTGTCCAAGTTTCACATCTGTAGACATCCCCATATTTTTCATACAAGATTTTCACAATGTGACTTGAGTTGATTGTGGGTCTTATAATTTGATACAATTGATATATTGGTCATACAACATAGTAGCACATAGGCCCATGCAAAGAATTTAGTTACTTAAATGTTTACATTTGGTCAAAATTACAATATCCAATGAGTGCCGGGAGTGATCGTCGGAGCATGAGAGTTTGGACAAGGAATGGCTCCTAACAAGCTTCTAAGATGACAAAGGGGGCAGGATGAACTGAATTGTGTACCAAGCATGGGGAGAGTGGTTTTGGGATATATATGTGACAACTTGAATTAACTCATGAATATGTCTTTTGACATAACGACAACTCTTAAACATGCTCAATTTAAAGCATTATTAGGATGGGGATCTATTGGGAAAGTGCCTACCTACCTGTACACCAAAATAAAAAATCGTGAGACTTAGAATGGGACCGATCAAAGCAAATGATACCTCAAATGAGTTAATCCATGATGTCACAAATATTGGTACTTAATTGAAGTAGTAAGCAATTTCAATCTTAGAGAAAACTTTTAATTCATATGATAGATAAAACTATGTCTCTCAACAAATATGAGTATGTGTTGTCATCCCGAAATGACCATGTCAATATATTTAAGTGCCGGACACCTGGAGTGTCAAAACTTGACACGATGAGACACTTAAGTGCCAAAAGTTAGGAAAGTGACACTCAAGTGCCAAAATCGGAGCAAAATGGATTACTTAAGTGTCAATCCAGCCAAAATGTTGATGTGGCGATTTTCCAGCGAGTTAAGTGCAAAACGACGTTGTTTTGCATGCTGATGTGGCTAGAAAATGTAAAAATGACATCGTTTTGTCTCTAATGTGGTAAAAAATTAATTAAATTAAATTTGAAACTAAATTTATTTAACATATTTAAAAATACAAATACAAATATTAAAAAAAAAAAAATTGGGGGGGGGGGGGGTGGGAAAGGAGGCGATTGAGGGTTGAGCTCTCGCCACCGCCACCTCCCTGCTGCCACCGAGAAGGGCCGGCGATGGAGTGGGGGAGGGTTGGCCAAGGTCGCCGGCCCTTGGCTGACCGATAGTGAGGGCTCGCGAGCCCTCGTTGGATCTAGGTGAGGGCTCACGGGTCCTTGCCGCCTCCCTGCCGTCATTGGAAAAGGCTAGTGATGATGGGGGGAGCGTTGGTCGGGCCAATCGGCGGTGAGGGCCTGTGAGCCCGAGCCCATATTTGGGGCAAGGGCTCATAAGTCCTCGCCGCCGGTCGGCCAAGGGCCGGTGACCTTGGCCGACCCTCCCCTCTCCATCCCTGGCCCTTCCTAGTGGTAGCAAGGAGGTGGCGGTGGCGAGGGCTTAGCCCTTAGCCACCTCCCTTCCCCACCTCCCCTTTTTATATTTATATTTATATTTATTTTTAAATTTTTTAAATAAATTTAGTTTTAAATTCAATTTAATTAATTTTTTACCACGTTAGCACCAAAATGACGTCATTTTTGCATTATCTAGCCACGTCAGCTTGCAAAATGATGCCATTTTGCACACATTTCACTGGAAAATCGCCACGTTAGCATTTTGGCCGGATTAGCACTTAAGTGATCCATTTTGTTTCGATTTTAGCACTTAAGTGATCCATTTTGTTCCGATTTTAGCACTTAAGTGTCAATTTCCTAACTTTTGGCACTTAAGTGTCCCTCTGTACCAAATTTTGACCCTTGGGGCGTTCTTCCCAATATATTTTGTAATTATATAAGAGTTATACAACAATTGACCTTCATTACATCTATAAATGATGACTAGGCTGGTTGCCCCGATGAGCGAAAGTCTACTAGTGACTATTGCATTCATTTTGGTCCCAACTTGGTTTTCTAGAGTTCTAAAAAGCAACCAACCATTGCTTGGTCCAACACTGAATCGGAATACAAAGGGATGGCTAATGCAATATGAATTACTATGGCTACTTATTCATTGTGATTATGTAGGGGGCAATCTATTTGGCTACAAATCCCATCTTTCATGCATAAACCATGTTTGTGATTTAATAAAAAAGAAGCAATTGGAAATTCGCTTCATTCCTACACAGGTGCAGATGGTTGATGTCATGATAAAGCCTCCATCTATATCTCGGTTTTTTATTTTATGCAACTGGCTCATGGTGACTTTGCCACCATTTTGCTTGAGGGGGTATGATAGAGCAAATCTCCCATGATAGTGCAATCTTCCACAATCTATGCTAATCCCATTGATAGAGCCAATCTTCCACAATTTGTGCTAATTCCATTGATAGAGCAAATTTTCCACAATATGTGCATAAATATTGTAGATTGTAGATATTTCCACTCATGTAAATATTATAAATATAATACAAATTCCCATACCGATGAGTATGTGATCAAACTCAAATTCATACTCTTCACACTCCATGATCTTTCTTCTAAGTAGTAACTTCTCCTTTCAAAAGTGTTTTTGATTTCAGCCACCCCATTGGAGAATTTGATCTTCATACCATAACCATTCCCTCCAAAACTGTGCCTCTAGTCTTACTAATCTTAAATTTCAAAACAGATTGTTGACATTACCTTAATAGATATTGCTAGCATTTACATTAGCAACTTTTTGTGATTTGTTGTCATATTCTGACAACTGAATATATGGTGTTAATAGGTACTATGGTCATTTGATATATGCCGATCATCATAGTCATCACTTGCATTAGTACTCACACTATATGCACATGATTGCCTCTACCAGTCTCATGTGGTGCTCATGTGCCTACACTAGATAAGCCATATTTTGGGGGGTCAACAAAATAAAAAATGGAGGATAGGATGTTGCATATTCTCTTACAAAAAATGAATAGAGGCAAAAGGACATAGAGGAGCCAAGCACTAGAGGTTCGAGTCATGTCGGATAGTGTCCGTTAGTGTTAGCATATTGTCCTTTTTGTGGTAGGTTTTTAGATTGAACCACAAAAACTCCTCCATTACTATGCTTTGCTTTGTTTGTCATTAACCTTGAGTTTTGCCTTGGCGTTGCCAGCAGTACTTTGATGAATTGCCAAAAACATTCTTAGCATGAACAGGTACTTTCCTTGACCAAGAATTGGTAAGACTCAACGGTGCGTGTTTCTGACAAGTCCTTTGAAAGGTAATACAATCTAAAGTTGTTATGGCGGGCTGGTGAATGGGTAACTTCCGTTCAAGTTTGCAATCTATGCATATAATAGCATGGTTGGGATTTTTTGTTGCGCTCTGTTACAATGTGAGGGTTATTATGGCCATTAACACTAATAGGGTTATTATGGTCATTAAGTATTATTTAATGATAAAAAGTGTGAGACATGGAAAACCCTAATCAGTTTTCACGTTCTCCTCATTCCTTTTGTCAATTTCTACATCGCTCTATTTTCTTCTCCTATATTAATTTCTACATGGTATCAGGGCCACATCAACAAGCATCACTCAACCCAAGCCAATGTTGGCTAGCCCTCTCGAGTCTAGATTGATGCCAATGAGCATAGTTGGCTCAGATTTGGCCTTGTTGGCTTAGATCTGATGTCATCCAGCGTCATGCGGCCTTGTCCATCCATTCAAGATCTAATGCTGGTTGAGATCGCGCCCCTCCATGTAAGCTGATCCGATAGGTGTGGTTCTCTAAGGTTCACTCGTGTGTTTGTTGTTCTCCAGTTAAAAATAAATAAAATTGCAGCAACTTGTTTGATAGAGATACTAATCATGTTCATCACAAAATTGATTTGGATTAAGTGGTTTCTAGTTGGGCATAATTTATGATTTGGGTGTTTGTCTTGATGTAATATGATGAGTTGATTGAAGTATTATGGAGATTTTGGACTGTTTGAAACAAATCACGATAGTTTATTGAATTGAATTAGTTGGAGGGATTTGAATTTGATAATTGTGCTAAAAGTTATTGTGTTATATTGGTACACATCAAATTATGACAGAGAATAGAGATGTAGTAGCTAAGGTTGTGTCTACGTCCTCTAATCGTTTGACAGAGAAGAAGTTATAAGGGATCATCAATTTCCAACAATTGAGGAAAATCGTGTTATTAGTGTTGATTGGAAGAGAGCAACATAATCATCTAATAGGTAAAAGATATGCCTCTAATACAAATTGAGATACTGTGGATGCTAGAATTCTTGGTCAAATATTAAACTCCATGGAATCTCAAATTGCGGATTTGGTTACACATATTAATACTGTGAAAGAGTTGTGGGACTACTTGAATGTCCTTTATTCTAGAGAAAATAATCTTTCAATGATATATGAAGTGTCCTAGGGATTTTATAAGGCTGACAGAAAGGGTCGGCCACTTACTCAATATTTTGCTAATTTTGAACGGATGTATGAGGAGCTTAATTCTCCATTACCCGTTACTTCTAATGTCAAGGAAATACAAGAGCAACGAGAGCAATTGGCTGTTATGAGTTTTTTGGGAGGATTAGGGCAAGAGTATGATGCCATTCATTCCCAAATACTTGGAGGAGATAGGGTGACTTCACTCACTAAAACATTTGCTTGTGTTCTAAAGGGTCTCAAGTGAACCACCGAATGATGCATTTTCTATAGGTGAGAACTTAGCCTTGGCAACTCAAGGAAATCGTGGTGATAGTCGAGGTTGTGGTAGTGGTCGAAGTGGTGGTACCAGTCGTAGTTTTGTTAAAGGCCAACCCCCCTCTACTAGCAACACTTATAGTGACATAAGAGGCGATATAGGTTTGGTTCGAACTTGTCATTATTGTGGTTTATCTAGACATATTTAGAGATTCTATTATAAGTTTCATGGAAGGCCCTCTCAACAAGCTATAGCTAATGTAGCCAATGCAGTAGAATCTAATGCCTCTTCACAATCCACCGCGAGAGGAAAGTTGATCAGAATGTTGGAGGAGGAATTTGCTAGGTATAATCAACTCCAAATTCCCCAGCCGGTTTCACAGTCTTCCTCCACAGCTACTTTTGTTCAAACAGGTAATGTAAAAGCATGTCTTTCTTTTACCTCTCACCCCTTGGATTATTGATTCAAGTGCTACTGATCATATAACTGAAGTCTCAAGTATCTTTATTCACTTTCATGAGTCTATGTATAATGTTACATTAACTGATGGTTCTCTATCCACAATGAAGGGGATAAGCATAGTTCCCCCAACATCCTCCATATCTTTATCTTCAGTCATGTATCTCCCTAGTTTTCCATTCAACCTTATGTCTATCAGTCAATTTACCAAAGCATATGATTGTTCCGTAACTTTCTATACCGATTTTGTGTTTTTCTTGAAAATGAGGAAGACAATTGGTAAAGGACATGTGTCAGGGGAGCTATACTTGCTTGATGATACTACAAGTGTTGTTTGTTCCGCAGCTTTCCCACATCAGATTCATTGTCGTTTGGGCCATCCATCCTTGGAAAGTTTAAAGAAGTTAGATCCCCTGTTTCAATCTTTATATAGTCTTGAGTGTGAGTCATGTTAGTTTGAGAAATTGCACTGTATTAGTTATAATCCAAGAGTCAATAAATAGACCTCTCAGCCGTTTGTGTTAGTTTACTATGATATATGGGGTCATTGTCCTACTCTTTCTAAGTTGGATTTCAAGTACTGTGTTCATTTTGTAGATGACTATTCAAGAGCCACTTTGTGACAGCCTGAATTTTCAAAATTTGTTTTCAATTAAATAAATCGGGCATTTCATCGACGCGCCGATAGTGCTATTCTTTGAGTTGATTACTCATGAGATAACTAGACTATCTGAGGAAGCCATTAGGGATTTTAATACAATAGATTTAAGAATTCGACTAGGAATCGATTGCTCGACCATATTGATTTGCAAGGGTTATTACGGCACAGTCAAAAATCGATCATGGACCGGAAATAAGTCGATTCGATTGACATATGTGATTAGTGCGCGGGTGATTCCACCTAATTGCAAAATTCTCGTCAATCGGCACTAGACCAATTTTTCTATCATTTATGTAACCGGTTTCCATATTTGAAATATTGAGATTTTCAAGATAGTCGAGAGTCAACTATGTGTCGAAATGTACATTGTGACTTGAGATAAATCAGTCACAGGTTAATGGCACTAAAAATTCCTAAAAACTACCCGATAGGTTAAGTCACACTAAAATCACGTTGGATTGAAATTAACCGTGAATTTGAACCCAATTTCAATTTCATGTCACGATTAATTTTAGGAACGTTGACTCTTCCTCCAAAGAATTTTTGTAGATTCCAGGATTTTTACGGAAAATCGTTTCGGACATTGCAGAAAAATAGCAAAAATTCGTATGGGCTAAATTGAAGGAAATCTGGACTTCCAAGTTGAGCTTTTGGGTGTTGGGAACTTGCAGAAAATTGTACGGGATTTTCTTCATCGAAATTAGACCTCAATTTGGAGAAATCGGAGAGAAGTTGAAGCTCAATTAATGAAATTCGGAGCTATGGTTTGGAGGCTGTATTTTTGGCATTAATTTGAGCTCTTTATGGATTTAATTTGCTAGAAAGAAATAGGGGGACAAGCCATTAAATAAGTGGATAATTTATGGACTTTGTTTCCCCTTTTCTTCATTCCAATCCTCTTGGTCGAGCAAGCCAGCTACTTCCCAACGTCGCCACTCCTTTTTCATTTCTTTTAGTGCAACTCCTTCCACGCCAATCCTTTCTCTTCCTTCACGTTGTTGCTCCCATTTTTATTCTTTCCCCCTGCGTCTTCATCTCTATTTATCCTTTGCAACTGAAACCTCCCCCACTGAATTCCCAAGCTGCCAAGTCTTCATTTACTTTGGTCAAAGCCCACAATTCCACCGAGTTTTGTCTCTTCTCGGTTAAGCCAACAAACTCCCTCATTTGTTGACCATGGACTCTTCTCCTGCTAGCAACGCTTACGCAACTTCAATCCACCGAAGCCAAGCCAGCTGCTCCATGTCCGTCAACCCAGTCTTCCCCAGCTCCTGCTAACGTCCTCACCGAGTCAACAAACGATCGAGCTCCCCACCATTGTTGACTCCTTCTGCCAACAGCTGTGCCACACGTCAAAAACCAGCGCATGTCGAAATCACTCCTTCCTTCCGCCAACTCCAATCCCACCATTGAGCAGCCACCTTCCTCTATTCTTTACTCCGTCGGGCCATGCAGCTCATCAATCAGCCCAGTGGTCAAGCCTTTTGAGGCCCACAACTTTAGCCATAGCAGCTCCTTCGAGCTTTCTTAATCAGCCCGTGAATTCTAGCAGCCCATCAATTGAGCTCTTCAGCCCAGCCTAGTAGAATTCAGCCCATCTCAGCCCATCAAGTGAGCCCAAACCGTAGCCCCAAGCCTAAATCAAGCCCAGCAGTTGCTGTGGGCTTGCAAGGCCTTTTGGGCTTGGTCTAAGTGTCCACCAACGTCACCGAAAGTTCGGGTTTTCGCCGCCGTCGCGTCGTCATGGTGAACTAGTCTTCACATTAAACTGGTGAATTTAACTCACTAATCATCACTTAATATGTTAATTATGCTTAGGGGTTAATTAGTTTAGGCTAAGATGGATTATATGGTTAGATTATATTAAATTAGTGAATTTAAATTTTTTATCGATGCATGTTAGGTGGATAGTTAGTGCAATTAGAGTTTAGACAAGCTCTAGTATTTAACTAGAGTGGTTCGGTAATTTTCCGGGCCAATCTCGACTTTCAATTAGGCTTTATTGGGCTTAAGTCGTATTTATTGCATTTATTTATTAATTTTCGTAATTATTTAATTATTTATTTATTTTTGGGAAATTCAATTGGAATGGCCGATGATCGGAATTTCATGCTGATTGCAATCGTGCTTTCTATTTATTTAATTGGGTACCGATTTGTGAAAATTAAGTGTGATTAGTGAATATGGGGAAACATCCCAAAATTGAAAAATGTTGGTATTTGATGGGAAAATGATTGTGATAGGTTGTGAATTGAACCTAGAAAGCCGTCGAAGTATGGCTATACCAATTGGGCCAAGATTCGCCACTGAATTTGGAATTGATTGTACCCATTAGGCCGTGATTTGCCACCCGATAGAGATTGTGCCCATCAAGCCATGATTTGCCACCTAATAGAGGTCCTACCTAATTGGGCCGTGATCTGCTACCTAATAAAGGTTGTGCTTAGTGGGCCATGATTACTACCTAAGATAGGTTGTGTCCTTGGGACCGCGAATTATAGTTGAGAATTTTATAGACTGCTTGCTGAGCCATGATTGAGAATTGAGATTAAATAGTTGAAATGACTGGAGAGTGGTCCTATTGGCATGTAATCGACTGAGTCGATTGATTGTTAAATCGATCTGATTGATTGGATGATATGATTGTCAGTATCTGTTATTTGAACTGACTTGCAGGAAGGAACTAAGGCCAAAGTAAGTCCTTTGACTCGTGGTTGTGCTTAGGCAGGCCCTAGGACATATTTCATTCCTAATCGAGTCTTAGGAAGTAGAAATCATTGAGACGTCGCCTCATCCTATTGTAGGATAACATTTTCAAGTCCCTAGACGGCGGTCATGGAGAATTTGAAGTCCCGGAGTTTGGGGAAGTGAAGGAAACATAATCGGCAAACCTATCTAACTCGCTAGTCATAGGACAATCCCTTTTTTACTAAGCTGATATTTTTATAAGCAACATGATGTTGTAAATAAACCTGTGTATTTATAAAAGGTTGGTTTTTGTTTAAAAAATTTATGGCCCTACTTTCCTATTTCATTGTTTTATTGTTTAGGGATTTATATCCGCTTCCACATACGTACTAAAATCGAATGGGTCGACGATGCATTATGGGACATTGTTATTATATTGACCAAGTAGAGATGGACACGTGCTTGGAGGGTTAGGACGTGACACACTTGGCTATATCTAATGAAAAGTTGTTCTGAGTTATTTTCTATATTTTGTGCATTTGTTAACAAAGTATATACTTAATTTTCAGCTCCTGTTCATATTCTTTGAAGTGATAGTGCTAAAGAATATTTTTCTAATCCTTTTTTTCTGAATTCATGACGCAAGGGGGCATCCTTCATCAATTTTCTTGTTCGAATACACCATAGCAAAATGGTGTCGCTGAACGGAAGAACCATCACTTACTAGAAGTTGCTCAATCATTGATGTTTGAAATAAAGGTAGACAAATCTTTTTGGGTTGATGCTATCATGACCGCATGCTATCTTATGATGTCCTTTGTTCTTAAGGGTGTGACACCACACTCTCTTCTTTTTACCTTCGGAACCCTTGTTTCATTTGTCACCTCATATATTTGGTTGTGCTTGCTATATTCGTGACCATTGTCCAGGGCTTTTCAAACTAGACCCTTGGTCTCTTAAATGTATTTTTATGGGGTATTCCCGTACACAAAAGGGATATCGTTGTTACCGTCCTTCTTTGCATAAGTATTTCACCACTGCAGATTTTTTTTTTTTGAGCCGGCTATTTATTCTTATGAACCAATGGAGCCTCCTACAGTGGATAATGATTCCTTTACATATGTCATTATGAAACCCACTTCGGATTTGCCTCCAATCCCTCCACCAATTCACCATGTATACAATAGACATCATCAGCAGCATGTGGAGCCCCTTGCAGATGCACCTTCGCCTATTTTGTCTTCTCCGTCTTCTAAGTCTGAGGTAAGCCTATGACATACTGATCTTGATATCCCTATTGCTCATCGCAAAAGGGTTCGCAGTTGTACCCAACACCTTATTACACAATTTGTCACCTATTTTGGTCCATCTGCTTCTTTTCGAGCTAGTCTAGACATTATTGATAAACATCTTACTCCTAAAATTGTTGCTAAAGCATTATCTAGTCAAGGTTGGAGGACAGCTATGGAGGGGGAACTAATGGCACTTGACCAAAACAAGACTTGGGACTTGCTCCTCTATTTGAAGGAAAAACTACAATTGGATGTATATGGGTGTTCACTATTAAGGTTAATCCTGATGGTTCTATTGCTCGCCTCAAGGCTAGATTGGTTGCTAAAGGTTATGCACAGGTTTATAGGGTTGATTATGGTGATACTTTCTCTCCAGTGACTAAGATAACCTATGTTCGTCTTTTATTTTTGTTGGCTACTTTTGCTTGTTAGCCTCTTTTTCAGCTTGATGTTAAAAATGCATTTCTTCATGGTGATTTAAATGAAGAAATGTATATGGAGCAACCACCTGGGTTTGTTGCTTAAGGGGAGTCTGGTCATGTTTGTCGTTTGAAGAAATCTTTATATGGTTTGAAGCAATCTCCTATAGCCTGGTTTGGGAGGTTTACAGAATTGGTGCTCCGGTTTGGATTGTTTAAATGTAGTGGAGATTATTTTATGTTTTACTGGGTTTCAGGAGCTGGTCGGATATTTCTTGTAGTTTATGTGGATGATATTGTCATAACTGGAGATGATTCTACAAGAATTGATGAATTGAAATTGCATTTGCAACAATAGTTTCAAACAAAAGATTTGGGACGACTTAGATATTTTTTAGGTATCAAAGTGGCATAGGCAAAGAAAGGTATCCATATCTCACAACATAAGTATGTTTTGGATTTGCTTAGAGAGACGAGTATGTTAGGAGCAAAACCCTTAGATACACTCATGGAAGCTGGCTCAAAATTAATGACAAATGAAGGCGAACTATTGAATGATCCAAAACGGTATCTAAGGCTTGTTGGAAAATTGAATTATTCAACTGTCACTCGACCCAATATTTCCTTTTATGTGAGTGTTGTGAGTCAATTTATGTCTTCTCCTCATACCTCTCATTGGGATGTTGTAGTCAGAATTTTGAGATACTTGGAGAAAACTCCAAGTCGTGGTCTTTTCTTTGGTGATCATGGTCACAAAGGAGTGGAAGCATTTTCAGATTCTGATTGGGCTGGGTTTCCTATAGATAGAAGGTCTACATCGGGTTACTACACTTTTGTGGGAGGAAACCTAGTATCTCGGAAGAGTAAGAAGCAAAATGTTGTGGCTAGATCCAATGCGGAATCAAAATATAGAGCTATGGATCAAGCTACTTGTGAATTAATTTGGATATGTCAGCTATTAGTTGAACTTGGATTTGAAGATCCTACACCAATGAAGCTGTGGTGTGATAACCAGGCAGCAATCCATATTGCTTCAAATCCAGTATTCCATGAGCATACTAAGTATATTGAAGTTGATTGTCATTTTACCCATGAGAAGCTTCAGGCTGGAGTTATTTCTACTAGTCATGTTAGGACTAGTAAGCAATTAGTTGATATTTTCATCAAGCCTTTAGGAAGTAGTAAGGTTGAGTATATTTGTAACAAGCTGGGCATGCTTGATATCCTTGCTCCAGCTTGAGGGGGAGTGTTACAATGTGAGGGTTATTATGGTTATTAACATTGATAGGGTTATTATGGTCATTAAGTATTATTTAATAATAAAAAGTGTGAGATGTGGAAAACCCTAATAAATTTTCACGTTCTCCTCGTTCCTTCTATCAATTTCTACATCACTCTCTTTTCTTCTCCTATATTAATTTCTACACACTCAGTATGTAGAGAACTGTATAAGAATGTCACTTTTTGTGGAAAAGTAAAAGTGTTTAATTTTTGGCATGTTAAATATATTTAGATGAAAATACTTTTCTATGACGAAATTTCAGAAATCTAATTAGGTTTTGGAAAAAAAAAAAAACATGTTTTACATATGTAAAAATGTCTCAACCGATTCAAACGGTTATTATTCTATCACATACCATGAAACTTACTTGGAAGTGAGTTTTGGAGGTTTTGGCGTAAATTCCTAAAATAAATTCAAGCTTTGAGAATTTGGAATAAAATCAATCTAAGGACAATTTGGAGAGAAATTTTTTATATAATTCTAGGAAGTTGTATTTATTTTACTAACTTGTAAAAAATCTTGAGCTATTTGTATGTGTGACGGTCCATGAACCTAAGACAAAAGCTTTGAGGGCCCTTCAATTATTTGACTTTGTGAGGTATGGAGTAAGTGATTTTTAATTCCTCTATGCTTTATTAATAAATTGCATGGCATGTTTTATCTTGAACAAAACTTATATATTAATACATGGCAGGCATTTTTGGATATGCAAAAAATAAATTATTTTGTAGCATGCTATTTCTCAAAAATTTGATTAGACATTGGATAATTTTGGCATCGTGTAAAGTTGCTCGGAAAGCATTTAGACGCTAGCATATTGGATTGTGATTGGTTCTTACGGCTCAATCAGTCTCCGTAGCAAGATAATGCACAAATTGGTTTTGTTTCGGGGCTTAATTATGGTCGCGTGACTTCTAGGGCTTAAATATGGCCAATTTTGATTTTCAGAGCTTAATCATAACCGACATTTTTTTTTTTTTTTTTTTGTGTGATCATATTACCACACGAAGTGTGACCATAAAGATTATTGACATGATTTGTAAAAATGATATATTTTTTTTTTACAAGTGTAAAAATGATATTAGCCATATTATATGTCTATGTTGTGATTTACAGGAAGAGACATGTAGTTTTCATGACTATTTCAGGATTTGTACTGGAGTTACATTCACAACGTGTATTTTTATGTTTGTATTTATTGTTGTAATCAGCGTCACAGTGGAAGCAGATCGGAATTTTGCAATTATGTCGGGAGTTATAGAAATCGATCGAAATAAAACGAGGAACAATAAAAGAAAATAACACTGGAAATTTATGTGATTCGATCCGAATATCGGAACCTACGTCTACGAGGAGAGCCAGCAAATCAATTCACTATAAATTAAAAAATTACAGAATTACAATCATTCATGCACTCAAATATTTCTCAGCCTTACTTTATATCCGATATCCACAGCATTTAATAACTCAACTCACTGGACTCCGACTCCGCACAAATCTCTATGAGCTTACGTCTCTCGCTCTCGGTCTCTCGAGCTCTTTTCCTTTCGCTCTCTCTGCCGAGCTCTGTTCTTTTTGCTCTATCTTGAGATTCAGATGTCTTCACCTTTTATCGGTTGCAAAGGAAGAAACAAAACAAAATAAACTAGTACTCGACGATTGTCAGAACGGTGCCGATCTTCAAAGCATGCGCCTCCATGCATTAATGATAGCGTGTGAGTGAATGACCAGCATGCACTGACACACACGTAGAATAACTTCTGCCTTCCTTCTTTCTTTATTCTGCCATCCCTCTTTCTTTATCAATAAAAAACAAGAGAAGCCCACAAAAAGGAAACCGTGAAAGAGGGAATTCGGCGCCTACAAGTGCTGACAAACTTGTTTTGTGCGAGCATGCATGCACATGGCCATGTGCATGTATTTAATGACGTAGAAGAAATTGGACAATCAACCCTTCAGCCTTATTTCATGCTGACAAAGAAGAATCCGATGGATTGTAGCCTTCATTTCCAACGTGCATCGCAGATCGAGGGCGGGATTCCTTCGGCTCGTACCTTGCACCATTTTTTATCAAGTGCTCCGCGCACGTTCTTTCTTATTTCGGCATGAAAATATTTTGTACATTTGTTATTTGATCCCATCGGAGTGGCGATTGTCACTCATTAAGCTGTGATCTTGCTCACCACTTTTTTTTCTTTTTTTTTTTGGTTATATCATTCCAAGTCATGGGAAAGAGGAATTGGCAAACGAGGACATGCTCTAGAGCATTATAGGGGACATATTACAATATCTATCTTATTTAAATAAATTCTATTAAATTGAGATTTGTGAAATTTTCTTTGACGATTATTTGCATTTTTTTCAATTTCGCAAATACAAGTTTGGGATAATTATCATGTGAGGCTTTTGTTAAAAAATTGCCGAGCCAAAGGATATTTGCTTCTAACCAACAAAAAAAAAATGATATTAGCTGAGGTAGCTTACTCAATAAAAATAATTCCAACTCAATATCAAAAGAACTAAAAAATTATTTCCTTTTTTTCTTTTTTTCTTCCTAGCTATAGTATGTTGTCATGTTGATGATGTCGCGGCAAAAGTACACCCCAAGTGCTAAAACTTGACATGATGAGGCACTTAAGTATCACTTTTTTGGAAAAAAAATGGGATACTTGAATGCCACATCTAGCAAACCTCAAAGGAAATCTTATGTGACAATTTTTATTAATTTTGCTCATCCACATAACTCATCAGAGAATTGACTTAGCAAAGAAACGCAAAACCGATGTTACTTTGGTGTGGATTTGAATTTTAATCTAAAAAATTAATGAAATTAAATTATAAAAAAAAAAAATTAATTATTATTATTATTTTTTAAAAGGAAGAGGAAGAAAGAAGATGATCAGTTGTAGGTGGTTGAGGGCTCAGCCTTCTCCGCTGCAGCCTTTCCACTCTCACTGAGAAGGGCCAGCAACAGTGGGAGGAGGGTTGGCCGGGGTCACCGAGCCCTAACTAGGACTACAACCCTAATTGACCGGAGGCGAGAGCCCGCGAGCCCTCGCCTAGATTTGGGGCGAGGGTCAGCGATCCTCACTCGATTGGGCCAAGGGCCACCACTAGCTAGGGTCGATCCAAGTGAGGGCTCGTGGGCCTTCCTTTCGATCGGCCAGGGTCGCTAGCCCTTGGCCAAGGCCCGGCGACCTCGATCGATTCTCCACCCACCTTCATCAGCCCTTCCCAATGACGACGGGGAGGCAACAACAAGGGTTGAGCCCTTGCCGCTTGCAATCTCTCTCTCTCTCTCTCTCTCTCTCTCTCTCTTTTTTTTTTTTTTTTAATAAATTTAGTTCTTAATTTAATTTTGTAACATCCCGAGTCCTACTGTGTGATATTGTCCGCTTTGGACACTGAGTTCTCACGGCTTTAAAACGCGTCACACATATTAAGGGACCCAAGCCATTATAAATTGGCCCAAGACTCTCTCCCTAGGCAATGTGGGACAGGGACCCCTTCCTTGCGCACGTCCGGGGACCGAGACGCGGACGCACCACCATCCCTCCTCCCCGCGCACCGCCGCTCGGGCCGTCACACTCTCCCCCCCTTGGGAGCATAGCGCCCTCGCTGTGGCCCCACACGCGGTCGGGAGTCCGCTCTGATACCATTTGTAACATCTTGGGTCCCACTGTGTGATATTGTCCGCTTTGGACACTGAATCCTCACGGCTTTAAAACGCGTCACACATATTAAGGGACCCAAGCCATTATAAATTGGCCCAAGACTCTCTCCCTAGGCGATGTGGGACGGGGACCCCTTCCTTGCGCACGTTCGGGGACCGAGGCGCGGACGCACCGCCATCCCTCCTCCCCGCGCACCGCCGCTCGGGCTGTCACAAATTTAATTTAATTAATTTTTATATTAATTATTTACCCACATCAGTAGCAAAATGACGTCATTTTTGCACTTGTCTCATTTTGGCTAGATTTTCACGTTGTTGGCATTTAAGTGAGCTATTTTGCTCTAATTTTGACACTTACGTGTTATTTTTCTAACTTTTAATACTTAAGTGACACTTAAGTATTCCTCCGTACCAAGTTTTGGTACTTCAAGTGTCCGACTCTGATGTTGTTTGTTGTTTCACTCGCCACTTCAATTGTCACCTCAATCCACCGTCCACCAACTGTGCCGCCCTACCACTTCACTTGTTTCGTTGCCATCACACCTGGCGTGGTGTGTTTTCCTATGACCTGACCTCTTTGCCACCTTGGACCGAGCTTGCATTTCACCTCCACCTATGAATGAGAAAATATTTGGTGCATCTTATCCGTCAACATGGCAAATAAGAAGACCCTCAAGAACGCGAAATGTGCCGGTGTGGGACCCATTTTGCAAACTCTTATGTGCTCTCTCTTCTCGCTGCACACTCTTTCTTCTACGTTCCCGGCACAATCTCTCTCTCCTCTCTCCTCCTACAGTTGAGGCTGTATGTACGCCTCCCTCTCTCCCCCAAAAAGAACTCCTCTATCCCCAACAAACAAGAAGAGTTGCACAAAAACAATCGTTTAGAGTATTTTTATATTCATATTTAAAAGTCGATTGAGTTCTCGTTTCGATTCTGATGGCCATTTTTTTATTTGTGGGTTTCCATATGTTTTCGATCTGAGCCATTTCAGGTAGCTTCTGCCTTCATTGGCGCTAGGAGCCGGGGCTTCATGGAGGGGTGTGGGCTCTCCACCTCAGAGAAAATATTAGGTGCGCCCGGCGCTCCACGTCACCGTGCGCCCCGCCCAATCAGGATGCGACACGTGTCTCCACGTGGAGCCGGGTCCCGCTTTTTCTTTTAGTCAAATTTTTGCCGCGTCCTTCTCTCTCTTCATTAATGGCCGCGTCCTTCTCCCGCCCTTCGCATTTGAAGTGCCCTTTCTCTTCTGTCTTCTCCCGCACGAAGTCTCTCTCACTAAAATCTTTCTCTGCCTCCTTCGACACCGACGATCAGCACCGGCCGAGCGCCTTCCTCGTCCGGCGGTACTCGATCTTCGCCGCCGCCACCGCCGCCTCCTCGCCGCCGTCGCAGCTCCCGCTGGCCTCCAAGATCCAGACCGGCTTCGAGCCGCGGAAGTCGTTGTCGACCTCCGCCTCCTTCGACGACAACGACCAGCACCGGCCGAGCGCCCCCTCATCCGGCGGTACTCGATCTCAGCTGGCCTCCAAGGTCCAGAGCGGCTTCGAGCCGCGGAATTCGTCGTCGACCTCCACCTCCTTCGATGCCGACGACCAGCACCGGCCGAGGGCCCCTCGTCCGTCGGTACTCGACCTCCGCCTCCTTCGACGCCGACGACCAGCACCGGCCGAGCGCCCCCTCATCTGGCGGTACTTGATCTCCGCCGCCACCGCCTCCTCGCCGCCCTCGCAGCTCCCGCTGGCCTCCAAGGTCCAGAGCAGCTTCGAGCCGCGGAAGTCGTCGTCGACCTCCGCCTCCTTCGACGCCGACGACCAGCACCAGCCGAGCGCCCCCCTCGTCCGGCGGTACTCGATCTCCGCCGCCGCCGCCTCCTCGCCGCCCTCGCAGCTCCCGCTGGCGTCCAAGGTCCAGCGTCTCGCGGACAATGTCCAGGTTTTTCCGAAACGCTCCGATCGTCTCGCGCTCTATTTTGGCTCCCGATTGAGTTGGGGATTTGACTATTTCGAATTTTTGCTTCTTGCTTCGGTTGATTCCTTCTCTGTTGCCGAGCTCTGAGAAGAGCGATTTCTGGATGCAGCTTGCTAGGCAGGATTACTTGGAGCTGAGACAAGAGGCGAGTGAACTGCAGCAGTATTCCAATGTCGCATCCTGATTGGGCGGGTGTGATTATTGATTGGGCGGGTGTAATTAAATGAGGATAATTTAATACTTAACTTTACAGGAGGCTGGACCATATAATGGCAAAACTGTAACAGTACTAGAACTCCTTTCGATCATGGTTTGTCACGTCATGCTTCTTTCATTGCTAGAAGAGTCTATGGGAATTCTTTGGTCACGTAATCCTTTTCCGCCATTTTGATTGCTCCTCTGTGTAGGAATATTTCGTCAAACAATCTTAAGGGTTCCATTCCAATTGAGCTTTCCCGAATTTGGGTATTTAGATACCCTGTAAGTTTAGAGTTCTTTAGTTTTATTTATTGCCCATGGTCAACACGCTTGGATTGTTGCTTATTTGTACTTCTACGCAGGGATCTCTCTAATAATAAGCTCAGTGGTTCTATCCCATTTTCTCTTGGTGACTTGGAACATCTGCTAAAGCTGTGAGTGTCATAAACTAGAAAACAACGGTCACATGGAGATGGGAGGTATCATCTGATCTTGTGCTAACTTCAGTGTTTTTCTCTTTGCAGGAATCTTAGCAGAAATCATTTGACAGGATTTATTCCTGCTGAGTTTGGCAATCTGAGAAGCATCATGGATATGTGTAAAACCTATTATCTTAGTTGCCGTAATTTCCTTTTGAAGACTGAGAAATTCCGGAGTCTCTAATTTAAGCCTCTATGTTGCAGAGATCTTTCAAATAATCATCTATCAGGCTTGATCCCTGAAGAACTTAGTCAACTTCAAAGCATATTCTCATTATACGCATTCACTCCCTTTGATAGGCCTTTGATGGTTTTCATAATATTCCTAAACTGGGATATATTTGGTGCTTGAGATTGTTATTCACAAATTCTTCGTTGTTTGAGCTTATTCATTTGTCTTAGCTGCCTATTCTCCAACCCACATATTTGACAAACATGAATGTCAGATGCTTATTGATATTCTAAGCTCTTTTTGCATGTTTGTTTTATTCCCCTAGTCAACAGGGATAGACTCACCTAGTGACCTATACCTGTGCCCTAATGCCTTAAAACCCGGTACTATTAGGCAGAAAGCCTTATGGCTTTCACGTCACTTATGTTCACTGCTGTTTTGCTCAAAACATTTGCTAGCTCACCTTGCAATTGCTATTGTAGTTCTGAGTGGTTCATTCATGTCACCTTTTGTCGTGTTGTCATGTCGGTGTCGGGTGTGATTATTGATCATCACAATTGAGATCCTCATACTTGGATGGCTTGTGACGTAACTTCTTGGTGCCGCTGAGGGGCTTTCGTATCTTCACCATGATTGTAGTCCACGTATCATCCCCAGGGACGTGAAATCATCAAACATTCTACTCGATAAGGAATTTGAGGCACATCTCACTGATTTTGGGATTGCAAAGAGCTTGTGCACAACGAAGTCCCATACTTCTACATACATAATGGGGACCATTGGCTACATAGACCCAGAAAATGCCCGCACTTCTTGCCTCACAGAGAAGTCAGATGTCTATAGCTATGGAATTGTTTTACTGGAGTTGTTGATTGGCAGGAAAGCAGTGGACAATGAATCCAATCTCCCATCACCTGGTTTGTCTTTTGTCCAAAATCCTTGACTACCTCCTGTTTTTCTTTTGGTTCATAACTCTTACATGAACGAGACTGTTGCGAGTAGCGGATAGCCGAATCTTAACATGTTCTTTGCATGCTCTGTGAGGAAAGGCAAGGTTGTCATTCCCTGCTTAGAATTCTAGGGCTCTGCATGTTTGGTCGATCTTTGCAGTTTCATTGTTCACAATAATGACTACTTTTTTTTTTTTTTTTTTTTTGGGGCACACAATAATGACTACTTGCATAATGCAAAATAAGTACATCTCGAGATTTCTCTAATATAAATTGCTTTGGATTCTCATTAGATCTTATCCAAAACTGCAAGCGATTCGGTAATGGAAACGGTTGATCCCGATGTCACTACCCCATGTAAAGATCTCAGAGCGTTGAAGAAGGTTTTCCAACTTGCTCTCTTGTGCACTAAGAGGCAACCATCGGAACCCATGCATGAAGTGGCTAGAGTCCTCGGAAGCCTATTGCTGTCCACAACCCCACTGAAGCAGTTATCTGCGGTTGTCCGCTTTGCTCCCGAGCACAAAGATCGCTAGTTACATGGACGAGTATGCAAATTTGAAGACTCTGCACTTGGTAAATTGCTCAGCCATGAGCACCTCGTATGCCCAACCCTTCCGTAAATTTGGTGAGGTGATCTCTCAGAACTGCAACTTGGACCTTGAAAAGTCGGCTTAAGTAAGGATGGGTAGGCTTTTAGGTGGGATGGAGGCAAAGAGGGAAAATGTATATAAATATGTGGAACTCGACTCTCTCTTGTTAGCATGCTAGTTTTTGTACTTCTCTAGTTAGTATCAGCTTTCTAGCTGAAGTGAAAAGGTTGAACAAACTCACTGATACTGATAGGTCAAATGGGGTTGTGCCCCGATTCTAAACATAAGCGTTGTGCTGTGTTGAAGTACATGATACTAATTTTTTCACATAGATGTAATTAGTTGTCGAGTACTCTTTGCTCTGATGTTACAAAGTACCAATGAATGGATGCAGTGCAAAATAGATCAAGGATCGTTTGCCAAGTGATTTTGGTACATAGTGGAATACACAGCATCTAAATCTGGTTAGAAGTACCGACTTAAGGTTAACTCAGGTTATACCACTTCAAGAATCTTCCTTTCCAAATTTTCTAGTAAAAGTCTTGGGTTCTGATTCAGCAGAAAATACACGATCATCTGAAATGGACTACTAACTTTTATTTGATGCAAGTGAACATATATACATACTACCAGTCCATCGTCCCGCAAAATACATGGGCAAGGGCTTTGCACATCAGATGTGGCTTTGCCCTTGCTCGCTTCGTAGTTTTGCAACAACCTATTATCCTCGTGGAGAAATAAGTTACTTAGTACAAGTGGAAGATGTATTAAAAACCTGAATAAAAACCATACACCCCCCAAACGCAAATGAACCTCGTGGGTATGAAACCGAACTAGGCCGAGCACAATCTACAGATCTCAAGCTAAATCCTCGGGGTCAGCTTTTTCAGTCATTGAGTCTTCACTCGCGGAACTAAAACTCTCTGAGTTGCACATAGCAGCAACCTTTAAAACAATGCGCCGTTGCTCAAGGTGAGCGGTCTTCTCTTAGATATCCCCACCACGTTGCTTCCCAAGGAAAAATTGCGGCTTCTGTCCAACATGTGACTGGATGCGAAGATATTTCTACGCCTTCTGCTGTAAGCATTTTTCAATTTTACGATCTCTTTAACAGATGAAGAAATAGAAGCATTTGCTAAGCTCGTGAAAGATTTTCACTTGCCATCATAGAACTTCGATATGCCCCTCCTGCAAATATTCAAAAGCAACCATAATCAATGGCACATAAAGGACAGTATATCTTCACGGATAGTAAAGGACCATTTCAACTCAAACTTTTCCCCCGTGTTTGAGAAGATCAACTCAAGTCGAAATTTTTTTTCACGTAAAGCAATCATTTTGACATCAAGTATACAAACGCAGTCGCTTATCTCGGCCCTAACCTAACAAATCTAACCATCAATGAACTCCAACTCCAACCTTTATGAGGAAAAGAGCAACCAAATCTGATAATCCCATGATAAGTGGAATTTGAAAGACATTCAACAGGTTATGAAGCAACATCATAATGCTACCTCCGGCCACAGGACTTCAAGGCAAGCCATCACATTGTCCTAACTTAGTGTTCTTTCCCAGAAGATCTCTAACCCTAGTTCATGTAACGACCAATCAAAATTTGCTTCAATCAGATGAAATTGAAGCATCGCGACACGGGTATCTCCCTACGATCACGCATGAACGAGCATCCACTCCATAGATTGATCAACAACCTTTCTAAATATAACAAGAAATCAAACAGATACAAGGACAATCCAGGAAACATCCTTCCAAACACCACCGACACAAGAATCTCAACAAGCATGAGACTCGCAGCACAAATTGATCTAGACCCCCAAACCCATCCTCGAGTAAAAAGCCCCAGTAAGAGAGAACCATTAAAGATACCAAATTTTAACTCGGGAGCTCCGATCCAATGACCTCATAGTAAGTTGGTCAGAACAAAGTCAAAGAAGCAAGCTTATGAGACTACAAGATAGAAGCAAACAATGAGATTTTCATCTTTATAATGTAGCTAAAATGTTCACTTGGAGGTGTTGCATGTGATTAAATCCTTGTGAAACTCAATCGGAGTTCTAAAAGCACATTCGGAAGTATTCCCAACCTTCACAAACTCCTGAGGAACGACCTTTCTCATAAATTTGACCCCTGACCACTTTGTTGGGTACTACATCTATATGAGACATGGTCTTCCCCAACAAAAATTTATCGTACCTAAATGTCAGGCATCTCTCCTCTTAATAATTTCACCTGGAAGAATTTGATCTTCCATAGGTTTACCCAAACCAAAGCTGACAACAAGAAAATAAAGGCCTAATTCAATTCTGGCATGACTTCAGGAAAGTAAAGTTAAAAAAGAAATACCCAAATGAGAGGAAAATAAAGGGTTTGACTGTCTAAGCTGATAAGAAAACATACAGGCAGACTGTAAAGACAGTTTCAACCAGAAGAATATTCCATGATTTAACACAGTTGATGAGGAAACTCTTTTGGCTTGCAGGGTAGCTGTGAAGTAGTTACCAAGCTTGGGATGCTGAACTGAAATAGCCACAAATAGATTGTCCCCGGGAGCATTTGCTTTTATACTCCAATTCCCAAGCATGTCCTGCAATTACTTTAAGCAAGATAAAGTGTAATAAGTTTTTCTTCCTAAAAGATCCGAAAGATAAGAAAAGATACCGAATGAGAAAGTACATGCTATTTTTCAAGGAAAAGGTTGGTGCACTGTGCAGATTGCAGACACTTCTTCAAGATTTAAATTGACTTGACTATTTTCAAGATTAAGTGAGTGAGAACAATCATATAATGGGAGACAGTATCCATAATCAGAAGTTGGAAATCCTTACATAAATTTCGGCATGTGGATAGGTCTTCCATAAAGTTTTAAAATATTTCCAGCCAACAAAGGGTGAGGTTATATCTGGCAAGTCAGCTATTCAATATGTGTCAAGCTGGAGTGCCAAACATCCGTAAGTGGAAAACTTTTCTGATCTGCTATATTTTATTTGACATGCTAGTAGGGAGGCACATGACGGGCTTTGGAGACCACAATTATGAGAAGGGACATCATATTCACTCTCCATTAAGCAATAGAGCTTTTCTGATTCATGCACCAAATCTCATACCTACATAGCATGTGGATATTTAGCTCATAGGGAGATAATATTCAGTGGGAGCATGTTTGAGAGAGAGAGAGAGAGATAGAGAGAGACCATAGTGTGCGTCTTTCCTGAGTTACTTTGTCCATAAGCAAATATTGACACATTAAATCCATCCAAAGCTGATTGAACCAATGGTTGAACATCATTAAATATATTAGCTGCACATGCACCAGTCCTACTGTAAGATAACAAACCTCCACACAAACCAGCCATGTAGCTAGTATATACCAAAAAAATTTTCAAATGATGCCTGTTATGTAACAAAATTAATCATTTTCTAGTTCACCCTGTCCAACATGAGGTCCATACACCCTATCAAATTCATAATCTTTCTTAGGTTTGGTACTGGTCCCATTACCAGTGTCGACACGGATAGTAAGATCATCTGGGAATTCTACAGCAGAGGGACCTTCATCTTCAAATAATGGTCTCGAACGACAGAATACCTTTATGTTCCCTGAAATTAAAAGCATCTTCAAATCATCATAGGAAAGAAAATACCCATAAATTTTTGACCAAAAAACTTCTGTACAGCCTCAAAAAGGGAGGACTGGAAATTGAAGAGAAGAGCTGTTGAAACAAATTATTATAGTAAGAGAAGAGAGCACACAAAGAACAAAGGAATTCCCTATCTTGATCGATTGCTGAACGTATGGAAAATAACCAATTGAACTATACTCCCTCAGCAACTAACTAACAAATAGCCCAACTTCTAAACCAAACAGTTAATTAACATGTGTGCACCTCCTGCACTCATAGCCAACTAAATGACCTAGCGCCTAGAAGGAGCTTCACAAAAACGATAATCTGAAAGTTTCCAGGGACAAAGAAAGACCAAATATTTAGACTGAATGCACTAGACATGGAATAAAACAAAATCCTCAACCAATTATCATTCTTGAGGATACATTCTATGGAAGTATTCCCTATTTTCACCTCTCCTTACATATGCAAAAATATGAAATTTCAATTACCTTATTGACTTTTAAAATGAAAACACCTCGGTTCACTTATGGTAGGCTTGTTAATTATAATTATTTTCCTAGAGCAGGATCTTCAAACACCAACGAGGTTAATCACTCACAAGACATGATGTCCCAACTTTATCACTTATGCATATGATATCATGGAACCTAGCAGACTGGAATTCTTTCAACCAGGATGAACTTCCATGAAGAGAAGGCAATAAAAGTGAAGAAAAAAACACGGAGAAAACCTTGGCTTTGGTGTCTTGTGTATCAACAAGTAACAGCAACCTACCTGATTTCTCCAGTGAAAGCTCCACCTTTCCCAGTCCAAGAGTTTTGAGAAGCTATCTCAATCTGTGGTGTTAATGAGTTCTTAACCTGGTCAATGTATACAAAGGGAGGTGCCACAACGACATCTGCACAGGCCACAAAAGGAATATCAGGCAACATGAACAGTGCATAATTAAGGCGAACATATGTTAATTTCAGTTTAGCAGAGTGCATGCGCGCACGCGTGTGGCAATGCCCTTGATTATCAGCTTCTTACCCATCCACTTGCTACAAGTTACTAGCAGGCAATAAGCCGCCAACTACAGCCATAAAAGAGAAGCAAAAGATGCTTCCCAATAACTCCATCTAATGCATTTAACATTATACTAGTGATAGTCAATCTCAAAAAGGATGGACACATAAGCATCATTTATCAACTCCATGGGAGAGATAGTCAAATTTTGCTGTATAGGTAGATATAATTACCGAGACAATAGTCTCGAACTCCAATTTTTAGACAATAAATTTTGCTGTATAGGTAGATATATATGCATATATATTTCCTGATAAAAGAAAAGGCCAACAACAGCTACTCGCACTAGCCTCAGTACCTTATGGGTAGCGGCAACTGGCGAACTCTACAATCTGCACAGATCATTTGTTTTTTAACAAATCGAACTAAACAATGAAAGACAAGAAGCTCTACCGCATTCCTGCCTTCTTTCTGATAACTAATCTACTATGAAAGATGTCTTCACAACATGTAACAAGCAACTGCACAACACGCGCTCAAGGGTATCCAAGCACAAGCACTGCACACCTTAGCTGCAAAAAAAAAAAAATTAAACAAACAAACCACTTCCCGCGACCTCAATCCCTCGTCCGACAACACAGCCCGACCCCACAAGACGACAAAAATTAGATTGCGACCAAACTGTTCACGCTCCATCATCTTCCTCGGATCAAACAACCCCCCCCCCACCCCCACGGGAACGCCCGGAATCATTGCGATCGAGACGCATCCACTCAAACGATCGAAATTTCCACGGCTAGCGAAGCTCCAAAGCAAAAGACATCAAACACGAGAGGAGAAGGGGAAGGCGAGGAACCTGAGGAGGAGCCAAGAGGCCTGGGTGGTAGAGCGACTGCTGCTGGAGAAGGGCTCGCTGCATCAACACCGGCTGCTGCTGCTGCTTCTTCTTATAGAACTGTTGGTTCCACCTCCCCAATGCTTTGAAAACCAATCCTCAATCCTTGCTGGACGCGCCCGGTGAGCTTTTGGGTGTCGGCGATCACCGAGGAGGCACACGCGGAGAAGGTTAGAGCTTGGGACGCAGCCACGACCGGCGGGGCTCTTCGGACCGAGTAGCACCTGGTGGTGACAGCGGAGGCGATCGAGCTTGGAGGCAAGCAGCGGGCTTTTGGGTGTCAACGCTCGCCGAAGAGGCCAAGGCAGAGATGGTCGGGACCCAACCACGATCGGCGGCGTTCTTGGGAGTGAATGGCTCTTGACGGCAACGGCAGAGGTGGCCAAGCTAGGAGGCGACCGGCAGAGGTGGCCAAGCTCGAAGGCGACCGGCTGGATTTTGAGCGTACGCGATCGTCGAAGAGGCCGAGGCAGAAATGGTCAAAGCTTGGGACCCAAACACGACCGGCGAGGCTCTTCGGAGCGAGTGGCTCCTGGCGACGATGGCGGAGGCGGCCGAGCTCGGAGGCGACCAGCGGGCTTTTGGGTGTCCGCGCTCACCTTAGAGGCCGAGGCGAAGATGGTTAGAGTTCGGGACCCAGCCACGACCGGAAGAGTTCTTCGGAGCGAGTGGTTCCCGACGGCGACGGTAGAGGCGGCCAACCTTGGAGGCAACTGGCGAGCTTTTAGTCGAGAGAGATGAGGTTGCAGGTTTCATGGAGAAAAATGCAGAACGAAAAATTTTGAAAGAGAGCGCGAGGGGAAGGGGAAGGGACGGCTTGCGTGCAAATAGGAGAAAAGGACGCAGTCATTAATGAAGAGAGAGAAGGACGCGGCAAAAATTTGGCTAAAAGAAAAAGCGGGACCCGGCTCCACGTGGCGACACGTGTCGCATCCTGATTGGGCGGGGCGCACGGTGACGTGGAGCGCCGGGCGCACTCTCTAGCTCTGTGTGTGCGTGGACCCCACACCCTTCGAGATGCTCACCCCATTGGCAGCCGGAGCGGCGGCAGGGTGAAGGAGGTCAGAGTAGGGGCCTCGTAGTGGCACCACTGTGCCCTCCGACGGCCTGGCCGATGGGGAAGCTCTTGTGGCAGATCAAGCACTCACGCGCCTTTCTAGACACGTCAAAGGAGGTGGTGGCCGCGGAGGTCAAGGTGGTCCACTATTTGTCCGCGCTAGTGAAGAGAGAGCGTGCTAGGGAGAGAGGAGAGAGAGAGGGCTTGTAAGGGAGGTAGAAGAGAGAGAGAGCATGCGGTGAGAAGAGAAGAATTTTCAAAGTGGGTCCCACAAGCGACTGTGTGTTGCATTCTCGAGGATTCTTTTATTTACCATGCTAGCACCCAAGATGTACCCAATATTTTATCTCTAGGAACACTCCATATAAATCATGACAGCGGCGGTAACGGTGTTCCATGTGCATTTTTTCTTTGAATGATTTGGATTTGTACATTAGTTTTTTTCAAGGTACTTTAGTTATCGTAATGTGCTCCACTGAGACTGCCCTGTGGTTTATTATTTTGATATCATACCACGTCAAAGAGTCGAATCAATCGAAAGCCCTTAAAGTCAAAAATATCAGGATGCCCTAACTTCTCTAAACACCTTGTTAAGTTAAAAGGGATATCTAGTCACATAATATCGCAGCAATCGGGCCATTTCTAGCGATCTATCACGACACGGAATCAATATAATAACCAGAGCTAAAAATGGTATTTAAAGTCAGTAAATTAATCTCGAAAGGTGGAGCCTCATCTCTTTATTATTAGTGGATAGTTTATTTAACTTATCCTTTCGGGAGGAGCACAAGCAATTGAAGATGCAGCACGTGGGGCAATATGGTTTGACAAAGGAAATGCGTTTTTTATTTGGGAGACGTAAGCAAGTTAATCGCCAAAGGAAAAAAAAAAGAGAAATTAATAAAAGAGGAGGAAATAATAAGCAAGGCAACCAAAGCTGATGATGCAATTTTTTTTAATCAAAAAATGAATAATTCAAAACATATTTTTCAAAAAGTAATTGCTTGAATTACTTATAAAATTAGATTAACGAAATTTTTTTCATTACCAATTTTTTTAAATATATAAATTCTTATTGATAATAAAAAATATTATTCATTAGATAATTAATTTATTGGATACATACAATCATTTCCGGACCATTTATTTTCTATGAAACAAATGGAGCCTAAAATTTTTGTCTTTTTTATTTTTGACAACTTTCAACTTAAGATAATGGCCCTCAATCGACTTCCAAAAAATTAATTGGCTTACATCTATGTCTTGGGTAATATTACTGGTCAGGAAAAAGCTTTATGTTGACTTATAATATATGAAGCTTTCAATTCAATATGAATATATTAGAGTAAATAACAACAGCAGTTGACAAACTTTAGCTTAATGTGCAATGTAGTCTCTAAATTTTAGCCTAATGTACAATATATTCTATGAATTTTTAATTTGTTTTGGTACATGTTCAATTTAAGACTTTATAAAAATATTCAATGTTATTTTCCATTGATTCAAATATAAGGATGATATTAAAAATTTTCATATAGTAGAGAAATTAAATTGAACCAAACTTCAAACACTACATTGAATAAATTTAAAATATATGATCCATATTACACGTTGAGCTAAAGTTCTACGTACTTTTGTATACTCATCCCGTTGGTCTCGGAACCTTCATCGAGGTTGGATTCCAGTGGGGTTTTACCCCCACAAGGGACTTGCCTCTCCAGCCAGGGGGCGAGGTACCCGCAATGGGTCCTTGGCGGGCCCCCCATGGGGAGGAAATCTTTTTCCAGCTCCCTTCCTGACTCTACTCGAACTTTCCCGACTGTACTTGGACTTTCCCAGTAATCATAACCTTTTAAAAATGCTCAGGTCCAATCATTCCATTATAGTACTTGCATCTAATTTCTGTTGAAACCCCTCCCTCCCTCTTCAACACCCCTGCCCCCCCTCTTTATCTCTCCGTGCCTGTGTGTGTGTGGGTGAGATCGCGTCTGTGGTTATTTTTGCGGCTAAGAGCTCTCTCTGTTGCTGGGGCAAAAAATGAACGCTCTAGTAATACAGGTTTTATCAAACTCTCTGGGTTCATATCGTGTGATTTCAGTTCCTTTTTGTTTGGTTATTGGCAAGTGATGTGGCTTATGTTGTGCTTTCTGCCGTCCGAATTCAGGGTTTCACCAAGTCGCTTGCCACGACTATGCTCTCAGAGGTTGGCGGCCGGACGTTCTGCGTTGCCGCCGTAAGCCCTCACATCCCTTTTCGTCTTCTTGTCCCATGCCCAGAACCTTATTTCATGAAATAGTAGAATTTCCAAGTGTTCTCGGAATCTCGATCCAGTTCTATGATGGCATTTCCGGCATAATGGCACGCTGATATTGCGCACAGTTTGCAGCAGAGAAGGTTATATCCAGTAAATGCAACGTGGTTCACATAAAGAGACCGAACAATGAATACGCCAAATGATACCTGCACTAGCACTTAATCCATGTTGACCAAATCAATACATGATAGATCCACACTGGTGTTTTTCATGTTGACGAATCCCGGTAATGCGTCACAGTACGATCATTGACGATTCACTTTGGCGGCTACAGTAGTCATTTGAATGAATAGAGATGAAGCTACTTTGTCACTGAAATTTGGTTAATTTCTCTGCCATAGACTCTGCTTCTATGCTACTGCAAGCTAAATCAGAAATAGACCAGACATGAATGGACGGTCAATTTGTAAGGCTAAAATCGTTTTTTTTTTTTTGGTAAAAGTAAGGCTAAAATCGTTCGTTCTCTGCCTTCTTAAGTTTCTGGCAATGCAATATCCGAGGAAGAGTGTCTTGCTAGGATGCCTGGTTTCAGTAACTGTAAGCATTTTCTTTCTCATTCTTCTCATTTTATGTTCCAATTCTTCTCTATAATTTCATTTACAGGATAAACGGCTGAACTTTCCTTTTGTGATTGTGATCAAAATTTAGGCAAAGACCGTGATCTCTGCTATGGTTGGCTGGGCTGCTCTAAGTCTGGTCTGCATTACAATCACTTCTTAGTGCTCACTGATTCATAGTTCGTTAGATGTTTGGGTATCTATTAACTTGATTTACTGAGCAGCTCTCGAAGAATTGGTCACATCATGTGACCACATTCATGTTTTTCCTGTTGGGTCTACGGTCCCTCTGGGAAGGGTTCACTAAGGATGATGAGTAATTCTTCCTTTCTCTCCTTTTTTTCCACTCTTTTTTAGCCTTTTTTCTCTTCATTATTCTTCCTTTCCCATCACAAAATGCTTTGTGTGTACAGGAGTTGAAGCATCAATGGAATTTTTTTTTTTTTTTTTTTTTTTTTTGGTGATGCAAACTACTTTTTCTTTTGGCAGTGACAATGAAGAGTTGGAAGTAGAAAAGGGATGGTCAGTGTTCCTCTCTCTCTCTCTCTCTCTCTCAGAGACATTGCTCCAATTCACTGTAGAAATGATCATACTTCTGCATCCTATGTTTCAACTGATCATCTGAATCTCATTCTGTGTGTGTGTGTATGTGTTTTTTTCTCAGGTTGATGATGATTTGTAGACGCAACAGAATCCAATCACTTACTTCTCACCAGTCTTTCTCAAGGTGATTCCTCCATCTAATGGTAAAAATAGGTTCACCTTTCTCCAGAGAAATTTAGAGAAATGAAAACAAATTCAACTGTATGTGGTCGGTTTCCATGAAACCTATATGTTATGACCGTTCCTAACTCAGGATAGCTGCTTCACAAGTGTTCTCACTCACCTTCTTCCGTAATTGGCGCAACAAAAGCCAGGTAGAAAAGTTCCGGTTAGAGTACATTGTGCAAATTAGTGCTCATTTAATTCTAAACATATTGGATCTGCATAACAATTTGGAAAAGGAAGAAGTGAAATTTGCAATCAAGCAAGAACTTTGAGAGTATTCACTCTGCTTAGCATTCTGAAAGCTGTAAAACATTGCAGCTAGCAACGATTGGCTTGGCAGCTGATGAGAACATCTTAGCAGTGGTGCTTGGCGGAATAGCGTAAGTATATGCCTAATCATGCACTCCAGCCGACAACTATGGGGTATTTCGTGTCATTGCAGAGCAATGCAGTTCTAATAGTAGTTGCTCATATCATATCATCATGACCGCTATTCGAGCAGCTTTATTTGTTCTCTTCACAGCCTGCATTGAATCTATTCCACCAGTGAATGCAAGCATAACTCCAGGACTAATCCTTCTAATTAAATTTTCATTATTTTTTCAGTGGACAAGTGTTGTGTACAGTTGCTGCTGTTACAGGGGGAGAGAGCCTGGCTTCTAAGATATCAGGGAGGCTGGTAATCCCCTCTTCTTTGCTACTTAGTTCAGCTCACACATTCGTTTCTTTCCTCTATGTGGTCTTCAATCCATTCACCTTTGTGCTTGTTGGTGCAGGTGACCCTCCTAGGTGGATTTCTCTTCCTAGTGTTTGGGGTCCAATCCCTACTTTCACCATCCTAATTATGGATTTTTCTCTTGTTTGTATGTCTATGCTGCTGCTTCCTGTTAGTTGAGAGTGCTCTACCGCAAATACCTTGGTTATTTTTCTTTGAGCATTCAGATGTTTTTGACTACTTGCATCGATATGTTTTGTGCTTGTCACTTAATAATTTTTATTTCACAATGACCATTTTATATACAATCCCAAGAAACGCAAGCACTTGCCCTCACAGGAATCACAGTGAAAATGCATACACTATCCTACTTTCCTCAACAGCATGCACTTTCTTCTTTCATCACTGTCATGACATCCTGAGAGATATTCAACATTCCATCATCAAGTGTGCTTACACATGATGTCATCAAGTCTCCATAGAGAAATAAGGTTCTTCTTGAGTTTTGATGCATGCCTCTTGGCGATCAATGTACACACCACCCTATCATGCATCCAAATCCGAGCTGTCCCTATTCCCATAACCTTCCAGGTTGTGTTATTCCTCATTAGAACTCAACCACCATCTACAATTTGGTAAGTTGTGAACAGTTTCTATAAGACACCACATGATAAGAACACCTAGAATCTAGTAGTTATAGCTAGTAGTTACACAAAACAACTTACTCTATTGACAATGTTTCGTGTGGCATTATGCCCATTACCTCTATTTCTTAACTTTGAACAATCTCTCCTAATGTGCTTCTCTTCATGGCACTCAAAACACTTCACATGTCCCTTGAAGTTTTTATGGTGTGACTTTGACTTGCTTTTACGTTTGCCATTGTTGGACCACTAATGTTGATCTATACTTGAATCAATAGTCATTGTGCTATAACCTATACTAGATTGTCATCTTGCAACTTTTTTTTACCACTCGTTAAAGAATAAAGCAGATTTTACCTTTTCTGAGATAATCATAGTATGTGCTTCCATAACTAAATCATATCATGTTCTTCCTCATCAAGGATCTTATCAACGTTCTTTAAATATATCATGAGCTTATTAAATCCATTTAGGTGGGATCTAATAGACATATCTTCAATGTATCTAAACTAAAATATTCTCTTCAACATGTACAAGCAACTATTCAAACCCTCATTATATAACATTGTGGCATACTTCTTGTCAACCACCTCTATTAACACCTCATCCAAGAGGTTCAATTGGATTATACTCATTGCCTTCCTCATTAACACGTCATTTTCGGCATCTTTCATTGTTTTAGGCAACTTAGCCTTACCTTCCAATGCTTCGGCCAAACATTGAGTTGTCAATAGTGCCACCATCTTGACGCTTCATAACCCAAAGTTGTTCCTTACATTGAACTTTTCATTTTCAACTTTCGCTCCATACTTAATTGTAACAATGGAATTTCTAGATAATAATCAGATAAGTAAACACCCCAAATCAAAATCTAGAAAAACCTATCCTCAAGCTCTAATACCAATTATTGTAAAATCAATGCAGAATTTAATGAGGAATGATAAGGACATTAGATAGTTTGAGTGCCGGTGGCTACTTTACGAGGAGAGTTGATGGTAAATAATCCACAATAATCAAATAATAGAGTAGCAATTGTTCATATGCTCAAGCGTTCCTATAATGAAGCTCAAACCCACTATGTTTATAAATAAATAAATAAATAAAAACTCAATTTGAATGTAAAACTCACGGCACAAAGTCCATGTGTTAAGAGCTCCCTCTCCATATAACCCACATGAAACCCTCCTTGTACGGCTTTAGGATTTTCTTGTGTGTGGCATCCAAAGGAAGAGAGCTATAGTGATGGCCAAAAAGAAAGGAAGGATATATTTTAATTGGGTTAATATCTTGAAAAATTTCTAAATTAGTACATTTATAACAAATTTATCCATGATTAAGTTTTTGATCACTAAAGACCCCAAACTTATACATCTTTGATAAATTTACCCCAAATTGATACACATGTGATAAATTTAATATCTGTTAGTTTCCGTTAAATTTTATTATCAAATTACTAAGTTGGATAATATGTAATAATTGATTGATATATATATATATCGGTTTGAAATTTTACTTTTCGTTTGTCATAATTATATAATTTTTGTGATTTTTTGTGATATTAATTTAATTTAAAGGAAGATATATTTGTTATAAATTTATCAATTTGATATTTTAGCAATCCAACTTATTATATTAGGATAAATTTGTCATAAATATATCAGTTTGAGTTTTTTGTGGTCATTTGGAGTAAATTTATCACAAGTATAATAGTTTGAAGTTTTTTTTTATGATAAAATTAATTTTAGTTAAATTTATTATAAATATATCAGTTTGAAAATTTTCAAAGTATTAATCCATTTTAATCTAGGTCCCTTTTCCGGTCAAACCCTTGCTGACCGACCACTATCAAAGAAAGGGGTGGCGTCCACTTTTTTCCTTCCTCTTGGACAAGGACTTCTTTTCTACTCCCATGTTATTTTATCAAATAAGTGAGACCCTTATTTTGTCCTTTAGTTGCAGAAGAGCTTCCTTCTTTCTTGGGTAGATATAATTATAAGCCCTTCTTGATGAGATATCTTCCTTTTAACTGAACTGATCTATTGAGTCGGATTCAGTTTATAAGCTCAAATTTGATACATAATTTAATAAAAACAATAAGATTTCATGCAAGACCAAGCATATATCTTCGAAATATCGCCATAGGCGAAGTTGTTGTTGAGTACGTGGTGACCGAATTGATGTTGGCCGATTCTCTTACTAGTAGACCACCTGAGAAAAGCAATCAAAAGCTTTGACAGAGATGTAGCCTACTCCATTTTTGTTACTCCATCTTGGAATGTGTATCGTTTTGTTCTTAAGAAAGTGAGGTTTGAACTTAATTGCTCTTAACAAAACTGTAGCACAAGTAGAACAACACGGTAGCCACAAACACTCTTAATAGGATTCACATTTTTTATCGCGGAACAGTCATGGTCGCTTCCTATGAGTCGCAGTATCGCTCCAAATCTCTTTGCCAAGCCGAGATGTAAGCACACGACTCATGACGTGCTGCCTTAAAAGAACCAGTAAGTCTTGTGCAATGAGAGCAAATTCAAATCAACAGTCCGAGACCAGGTTCATATCTTCTCAACTGTTGAATTTTGTTTCGCCATAGGTTCAAGGCTTGAATCGTGTTCATCCTTGGTTTATATGTATTTTAAATGAGGAGGACTATAGTCTGGGCATTATAATCCCAGGTACAGAAATTCCATCGAAACCGGATTCAATCACGAACCCTATTGGGGAAGTCACAACTTTAAGACGTTATTATTGTCATTATTGATACGTCTCGCCCAGATACTTCATCTCTTTTCTTTAATGCGCGTGGTGTTCTTCTTCCTTCGCTCAGGCCGATCATCACCTTCAAATAAAAGTCTCTTGTCTGCCGCTGTGTGTAGATAGCAAAGCAATGTTTTTCGAGGGCATTGCTAAAGATTGATAAATGTCCACCACCAGACATTCGGCCCTCCCCGGGACGTTACACAACACTAGAAGTCATTCATTACAGAATATGTTTCTTTCAAAAGTTTCAGCTACCTTTCGTAAAATCATCTAACACGGTCCTGTATCTATCATCACAATACTTCCACGTTTATTCTAGGTTTTCGGTCACAAGAGTGCCTAGAGGAGGCTCGATAACAAAAACTAGAGAGCCCAACACGAGGGTTAAGAGAGCAAAGACGAGCAGTGATTTGCAAGAATCCGCAGGTTGCCCAACGAGGGTGATTCCCTCTTCCTGTCCAGAGGTCGAAGATGCATCGTCCATTTGTAAGGTCGGGCATGTAAAATAGCCGTACACTATGCCCGTGACGGCTGCTCCCAAATGCGTCCTGCAACACCGAAGTAATGGTCATGGGCTTTCAGACTTGAAGAATCACGTGGCTAGCAAATGAGAGAGGATGCGCATGTTCTTAACTGGCTGGAGATCATCTTACCAGTCATCTATTGGACCAAAGTTGCTCAACAGGAAGCTGAGAGCTGTCACGAGTATTGCCTTCTGGAACATACTCTCTGATATGTCTTTCGAAATCATGTCCTTGTTTTGGATTTGATAGATGAGCCACGCACCTATCATGGCAAATATCGGTCCCTGCAGCAAGACATCATATCAAAATCAACTGTCGCCCCAATAAGTTGAAAAATGCAGATGGTTCCACAGACAGCAATTCAGCACAACCATACAAGACTGATGGATTATATATGCTGAATCTGAGCTTGGCTTCTCAGTTACATAAATGTGGAGACAGAGAAAGGGGTGTAATGGTGCTTACCGTGCCACCAACAGTCGGGTCTGGCGTGTGTAGAAAGCTTGTCAAGTTGCCAGATATTCCTCCAAGTAAGTATATCAGGAAGAATGTGAATGAACCATAGCCTTTGCAAACCTTAGGCCCGAATGTGAGAAGCGCCCAACAACCAAGAGCCATATGGAAAACTCCAGAGTGCTGCATTCATAAAGTCATCTTGACAAAAATCTTCTAGATGGAATATCGAGCTCCGCACAGAATATTGAGAAATGTTCATGCAAATTCATTGTGACAAACTTTTTTTTATGACACTAGAAAGAAGAGTACTGCAAGAGCAATTATGCTCCTGATTATTAGCATCTATTCACGACTGTTTAATTCCTACTCAGAACTAATTACGTCTTTGGTTCGTATCTTGTGGAATAAAAGCAACATGTGTGGACACAATCATCTGTCGTTGCTGCATGTACAACAACTAGGAAATATGGCTACTGAATCGGTAGAAGAAAGGAAAATGAAACCAACCCTCAATCTTGTACCAGAAACATTGGTGTGACAAGCCTCCACCATTCTCCTGTCAGGATGAGGTGATTGATTTTTGCTCCGTACAGCAGTGGAAGAGAGAAAGATCCATATCTGAGTTCCGCACAGGGCTTGCTATCTCGAACAGAAACACAGCAATGTTTATGGAAGCTATGATGCTTCTGCACCAAAGCACAAAAAAGGGTTTTGTTAGACGTCTTACTCCCTGCTGAATAACACTACATATTGGACAATGAACTTTGGAGAGACCGTGTATTACATTAAGTAAAGATCTGAAGTGTCATCGAAGTTTTGTAAAACTTGAGAATTCTGCCCTTTCTCATCTCTTATTTGCCTTAGTTCATTGCAAACTCTCGTTTTCCTCCAATAACCTATTTTAGATTCTTCTTTGAGAGGCAACAGAGTTTCCATAACATCACTTTTGGCGGTGATCTCGTCCTGAGGACTTGATGCACAGTCTCCGGAGTTTGGTATCTGAACATGCGTAGATGTTAGATTATCGTCCTTTTTACATTAAAATAATTTGTTGAAAAAAAGAAAAACTCTGGCAATATGAATAAGAAAAATAAATTGCAGTCATCAAACAAATGTGGACATATATGAGAATTTCTGCTTACCCAACTTCTGCAATGAGTAAAAACCGAAACATCTACCAGTTTCTTCCATTTAAGTTTGGCCAACAAATTTCATCACCAGATCGTCGGAATAAAAAATAAACAATCACACATACCTGACATGCTGTTTCCTTCCTTGAGTTTGCCAAGATAAGCATCCTGCAGGTCCAGCCCCCTTTGGGACTTGAAAACATCACTTTTTGCAAGCGCTTCTATCTTTACATTAGAATTGTCCAAGAAGGTCTTGTCAACATCACCAAGTTTGCCAAAATAAGAATCAAGTGCCCGCAATTGGCTCTCACTACTATCCTTGGAAGCATGACATATGACCTGTGCGCTTTTCCTGTGCCTGGCATTCTTCAGAAGGCCTTTTAGGTGGCCTTCTGCCCAATAATCTTGCTGTAAAAAGGATGCTCCGTTCATTTTCTCGTTTTGCAGAGACCTGCAAGGCTAATGCATTAGTGTACTTCGGTCTCTTTCTTGTTTCTTGTTGTCTCTATATACTAATGAGTGGATACAAAGACTTACCATCCTCTACTGATATCAATAGAACCAGAACAGAACCATCTCAGACCATCTCTCGTGGAACCGTGGTCACACATGAACAGCCCATGACACTGTCTTGTGATATTCCGGGTCAATGGAGGCCGACAAATATACGGTATTTTGTAACGTATTGGTGTCGCAGCCATGTTAACCTGATCGAATTAATTGAAATCGTAGTTTTCAGTAACAAAATAGAACATGACAACTACTGTTTGGCTTTGTGCAGCAGAAAAGAACATTTCTAGCTCGGGGGAAGGCGCATGAAACAACACCTTCAGCACGAAGAACGAGGAGGAAAGCCACTCGATGTGACGAATAGCAGCTCAACCAAAGGCTAATTTTAAACAATCCTGAGGACAGTTATTGTCATGTGAAAATTCATCATGTGGAATGATAAAACTTGCTAAGTGAAATATATAAAAAGACTACTAACATCGGTGGATCCTCGTTTTAGAAGATTATGCTTCTAGATATAGTCCTTAAAACCGACAGCCATATTTCAAGCTTTTGGACGACTGATTCTCCATAAACACGCCGTATGTGGTCAGAGAACCATGTACCACAGAAATCTTTCTTTGCTGAATTGCTGTGAAAAGTTCCTTTTCCGCTCATTGAAGCCGATAAATTTCTGGGCAGCCCATGCATGTGAAAACAAATGCTATTTCAGTCACAACAAAGAACACATTCTGTTTCTGTTTGCTCATTTCAGTAAAGTAATCCCAGCCCGTCAAACCAAATGCAAACTTGATATTATCCCACCGTTCAACGAAGCAGACAAAAAGGAAGCAGAACTCTAACACAGACAAAAGAACTAAACAGGATGGAAGATGAAGCACTTGTACACAAACAAGTGAAGAAAAGGAAAGAGAAAGGACAAGAAAATGGAACCCAAAACTCACGAACCGAGCATCATCAAGAAGAGGAAACTACTGCCATGTTTACCATATCAGGAGGGTCTCGCTTCAGAGCTGGCGGGGAGACATTTTAGCAACACAACCCAACAACCTGTGACAATGTCTTGTACTTGCGATCCCTTAATGGAAGTCTTGTAATGTTTCTGAAAGCGCCAAACGATAGAAAATGAAACAAACGACACAATGCCAAGGACCAACGTGGGGACTGAAGTCCGAAAGGAACAGCAATGACAAGAGAGTCGAGATGGGGAGTTTCTGTTTACGGTTTGTGATCCCGCCTTATCTCCGTTGGACCATTGGGATGTTGCCACATCTCGGCCACAATCTCAAGCTCTCACCCAAGCCTGGGAAGCCCATCAGCACCTGACCCCACCAAGGATTTCATTTCGGGATCCTCCACCCGAAACGTGCACGACACTTTCATCTGAAGCACTTGCGCTTCCGGAAAAAATTCAGTGAATTTGCCTTTCTGCCTGATTGTGGGAACCGCAGAGAGAGCCGGCTAGGACAGTGCCAACATTGATTCTGACACGAGCCAAATACGGAATGATTCCTCGTGAATTTCTTCGTGTTCGGGCGTGTGTCGGGTCCTCTCAATTGGATTGGACAGACGGACTAAACGTGGAGCATGAAAGCTAGACATGAGGTTTCGCCCGATTGCAACACCTGGGAAAAAAAATTATGTGAAGTTCATCTACTTTAGTGCGTGACTAATCGTAAATTTTTATTACGGCGCCTGAGTCCAAGAGGTTGATGCAGGTTGACAAGCAGAAGTTCCCTAAGATGTAAGAAGAATATCCACATATAAGATAGTACTCGCAACCTCAATTCCATCCCCTATAGTGGGCTGCACGACTATGGTCATATCTAGTACAAACAATGGGAAAAATTACTTTAAAAAAAAAAACTAAATCTATTTATAGATACCAATTCAATCATAAACCTTTTAGTTTTATTAATTTAGCTATAAATTTTTTAACAATTTATTAATGTAGTTCTTCTAGTCAATTTTGACTAACAATTGTCAATGTAGGCGTTGTCTATCGTCACGTAACATGACTAATGTTAACTTGGATAATTTTTTGCATTTTTATTATTTTTTTGAATCTTTCATAAATTTTTTGAATTAGTTTTCCTCTTTTGCTTTTCTTTTTGGCAAAGGAAGAAGGAAAAATAAGTCATAAAAGAAAAAAGGGAAATTTCTTCAAAAAAAATTAAGAAAAATTAAAGTAAATGCAAAAAATTGACTTCACCAGCTTGACTATACTAGATGACCAACATTTATGTTGACAACTGCTAGCCAATTTAGAATGACTATATTGATAAATCATCAAAAAATTTAGTACCATATAGGCCTAATTTAAGGTTACATGTGATAGTCAAGATAAAATTTAGGATACATTTAATGCCTGCTCAAGGTAGGATAAAGTTGGGTACATGAAGGATATAGGCCAAATAAAATTATTCTACAGGGAATGTGGGTTAAATATGAGCAAGATTTCTAATATTCATAATAGGAAAATTATTTCTCTCGAATAACAAATTTCTTAAATTAATAAAATTAAAAATATATTCTATTTAAATAATATTTGAATTATAATATGAGAAATTCAAAATAACAAAAATTAACAATTTATTCTTATTTTTTTTATACATTCAATTTTAATTCTATCTTATAGTATAAATTCAATATATACATATTAATATATTTATTATTTATTACATATTTTAGGTATTTTAGTGTTTTAGTTATATTAATACAATTTACTATTTAATAATTTTTTATTAAAGAATGATGGAAGTGGAAAATAAAATAAAAATAAAATAAAAATAACGTAGGCAAGATTATTGCGAGAGATTTTTAACACTTCCATATGTGAACTTTTACATTTATTTATACTAATATGTTGTTTATAACAAATAATGTACATCATATAATGTAAATATATCCAACTTTATTATTGCGATTCACTAAACAATGAATATATTATAATAAAATCCTCATATTTCATATTATATCTGATCTTGATTAGAAATTCAGACCACCAAACGTAGCTCAAAGGTTTGGGACTAAATTGACATCCGTATAATAAACTTAAGGACTTTTTGGGTAATTATCCCCCAAATAATTGATCTTATAGCCACAAGTACAAAGAATCCAGCTCTCAATATCCGCTGAATTTAGTTTGAGAGCTTAACCATTTCATTAAGTCATCACCATTTTGAACTGAATATAATCACTTTATCCCACACCTTTGAATTCTTTTACCAAAGACAGGTTTTAATATCTAGAAAAAATAATTACTATAAAATTTGGGATGAGTTTAATTTTTTTAATATAGCACATAACCTATAAACAGACACTAGCTACATTTGGTTTGATTTTTGGAGAAAGCCTTTGGAAAAATGCAAAAGCCTTTAGTTTAAAGGGATTTGATGAAAAAAGAAAAGATTATTTGGTAAACTATAATTGAAATGTGCCTTGGGAATCAACTTTGGGAAAATGATGTTTGGTAAACATATATTTGGAAGGTTCTTTGGTGTGATTAATTTAAGTTTTTTTTAACTTTAATTTGTTTAAATTTGGGGGAAAAACAATGATTGTAACTTTAATATTTTTTCACTAGGAGTAATGCAAAAGAAACATGTTTACAAATTAGTGAGAATCTTCCATTTTTTTTTTTTAAAAAATAAAAACACCAAAGGCTCACTCAATTTATGAGGAATAGGCATAGTAGGGAAATCTTAATCAAGTGATAATACAAACAATTATATTTTAACCAAAAGTTAGATTAGAGTTTATCAAGACAAGCACAAATAAAGATTGCACATGTAATTCTACTAGAAGCTAAGGGTGTAGTTTACATAAAAATCGCAATTGGACACTTATAATCATTGGTCGGATCACCAACTTATCACAAACCAAAAGTAGATAAACAAAAGGAGCCCCAGACACCCCCAAGTACCATAACTTGGCACGAGGGGATACTAAAGTATCAAAAGTTCATAAAAATACATTTAAGTACCAAAATCGGAGCAAAATAAATCAGTTAAATGCTAATAATGAGAAATTCCAACCAAAATGCCAACTAACATTAAGGTGACTTGATAAGCTAAAAGCAATGTTGTTTTGCACGCTAGCATGGTAGAAAAAGACATCGTTTTGTTTCATATTTGAATTTTAATATAAATATTAATTAAATTTTAAAAGTTAAAAAAAAAAAAAAGGATTGTAAACACATTCGGCAAGGGCAATGCAACCCCTCATTGTCGCCAACCCTTGACGATGGTGAGGGGAGGGTGACCTTGGCTAACCGATGGTGAAGGCTTGCAAGACCTTGCCCAAATCTAGGGCAAGGGTCGCAGCCCTCCCCTAGATCTAGCGAGGGTTGCCGGCCCTCACATAGCCCGGCCAAGGGCCATCGCCCGCTGGGGCAACCCCCCAGTTAGCAGCAACCCTTGGCCCGACCAGGCAAGGGTTGGCAACCCTCATTGGATCTAGGAGAAGGCCGCAATCCTTGCCCTAAATCTAGGCAAAGGCTTGCAAGCCCTCACCGCTTGGCCACCCTAATCAACTACCCCCTACCATCATTGAATGCCTTCTAGAATCTTCTTCTTCTTTTAAGCTTTAAATTTAACTTAGTTAATATTTATATTAAAATTCAAATAAAAGGCAAAACGGTGTCATTTTGGCTCTTCTTTGCTAACTAAAATTTTTGGCAAGCCACGTAGGCCACTTAAGTTATTAAAAATAAGCCACCTCGAATTTCTGACACCTTTCTTTGGAATTGGCACTTAAATGCCACTTTCTACTTTTCGGAACTTTTTGTATTCAAGTGTCCCCTTGTATCAAGTTTTGACACTTGCATTGTACTTTTGCTTTAACAAAAGTGAAGAACAAGTTTCTATAGATACCCAATCTAGCATAAATGTCCTAGTGACCATTTCATGACTAAGGATACAAGCAAGCAAATTCCAACAGTTCTTGGTCATGACCTAGTAGTACCGGTCCTCTTCGTTCAATGTTAGCCTCGCGTCCATTCCATGATCATCTCTAGCATCTGTGAGGACCTCAGCATTCATCAACCTCTCTGCATTTATCAAGTTCAGCCATTTTGGCTTCCCCTACCCAATATCAGCCTCATACCATTGGAACCTACACCAAATTGGAGCCCTTGTAGAGTTCCTCCTATCATCTATAAGCTTAGAATTGGCCTATTATAATAGAACATTTTGTGAGCTATATCATAAAAGATGAACTTATAAGAAAAAGTAACTAAGCAAGAGATAAACAGTTGAAGTTTAAGTAGAAATAGGTCATTTAAATATAGTAAGTACAAAAGACTATTAATCTAGGATCACTTGAAAAATTAAAACTTGGAAACTATTAACAGCTACTCAAAATTACAAAGAATGCCTTGACAACTATTGCTAACTCTAAATTTGGGGTAAGTACATTATCAATGTCAAAACTTGTGTATGGCGCTCACTATGGTGTCAAAACTTTATTTTTGATCACTTAAGTGCCAAATCGGAGGAAAAACTATCACTTTTGTGCCACCGGCGAGAGATTCCAACCAAAATTATTACGTGGCTTTTAATTTAGAAAAAAAAAATCGACATGGCTTTTAAACAATGTTGTTTTCCATCCTCCTTAAGAAAATAATGTCGTTTTGTCATCATAAGTGGATGGCCTCACAAAAACAATGCCGTACAACTCATTTGGGGATTTTTTTTTTTATTGAAATTAGGGTTTTTTTGTCTGATCCTCGCCAAACGCCGACCAGCATCGCTCGACCTCCATTGTAGTAGCATCGTGTCCCAATCTCCGTAACATTTCACTAGCTTCAACATCCTCAAATTCTTCAAGTCGATGATCAACTGACCGAAGCACTATCTGTTATAGAGCTCCTTCAAGCAAATTTTTTGAGGGAGGTGGAAGTCGCACTAGGCCCAATCGGCACCACTGTAGCACCTTCAATGGGACTTTGGAGCCACATCATAGATAACTCTTCCAAGGAGGCGTAGTGATCAATCATAGCATTCATGCATTTGGCTCTAAACAAACAAGATCCGCACAAGAGCTTCCTTAGCCCTCGGCAATTGCTCGTGAAGACCGCGATCCCCATGTCCGTGAGCGTGCGGCAGCCACGCAGCTTGAGGCGTGTGAGGTTCTTGCACTTGAGTGTGATCAGCACGAGCGCGTCGTCACCAATGCTCAATGACCTATGGCCGCACTTGAGCACAAGCTTCATGACCGAGTCAAACCGCGCGAACAGCACCAAGACCACATCCAACAACTCCGAGTGGGTGTGGAGGGCAAGCCTCTGGCGGCTCTGGACTTCGATCACGAGCTAGCGGTGACACACGAGGGAGCACCGGCTCCGGTCGCGGGAGCCTAGGTACTAGAAGACGCAGGCCAGGCACTCGTCGAGAAGATCAAAGATGGAAAGGAGAAATCCAGGGCGGCACACTCGTCGGCGGCCTCCTAAGCAATGGCCAGATCACGGCCTTCAACTTGGCCGCAAGTGGCCGTTGTCGGGGTCAAGGTTAGGGTCAAAGCCATGGCCGCCGAGCATGGGGGCCGTTGAGGACGGCGATTGGCCCATCGCCGGTGGAGGCGGAGCGAGGGATGTGCCCGGTGGAAGGGGGAGGAGGAGGGAAGATTCAGGCGCTTATCTTCTCTCTCTCTCAATTTGGAGATTTAGGGTTTTGAATTGGGGGAGAGACACCAAACAACATCATTTTGTTATTTAAATGTTGACTGTATTCTCTCGCGAGTTATGTCAACTTCAAAAATTAATAATAAAAAAATGCCACATTGGATTTTTGGCCAACTAGATCGGCGTTGGCACTAAAATGATTGTTTTTCAAAAGTTTTTATACTTAAGTGATCAAAAATAAAGTTTTGTACCAAAATGAGCGCCGTACACAAGTTTTGACACTGATTGTGTACTTACCCCCTCTAAATTCCTATTTGTAATTAAAGGAAGCCATTCTTGACAAACTATCTAACCTAATAGAGTTCCAAATGGACTTAGCAAGTTTCTCCCTGCTAGATTATCATTTGTGCTGTTCAACCTTGAAAAAAGGTTTTGGTCCAACTCAAACATATGACAAGAGTTTTGATCAATTAAAGTAAGAAAATTTTCATCAATTTAGAGTCGACACACCGAAGCTCCATTGTTCATGAACTCGAATGCAATGCTCTGAGAATAGCTCCTAACGAAACCTGTCTTAAATCCACCAAAGTTCATTGGACATGCCATCTACATAGGTTTGCTTTAGGGGCTAGGGATAAAAATCATTTTTACTAGAAAAGCTAATAAGCATGAAAGTCGTGGATTCTCTCAGTCAACGTATCTTGTGGAACTACCATCTTTCAGTACCAAATTTTGATATTTTACCAAAAGTTTAATCAAACAATATAAGAACCAAAAGATTGGACCTCGAGCACTTCAACAAACAAGACAACAAGGGAGTTTTCTATTGAATACAGCTCGTGCTCATGACATGAACAAAAAAACCTGGATTAGGATGTAATCAAAGTCAGAGGATGAGAAAATCCAAGCATACATAGATTCCCAATCTACTTCTAATACCTTGCACTCTTCCATTTCCATCAAAAGATTTGTATTTCTTGAGTAGTAATATCCTCAATCAAGCACAATATTGAAAGTACCATTCATGAAATCACCATGCACTTAAGAATCACAACTAGAAAAGGCACAACGAGAAGGGATCAAAGGGAAAAAACTTGGATTTGGGGTGAGACAAGCACGAGAGTAGCAACCAAGAGAGAGACGAGCACGAGAGAAGCAAGTGATTGTTGAGTGCTAAGATAGGCAACCAAAGAGGCGTTGGGAGAGGCGAGGTTCGAAGAGGAGCAAAACCAAAGAGGCCCAATCTTGAAGAGAAGTGAGATCAGAGTGGCAAGCAACAATGAATAAATCTAGAGTTTTAAAAAGGGTCAAAGTTGGAATTTAATAAATTGTGAGGGCAACAAAGGCAAAACAAATTGTTTCATTAATGAACCCATAGGTATGCCAAGATTGCCTAAATGGGATTTCTAATATTTTGCCCAAACACCTATGTTTTGGCCCAAGGGCCACTTGGAAAGGCCCCTCCAAAACGCACCCGCTGAGGGTAAAAATAACCTAATGTTGACGTTGACTAATTTCAGAACTTCATTGAGTCATAAACTATGTCACGAGAAGGGGGAACTCCAATGTAGGACAAGTTTCTTTTGTTTTGTTTTTTTTTTTTTCGGTAAAAAATGTGGGAAATGTTAATATTTGCATTTGGTTAAGCCTCCGGGATCATCATTTCATTTAAACAATGCCGCTCTTCCAAGGTTTATTAAAGGAAAAGGAACAAGGTAAAATTTAAAAGCTGAAACTGAACTGGAGAGAGCTACGCTGGCTGTCAAGCCTTTTCAGAGTCAATAAAAATCTTTGGGTTTTACCTTGGCACTTGAATTACTTCATCGGGAATGGCCACAAGATACCATGCGAAAAGTGCAGCGAAAACCCTAAACGTTGCGTACTCATCACTTAAAAATTACCTACCATATCCTTAATTGCACCCATAAATTTCGGACCTTGATTGCATATTCCTGAAAATTTTACAACTTAATCAAATGCGGAAGGTTTCTAGAACTTCATTTCACTTGATTGAATAAATTGACAGGGCTATAGCTGGATCGCATTCTGTACATACGATTTAGCACTTGTGATGCAATTTTCTCAGACTCCACGGTTCCTATTAACAAAATTTTAGGGTTCGGATAGATCCCTTCAATCAAAAATTTATCAGAAAATTCATATGCTGGCTAAACGCTCAGCCATAAATCCGAGCAAGTAGAACAAGGTGAACCCAAATTAACTGCAGCTTTCTTTGAGAAGAACTTCCGCATTATGTTCTTAACTTGGCCAAGCTCAGGTTAATTTGACCACTCAAAAGCATTAAATGGCTTGAATATGTGATGACGTCGACTCCTGTTTACATAACAAACTTAAGATGGTCCTGTTTCAACAGAAGAGCACGTGATTCTTGTAAAGGAGAAAGACCAATACGAGTCGAAGGTGGATAAGCCTTAAAGCCTCTGAATACAGAAGTAGGGATATACCATTGGGCCCTCATCCTGTTTTGACATAATAGTGACTAGAGGGGCCTCTAGTCTATCTGACCTCACATCGATTGCAGACCTTCATCTGATGGAAAGGCATATAGATTCTGCAAATGCTACCTCCGCAGTGAAAGATGCAAGTGCAGCCTCTGCAAGTGCCCATAAACATGGATAGCAAAGTGGTAGATTCTGCAGCCAGGAGCACAAAGAAGCATGGCATGCCACATTGGTGCTTTCAATCGTCAGAGATCCAAATTTTGAAATCCTTTATGGGCAATTAACCAGTCCATGCACCTGTACTTTCACAAAGGAAAGTGGCAGTGACAATAGTACCTGTTATAAGGAATTATAAGCCAAGAAGTAGTTCAGTATGATCACAGTTATACAAGTCCTTCAATCTCATCCAGAGTTCTCACAAAACGAATGGTTCAACTGAGATTACATAAACAGAAGCTCACATCACGTGGTCTCAAAATTTCTCTATGTCCTTGTTTAGTGTGCAGCACACTATATTACTACTAAAATACATATCCCTTCTGCTCTCTCCTCTCTTGATTTAATTCAAAAGAGGAACCAATTTCCACAAGCACATTCTGTTAAATTGCATATGGTTTAATCCTCTAATGTTTTTTGACTACATAATCCCCTTTCTGAGTTATGAAACTGGTGGTCACTCAACCAAATTCTAAAGCTCTGTTATTAAAGGAAAACATTGCACGTCAACTACCTAAAGGAGGAAAGGACTTTCTAAGGGGAAAATTTTGATCTTTTGTGTAACTTCTAACAAAACATCTCTTCAAGGAGGCACAACCTATGTAAATGAGCATAAGGTGATTGTTCAACTGTAAAGTAGAGAAAAAAAAAAAAGTTCTCCCTATTTTCAAGATTTTGCTAATACATTTTATCCCAAGCACCCTGAGGCCACAAATTATTCCAAAACAATGTCCAGCTAAAGGTCACATTCAGAGTCCTCAGTCCACTGAGTATACTCAAAATTGTACGTACCTCCAAGAGCTCAGTCTTCTCGAGGTCCTCAAAATATTTAGATGCAAGAGAATGCTGCAGCTCCCAACTGAAATTGGAGCGAATCCACTTAATTTCATCACACACTGCTAAAATGCAGCAGTTTTATCATCTCAGATCACATACCATAAGTAACTCAAACCAAACAAAAAAAGACAGAAGGACACACAATTTAAAACCACTTACATTTTAAACTTCAGTTCAGGAACAATTCAGAACCTCAAAACATGCAAGTACCCAGGGACCTGAAAATTAATAGGCGTAACTATGGCAGCAAGGTGAAAACAAGAGAATCCAGAATATGTGAGTGGCTCACCAGGTAAAATGTACTCATGAGCGACTTAGGAAACGGCATATGCATACAGGCTTCCTGTTCAACAGAAATAATGGACCATATGAAATGACGGGCTAGAGAACAGATCCATCAAATGGTTAAAGCTTAACTTGACTAATCCAATTGTCTCTGAGAGCTTCCTTGAATTCCTTGTAAAATGTACATCTAGCTCTCTCTCTCTCTTCCAACTGTCATCAGTTAGAATGAAGAAGGCTGTCCAAACTTTTTATTTGCTACATTATCCTCCAAGTTGATGAACAGAATTTTTTTTTTTTTTTGGGGGGGGGGGGAGGGGATGGGGTGTTTGCATTACTCTTGCAGTAAATATATCAAAGATCAAGATTACCTTGTCCAAGAATCAAAATAGCATTTGATGCCAGCGAAATGACACTTTGAATCTTTTCGCTCGTAAAAATTGCTTGGGCAACTAGCAAAAGAAAACAATACATGTAACTGTCCAACCCCTCCATTGGTATCAATAAAAGAATAAATAGGAAATGGACACAAATAAAAGGCATTGCTGGAATGGGGGAATCAAATGACTATCGTTAGTTAAGAAAAAGCAAGCAGTAAGAGCCAAACAAAGTGCTACGCTATATAGCTTAAAGGAATTAACATAACGAGAGGCGTGCATCATACTCATCAAATGTAAAAGCCCGTCTTCTTTGGGTAATGCAAAGTAGAAGCAGCGTCACCAAAAATCTATTTGCAGATAATCTAAAATTTGTATGTAATGAAAACCTGAAATCTGCATCAGCCTTTCACGACTCTGATTTCCATCATTTGCATCATTAGCAGCCTCCATGTCAAATCCAACCATCATGTGCACAGTATTAGATCCATCGTCTATCCAAATAGTTCCCGAACCTACAGAAATCATTGTTGATGCAATTTTTACAAGAAAGATACAGCGTAATGACAAATTAATCAAGGACACTACTTTCCAAGAACCTGACACCTACACCATCTTACTACCTTGGGTCTATGAGAAACCAGGCAAAAGTCACAATGCAGTTCCCAACATTTCAAATCTAAAACATCATAATAATGAGAGAGCACCATACTCATTGCAATATCAGGAAAAGCAGTCAAGTGGTGCACTTTCATGACATGAGGCATACGCTTCAAATGGAAATTAACATCAGAAGCAGTGGGTGCCTTGGACTTTGGCAGGCATACAAGGTGTAAATCTCCAACTGAATCCAAAACAATGAAGGATCTTGGGGACAAAGGCTGGATGTAAAGCGCTTTGAGTGACATCACTGGTGTGGACATAGAAGTCGAGTCTGCACTATCCTCACTCTTCAATGTCACGAAACAAGAACTCCCATCATTGGCCTCTTGCTTTAACTTGACTGTTGACTGTTTCACTGCAAGTAATAATACATGTTCGCCACTGATTAGTAGACCACAGCAAATATAAAACATGACAAAAACAAAACCAATCATAATCTAATAGTCCATGCATCAGGTCTTTCTTCAAAAAGAGGAACAAAAAGGAGAAAAAGAAAGGCAGCACACTCAACAACGCACAAGCAGAGATCTGGAATGAGATGAAAAGAACCATTTGAGCAAATCAATTATATGAGTCTCATTCCATAAGCCAGTTATACACCAACAAAACCAGTGCAAAACAATAGTAGATAACCTAAGGATAAGAGCTTGTTCTTTGGTTTATTATTCCAACCTAGCCCTAACCTAGCCTATCTTCTAAAATTTATGACAAGATGCAAATACTTCAGTAAGAACTGCAAATCTGGCATCCGATAGTCTACAATTACTAATTAACACCAAATGGCTGTTTATCTTTCACTATTCATGCTACTTGCATGTCCAAATGATTATTATTTCTAGTAACAGAAGCCATGACAGAATTAAAAATCCAGCCATTGGAGCAAATAATCAATCTTAAGAGAAGATGCAAATAATTATCAAGAATAAGATGATAGAAGTTCGTTTAAAATGGTTTATTTAGTTTGAACATAGTCCTTTGGATGCTTCAGTGGAGATATATACTTAATCTAAAAGTGAGGACAAGGAGACGTACAAAGGCATGGAAATAAGGGAATATATGAAATATTAAACATTTCGAACTTAAAGAAACCTTGATACTAAATTGAGTGCAATGACCAAGAATGATTCATATTGTTGACCTTACTTAGTGAGTTAAGGCTTCATTTTGTCGTTTTGATGGTTCACTGGCTGGATCAACATTATTGAGATATGATCAACCAAATTAAACTCAAAGGCCCATGCTTCCAACAACCACACATCCACGCATATGACTGGATGCCTGGATATGGTTGACCAAGGAGCTTTCTAATGGAAATAGAAAGAACTAGAAAACAAAAATCTCTATCCTTTTGATAAAAATTAACTGTCGAGCTACAGTTGAAACAGAGACCAGAAAACAGGCCTCTTATGATTGTCTCTCTTGATAGGTGACTCAGGCTTTTTATTGTATTATCTTGCCCATAGGTTTAATACTCACTCTGGCATGGACCCAAGAAGAAAACAAAGTTTGACATAATCGCAGTATCTAATGGCAGTTAGAAATGCAAGTAAGCTGAATATGATGACAGGGACACACAAAATAGAACAGGTTTACACCTGTAAAACAACTTTGACAAGGAATCATGCTAAAAAAATGCACCCCTGAGTGCTCATATTACATATTCACAGCAGAGGATGGAACTAGTTTTATTTTGCAGTGCAAAGAAAGAGTAGCTTACATGGTCATCACCTCAAAAAGTACCACAGAACCAACTATTAAACAATCAAAGACAACAATCACAGCAAGAGAGGCGAGATAATCTTACCTGTGATGGAAAGAGAAAAAATGTTTAGCATAGTCTCGGAATCGGTAGTTAAGGTCAGACTGGTCTTTTTTTACATGCAGCACATTATAACAGTATCACACAGTTGACTGAAAGGGAATCCAAATTCATAGTTATTTTCATACATATGAATGTACAATTTCACCAGCATCACAAACTTAATGCCCAGTTATCAAGCAAAAGCATGTTCTCCTGAAGAATAAGGTTTTGCAGTATAATTACTAGACACTCACTCCATCGCATATTTCGTGCCAACTCAAAGAAAACTCAAAGAGAACTAGCTCGCAAGTTTCTTCCTTCATATAGAACAACTTACAAATAGAGAATTTAACATACATAAAGGCACATCCATATAAACAGGAACTTCAAAATAGGGGGTCTAATAGGGAAGTTACATCTTGTCTTATAAGACGATATGAAGCCTTGGAATGATAGGTGAGATGACATGTAAAATCTCATTGTTTTTTCCCATACAATAGATGACAGGCAACAAGTTTAGATTAAAGTGATCAATGCACTATGAAGAGGAAACCTGAATGTTTGCAACTGCTGGGATTAATCAGCCATCAAGATAAACGTTGCCAGGAACTAAGGCATGTCGTCTTTTCTATCAGAGTTCACCATACAGCAACATTCTAGAAAGTGAAGAAAATTTTAGTATCAGTAGGACTGATGCATGGCAGAACTGAAGCAACCGATCAAGATTGAGGATGAAGCAGCTTAAGTTTAGATTTAGGAAGAGACGTGGTTATGTTACTTGTAGAAAAAGATGTGCATTTTGCATTTGTTAAGTTGAGATGAGTTGTCCTTTTATTCTCCAAAGGCAAAACAGGAAACTAGTCAGTTAGTAATCGTAGTGTAATCAAGTATAAATGAGGAAGTGTTGCAAACCGAATCTCAAACATCAGAATAAGATATTTAGTCTCTTGATCCAGTTCTTCCTCCTCTCATTTTTCTTCTCTTGCTTGTCCCTCATTCTCCATTTTTGTCATTTATTTTATTCTCAGAATCTTCCCAAAATTTCTATACGTATCAAATAATATAAGAGTACTTTCCAGGCTGCTGAAGGTATTGAAGCAAATAATTTAAAATTTCAAATAACTGAAGAATTGTCAAAAGGTCTGCTTCAAAAGCGAGATGATTTTATATACATGTTACAAAAAACCTCAGAGAAATAATTAGATTAATTAGTAGAGATCAATCTCACATGCTTTACAACTTACTATAGGAACTAAAAAAGGGCATCCTGAACAATTTCAATGATTAGGCTCCTTGATATTCCTAGTATAGTAGATGCTATCGCATACAATCATACTTAATTAGATATCATTGTTTGATCTTAAAGGGATCTTCTATAATTTCACAGTGAGTTGTTTTCTCTTGGTTTCGTCCAGTCATTAGTAACGCGATTAGTTTTGAATAATAGTGGATAGAAATAACACTCGTAAAGAGTGCACTGAAACCAAGAAGTATAAACCTGCCTGCCCATCCACACCAAACTAGATGGAGTTCTCCAAAAGAGCCTGCTAGTGGAAGAAGCCCTTCTAAGAATAAGAAACACAGGGCTAGACCTGCATAATCTAGAATGTTAATTATCTAATGAATTTTTCCGTTCTGATACTCCACTCAAGAGTTAATAGTATTCATCAAATCACCTACTATCTCATGGACATTTTTGAGAAAAAGATGGATTAACAGAAAAAAGGTTTTGCATAAAATGTGACCATGAGATAGGGAATAAGTGGAACAAAATGGACTGGGTGGTAGAGTTGTGGAAACACCTTTCCTTCCCTATTTTGGACCTTAGCCATGGAACAATATGCTATTAACACTAAGTGTGGATGGTATGAACTGCCTAAACAAGGATTTTCAACAGCAAATAACAAGAGCTATTACTTGCTACATCAAAAAATTTGCATTAATGAATGATGTAAATCCATTGTTAAATCAAAACTACACATGTAAGATGAAATGGTTGCTGCTATCTGCTCAAATAATGGTTAAAAGTTCTAACTGAATAATTAAATAAACTAGATACACCTTTCTCCTCATCTTAGGTTGATGGATCATATCAACTGGAAGATACCCTTCATGCATAATGCACATTCCCAGTTGGCTGAGCCTAATTCTAATTGTTTTGTTCCGAAGCAAAGATATCCATAGAGCAATTCGTACTATTTAGACATTCACGATGAAGACACTTATTGCACCATCATTGCCACTTCTTTCATTAGTATAACCAGAAAGGTCTATGCATAGCAAAGTCAAGTCGCAACCTCTAACTTAAGCTGAAAAAGTGAAAGATCCTCCAGATTGGAGAAGACCCACTTCAAGGGTGAGCTCTGGTAAGCTCTCAATAACCAGGAAAAAATCATCATATAAACTATGAATTTTAAGTAAATGAGGTATTTAAAGGAGGCAGGGATTAACACTTAAAAGATACTCCAAAATAAATGAGGAGAATTTCGGTCCATTTGTAGAGGACAAGGTCTTTCTTGAGAACACAATCAATTTATGAAGGTAAAAGAAGATAATCAGCAGTTGTTGAAATCTCCAAAGGCAATGATCATCTTGGTGTTCACTTTTCTTTTGATCATCCATTCCCAAGACATAACCACAATTCAAATTCGACAGTAGTTTTCATGATGAAGATTCATGACTAGATGAGTAAACTTCCGAAAGAAAATAAGGAGAAATACCATAAGAAAGACACCTTCTATATTGTTAACTAACACAACAACTTAAAGAATTAGTGAAAATTAAGCGCAAGAGCAAGTTAGCAGATGCCATATGGCAGCAATTAAGAAACTGATAAAGATTGATGATGAAGCAGCTTGAGTTAGGAATGCCAGTTGCTTGGGGGAAAAACATGCGTTGAACATTAGTTAAGTTTCTGTAAGCAGTTATTCATAATTCGTTACTGAATCGATTAGCAGTTTGTTGTTCCATAATTCAGTATGTGACAGGAGCAAGTGTTGCAAACAGAAATCAAAATTATTTAATTGGCGGAGATTTCCTCTCAGCATCTTGTAATCCTCCTCTGAGTTTTCTCTCACTCCTCTCATTTCCCATTCTTATCCACTATTTCAGTCTCTAGTTATCATGGACTAAGACCTCTTCAATGTCTAAAAGACATTATAACAAAGGTCAAGTTGACTTATTAAGTTAAGCTAACCTTATGAAGTTCTCTGATTAAATTTTATTTTGGAGCACATACCAAATCATAGCTGCTAAGTAAACCACATTTTGAAACAGATATTGTGCAATCATAAACATACTAACACCCACAATGAGTAGAAAGGACCTAAAATACAATGAACATGGATCTAAGCAACACCTTTCAAGCCAAAAAAAAACAGCAAAAGAAATTACAACAGAACAGAAAAAGCCACTCACCAGATGCAGGGTGCTTATCATTCTTCCTCCCAAACTAACATTGCGAGCATGCTCCAAATTTCCCCCAATCCCACTTCCAGTCACTCCATTAGGCAAGCGGCGATTACCAAGCTTCCCATTTGAATTCAAATTCCTGACTCTCTTGCTTCCTCCCTTAACAAGAGCCATCAGATTGAAAACCCGAACCCCATTCTCCTCCCCCAAGACCATCAACCCGAAAGAAAAACTAATCGACCAAACCGGCTTGCAACACTCAATTACCGCACACCGCATCAACTCCAAATCACCCCCACCACCAGCACCCCCATCTCCCAAGGCCTTCACCGCGAAAACCCAAATCTTGCCGCTCGAAATCGAGTACATGGCGAAGAAATTCGTCGACCCAGAAATCTTAATCGAAACCCCATGACGATTATCGAACACAACCCCCAAGCCGGGATCAAAGGTGAGGCCTTTCTGCTTGCAAACGACCCGAGCCCTAGCGAACCTGTCGCCGCCGCCGCCGCCGCTGCTCTGGAGGACGTAGAAGCGGAGCAGTATCTGGGACCCGCCCCGGTGCGGGCCGGAGACGAGGAAGACGACCCGCGAGGATGAGCCCTCGCCGTCGCCCTCGCCGCCGTCGTCCGGCCGGCGGAGGAGGAGGAGGAAGGCGGAGGAGGAGGAAGGGGCGGGGACGAGGGTCTGGGGAGGGGGAGGGAGGAGGAGGAAGGAAGGGAGAGAGGGGAGAGGCGGGGGTAGAGGGAGACGGAGGAGTCGGCGTGCATGAGGGCGAGGGAGAGGGAGTGGGGGTCATAGAGGACGGCGGTGATGGCCGGGGACGGGGAGAGGGAGAGGTTGGTGGGGATGGTCAGCTTGGAGGCTTGCACCACCACCATGAGAGAGCTCAGACGGCGGCCGGTGGTGACGATGATGGTGGTGGTGGAGCTCTAGCCGTCGCTGGTGGTGGAACTTTCAGGTGCGAGATCGGGAGGAAGAGAGGGAGAGAGAGGGCGGACATGGTTTTGGTCTTGAGTAAGGGGAAGAATGGTGGGGAGATCCAAGGTCGTCGTTAATTATTATTTTAATTGGGTTAAGCATGGTGATTGGAGTTTGTCGTGCTCATTAGTGATTTCTAATCCGAAAATTAGGAGGCTTCGAAATGGGATGAGATAAAGCTTTTTGCTTGGAGATTTTTCCTTCCACGGGGAAGAGCTTTTGTTTTTCGCAAGCAAATTTTCTAGCACTTAATTTCCGATCATAGTTCAGCACCAATCATTTAAGCTCTTGGTTTCATAAAATAATGGGACCCACCAGAAATTGTAAAACTTGTCATGAAGTGGAGTTGAGTATTAAAATTTATAAAAAGTGCAATCGATTCATAAATATTATTAAATTAGTGCAATCGAGTCTTTCTATTGATTCCATCCAACTTAACTAATGAAAAAATATTGACATGACTTATTTTTATAATGTTTTCTTTCACCAATGTAATGATGATATCACTAAAACATGAAACATAAAGCTTAAACATCATCATTTTGATCCAAATATAATTGTTAATATGCATTTTATTTAATTTTAATTTAAAACAATTAAATTGGAAGGGTCGGCAAGGGTGGGGATGGCTGGCGGAGGTCGTAAGGCCCTTGTCAATGGTGAGTGACCGCATCGACTATAGGTGAGGGCTTATCAAGGATGGTGGGACAGCAGTAACGAGGGCTTACAAGTTCGCTATCTCAACCCCCTTTTTTTTTTTCTTTTAATTTACTATTTTATTTAAATTTAAATAAAATATGTAATAAAAATCATATTTAGACCAAAAAGATGTCATTTTAGCCACACTATCATTACATAGGATGGAGAAAATAATAAATAAATAAGACACATTAACATTTGTTATTAGCCAAGTTGGATGAAATTAACAAAATAACTTAATTACACCAATTTGACAAATTTTAGGATTTATTTTACACTTTTTGTAAGTTTTATGATTCAATTGTATTTTTATAATAAATTTTGGGACTTCTCTACACTTATCTCTAATAAAATTGAAACAAAAAGCAATGCATAATAGGGGTGAACATAGTTCTAAGGTATAACTTGGAACCTATTGGTTCAAGGTTCCAAGTATGCAGGGTGAGTTTTAGGTTCGAAACTTGTTTCGATGGATAGATTCCAGTTTTCAAGTTTTAGGTTGGTGGAACTTGTAACTTAAAACCTAGAATAAGTTTTTGTCTTTTTTTTTTAATAAAAAAATGATATCTTCGTACCATCTTATGGTATTCCGTGACATTCGATAATGAGTGTAAAATTTGGAATCACTAAACTAAACTTACATTTTATAATTGAGACTTTTATTTTGCTAATTTTTTTTATATTTTTATATGTCTAAATACAAGTTATTGTTAGTGAACTTTAGTAGCAAATAGTAGTTATTAAAGGTAATAAGTCACTGCAATCATTCATTAATAATATAGGTAGAATCTAGATAGGCCTTATGGCTAACTCTAGAATATGTGATGGGGTAGGTTCTAAGTTTCAAGGCATGCATGGTAGATTCTAAGTCCCAAAAAATGAGGAATATGTTCTACTTGATTCCATATTTCAGGTAGAACTTGTATGAAATTTGGAACCGTTCACCCTTAATGCATAGGAATAATTAAAGATCTAAAACAGTGCAAATGATATGATCTATATATGTTGCATCAACATAAACCAAGCTCATTCCAAAAATAAACTAATTGCACAAGGCAAATCACATAATGCTTTTAATGTAAGCTCTACAATTCGACTTAAAACTTTAGTATTTAAATTCCCACACATGTACACATACAATAACATTATAATTTTACTAATTCTACACATATATGCTCATAAATCAAACTTTCAAATGAGGACATTAGTGTCACCGAGTTTACTTCATTTCGAATTTAAAGTTTGCATTTGAGTCATTTAAGCATTATTATTTTCACAATGAATCTCGGGCTTATTTGAGGGGATTATCCATCATAAATTTAATATACATTAACAAAATAGATTATGCTCACAAAGTCTATTATTATTTAATTATGCATTTTTGTGTTTTATCAAAATGCCAAAATTACCGGCAAATCTATTAAATGGATAGACTTACTTAAAAATAACTCCTCTAAACGGGCTCCCACAACAAATTACTTTAACAGAAATGCTTGTTATTGAATTGTAGAGGGATAACTTACAAAAGGGGTAAAATAAGCCGATGGTTAATGCTAGCTTTCCATTTGAAAATAAACAATGTACATATGTATAATTATAATTAGAAAAAGAAAATATATTTTTAATATTCATTCATCTATAATTAAAAAAAAATCATTGGACAATTCTTTTCTTGATTTTTCATTAATGAAATTAAAATTCATTTATATGATTTCCAAATCTTTTTTTACAAAGTTTATCTCCACAGAAAATAACTAGATAAATTCACTGAGGGAAAGGAAAAAAAATTTAAAAGAGGAGCACTTTGTAATGAGAGTATAGAAATAGAAAAAAAAAATTAATAAATTTATTTCCTTATGCGTTCGTTTTACAAAAAAATGAATAATTTAAAAAAAAAAATTCTTAAAAAACCACTTAGATCACTTGAAATAATTAATTAATGAGAGATGTTTTTGCTATCAATTACAATTTATCTCTAAATATTTTCATGGATGATGAAAATATTTTTTTCATTTATTTTTCTAAGCGATACAATCATTTATTTTTAGGAAAATATTTTTCAAATTTTTCTTTTTTCAAAAAACAAATGGAGCTTTAAAAAAGAAAAAGAAAAAAAAAACACATAACGCCTTGTTGTTATGTTGGCTAGTTCATAAGTCATTGTATCAAAAAGATCGTGTTCAAGAGTTGTAAGGTGTTTCATCGTTGATAAGACCAAATGACCAAGATCTTTCACAAAAGTCTCGAACATGTCAATCAAAGACTCATGATTGTTCCTAACTTCGTTTTATTTTCCAAATGACTCTGCGGTCTTCCAATACAACATCCATGCATTGTCACTTCACGTACCGTGTTATTTGTACATCACTTTTAATTATTTGACATTATATTTGCCACGTTAAATTTTCTACCTCTTTTTTTTTTAGTACCCAGGGAACCTTCGTGTGTCGCTTCACAGCGGAATAAACCCTGGAGGAGCAGGAGAGTCACTATTACCCTTTCTACCTTGGGCAAGTCGTGGGTTCCTTTCCAACAAGGCAGACAACACAACGATTTGAACTCCAGACCTCTCCCGATAGGAACTAAAGCTTAACCGCTACGCCGCCACCACAAGTGGTAATTTTCTGCCTCTTTGATCTTTATTTATCATATCACCCTGCCATGTCATTTGAACAACATTTTCTGCTTTAATTGTCACATTCCCCAACTTCATTGCATATTTCCAAAGTGCACAATGACTTATGCATGTGTGGTCATCATTCTAGTATGCAAACTGACACAATTTATTTCGCTTAATTTGGGATTAAGAAATTGGTCATTTCCAAAGTACACAGTGATTTCGAACACATATATGAACTTTCACCTTCTTTTTTTTTCCAAACAAGTATCTAAACATTTTTCCAGTTCAGTTAAGTAGCCAAACTACTTTTGATAAAACATTAATGGTGTTAGTTGACACGACTGATCTTTACATCAACTCCGCTAGTTGTACACTTAATGAGAATGCTAATGTGACCAGGTTAGTTAGTACACCAAGATTGGTGAGATGCTTCCTTGTCATCTTTCTTCATCATATGCATCAGACAACTAGGTTGGCATAATTTTTGCAGCCACATACAATAATTACAGATGATTGTTGTTGGAATGTGAGGCACGTCATTAAAAAGCATGCAATATGACCATTTATTTAACATAAATACTAATTAAGCTAATTTTAAAGACCTTAGATATTTGATTAAACATAAAAAAAGTTTAGGTGCTCAATTTAAAAATGAGAGAAAGTTTAGGTACTAAATTTATCATTGCTGATGGTAAATATTATGATGACATATTTACTCAAAAAAAAAAAATCCATGATACTAAAAACCCCAGGCTATACCCACTATAATAGATTTATCCCAAACTTCTACTTGTAAAACATATTTACCCTCGATTATATTTCTGTTAGAAGTCACCGCTAAAAGTCTTACGTGGTTGTTGATGTGGATGATGGACTTCAAACGGCATCAGCATAACAAGAACATGAATTAAGTGATGGAAAATAAAGCTTTTTTTTTTTTTTTCACTTGGGCTCTTTGCCTTTCTCATTTGCTCCTTATTCATAACTCTCCATGCTTACAATGGAAATTGGTAACATCTTTCATATACATCATTGTTAAAATTGTTATCAACGTAATGATTAATCTCATACTTTATGTAATTAATGCATAAAATAGCATAGCAATAGGATATTCCTGAGATATCTCACTGCCTACAAGCACATATCTACCCTCTAAGATCTATCACAAATCTATCATCACCCACTTCAACTTTAAAATGTTCCCCAATACATGGTTTTACAACAAAAAACCTAGACTTCATCTTTGCTTCATCTACCTTTACCCTAATTCTAGGACATAATTTATCTCTAGAATCTACCATTAATTGAATCTTCTCAAAGATTCTTATCATCAATGTTGTTCTTGCCCCCTTTAGCCTATCAACAATTGGCATTTCTATTTGCTTGCGAATATACACATTATAAGTCTTGCTTATATTGTTCTCGATGGCATCACATTTTTTGTCAGCCTTAATGATACCTTGCAAAAATGCTTTGGACCTTATCTCATGAAGTCTTCATAGGCATCAACAAACTCCCTCTTCACTCCTTCAAATGCCAATTGAAATCAACCTTTGTGTGTGGCATATGCAGCTTTCCAAAAGTAATTTCGAAACATTTCTTGATGCAATTTTTTTAATTTGCATAAAATTTACCTTAAACAATTTCTATGTTCTATACAAAGAGATAATGAAGAAACTACATCAACAAGGCCCTCAAGACATAATTAAAATGCATTGATAAGGCCCTACAAGATATAATTCAACTACTATTTGGAAGAAACTAATGAAGATGGAGACTAGTTCTCTACCTTTTATTGATCACTTATAAAGGTCCAATCATTACATTTGCCTACTTGAAGGTCTATAAATAGCAACCTAAGGAACCATGTCCAATTATCTTCTATTTCTGCTTTAACAACAACCAACGCAATTGGAAAAATTTGATTGTTTCTATCTCTTACAATAGCACAAGTAGCATTTGCTTTACTATAGTCTTAAAAAAATAACAATTTAGTCCTATTACTTTTCTACAACTTTCTAAACAATCATCTTTTAGCCCTTTGAAACCCTCATAGAATCTATTGAACATATTGTACGGGTATCTAAGGACAAAGATTAAATGTGTTGTTCTTACTAGATTGCTTTAATTGAGCTTTATAAAATATCATTAACTTATATTGTTCGGTAAATGGACCATTGATTGTCTTAATAACTCTAGTAATTATAGCAATTGCTTCGTAATAAGTTATTTTGTTAGTATTAGGAAGCATGAACACTCTTTGAGGGCCTTCATGTCGGTTTTATTTTAAACATTTTCAATATAATAGAGGTCAAAATGTAAACCTTTCAAAAAAGAAAAAGAAATTGTGGATATTGTATATGAATAACTTATTGCTATATTTGATGGTAAAATGTGGATTTTTTTTTACTTATTGTTGTCGGACATGGTGGCAGTTGAGTCCAACATCCTTAATGCCAATCTAACACACACGGGTTTTATTTTAAACATTTTCAATATAATAGAGGTCAAAATGTAAACCTTTCAAAAAAGAAAAAGAAATTGTGGATATTGTATATGAATAACTTATTGGTATATTTGATGGTAAAATGTGGATTTTTTTTTACTTATTGTTAAATGTTAAATTTAATAGTGGAATATAGATTACTTGTTTTTCTCTTTCTCCAAGTTTTATGGATTATTGAAATGGAATGTAGTTAAATTTGTTAATTCAAAACAATGAATGATATTAATAAATTGTGGATTAATATTTTTAGTATAAATTCATTCTATACTCTTTTTTATGATTTATTTATTTATGGGTTTGAATCAAATTAATTTATAAAAAATATACATTTAATATATAATATGTCCTAACGTATCGGGATTCTCTTTTTTTGAGAAAAGACGTGCCATCGTGTTATGTTGTGTCTTGTCACGTATTACATGTTGGTGTTAGTGCTACTTAGATTAAGTGTGAGTCCTCACATCTCCATTGCATTTGTTTGCGATTGTGTTGCTGTATATTTCATATTAACTTTGATTTTAAGTAAGAACTATTTGGCAATTCATCCATAAGATGCTTATTTGTTTCTCATGCTTCTAGGGTAAGTATGTTTTTCTCCAACCGTCTTAATAAAAAAAGTTTTCTCTTTCTTTAACCAACTATTGTAAATGGACCATTGACGTTTGGACACACATTTTATATACATCTTTGTAAATTTACTCTTTTTTCCAATCAATAGTGTTGCCATTAACGATTGTATATGTCTGCACCACTCCCTTAAACTAAGTACAAGACTCAAATTTCATGCCTAACTAAAACTGTAAATTTATATGGTCACAGTTAGGTTCTTATCTAATAGTTAGAGATCTTGTTTTGTTCACATAATTCATCATCTCTAGTGTTAGAAGGACTGAGATCTTCATATGCTTTGATGTCCTCATCATCTTCACCCTCGAATATGTCTTCTTCTACTATATCAATAGCCAATGCTATTGCCTCCCTTACCATACTCACCTTCAGTCCCATTTCTTTACTTGAAGTGAAAATGTCACAAATAGTCCTTAAACTTTTATATAATGTTTAATTTCGTTTCTGAGTTTTCGATTTGCTCAATTTGATCCTTGAACTATTGACAAATGTTCTATCTAGTCCTTCCGGTTGTTCAAACCGTTAAGTGATGACATGGAGCATTAATTGATGACATGGAGTTGATTTGGATTATTAAAATCATGAGTCAATATATACTTTAAAAAAGGAAAAAAAAAATTAGGGGTTCAAAAGCCCTCTTTTTCAAAGGGACTAGATTTGAGTATAATCACAAAAGCTTTTAGTGTTGGAACCCAGCGACACCGAATAGATGGAAGAAGAGAGAAAGCAAACCTGTACAGTGGAAACCATTGAAGAATGGCTTAGTGAAGCTCAATATCGATGGATTCATCCTTGAGGGAGAATCGGAAGGAAACACCACCGACATATATCGTGATTCTATAGGGGAATATGGCCATCAAGTTTGCAAAATCAATCGGCACGTCCTCGGCCGAGTGCATCGAAGCCTTAGCCCTTAAAGAAGCCTTCTCTCTCATGGCGACACAATTGGATTGGAAGAGATGAACTAATTCGAGGTTGGAAGTAGAAAGCATAGCTTATTCGTTTTTTATTTAATTTCTTTTGGTCGGAATAGCTTATCCATTTGCAATCCTCTTTTTCACATCGACAATTCTTCTTCTTTCTTAACATCAAACTTCTCAAAATGCTTGGATTGAGACTAGAGAGAAGATGGTTAGGTTGAGGTTGATGCTAGTGACGATTTGGATCTTGGGGTCTTGGTGGGCGCGCCACCACTCATGCAGGTGAAACTTCAAATTTGCTCAATCAGAATTCAAAAAGAGAGGAATAAGTAAAGAGTTGTGTGAGCATCGCAACTGAAAACTTTGAAGAGCTCGTGTTTCGTTTACCTTAAACATGGAAGACCTGGGATAAATTTGTGCGATGCGCTCTCGACCTTCTCCACATTGACCACATCGTGGATAGTATTTCTTAGTATAGAAATGGATTGACTACCTTCTAGTTCAGGCTATTAAGAAGATCAACTCTCAATTTAAAATGACACTTATAATTATTTGAGCACATAGTCACTTACTTGAAAGTAAGGTCAAGAGTACCTTTTGAGTGGTGGCATTGTTATGATGCATCTTTATAGCAAGTGGGTTGGCTTCTCTCTATCCCACTATTTCTTCATCATGTCCATTAAGAAAATGAAGTAAAAAAATATTGACCCAAACAGAAACTAAAGACATAGCGTGAATAAACCTTACCTTTTCCTTTTGTTTTAATGGACAAGTTCTTGAGTTGTGGTCTCGTTTGAAGCACAAACGGCATGTGATTTTTTTTGCCTTGTCTTGACACTTTCAATCCATTTCTAGATTCTCCTTCCTCTTTTATCTTTTTCCATTTAGGCCTACTAGGCATAACCCGAGACATTGGTGCCACCAAAGGTTCTTTATCACTAGAAGGCCAAAAGTTATCACCATTCATTGCTTCTAAGTAGTGACTATATGTTTTTAAATAACTATCCTTCTTGTACTAGTGGGCGACAAAGTTTCTATCTCCTCCCCTTTGAATAGAATGACATAGATTGCATGAGGGCATTGAATCCCACTCAAGTCCCACACCCTGCAAGAACATGAGTTATTTCTTATGTCCACCGCAAATTTGTCATTCCTATAGTGCACTTCAAATCCATCTTCTCCATTCCAAAACATATGACAAAAGGCATTTCCATTTTTATTGCCTTCTATTTTCTGTAATATCTTAGGCACAATGTCTCTTTTCCATCTTTGACATAAACCTCTTTTCTCATACATTCTTGTCACAATCTTTTCTCTAATATCCTCAAGCATGGATATGATAGACATGTGTCTAGCTTCCAGTATCGATCCACTAAATGCTTCTGACAAGTTATTGTCCACTATATGACTTGCACATAGTTTTAAAGAAAGCCTTGCACCAATATTTTGAAACAATCCTTATCAAGTTAGCTTTTCCTATCTTACTCATCTTACCCAATTCTTTAAGATGCTTTTCAAAATGAGGGATTGTAGTTGACTTTGCACACATCCAAAATTGCTTGTGACAATCATTACCCCCATTCTTCTTGTGCCAATTTGCATAAATATGTCTTGCACATTGTCGATGCTCGGCCGATGACAACACCTCCTCGAGTACTTGCACAAACCCCTACAACGAATCCATGATACTATCATTTATATAATGAGATTAAATATGTCACACATGAAAACTACAAAATGAAGGAAGAGTAATAACATTACCTTCTGTTGATTTGAGATCAATGTGTATACCATACCGTACTTTGTGCCAAGGTCATACTTCAAGGTCTCTACAAACTAGCCCCATGAATCCTTATTCTTGACCTCCACAGTAGCCCATGCGATAAGATACATTTGATTATTTGCATCCCTTCCAACAACAGTCAATAACTTACCCTTCAACATTTTTTTTAAGAAATATCCATCCAACCCTATCAAAGGTCTACAATCTTTAAGGAATCCCTTTTTCATGGCATCAAAACAAACATAAATTCGTGGGAAGATGGGTCTTGAATTTGGGGATTCTCTTAGAAACTTTACCTTCACGTTAGTTTGGGGATTTCTATGGATAAGTTATTCACAATAACTTCACAACCTACAAAATTATAGGAATACATCCCATTTAGTCTTTCAATACTTTTTCCTTAGTCCTTCTACATTGGCTAATAGTAACATCTAAGCTCATTTGTTCTCGCACAATTCTCTTGAACTCTTGCAATTTCATTAAAGGAGCTAGCCTCCACAAACTTAGATAATGCTTTGCCATGTATGTAGATGCAAACCTCCTCACTTGGAAAAACTAGGAGCACGTGTGTTCATCCTTCAAAGTCTTCACTAGAAAAAAACTTGTCTTGTTATCTCTAGTTACATAAATTAACCAATCACAATTTTTAGCCTTACATTTTGCCATTACTCACACATTGTCATTCTTGATAAAATCAATATTAATTCTTCTGGTAGATGCATATTTATTGATAGCTTCCTTAAATTGTTTAAGGCCATCAAATACTTTAATTAGTGCAGAGTGAAGTATCTCTGTGGTTTCATCATATTGCACATGTGTGCTCTTCCTTCTAGCAGCCTCTTCTACCTTTAGTTTTTTCTCATCACTTGTGACAAAGCTCTAATTAAAGTAACTTGAGTCAAAGTATTTAAGATAACCTATGTCATTCTCTTTTTTTGTTCTACTTATATATTTATTTCACTAGGTATCTCTAGCAACTAGTAACACCATATGCATTATCTCCCTTAAAAGTTCCAACTTTTTCCTAGCCACTTGAAGTTCTTCTTCTTCATTGTTAGATAACCATGGCACCTCAACAAGCTCATCATCATCTTCAAAAAGCATTACAGCTCTCTCATCTTCTTCTATGCTCATTAATCCCTCAGCTAACCCATCACCAATGCCAACACTCATGTATTTGCCATGTTCAATAAATATCTCACATGTATTGACAAAATTTGCCCAAAATCTTATCATTTCCTATACCGAAGTGTCATCTTCAATTAATCTTAAACCATTCTCAAAATTCTTTACCGGCATTAAGTAATGGAATTTCTCATTATTAGAATAACCCATATCTTGTACCAAGTGCAAAATCTCAAAGTAACTTAATTTGTCTAGATCATAAATCCACTCACTCTATAACCATCAACATACTCTATTATTCTATCACGAATAAACCTACCCCCAACCCATAGAGTAAATCGAAACATCTCATCAGCCATGTAAATATGCAAAAGATTGCACATAAAAATCATCTAAACTAAAAAAGGAAAATGACACCAATCAAAATATTTCTATTGTTTATACAATAAGAACAAACAAACATCAAAAGTATAATATAAAGACAACAAAACAAAGACAAATAAGGGCTATGTCTAAAAATCCATGAAAAAGCTACAACCTAAAACTATGGCAAGTTGAGACCACTTTAAATTAATAAAGCAAAACTTGTCATGCATTCAATATTTTTTAAATACTCTTTTAGGGCATTGCATAACACAACATGCTCAAATAAACTATTCACACTTTATGTCATAACCATGCATTGATCAAGTCAAATAAATCATGTATTATCATCTTCGAGAAAGCCTCAATTAATCCATCCTTGAAGAAAGCCCTAATTAACCCTAAATAATAGACATGGAGAAGCCACTAGGACACATCGTCCTTGTTGAACCCCCTCACGTATAGACCCGAGTCTTCATTGGAAGCATTATGCCGAGACAACACTCCGGGCACAAAGTAACTTCTCTTATGCGACAAGATAGAGTTGCCATTCAATGCAAGCTCAAGTTTTGAACCCTAAACCTACATGTATGCCCTAAAAAAAATCTTGATACGTAATTCTAATGGACTATAACCCTTACATCCTCCTCCTCCTCCTCCTCCTCCTCTTCCTTCATGTCTTGATCTTCTTCTTCACTTCTTGATATAAGTTTTGGGACCAACTGGAGATGAGAGCACCAATCACAAAAGCAAAGAGAAGAAGTGCTTCTGTTTTTATTTTTTGGATGGTGGTTTGACTTTGTTTTAATGGTAATTTCCATGTGGATTTTCCACATGTCCTTTTTATTCTATACTTAAGAGACTAAAAGCCACGTAAGCCAATTTCGTTAACTTTAACTAACGGAATGATGAAATTGGTCAATTTTCAATTAATTTAGGGACTAGATCAAACATTTGTTGATAGTTTAGGGACTAAATGGAACAAATCGAAAGTCCATGGACGATATCGAATAATAAATAAAAGTTCATGGACTATTTGTAATATTTTCCCTTACTTGAAAGTAATCCCTATCATCAAATAGGACATAGTCATCATCACTTCTAACTAATGCATCAATTTCATTAGCATCACTCTAACCAACATTACTCTCAAAGTAAAAGCCATCATCACTCTCATTATCTTCACCTCGGCTAACACTCCATTATTTTAGCTTCATCATAACCATAACCCCAATTCCATCTCCTACTTCAACTCTAGCTTCAACTTTGCTCAAGTTAGCAATACTAGCTCTAACCCCAACTTCAAATAACCTCCAATCAACTTTCTTTATCAACCTAAAAATAACAATGTATGTTTTTTAGCAACTATGCATATGATAAAAAAAAAAAAAAAAAAATGCTAAATATTCTAAGGAATAAACCTTGTAGAATTTAAGATGAGTAAATTAACAAAAAAAAGCTAAACATTATATATGAATAACATCAATTCCTCAAATGAATAAAATGGATCCACACATTTGCTATTGGTTGGTGTTCATGTAGTTTTGTATGGTACATTAAACTAGCAAGTAGCTTGTGTTACTTATGAAAGTTCATACATAAGATTTTTTTTCATCTTTTGGAGAACACCGAAAAAGCGAAATTGCTAAAAACAAGATATTCAAAAAGTAAATATCGATGAAAAGAATACTCATAGGATGTTGATGAATAAAGTTTAGAAAAAACTCTAAATCATAAGTTGAGTTTCTCTGTATAGACTAGCATGAGACCTTAAAAGTTAAATCCCTAAACATGAAATACTAAAAGTGACATCTAAAACGTCACCCATGACACAATATCATTTTGTTTTAGCATGCGGAAGCGCAATCAAACATTTTCCAAATTCTTTTACAAAGAAAGTTGTACAAGTATAGATAACATACTTATACTTCTTTTATTTATACCATATTTAAATTCACAACTTTACTACATTACAACAAATTATAAAAGTCTGAGTAAGGGTTGGGGGATTTATCTCCATACTACACCAAAAATTTGCTTAAACAAATGTCTAGACTAAAGTCATGAATTGATAATTTTAGCACATTTTCATAAAAATGCATAAGAACTTTATAGTGCAAAGGTTATGGGATGCCTAACATACATATTTGAAAAGATAAATGAATGCAGCTGAAACTCAGTAAAGAAATTTTTAGTTTTAAATTAGAATAATCCTCTTACCACTTCACCTAACACGAGCAAAGTGAATGCATAATAATTCGGTAAATATGATAAAGGCATGAGTAGAATTTTACATTTCCCATTTTTATTTATTACATAAATCGCCATCCAACAATATATATATAGTCAGACTCATGCATATGGCATAACATGTTTCACACAAAATAATTAATATCTACAATGTTTGGTTTTACCCATGATAAAATTTATGTTTATTTTATTCATTCCCGAACATATTTGGAACAGAAATCTATTTGAGAACGCAATTTGATTTCTCTATTTTTAAAATAGATTTCTATTATAGAAATAGAGAAATCGAAGAAATCAGAAAGCTGAAGTTTTTAACTTCTCGGTTTTGAAATAGAAATAAAAAAAAAAATTCTCAACTTTTCAATTTAATCCAAAATATTTTAGATCACTAATATTGAAATAGAAATAGAAATAGTTAATTTAGTCCAAAATATTTTAATGATTTTTTAATATAATCATTTCAATCAATATTGATTGAAAATCTTAATCATTAGGCTAGATGGTGGGAATTGAATGAACAAGGCTTCATTTGTCACACGCAAGAGATTTCATGTATGGTAATAGTCAACTTGTCATATTCATATCTATCAAATTTCTTCACCTACTCTTCCGTAGTACGCTAGACAACGGCTCTATCTAGCTAACTATTTTTTTATTCATAAACTTCAAATTGAGGCAATAAAAATGGGTCAAATCATTAGGGTTTCATCCGATTTTTCTTTTATAAGGAAAAGAGATCTAATAAGAAATCTATTGCTCTTGTAAGAGTGTTGATGAAAATACGGATTTTGATAATAAATTTTTAAATAATCCCAGTGTTGATAATTTTAAAAAAAAAAAATTGGTGATGATTTTTTAACATTGTGAGGATTTTTTTAAAACAAAATTTGGAAAGAAATTGGAATTAGACTTGAAATTAGGATTTTTTAGGAGATTAGACTATTATAATCATTGCTATCATTAGACTTATTACAACAATTGAATTTCAATTTTTTTTTGCCACGTTTATTTTTCGAAAGAAACTATTACGTAATAGGAAATGTAAGCACATGTAATAGAAAATTCCATGAAATTGTATTTTCAACTTTTACTTCGACTATTATTTTGTATTTAAGGATTTCCCATGTTGTTTTAGTATTATTTCAACTATTATTTTATATTTAAGGATTTCCTATGTTGTTATCTAATCAATTTCTATTTCTTAATCAATTTCTATTCCTAGAAATAGAAATTTTATTCTGTTATCAAACGGATTTCTGTTCCAAAAATAAATTTTGAGTCATTATCAAATAGGTTTCTTTATTTATAAACTTGTCGGAGAATAGAAATTGATAAATCAATTTTTGGCCAGAAATCAATTTTTGGAATAAAAATTTTGTCATGCGCACCCGAAATCTCCCAAAGTATCCTAACCCATGGGCATCTAAACTTTGTTATAAATTTTCACCATAGGGCATTCCCACCACAACGGCATTTTGACTTCCGGGGTATCTCAAAACACTTCTCAATGCATCCCAACCACTGGGACATCCTGTAAACTTTCACCACTTGGCATTGTCATGCATCACTATATAGGTGATGTGATTATATTAATCTTATTTAAGCTATACTATATGCATATTTATAAACATAGAACACATTTCTCAACTCAATTTAATATATCAATTAGGTAATCGAGTATAAAATAACATTTAGTTACATTTTGATTGTCAAAATCTAAATAGTCAAAGGGCACATGAGTTTAAATAATAGATATATTATGCTCATTAAAGTCTAAATAATTAAGTGAGTACATTTAGACTTTATAAGAATAAATAAAATAAAAGAGGAGTTTCAACAAATAAGTAGATTTTGACTTAATAAAATTTAGTAGAATGAAATAATGGATTTTGACTTAAAACTTTGATAGAATGAACAAATATATTTTGACTCCAAATTTGATATGATGAGATAGAATGAGCAGATTCTAACTACTCATAATAAAACAAAACGAAGTAAAATGAATATGTAAGAGATCATTAATACATATATCGTAGGACGGACATATTTTGATTATTCAAAACGAAAGAGAATGAAGCGGAATGAACATATTTTGACTAACAAAATGAATATATAAGAGGTCATTAAGACAAATATGATAGAATAAATATATTCTAATTATTAAGAATGAAATCAAATGGAGCAGAATGAATATATAAAAGGTCATCAAGATAAATATAGTAGAACAAACAAATTCTGACTATTTAAAATTAAACCAAACAAAGCAAAATAAACAAATTCTAACTAGTAAAATGAACATGTAAAAAGTTATCAAAACAAATATGATAGAAAAAATAAACAGTGACTATTCAAAATGAATTAGAACGATGACAAATATGGTAGAACGAATATGTAAAAAGTCATTAAGAGAAATATGGTAGAACGTATAAATTCAAACCTAATTAATTTTGGTAGAATGAATGAACACGATGTGAATAATATCAATGGCCCCCCAAAAATCACAATTTCAAGAACAATTTCATTAATTTCAAGTATATAAAAGGTGTGTATAATTAACAACAAATTAGTCTAAAACTAGTAATATAACATTGTCAAAACTTATCCATCGTTACAATTATGCTACATTATAAGCAAATCGATCACACATTTTAAACATATATAAGATCACCAAGACAATTTAATAATCACCATATTCACAATATTATTACACATCTCAAATACCCATCAAAATAGAAGTGCCAAGAAAATTGAACTAACTTAGTATTTAGAAATTTCACTTACCTTGAACAAACATGACCCACCAATTTACCATCACCACCTTGTAGCTTCCAAATAAGAAAATTCAGCTATTTACTTATAGGATTAAAACGTGAGAAAAATACATACAAGTGTACTTGAGAATTTAGAAATGTGAGAGGATTTATGGCCAAAGTAAAGAAGTTTTGTTAAAAATTAGTTAAAAAAGAATTATGTATTCAATGTTAAGTGAAGTTATTTATGTCAATCATCAGCATAATATGGTAAAATTTTAAAGCAAATTGTTATAGGTGTTGAAAGGAAATGCAATGAGTGATTCAATTTGAAGTAATCATGGCTTCTAGGTATCAAGATTAGCCATAATACTTCATCTTTGAGAGGACACTTGGCCTTGTATGAGTACTTACAAAGACAAGTGGCATTTATAAGCTTTAATAAAAAAATTTATGAACAAATATTTTAAGAAAACACAATTCTCTTCTTCCAACATCATCAATATAAGTTAATCACCATTATTATTAATTTATTAAAGTTCACACAATTAATGACAATCATCAACAACTAAAATGACAATATATTGAGGGAAAATTTCATATAAGGTTATGAGGTGTCATCATTTTCTTAAAAAAAGAGCCCAAAGTGGACATTGTTTCAAATGAGAGTTTAAGTTCGTTGAGCGATCAAATGTTTGTCGGCTGGTGAGCATATGATATTTTTGATGATCGGTTTAAGGGCATTTTTGTCCAAAAAAAATTAAATGAGAAAGGGCCCAGCTATGAAATTAAAAATCCCAAAACCCATGTTCTCTTGTTCTTTTCTCCAACTCTTGTTCATCAATTGATAGGGAGTTAGCGACATATGACTTAGTGACAGCATGTAATTGAGTGGCAACGATGCTGGGAGTGTATGATCGAGCAACAATAGCGCTTAGAGTATACGATCGAGTGGTGGCAGTTGTAACAACGATAGTAACAACATTGGGGGTGTGCAAAAAGGCGGTAGTGACAACAACGGCAATGATGGTGACCTTCAAACGTGAATGATTTTGAAAGAAACTAAAAATTCCACCTCTTAGGATTAAGCAAAGCCTTTGCCCTCAATTTTAAAATTGTTTCATTTGTGTCTTCCGTGATTCAATAAAGATTCAATGGCACGGTGACATGCGATCAAATGGCATATTTTTAGATTAATTTTAGATCAATAACTTCATATCATCTTTGACTCTTTCAAAATAGGTATTCTATTGATGAGTTAATTATATTTATAAGGTAAATTTTCAAATTAACTTCCCGAAAGGATTTGGGATAACTTAAACTATATAAGGATTGCAAGTGATACAATATATAGTATTCATATTGATGAATCAATTTTTTTTTTCATTTATACTCAGAAAATTTGTCTTCATATTTATATGTTGCGTGAATGGATTCAAATGTCAATGTGACTCTTGCTTTTGCAACTAAATTGTTGAATGCCTGTTGTCTACATTTAAATAGTTTTGGAAAATGAAGAGTCTTTGTCTGTGCTATTAGAATTCTTTTTACTATAAACATGGCTTGATCCATGATTTGTCTTTGCAAGTTTATTTGCATCCCATGATTCATGATGCACACGGATGAAAAATGTTAAAGAGTCTTCAAGGAATATCATTGATCTACTTGAAGTAATGAATGGCATAAACCTTAAAGGTCTTCATAAGAAAATGGAGGAAGGTAATTTAGACCAAAATGAATTGGCGGTTGCAAAAGCAAGATGGATCAAAGACTTCCCCAATGATATTGCTAAATGTGGTGCAAATGTTTTTCGATTAGCACTTGTCTTTTACATGACTCAAGTTTATGCTTCTCCATAAGTATGTTTGGTAATCCATGAGTTACTGAGTATTCCTAAAGAGCAATCACCTTAAAAAACAAGACAAGTCAAAGACTTTCCTAATGGTATTGCTAAATGTGGTGTAGATGCTCTCCAATTTTCACTTATCTCTTACACGACTCAAGTTTATGCTTCTTCATATATGTCTATTGAGGATTTCTAAAAAAACAATCACCTCTCGCTTTATGCTTCTTCAAGACAAGTCAAAGACTTTTACATAACTCAAGTTTATGCTTCTCCATAAGTATGTTTGGTAATCCATGAGTTACTGAGTATTCCTAAAGAGCAATCACCTTAAAAAACAAGACAAGTCAAAGACTTTCCTAATGGTATTGCTAAATGTGGTGTAGATGCTCTCCGATTTTCACTTATCTCTTACACGACTCAAGTTTATGCTTCTTCAAATATGTCTATTGAGGATTTCTAAAAAACAATCACCTCTCGCTCAGTTCGGATATGCTGGAATACTTTTTAATGGATTTTTTGTGGTACATTTTGGTCATGATCTATTTTTTTTTTCTTTCATCGCTTTAAATTATGACTTGCTCTTTTGGTTCAACTGCCAAAGTTTATCATCAATCTTCTTATGATTACTTTAATCCTTGCAATTGAACCTCCAAACCTTAGAAAGCTTCAAATAGTTATAACTAGCTTCAATAGCCGGTCATATCCGTGCGCAATAATAATTGGCACTTTCTTGCATTGAGGTTGTGCCCTGGATAGTAATTTAGTGGAAGCAGTATGCTGCTTTTATATCTAAAAGCTACTGAAGGTGGTGCGGGAGGCAATGCAAGCAAAATTTTGCTTATAACACGGGCTTAATGGTCTCTAGCACCAACTAGCAAATCAAGGTGTGATGAAGTTCGTCAAGGGAATGCCATAATGAGTTTGCCTCGTTGTCCCTTACAACACAAACCCAATGGCCGATTGTTGTTCAGCAATTATGTTGCACATCCCTTGATAGCTATGGCAAAAGGGAAAAGATTTTATTAGGTGTTTTGATAATATATTAGCCTTAGCAAGATGTGACTATGATTAGTTGTTATTTGTAGGTGTCTTTTAGAGCTTTAGAATGGCTTTGTTAGAATGGGCTATGACCAGTGGAGCTTTCGATCGAGTGTTGTGCAGGCACACATATTAAAGTTGAAAACTTATATGTTGTCTCTTTTTATAATGCAAATATTACAATAAATTGAAATGTTTATAGATGTGTTGTTGATGATAATTGATGATGGTTGCCCGATAATGCTTATTACGTCGAGCTTGATAATTAATTATAGATCTACTGTTGATAACAAAAAGCGAGCATTATGCAAAATGTTGAGCATTTTGCTAAGAGATCATTCTCAGCAAACTAAATAACATTATATTAACTCAAATTAATTCACATCGTATGATGGAAAAGAGGAACCCCACAACACAAGAAATCTTCTCAACACAATAGGCATGTACACACTTAATGGATGTTGGGCCATTATGATGTTGGACCACGTTTATGATCCAAAAATCGATGTAAGCAATCTAGTGTCTCATGTTATGATGTTGGGTCACATTTTGTGAGTATGAGGTAGATGTAAAAGCTATTACAGTTGATGATATTGTCGCTGCCGCTATTGTTGATGCTACTAATGGATTGTTGCAATAATACCTATTATGGCCTAAACCACCACATTTTCCACAAGTGACTGTAGCATTTTGTCACTTCACTTTGGTTCCCACAGGCTCTTACACAAATTTCTTCTTCCTTATCTTTCAATTGTTATCAGCTATTTCATTCACTCATTTTGTTCTTTATTTCTTTTTTCTACCTTGGAATTTATAGCATGCACAACATGTCTATTAGTCTACTTGAATGTTTCCATACTAAAGGATGTGTGAACCTATTTTTTAGGTTGACTCTTAGATATACAAGAGCCACCGCAGCATGACAATGGGGGATTCCACTAATATCTTATCTTCTACAATTATAAGTGTTGTGTCTTATATTAACTACTCTCTTGTCTCGATATGGCCCACTCAATTCAAACTCATCTTTCCCATTCCATGCAGGAATCCATTATGCTGAAAATATTTTTTGGAGATCCAATATCTTTTGGATCTTAGGACAAATCATATCATTGTAGTTAGCTAACCCATCTTTTTGCTTATGAATCATTTTCATGAGTTGCACCCTTATAACTTCAAGCAAAATAAAGATAGGCTTGTCTCTAGTGTCAATGATGCTCTTATTAAAGCTTTCACACCGATTATTCGAGGAAACGTCACATTTTGAACTTGTTTTGAAGTGAGAATTGCTGAGGTACGGACACCTAGAGTGCCAAAACTTGGCATGGAGGGACACTTAAGTGACAAAACTTTGAAAATGTACACTTAAGTGCCAAATTGGAGTAAAATGGATCATTTAAGTGCCACTCTAGCCAAATTGCTGACGTGGCAATTTTCCGGTGAAGTGAGTGCAAAAAGGGCATCATTTTGGACGCTAACGTGGCAAGAAAATGCAAAAATGACATTGTTTTGTCTGTGATGTGTAAATAATTAATATAAAATTAATTAAATTAAATTAAAAACTAAATTTATTTAAAATATTCTAAAAAAATTAAAAACTTAAAATTAAAAAAATTAAAATTAAAGGGGGGGGGGTGAAGGGAGGCGGTTAAGGGTTGAGCTCTCGCTGCCATCGCCTCCCCGCCACCGCCGAGAAGAGCCGACGACGGGGGGGAGGGTCGGCCAAAGTCTTGGCCCTAGGCTAACCGGCGGTGAGGGTCGTGACCCTCACCGGATTTAGGCAAGAGTGCTTGTGGGCCCTCACCGCCTCCCCGTTGTTGCTGGTAAGGGCCAACGGTGGGGGGAGCATCAACCGAGGTCGCTGGGCCCTAGCCAAGGGCTGGCGACAAGGGCCCGCAAGCCCTCGCCCACATTTGGCAAGTGCTCGTGGGCCCTCACCGCCTCCCCGTCGTCCCCGTCGTCGATAGGAAAGCCTAGCGACGATGGGGGGAGCATCGATCGAGGTTGCCAGGCCTTGGCCAAGGGCCAGCGACGCTGGCTGACTGGCGACGAGGGCTCGCAAGCCCTCACCTAGCCGACCCCTGTCCCGTTCGTCACTAGCCCTTCCCGGTGGCAGCGGCTAGGGCTCAGCCTTCAGCCGCCTCCCTTCGACCCCCCCTTTTTAAGTTTTTTATTTTTTAGAATATTTTAAATAAATTTAGTTTTAAATTTAATTCATTTAATTTTTATATTAATTATTCACACACTTGAGACAAAACGACATCATTTTTGCATTTTCTCACCATGTCGCTATTTTGCACTCATACAAAACGACGCTATTTTGCACTCACCTCGTCGAAAAATTGCCATATCAGCAATTTAGCCAGATTTTGACCGAAGTGGCACTTAAGTAGTCTATTTTACTCCGATTTTGGCACTTAAGTGTACATTTTCAAAGTTTTGGCACTTAAGTGTCCCTCCATGCCAAGTTTTGGCACTTGGGGTGTACTACCGAGAATTGTTTGATTGTACTAAAGGCCTTTAAGATAACCAATCATAAGCTTTTTTTATTAATTGTCTTAAGCTCTTCCATTGCCAAGTCGAAATCATATATCGTTACCATAGTAGCCTTTCAACCCAATTTAACTTCCAATCCTTTGTGATGTAGCCTGAAATTCTCATAAAGATTAGGGGTGAGCAGCGGTCTAGGGTTGACCCTGGACCGACCCTGGACCGGCCCAACCCTGCTAGTCCTAGTCCGGTTCCCAAGGGGATTGGGTCGGTCCAACCCTGGACCAACCCTATATATTATATTACATTACGTATAATTCTTTTATATATTCAAACCTAAGTAAAATGTCTAGTATATTATATTATATTGAAATATTCTATCAATAACACTAATAGTAATTTCAATTTAAAACTTTTGTTGAGTATTAATTATGTGTCGTTTGTTTTGTTTTCAGGTGTTTAGAAGTTCAAGTGAATTAACAAGATGTGAAGTTATATATTCATGATTTATATTAAGTATTTTGAACTTTTTATAGTTTAATTGTATTTTACTAATAAATTTCAGCTGCACTTTGCTTTTCAATTTGTGTCAAATGGTAGAAGTTTTTGAAGAGTAGAGTAGTATTGCAGTTGCTACGATGATTTGCTAGTCAAGTGGTGTGAAGTTCATTTTTTGGTTGAGTGGACTCTACATGATCAAATGCAGAAAAACTCTTTTGCGTATGATGTTATGAATATTAAAGATAGATGATTACAAGAACTTTCTATCTTGTCCCATATCTCGATGAGCGGTTAGCAAGTACAAAATTTCTATTGTGTCATCTTAAATTTGCTAAATATGTATTGGTATTTATAATTTAGTTGCGCAATGCCACATTGTCAATGGATGTGTAATTTGAATTTGTAGGTTTGCTTTTTTAGGGAGTATAAAAAATAAGACGAAAAAAATTATCGTTTGGTCCCGGGTTGACCCTGGAACCGAACCGAACCCATTGGGTCGGTCCGATCCTTGGTCTCAAGCTCAATAGGGTTGGTTCTCGGTCCTAAAAATTGAGGACCGACACTGTACGGGTTGGTCCTTGGGTTAGGGGGTGGCCCGGACCAACCCGGACCATGCTCACCCCTAATAAAGATGTCTCAAGCAAAATCTATGTTATGCTTCAAGCATCAAATTTCCTAGCGCTTGCACCAATCCCTTTTACTTATCACACTAGAAAGTCCGGTACTTTGAATTTGTAGGGTCTGTAATCCCTAAATCTTCAACGATCATACTAATAAATCGGTGCCATGTCTCTTGTGTTTCTTGTCTCACGACTATCCATGCAAATGGATACATTTGATTGTTTCCATCTAGGCCCACAGTTACTACAAGTATACCCTAGAAATATACCCTTGTAAACTGATGACAAATGACAACCATCAAAACCCACAAAAATGCCTACATCCTTCTAGAAAACCCCTCCTCAGTGCATTTAAACATATGTAGATTCCTTTAAACTTGAATTGATCTCGACATTGTTTACTCTTGATTACACAAGTGGATCCTAAGTTGGAACCAAGAAGTATTTGACAATAACTTCTAAACATTCGAAATTGCTCATCCTCATTCCTTGTAATCATACTTAGTGTTGTAACCCTAGCTTTGTAGACCATTGTCTTGGATAGTTTTAAAACATTCTCGAACTCCATTGTTTTCTTTAGTGAAGCACTTGGCCATGTTAGATTATTTCTCAACCAATCATAATACTTGTTTGCTAACCATTTAGAGCTTACTTGAGGAACATGTAGAGCTCTATTACATGTATGCCCGGGGTTGAAGGTTTTGACTTGTAAAGTATGCTCCCTCTGTACTTTGGAAGCATATATGAGTTAATTGCAACCATTAGAACACACTGCCCTCAACCTATTTGGCGCACTCTTAACGAACCTCACTAGTCTCCCATTTTTTATGGCATTTTTCCTAACTCGCTTCTCTAAATTCCTTAGCATTATTAAAACACATCCCTAACTTGAAGGTAGGATTCTCCATGTCCACCTCAGCATTGAATTCAAGATGTGAATACTCAAATTGCCTATCCATATTCAAGAAATCTACATTATCAAATAATGGATGTGCGAACCCTTGGAGTGCCATAACTTGGTACAAAGGAACACTTAAGTGCCATAACTTACGAAAGTGACACTTAAGTGCTAAAATCAGAGCAAAATTGATCATTTAAGTGTCAATCCGGCCAAAATGCTAACGTGGCGATTTTCCGGCGAACCAAGTGCAAAACGGCATCATTTTGGTACTAATGTGGTAACAAAACAATAATTAAATTAATTTAATTTTAAATTAAATTTATTTAAAACATTTTAAAATTAAAAAAATTAATATTAATTTTTTTTTTTATAAAAAGGGGGGGCAGGCGAGGGCTGGTTGAGGGCTCAGCCCTCAATTGCCATCAATTGCCACCGCCGCCTCCCCACCGCTGCGAGAAAGGCTGGCGACGGAGGGGGGAGGGTTGGCCAGGGTCGCTAGGCCCTAGTCAGGGGCCAGCAACGCCCGTCAACCCTCGCTAGATCTGGGTGAGGGCTTGCGAGCTCTCGCCACCGGTCGGTCGGGGTCGCCGCCCCGGCCGGGCCCGGCGACCCGGCCGACCCTCTCTCTCTGTTGCCGGCCCTTCCGGTGACGGCTAAGGGCTTAGTTGCCTCCCCACTTTTTTTTACCCTCTTCTTTTCTTTTTCTTTTTAATTTTTAAAATTTTAATATTAAAATTTTTTATTTTAAAATATTTTCAATAAACTTAATTTTTATATTATTTTTTTACCACGTTAGCACCAAAATGACGCCGTTTTTGCATTATTTGGCCACGTCAACGTGCAAAACGACGTCGTTTTGTATTTATTTCGCCGAAAATTGCGCACGTCAGTATTTTGGCTAGAGTGGCACTTAAGTGATCAATTTCTCTTTGAATGTGGCACTTAAGTGTCTCTTTGTACCAAATTATGGCACTTGAAGCGATCTTTTGTCTCAAGTAATATATCTGCATACAAACTGATGTCTCCAATCCTCGTGTCACTTTGTATCAAACTACCTTTCATATATTGTACATTTCTACTATATAATTCATCAAGATCAATAATGGCAAATCTATCCTCTTCAACACCCTTAGCACATCTACTATCAAATGTGGCACAATTCACTCCTTTATAGACGTGCAAATGGAAGCAAAAAAAAAAAGTCAATATTTTTTTAGAGCTTATATAAATTTTATAAAATCACACCAACTTAAATCTTTATACAGATAAACACAAGCTGCTATTACAATATAATATTTGAACCATGAACAACTATTAGAGAAGCATGGACCACAAATGCAAAAAGCAAAATGAAAGCAGTAAATGATGGATCACAAACAAGAATTTGCATATGTTAACGATAAAACATATGCAAAAAATATATGAAAACAATAACTAATTGAGAAACATGAACCACGAATGACATGTAAGGACCACAACGACTATAAATACAATTCAAAAATGCACAATGAATACAACTTGTCGTTAGAAACAGAAATTTACTGCCATCATTGCTGCCATCGATGTTGGATTCCACCACATGCCCATGACTTATTGACATGCTACTTCAACCAGTGTAATCGCTTTGTCTTAGATGAACGAAGTAGCTTAGGAAACGAACCTTCACATAAACAAAGAAATTAGAGGATTTAGGAAAATTAGGGTTTCGATTCATAGCTCCACTTCAGAAAACTAACCCGGACCAAATTACGGAAGTATAATGAAAGACTTAATCAAAATGGTTTTGCATTAGGAGGGCGAAGGCTTTGGGTTAACGCTAGGAAGGGGAGTTTTCTTCTTTTTCTTTCTTTCAAAATCCGTCACCCTTCGATCATCATCGTCATCACCGTTGCTCGATTCATGCCACCACCTAGTTGCCCGCCGCCGACGCCTGCCAATGCTTGCTCCAGCAACACTTCCTCGTTTTTCCTTTCTTTTAGTTTTGTTGATGAACGTGGGACAAAGAAGTAAAGAACTTGGAGAAGAGAAGAAAGGAATTGAGTTTTGGGATTTTTAATTTCAAAGTTTGGCTTTTTTTTTTTATATTAAAATTTTTTGGACAAAAATGCTCTTATTTCAATCGCCAGAAATATCAAATGCTCGCGGTCGATGAACATTTGACCGGTTGTGAGCTCAGGCCCTCATTTGAAACAAGGTCCATTTTGGGCCTTTTTGGAGAAAATGAGGACACATCGCGCCCTTATTTGGAATTTTCTCATATATTAATTAATACCACCATACTACTAGTGCATACATAATTCAATTCATACATCGAACTCAGGACGCTTTACATTTATTGAAAAATTATCCACTGCGTCTCACGAAGTTTACGATTCAAGTAAAATTTCTATGTATTCTCCGAATATTAAGGTAAAGAACGCTTAACTTATAATTAAGTATCATTATCACACACAGGAATTTCCGAATGTTACATAATTATTAATATGGAAATTTCAAATGTCACACTAAAGCCCCAAATCGATTTCAACGAAGCAACTATGAGAGAGAAAGACATGCAAAGGGCATTCCTTTGCATGGACAAATGTAGCTTTAGGCGGAGGAAACTCGAGCATGGAGCAGTGGAGCTTTGAACGAGGACCAAGCGAGAAAAACACAACAGGGAGCTTCAGTAAAGAGAATTCAAGCATTGAGAAAACGGGGAGCTAGTGAGAAAGAGAAGGAGCCCAAGTGACCCATGTTCTTTAATTTTAGCCGAGTGAATGAAAAATAGCTTTGTTTTCCATCGCTTAATCCACATCGGTGCCACGTCAGCACCATTCAAAGTCCATCATCCACATCAGCTGCCACATAGGACTTTTAATGATGATTTTTTACGAAAATATAATTGAGGCTAAAAATGTCACACAAGTAAATATTTGTGATTTTTGGTGACACAAAAAAGAATATGGGGGTAAATCTATTATAATAGGCGTTGTTTGGGGATTTCAATGTTACAAAAAAAAGTTTAGGGTAAATCCATCACGGTAGGCATAGTTTAGGGTTTTTTGTGTCATAAAAAAAGAAGAAGATAAAACTATCCCAATGAGTATAATTTGGAGTTTTGTGGCATTTTTCCTAATTATTAAGGAAAATCTAAGACTCCAAGGTACCATAAACTGGGGATATTAGGATTGAAAATTTTGAGGTAGTACAAGTAGATTTTGTAATATCCATATCTTTTTGAAATGGTGGGACCCACTTTTGTTTAAAAAAAGAAAAGAAAGAAGGTTGGAAAGTTAAATGAAAGGAGGAAAATAAGTGTAGGGAATGCTCGCTCTTTTTAAGCCGAACTAGTTCGGGAAGAGAGAGAGAGAGAGGAAAAGGTAAGAAAGAAGAGGAAGAGGAAGGGGGTTTTACATATGCATGCCTTTGGGACCTCGCCAAGCCGGCTCGACTACGTAACAAGACACCCAATAAGTGTTCACACCCCTTATTCGTCTAATCAAAGTACTTTGCAGGTTTAGGGATGAAATTCGGAATTTTGGGAAATTTGAGATGTGTAATCCAATTTTTGAGTTGTGGAGTTTCGAGGTTTCATGGAGATAGGGGTTCATCGTGTTGTAGAGCCATGAGTTTTGATGGAAGTCATTTTGGCACAACAAATTGGGCAGAACGAAATTTTAGGGTTTCGAGGCCGAGTTTTTGCGTTACATTTAGGTTTGAATAATCGCTTCAAAGGAGCAATTTATTAGTGTGTAAGCGTCGCTTTGATTGCTTTAACATATTGTTTAGTCATTTCGTAGTTGAGGTCGAATTTTATTTGATTGTAACATTATTCCTCACTTAATTGAGAGGACTATGAGTTTGACGATTCAAGTACCGTTTATCGTTCGGTCATAAGTGATAAAGTGAGTGGTATTTATATCTTCTTTGGTTTTGTAAAAACCCATGTATTGAGGTAAGGGTAACAACCACTGGTGTTTACTCCAGTGGCCACCATTCCCACATGAAAAATGGGAGATGGAGGGTTCACTTCCCTACCTTCTCGAGGGGTTAGGTGGGGACAATTTAATTTTAGGTGTGGGGCAAAAGTCTAAGAGTATAAGTTAGAATAGGAATAGAGTATGACTTACAAAAGAAAAAAGGTAAGGGTAACTCAATATATATATAGGGAAGTGAGAACGCATTTGTTGTATAAAGCTGGATAGAGTGTTGAGTACTTTTGAGTTATTGTGGGATGGTTCGATAGACCTTTCTCGAAGGGTTATACATGCTATTTTGGTATGAGATAATTATTGAAAGATGATATGTTTTGTGTTGAGAAAACCAATTATGATTTGAATTGGTAAAGAGCTAAATACTACACGATAATGAAAATTCGTGTAAACCACCTCCAGGGTCTTGTAGTCAATGACTAAGTGCTACATGGCAACTTGAGTCACTTAGGAGCCATCTTTAAGGCCTTGCACTATTGACATGCGCAATAAAGGGTTAAGTGCTACACAAGTTATCTCTAGGACCTTGTACTATTGCTATATGTGGGGCAAAGACTAAGTGCTATATGATAATATAAATTCGTAGAAGCCACTTTCAGAGCCTTGAGTCGGATATTGAGCTTAAAATGAACCATTGATATGAGATATGATGAGTTCGATTATTGAACCAAACCAATGATGCTTGTTTTGATATTATGGATGAACAGGAAATTCTACTATTTGATATAGCCAAGTTGAAGTAAAACATAACGCAATTTATTCTTGTAAGTTATAATATTTGGTTTGGCATTAATGAGTTGTGTCTTTGAGTTCCAAATGTTTAATGTGGAAGCTTGATATGCTTATATGGTATGTACTATACACTGAGCTATGATTGCTTACTCCATTTATCTTTCATCTTTTCAGGTTTTAGGGTTAGTGACAAGTAAGATGAGAGCACTAATGGGAAACTTTTAGAAGTTCTATTTTTAGGTATGGCTTAAGGAGTTGTTTATATAGTGGTTGTAAACTTGTTGAGTTGGTTGAGTTTTGATTGTACATATTCTTTTTTATGGATTATAGAAACTCTGTTCTTGGAACATAAGCAATTTTGGAGATGTACATTTTAATATTAGATAGTTGGTTATATTTGATATTGCATCTTTTATGTCAAAAGACGGCCGTGTCATTCCCTTTTCTTTTCTTGTAGTTTCGGGGCATGACATCTTTTGGGTATACAACAAATAGCCTTTTCCTCACTTTGCACCTATCAAACGGTTCTGACTCGGTTTTTCAGCAATCTGACCTGACTCTCTTGCGATCATCGTATGTTTTAGCTTTCATTGGTGGCTGCTTCCATTTCCACCGTCTTTATGGACAACTATCCATGATCATGAAGAATATTGTATTGACTATAGTTCGCGTGAAACCCAAAACATCTTAATCATTGTTGATATGGATCTCACCGTTGACTTCAATGATTAATAATCCCGATGAGTTTGATCGGCGTGATATATTTCAAATTTCTTGGTATTTCGTGCATCCCTTTGCTTCTGAACGAAATTGTTCTGCCAAGTTGGCTTGCCTTCTGCAGATTTCGGTGGCGGTCTACAGATTCAGGGTCTTCCTGGTGCCAAGGAAGATGCTGAGCATTTTCAAAACAGGAAGGCCTCTATGGAAGTAACCATGCAGCTTACAGATTCAGAAGATAATATTTGGTGCGTTAACACCGATTATTATTCGATCTTTGTTACACAAATGTAATATAGTTGTCGTGTCAACAATCAAAGCGCGCCCCATTTTGCGACAACTTAGCGAGCAGTGCCTTTAATCCTCTTCCTGAGTCCCCATTCGCTCCGAGGGCCGTCCTCGCGGCTTCTTTCATTCTCGCTGCTCGTGCTTTCAGTGACTCGTCCCTCGTCATCTCCTCAACCCGGTCCGCTATTTCCTCTCCCTTCACCACATCCTTCTCACCCCTCCCCCAGCTCTCCTCCCAAATCCCAATCCCCGCCCTCTTCACCAGGCTTGCGTTGATCATCTGGTCTCCGTGCTGGGGCCATGCCAGCATCGGCACGCCGTGCCACACAGCCTCCATGACCGAATTCCACCCGCAGTGGCTCAGAAACCCGCCTATTGCCGGGTGGCCTAGTACCTCGCTCTGGTTCAACCAGCACTTCATGACTAGGCCGTTCACTGCACCCGAGGTTGCCATCATTAGATTCTGCCCGATCACATCTTCTAGGCCCTCCGTGTCTTCTTCATCCACTTTCTTGCTCTTCACTATCCATACGAACCTCACACCGCTCCGTACCAAGCCATCTCCTAGCTCTCTTATCTGGTCCCTCGACATGGCTGTTCTACTGCCGAAGCTCACGTAAACAACAGATCCTATCGGTTGATCGCCCAGCCAAGCCAATGGATGAGAATGAGGCTCTTCGAAGTTAGCTGGTGGAAGCGGCCCAATAGCGATCGCAGGTGGCAATCCGCTCGTTATATTGACGTCGTTTAGCGCTCTTAATGTATCCTGCTCGAAGCCATGGAACGTGTTGATCAAAATCCCATCTGCGTCGCTCATACTCTTGCCGTTCTGAATGAGAGAACTTTTGAGGAAGTTGTCCTCTTCTTCCAATAGGGGTGGCGGAAACCATGAGACGGGTATCGGTTCAAGATTCGGTATCTTGATGAGATCTTCGTTATCCCCAGAACCAGGCATGGCTTTCCTGACAGACATTTTATGGAAGGACATGAAGAGCGTCATCATTTTGGCGGACGACGTGAAGAAAACATAATTTGGAAGGCCAACGGCTCGAGAAACAGGAAGGACTGCGGAGATCAAGCTCATGTCCGTGATGAGAGCAGAAAGAGGCGGGGATATCGACGAGAGGAGGGGAGGGAGGAGGCGGCACGACCTACAGATGACTTCGTAATGGCGATAAAAGGGATCGTCGGTGCTGCTGGAAGACTCGTCGATGGGAAGAAGACACAGTTGCTTGGGACTAACTTGAGGGAAGCTAGCAAAGAAACTGGAGAGGGCACGCGACTCGGCGAGCGAGACCGTCGGGTGCGCGGCAATGAAGGTGACTCGGACATCGCTGGCGACGAGTGAGGTGGCCAAGCGGAGGAACGGCGTCAGATGGCCCATCCCGGAGGTCGGAAATAGAGCCACGTGGATGGTACTCTTCTGCTCACTAATTTGTGACATCTCGAGAGGACGAAAAGGGCTATCTCGTTGAAGGTTTGTTGGGTTTGGGTCTTGCTAGTTTCAGCGACCGATGGGGCACACAAGCTGCGTTGGAATCTGTTTTAATAGGGAGATGGAGTCAAGGAAAGCTGCTAAAGAAAAGAAAGCGAATTTTGTCACTTTCGATGGCAATGGCGAGAAGCCATTTCGATTGGGTTGCTTTTGCTTCACGCTCAAGAATGTAAGGAAGACGAAATTTTCTCCTGCCCCGTTTGATTCTAATTTTTGGGATTGAAAAAGACACGCTCCGAACGAACTTTGTCGAAGAATGCAAATTTGATTTTGCTAGTGTTTTCTTTGGTTGATGCAGGAGTATGCTTAGAAATTTTAAAGAAGTGAACTCTCTTTGACCCTTGCCTCATAATTAGTTCTCTTGCCATTACTCCATGGATCAGCTTTCAAGAGGAAAAGACCCCACAATTAAATGTCATAACTTTCAATCAATCACTCAAGTGTCATAATTTTTAAAAATAAATGCCACCACAAGTATCATAACTTTTACTGTCCACATTTCAAGTCACTTAGGTGAATTTTGTTAAAACAATGTTTCCCGCAATATGTTGTTACAAGGAGTATGAGGCGGCAAAACTTCAATAGATAATATCTTATCACTCAAGTAACATTTTCGACCTATCTTTATTTTTTATTCAATACAAAATTTTGACAAAAATCTCTTAGAATATACAAAATTACTATAAAATAAAGTTATTATACTTAAGTGATCGATCAAAAAATAATGACATTAACGTAAGCACCGTATAAAAGTTTTGTCACTTTTAGGGTGCGCATGACAATTTCTGAAACAGAAATTGATTTTTGCCCAAAAATTGATTTCTCAATTTCTATTTCAGAAATTGAAAAGTTAAACATTTTAGCTTCTAATTTCTTCTTCAAATCTATTTCTGGAATAGAAATTTGTTCCATAAATAGAAAAATCAAATTGCGTTACCAAACGGATTTATGTTCTAAACCGTTCGGGGAACAAAGAAATAGAGAAAGTAGAAATTTAACCGTTAAGAATAAATAATAATATCTCTAAGGACATCATGTCATGTGTATCTCGAACAAATCATTTTCGCCACTTTCGACACATGGGCTGCTTGTGTAAATTATTAAGTTTGAGAAAGAAGGCCTTGGGGAAGCGCATAAATGTTATGACCACACCCGTTTGTGGCAACATTTGCTAATAAAAATACTAAGCTAAATCAAACTTTATAATTTAGTTCAAAAAAAAAATCAAACTTTATAATGTGTGATGATTTTATATGAGATGGGCTCAAGGCCTGTCTGCTCATGCTGGGCCCAAAAGGGCCGGCCCACAGGATAAGGGCCCGTTGATAAGGGAACGTATAAAAGGGATGAGAGAGAGAGAGGATGCACCTTTTGGCGCATAACGTACATACGTCCTCTCCAACGCTCTCTCTCCCTCCAAAAAGAACAGTAAGCACAAGACCACTGTTTTCTCTCCTTCAAGGCATCGTCGGATCGAACAGGATCGAACAGGGCCAAATTCTCTTCCTCTTATCGGCATCGGTGTCTAATCTGTGGCTAACAAGGTACGCTCGAATCCGTGGTGTGCTTTACGATCGGTGATACGTGTTATTCCCGGGCTTCGTCTTCCGCATTGCTTTAAGGGTTCGATTTAGTGTCGAATCCGGTTTTCGGGGATCCGTTATTCCCAACATTGGTATCAGAGCTCTAGTTCACGTTTTCCCGACCTGTTTGATGTTTTTTGATTGATTTTTCGCGAAAATTTTCGGCCGTACAATCGGGGCGAGAAATCCCGACACCCGAGCATTGTTCGTCCTTTTTTCTGAGTTTCCGTAAGTCGAAATCAATTTCTGAAGGCACTAGGTGAAAAAGGTCGCCGAGACGAGTCCGGCGACATGTCGCGTGCCGCCGGGAGACGCCGCACGCGCCTGGAAACGCTGGCCTCGCCAGTGCGTGCGCCACACGCGCCGGTGGCGAATCGGCACGCGACGGTCCACGGACCGACGCGTGCTGACGTCACCGTGACGATACGGTAACCGCCGGGATGACGTCATCGGTGACGTCATCGCCGACGACCGTTGGCCGGTAGCGACCCAACCCGAACCGACGGAGACCCGACCCGACCCGCGGACGCCTGGCACGCGCGCGGCACGTGCCGAATGACGTCTGCGTGACGTCAGCCCGCGCATGCGAGCAGCACGTGCCGGCTGACGTCTACGTGACGTCAGCGCACGCACGCACGCACGCGGCACGTGCGGTCAGTTCGTCTGACCCAGTTCGACCGGCCCGACCGGTCTAACCATCTCGTCCGGTCCAACCGGCCCGACCAGTCCGACGACCGGCGACCTGACCGTTGACCATTGACCGACGACCGTTGACCGTTGACTTTGACCGTTGACCCAAAAAAAAAAAAAAAAGGAATTTGTTTCTTTTTCATGTATGCCTATGTGGTTTATATATAATCAATTATTTATTCTGCATTTGTTTCATGAATTTTGGAAAATTATGTATTTTCCCTTATGTAAATTATGGATTATGAGTAATCCATTTTTAGTTCTGCATTTGTTGCAGGAACTATGATGCGTTATGCACGGATACCTGCAATCCCGAGAATGGACGAGGGAAATGCAAGACTTAAAAGGCTGATGTTAGATTTAGCTAATTATCGGTGGCATAACAGTGATTTAATATCACATGTGGTCAAGGTCAATCAGATGATACATGAAATCATCTGGAATGATTATCTTATGCCGGATTTTGAGAAGGTGCCAGCTTTGATGAACACTCTTCCACCTGAATGATAAGCAGTGTTAGATCGGCTATGGGAGGTCAACGTAGTCCCGGGTTATAAGAGGCTGGTGGAAGCTTTTGTAAGAGAGTACTATAGGATTGAGTTAACCAAAACTTCAACCCTTAGATTGAGCGCCACATGGCATAGAGTGAATGCGCCTTGGTGGCGACATGAATGCTCTCCAAAATTTTTTCCATGGTTGGCAAATGTGCCTTCAGTTTTCTCAGATGTTTTGACTAATAGATTAGAAGGGACATTCCCTATTTATTTCTTTGATTAATTATGTAATGTTTATTACCGATTGTTGTTGATGTAGCAACCGATATGTTAGTTGTATCATGTGAAAGTATTGTTATTTTATTGGATGTTAGATTTTAGGGATAATACCCTAAAAAACCCCAAACTGGTACACTTGTAACAAATTTACCCCAAACTATTTTTTTGACCACCAAAAACCCCAAACTGGTATACTTTTGGCAAATTTATCCCAAACTGGTACACTTGTGACAAATTTACCCTATGTTAGTTTTCGTTGAATTTTATTCTCAAATTATTAAGTTAAATGACACGTGACAGTTAACCAGTATATCAATTTAGGATTTTACGTTCCGTTTGTCACAGTTTACAATTTTTATGATTTTTTTTTGTGGTATTAATCCAATTTAACATAGGGTATATTTGTCACAAATTTACCAGTTTATGGTTTTTTGCAGTCGAATAAATTAGTTTGGGGTAAATTTGTCATAAATGTACCAGTTTAGGGTTTTTTATAATCAGTCGGGGTAAATTTGTCACAAGTTTACCAGTTTGGGGTTTTTCATGGTCAAAAAAATAGTTTGAGGTAAATTTGTCACAAGTGTACCAGTTTGGGGTTTTTTAAGATATTATCCCTAGATTTTATTTGCTTTCTCGTTATTGCTGGTTGTTGTGGGTAATTAGTGTGGGTAGTAATAGAAGTTTTTTTAACTTCATAGAATTTATTTGCATAAGACAATTATATTAATAATAATTTTGAGTTATGATTTTTGGAGAATGATTGGAAACATAGTGACCTTTTGATTCGAAGCCTTACTTGAAATTATTCATTAATATGATGGGTCTATGCAAATAGGGATGCATAAATGATAGGCATTAATTATTCGTGCATGTATGTCTCGATGTGTTCAGATCGATGGTTCAGTAACTAAGAATGTAATTGCTGATATGAACGGCAACAATTGTGAAATATTGAATATGAAGATTTAATATGTGCTGGAAAAGCAAGAAGCACTAGAAGCTTTTGACCATGTTATGGAAGATCTTGAGGATGCCATGCGCCACCTTGAGCTAGCTGAGGACCGCCTAACAGCATTTGAGCCGAAAATAGATATTTTCAATGCTGGTTCTAGCTCAGAAAGGGCTTTGTGCTCTAAGCGCAAGCATATTGATTCGTTCAATATGTGGGAATGCAAATGATCAAGTCCTTATTGCAAGAAATCAAGAGTTAACCAACACAAGAGAGGAAAACGTCCTCAAGTGAAGAATGTTACAATTGTGACAAGAGAGGTCACTATGCTCGCGACTGTCGTGAGCCAAAGAAGGTATACACCTCTTGTACATTTGAGAACTTTGCTTATGTATCAAGTTCTGCATTATAGGCTGAATCCAATCCTTTGTGGAATGTAGATTCAGGAGCGACAGACCATGTAGCAAAAGATAGAGAATCCTTCGTGGAATTCCGACGAGTACCAACTGGAACTAAGTAGATCTATGTAGAAAATAACTCCTGAGATGAAGTTAAAGGGATTGGCACCTGTCAATTGAACATGTGTGGTGGACGCACCTTGTTCCTACATGATGTTCTATATGCTCCGGAGATTCATCGAAATTTAGTGTCTGTTTTGGTGTTGGTCAAGCTTGGTTTTTATATGAACTTCCATAATAAATGTGTAGATTTGTATTTGGATACAAACTACTATGGTTATGGTCACTTTCTGGATGGTTTTATTGTACTAAATATTGACTGTGGTGATGTCAATATGTTATTCCATTGTTTCACGTCTTCTACCTTATATGATAATGATGTGAATATGGTGGCATACTAGACTTGGTCATATGGGCCAACAACATATGAATAGACTAGCCAAAGAGGGCTTGTTGGGCAATATTGAAAAAGTCGATTTGTCCATATGTGAGCATTGCCTAGTAGGGAAAATGACAAGGAAACCATTTGGAAAAGGTAAAAGAGATGAATTTCCTCTACATTTAATCCATTTGGACGTATGTGATTCAATGAATGTGAGAGAAAGGCAAGGGGCTGTTTATTTCATCACTTTTTTATACATGATTATACTCGAGTCAGATATGTCTATTTGATTTCTCATAAATCTGAAGCATAAGTTGTTTCAGAAGGTTTATGAACCTGGCAGAAAATCAATTATACAAGAAAATAAAGGTATTTAGATCCGATCGAGGTTGAGAATATTTATCTGATAAGTTCAGAAAATTATGTGATGAAAAAGGAATAGAAAGATAGTTGTCTATTCCATATACTCCTCAACAAAATGGTGTTGCAGAGAGAATAAACAGAACCCTACTGAAATGGTTAGGTCCAAGATGGCGCATGCTAACTTATCTATCACTTTTTGGAGTGATGCGTTGTTAACTGCTGCCAATATACTTAACCGGATGCCTTCCAAATCAGTTATTTCCACTTCATATGAGTTATGGACAGTTAGAAAACCGGACTTAAGTTTTCTTAAGCCATGGGGTTGTGCTGCATATATTTATGAGTCCTCTCACAAGTTTGGGAAATTGGGTCCCAAAGAAAATAAGAGTATTTTCATGAGATACTGCGAACACTCAAAAGGGTATGTGTTCATAGGTGAGCAGGAAAGTGGGAGTATAACTGAATTTGAATCACGGGATGTCACATCCTTAGTGGATGAATTTCCTAAGAAGGGCGAAATAAGAGAAAATTACTCCCTTTTTGAAACCTTGGATCAAGATAATGATGTCAGTGGAGTTCGTCCAAGTGGGAGTAATATGAGATGTGATGAATTGAATTCAACTCATTCTCAATTGCAACCACCTGATGTGACGACATCATCATTACCTGATCCAAGTGGGAGCATAATAGGGAATGATGTGCTAAATGTACAATTTCCCATACAATGAACAAGTCGCCAAAGTATTCCCCGTCGATGTTTTGACATTAAAAGGGAAACTTTTATGGTTGCTCCACAAGATGAGGATGAGCCAAGAAATATTAATGAGGCTCTGAATTGCCCTAATAAGGAAAAATGGATTCATGCAATGAAAGAGGAAATGGAGTCAATGAAATCAAACCAAGTCTGGAAACTGGTTGATCTTCCAAAAGTACACAAAACTATTGAGAACAAGTGGGTTCTCAAAATAAAGCGAAAGGCTGATGGCTCGATAAAAGGGCATAAGGCTCGCCTTGTGGCGAAGGGGTATAATCAACAGGAAGAAATTGATTATGAAGATACATTTTCCCCTGTAGTGAGATTTACCCCGATTCGCATTATTCTGGCAATAATGGCAAGTATGGATCTTGAGTTACATCAAATGGATGTAAATACTGCTCTCCTCAATGGAGAATTAGAGGAAGAAATATATGGAACAACCTGCTGGTTTCATAATGAAATGCCAAGATGAAAAGGTATATCGATTTTTGAGGTCGATATATGGTCGTAAGCAGTCATCGAGACAATGGTATATGCGTTTTCATAGTGCCAAAATAGCATATGATTTTACAATGATAGATGAGGATCATTGTGTATATATCAACAGATCCAAGGATCAATTTGTGATCATATCATTATATGTTGATGATATACTAATTGCCAGAAGCAATATGAAGTTTGTTAATACTGTCAAGAGTTGGTTGTCTTCCAACTTTGAGATGAAGGATATGGGTAAGGCTGCATACACTCTTGGAGTTAAGATTTCAAGAAATCGTTTTGAAGAGATTGTTGTCTCTTTCGCAAGAATCATATATAAATAAGATTCTTGAACAATTTTGTATGCAAGATTGTAAACCCATAGACACTCCTATTGCAAAAAGGTGAAGGATTGAGTCATAGTCTGTATCCAAGGACTCCACAAGAGAAGGAATAAACGAAATATGTTCCTTATGCTAGTGCTGTTGGGAGCTTGATGTACGCTATGACGTATGTTTTGCAGTTGGAATGGTGAGTAGATACCAATCCAATTTAGGTCCAACACAATGGAAAACCGTTAAAAGAATACTAAGGTATCTAAAGGGAACTGCTGATTATACGCTGAGTTATAAAGGAAAGGATCTGCAACTCAAAGGCTATTCTGATGCTGGTTGGGGGAGGATATTTAAATGAAAGGAAATCTACCTCTGGATTTGTTTTCTTACCGAACAATGGCACCATATGTTGGAGCAGTAAGAAACAAAAGTGTATAGCCTTGTCCACGATGTAAGTTGAGTTCGTGGCATTATCAGCAGCAGTGTAAGAAAGTGTTTGGGTTAAGAGATTTTTGGATCATTTAGGTGTTATTGGAAGTGCTGCAGATTAATTGTTGGTTAACTGTGATAGCCAAGCAGCAAAAGCGTACACCAAAGATCCAAAATATCATGGCAAGACCAAACATATAGATACCAAGTATAATATTGTCAAGGATATGGTTACACGAAAAGATGTGAACTTAGAGTACATACGACGCATAGAATAGTAGCAATCCTATGATAAAGCCAATTCCTAGAGATATGTTTTGTGGCCATATGAAATCTCTAGGATTGCGTAGAGGCTAATGTACTGAATATTGTAATTTCCCTAAGTGTTCACATTTGATGAATTTGTGTTTTCATCATTAATGCCTATGAATCTTTGTTTGATCTTTATGCATCTTAATGCTTAGTGCATTACTTTAAGTTGAGAAGTATGTCGGACAGATATAAGATTAGTCCACTCACACGGGTAATCGCCTCTATTTACTGTGTAATAAATAGAGATGAGACTGTTTGTAAGCTTATTATCTAGGTGATAATCGAGAGCTCAAGCTTAATACTTACTATGTCCGAAAGTAAAATACCCCACATATTTTACTTTATCTGTCTAAGATGTCAGATGTGAGTTCTGATGAATTTTGTGAATGAGTAGATACGTGAACTCAAGTTAGACATTGGGTATGTCTGAACTATCATCTGTACGGTATTGAAAGGTGTGACATACGCTCCATGGGAAAGGAGTTAATACCGTAATACGTATTTCATACTACGTATGCATGAGACAACCAATAAGAGTGGCAAAAATTTGATCTCAACTTTTATGTCGTGTGAGGCTCTTGAGGAAAAGAGTTCCTCAATTTTTAGTCCTCTCATGACTCTTACTTATTCTCAAGATTTCTATTTAGTGTTTGCTATCTTAGGATGTTGCCAATGGTCATGAGATGATTCGATCTAATGGGGCATTTCTAGAAAAGCAAGCTGAACTGAAATTGAGAGTTTGAAGGAAAGAGGAAGATCGATTTTGGAAAATCACATTGTAGTTTTGTATTCACCAAGTTAACCAATTATGACTGTCTTTGGGATAATCATAATTGTGAATATAATATATATATCATTGTTTAAAAGAGATCAAGAGAGATATAAATGTGATCAATCGATTTAGGGTACTGCATACTAAATATACTCGGAGTGTGACGCCCATTATGAGCTGCTATATATTCCTAACTGATGTATAGAAACGAGCTCTCAAAGTATGCTGGTCGCACAGATTATTCACCAGTATGAATGTTGAAGAGAGGTAAAGAGAATCATGTTCGGCCCACCATGTGCGAGTGGGAGATGATGGTTTTATATGAGATGGGCTTAAGGCCCGTCCGCCCATGCTGGGCCCAAAAGGGTTCGGCCCACAGGATAAGGGCCCGTTGATAAGGGAACGTATAAAAGGGATGAGAGAGAGAGAGGATGCACCTTTTGGCGCATAACGTACATACATCCTCTCCAACGCTCTCTCTCCCTCCAAAAAGAACAGTAAGCACAAGGCCACTGTTTTCTCTCCTTCAAGGCGTCGTCGGATCGAACAGGATCGAACAGGGCCAAATTCTCTTCCTCTTATCGGCGTCGGTGTCTAATCTGTGGCTAACAAGGTACGCTCGAATCCGTGGTGTGCTTTACGATCGGTGATTCGTGTTATTCCCGGGCTTCGTCTTCCACATTACTTTAGGGGTTCAATTTAGTGTCGAATCCAGTTTTCGGGGATCCGTTATTCCCAACAATGTGTTTTATCAGAAATGTCGGGTATCGCAGTAATTTCATTAGAAAGCAAGCTAATCTACCATCCACCAAATGAGGAAAAATAAGCTCGATGCACTTAGAGCACGCATGACAAAATTTCTGTTCCAGAAATTGATTTCTATTCCCCGAACAAGTTTCTGAACAAAGAAACCCGTTTGATAACGACTCAAAATTTCTATTTCTAGAACAAAAATCCGTTTGATAACAAAATATTATTTCTATTTCTAGGAATAGAAATTGATTAGATAACAACATAGGAAATCCTCAAATACAAAATAATAGTCGAAATAATACTAATACATTACAAAAGGTGAACCAAACCCGTGTTCCAGTAAGCCAAAATAGGGGGTTCTACAAACAAATCACGCTCTAAACCCATATAAATTGAGTACAAAATCAACTCAACCTTCCCCAATCCCAACCCCCCGGGCTATTTTTCATAGCTTAAGCAATCTGAAGCGGATGCAAAGCTCCTCATTTGCCAGGAAAGGAAGTATCGAACACAAGAACACAATTACTCAAAACACAATAATAGAAATGGTCACACTTGAACCAAAGCGTCCCCATCAAAACCAATTCACTAACCACGCCGAGACATGCCGAACCCCTTGGGCAACAAAACCACAACCCAATCCAATCCAAGCCATTGGGCTTTCACAATTTGAGGATCCCTCCGTGATCGCCTCAAACCGAGGCGCAAGAACGGCCAAGAACAGCAAAACCCCAACCAAGGAAAATAGAACAAACAATGCGCAACCCGGAAACACCAGATAGCAGCATAGCACACATCAATCGAGCTTAGCGCAAGAACGGCCAAGAACAGCGAAACCCCAACCAAGGAAAGCAAAACAAACAAATCGCCGCACAAAGAGAGAGAGAGAGAGAGAGAGAAAGAGAGAGAGAGAGAGAGAGAGAGAGAGAGAGAGAGAGAGAGAGAGAAGACCTTGAATCAGAGAGGAAGGAAGGCGCAATCCAAATCCAAACGAGGATGCAGAAGGAGGAGGCGAGTCCGACGGGACAACCGGAGCAAATTGGACGGTCTGAGGACGACGACGGCGAGATGAGCGACGATCTAACCAGCAAGAGGACGGCGATGGCGTCAGAGTCAACAATGGAAAGAAGGATGGATTCGAAGTCGACGGCGAGGATGGACAGGTTGTTTAGAGTCGACGGCACTAGGGTTTGGTTGAAGCATTGAGAGGAGAAGGAGAAACAACGCCCAAATAGAAAAGCCCGTGAACGAAGAAGGATGTCCAAATGGAGAAAAGAAAAAATAATTTCTATTTTTACCTTACCAAAAAAAAAATTCTATTTCTATTTCAGTAAACCGAGAAATTAAAAATTTCAGCTTCGATTTTTTCAATTTCTCTATTTCTGGAATAGAAATCTATTTTTAAATAGAGAAATCAAATTACATTACCAAATAGATTTATGTTCCAAACCTGTTCTAGAGAATAGAGAAAAAGAGAAATCAAAAAATAGAAATTTTATCATGTGCGCCCCAAAAGACTCGATGAGGTGATAAAGTTTCCATTGTGGCAAACTGTCTATAAATAAAAACAAGAATATAACAATAGATATTGGTACCTTTGTTGTATAATCTACATATACTCGCACCATCTTTTTGACTGCAGGACCTAATAAATGAAATGTACATTATTGGAGCTAAATTTTGTGGCACTGTGATTGTTACTATGTTAAAATGAGTCATAAATGCATCTTTGGACCCATAATTTAGATTGGGTAATCGGGAACGGTCTAGCGTCGCATCATTGGTATGCGACCAACCAGATTTTCCCAACAATGACTGCATGTTCTTCTAGCTTGGCTTCTTGATCGTAGGGTATAAGCCAATTTCTAGGTTGAATCAAGAACTGAACCAGGTGTGAAGAAGGGACATTAAAGGTGTTTGATTGTGTGTTGGAGATCTGTTTGTGTACCTTTCGAGCATTTGCATAATAGAGACAATGGATAAATATACTAAAAACCTAAAACTTATCTTGGAAGTGCAATTAAGTTTTAGAACTTTAACAAAGTGCAATCAAGTTCTAAAATTTGTTGAGTTTGTGCGATCAAATATTTCCATTAACTCTATCCAACTTGACAAACGGAAAATGCTAACAAGTTTTAGAACTTGATTGTACCGTGGACTAATAAGGGTTCTAATTTGTGATCTTATAGGCGTTGTCATTCGAACACTTTGATCTAAGAGCTACCAGAAATTAATGGAAATACAAATTCAGACTGGTTCTCGCATTAAAAGTTTGCAAATGATATCTAGTGCTCGTTTTGATAGAAAATTGTATTAAGACTTGGAGACCTTTTAAAGAGGAAACCATAGAGTTCCCGCAAAAAAGAGGAAACTACAACTATATAGTCCATTCAAGAACGAAAATTACATTAAGACTCAGCTAGGCTAAGCTAGAACAAGTACAATATATTCATATGTACGAGTATTTTCTTGCACTTTGTGGGACCTTAATGTGGCCAATCGATGCCAGTGAACTGATTCATGAGAGATAAGAAATTGCTTGTCACCTAGGCAAAATTCACCATCATTCACCTCACTACCAACTATACTCCCTATCTGTAACCCAACCAATGTACCCAAGCTCCCTCACCAACTTGGCAAGCCAATTCATGGAGCTATCCATTTTTCAGAGGCAACAATTTAAGAAGCAAAAGTGCTAAGAATTAGAGTCCAGGTCAAGTCAAATATGGCCAAGTACAAGTTTAGCAAGTGTGAATTGCTAAATTTGCATGACATGTAAGGTTACGTTTGGTAACATTTATATTCTCGGGAATAGTTTCTTTTTAAAAACCCAATGTCATGGTCTAGTTTGTTTGGCACATTGGGTTTTGCTACCTTTGACCGTTTATACAACATCGGAAATCTTTAAATACAAAATAATAGTCTAAATAATACTAAAACAACATAGGAAATCCTCAAATATAAAATAATAGTCGAAATAATACTAATCATTGGAAAATACAATTTCATGGAAGTTTATAGACTCGCTAAATGGATGAGTTGGGTCAAGTTAAGTCGAGTCATAAATTATCAATAGACTCATTTAACCTATTTTGATTTATTTCCACGCAATGCAAATTTAGTGAGTATGCTCATACCTAACGCAATTCATATTATAGAAACACTTTCTATTTTAACTCACCTATGGAAACTCTTAGCCAACCGAACGTGTAGTCAATGAGCAGAGATCGAGTAAATGCGAGAAAAAGTGAAGAGTGTCATAGAAATATGTGAGGTTTAAGTAAATTGTAAACATATTTATGACTTATTTAACACTTATATTGTGTTAAATCCATTTATGACTCATTAATTCAAAATAACTAATTCATTTAACAGCCATATGGATTTAAAAAAAAATAGATTTATGGTTCATTTTGATGGATCCAATATTCGGCCTGTTTGGACTCCAAAATTCGCGAGGGCCACGTCCGGTGATGGATGTATGGTGAGTCCATATTTAGGCTTTGTGCGCTGGATTTGGTTTTCTGAATAGACTTGGACCTTGACGCGTGTCGTGTCGGATGTACCATCACGTGGTTCTGGATTAGGCCCATATCATTTGCCCTTGAGATTCTGGACTTGGCCCGTAGATTTTGATACGCTTTAAGTTTAGATTGCTTCCTAAGGTCTTGTTTCCCTTTAATCCTTCCGTTTTTACCTTAAGAGTCCTTTTCCTTCTCTTAAGTTTTTAGGTTCTTTCTTCAAAATGCTGAAGGATGGCTCAGGCTCATAATTCCCCTGCTTCTGAATTTTTCAGCACTCTTTCTGGGCATCATCTATCTCATTTCTTTAAGGGATGTATACAGGATCCCTAATTGAGTTTCCGTTTAGACTACCTTCTCCAGAAAATCGGGGTATTCAGTTTGTATGACCTCCCCTTCTCTATTCCACTTTTACTGATGTATAAGCCCCGTGAGTCGGCCATTCTACTGAGTGGCGGAGTTAGTGGGCTATCCCTTCCAGAGAAGACTTCGAAAGTCGACTTCTGAACCTTTATGGACCCCCTAATTCCATGGAGGAGTGGAAGAAAATGTTATCTTTGTCAATCTCGCCGGGGTCGCCCGTTCGAATCTTTTGAAGCGACCTGCCCCCGACTCAACTTAAACGTCTCAGTCTTGCTAGGCATGAGCACGATCTCCTCTCGTCCATAGACAAAATATGATTCATGACCTCTTGAAATTCTTTTTTTTTGGGTGAAATTCTTGCTTCTGCTCGTGTTGCTTCTCCCACTCCTGGTAGGGGGTTCAGCTTACTCCATTTTCCTTCAAACCTTTTGGCGCCAACTTATCTTTGGTCTCACAGCTATGTCCGCCATTTCCGGCGAAGAGGTTCGTTCGACAACTCTTCGATTTGCTGAAAACTTGGTTTGCGATAGAGAGAACGGATTGGAGGTGGAGAAGAAGAAAATTGAGCTATGCTGAAGAAGGGGGTCCTCCAATTGCCAACGAATTTACCAAGAAAAGGAAATAGGGGACTTGGAAATGCTTAGGGTTATTTAGGGCATGTTTTGTAATATTTTTGTTTTGGGAAACAATTTCCTTTCAGAAATTTTTTTTCTATTTCTATTCCCTGGAAATTTTTTTGAGTAAAACAATGTGTTTGGTAACTATGCAAAATTTCTATTCCAAGAATAGAAAAAGAACATGAATACATTTGGTACAACCCATATATATATATATATTTGTGCCATTGACTTTCTTTTAATTTTTTAAAAATATTTTTTCTATTTTTCCTCTCTTTTTTCTCCTCCCCTAGCTGTCGGTGGGAGCCAGCGACTGGCGACTAGCAACGACAGTCAACGACAGGCAATGGCAACCAGTGACACAATGGCAGTCGGCAAGTAGCAATAGTAGGGGGCGACGAGCCATAAGGAAGAAAAAGAAAAGAAAAAAATGACTTATTTCTAAAATTTGTTATCGAGAATAAGAAGCTATATATATATTTTTTTTTTACTTCTTGTGTTTATTTCAAATCCATTCCCCTGCTACTTTTCTATTCTAAGGAATAGAAACATTAATTGACATTACCAAATATAACTTTGTTATTTTTCTAATTCAAAGAGCAAAAGAATATGAGCATTACCATGCGTACTCTTTTTTTTTTTTTATGGTAATGGTAAGAATATATAAGTAGCTGAGGTCAACTTTACAAAAATGGCACCAAAAAACCTTACACTCTAAATGCTACAAGCATAAAGAGTGAAAGGGAGCCAAAGAAGAGCCACAAGGCAACAGCAAGAAGACAACCAAGCTAACAACAGTCCAAAGGGCACATTGCAAAAGGCACAACTGCTAAAACAGCCCAGCAAACCTTGACCAGCATCCAGAGGAAGGGACAAAGAACGAAGAGCCTAAGTAGAGATAAGCTAAAGCTTGAAGCAGACAGCAGTGATGCGTAGCATTAGGAAGACGTATGATGCTCGAAGATTGAGGGGTCGAAGCCCCAACCTCTCCAAAGTCTCCTGTTCCTTGAAGTAACCGAGACATTGGTAAAAGTAAGAGCTTTGTCTTTTACAACCTTAATAAGATGATTTTTCATTGCCGAAACCACCAAGGCTTCCCCACGAAAAATGATATTATCTCTTCTTCCAAATAAGGTGACACAAAGCACCAAACGAGAAGCGGGCATTACGATGGTAAAAGTCCTTACCAGTTAGGAATTTCAAAGCCCATAAGAGAATGTCTAATCAAGATCTATTACGCCAAGGAATATTGCACCTGGCAGCCCAAAAATAAGCAAGTGTTGCCGAAGTATGAGAATCAAAGAACAAATGATCGATAGAATCTGGCACGACCCCGCAAAAGGCGCAATCAACATGGTCGATTCGCCATGCGTACTCTTAGTAACCATTTTGTTCCTAGAAACAATTTTTACTCAAAAATAATTTTTTTTCTTATTCTATTCCCTAAATAAGTTTATGAGCATTTGAAGGTATTTGATAACTATATAAATTTTACATTCCCGTAATAAAAATGCATTTGGTACGATCCTCACATTTTTTATGACTTAAAATTTCTTTTTTTTTTTTGATAATTTTATAACATTTTTTTTTTTTCCTTTTATTCTTCTTCTTCCTCCTCTCATTAGTCGCTGGCCTTGGGAGAGCCTCACCAACCCCCAATGAGGCCGAGTCTCGTCAACCCAAACCTTACCTAGCCATCACAAGGTTGGCCTCACCATGGTTGGGCAATGCCGACCTGCAAGCTAGGTGAGGTCAAGCCTCATTGATGGCTAGGCGAGGAAAGAGGTCGAGCCTCATTGGTGGTTGCACAAGTGGCAAGGCCAAGCTTGCTAGGCCAAGCCTTGCCCAACCATGGCAAGGCTTGGGTCAACGAGGCTTGACTTTGTTGAGGGCTAGTGAGGTCGCTAGCCATGGCCAAGGTCAATGACTAGCTAGAGGAAGAAGAAAAAAAAAAAGAAAAAGCTTGATTCTAGAATTGTTCATAAAAACAAAGAAGCTACTTTTTTTTTAAATTTCTTAATTATGTTCCAAATATATTCCTAAAAATAAATTTATTCCCAAAAACAAATATGTTATCAAGTGGAATTATGTTCTATTTTTTGTTCCAATAAACAAAATAATAGAAATATGCATTATTTAATACATTACCAATTATACTGTTGCTAACCTTGTCTATCATCTAGAATTTCTTTCATGCTGATGCTAAGTAATTTTTAGCTCCACTAAATATACATGAGATCTCAAAATGACAATCCTCCAATTTTATTTTATTTTTCCCTGAAAAGGAGTATAATGGTATGTACCATCTTCGAGATGCCATGAGAAGTGTTGGGCTCAGAACTGTGGGATGCGGGAGAGAGAGGACTTGGTCAAAATTGGTTGCTTTTTTATACAGTTATACCAGATTGATCGTGACATATGTCCAAAATGGGTCTTAGACCTATTCTTTAACTCATATATGATGTATGACCAAAAAAAAAATTATATATGATGACAGTGATGGTATATGAGTTTTCTTTTTCTTTTTTTGGCCAGGATGGTATATGAGTTAATTATATACAATAAATGGACAATAAATTAGTAACTGTAAATGGACATTAAATGGATCATAAATGGATTTACAATTTATTTAAACCCAAACAATTTTTATGAATCTTCCCATTCTCTATTATCATCGCTTGGTTTCGAGCTTACTCACTTTGCACTTCACCTTAGTTTGGGTTTGAGTTTTTTGTAAATTTGGTTGAATATGGAAGCAATACGGGTTGAGTATATGTCACTAGATTAATGGGTCAAAACAGGTTTAATTGGTTTATTGAGTTATACCATATTTGACCCAAACACAAACCTGACCAGACCTACTTGTTTGATCATCTAATCGTGCGTAATTTGCATTACAATCAAATAGGTCAAAATGGATTAAATTGGTCTATTGGGCCGGACCATATTCGAACTCAAACCCAACTACCCATCTAATGAGTCTAATTGCACGTGATGTTGAATGCACTAACATAAATATTTTCCACGCTCTCGGTATTAAGTTGCCTAGGGGCCCTAAGAACATGAACGTGGGGTATTCCGTTGGCGTGAATAGTGAATCATATAAAATGTAAAGGGATCAAAAAATTTAAGGGGTCCATGTACATTTGATTTGGGTCTAGATCTAATGTGACTAAAGATAATTGTACACTTCCAATAGATGTAGATAAAAGGTTCCATTATATGTAAATAATATTTTAGAAGTTGATTTATATTAGGGATAAGTGCATGAGATGTCTTAAAATTTATCAAAAAATGCAATCGAATTCTAAAACTTTCGAAAAGTATAATCAAATACAAAAAATTATTAAATTGATCGATTATGTATCTTTATTGACTCCATCCAATTTGAGGGACGGACAATTGCCGACATGATATTTTTCTAATATAATTTAGAGACATGTGGCGCCCCATCAGAAAATAGGCAGACCTTTTTCCAGAAAACCCAAAAAAAAAAAAAAAAGCCTTGAAAAAAAAATTGAAAAAAAGGGAAAGTAAAAGGCGCATGAAGAACAGGGATGGCCGCGAGGCCAAAGCGAATTGGATATAAGAACATTTGTGTTCTGAACATCCGACTCATTTTTCACCGATAACGGACTCCTTTGTGTCCGGACGTCCGACTTCGCCAATGCTCGAAAATTAGTCGTTCAGAGTGTGACTAACGGTTAGCCCTATTTGGATTTTGTGTAAATAAGACCTCTAGGGTCTTTGATGGATTAGGTTACACGTTGTACTACAGATCCAAGTGTGAGACATCTCTCATACATAAATTTGTTATTGAGAATCTCTAGCAGGGTGACTTTTGTAATAGGAAAAATTATCCAAAAAATCATAAATCTAGTAGGCTTTTGTTAATATAGTCCTAAATATTTTAATTTGCTAATTAAGTCATAAAACCTTTCCCATTTTGTCAATTTAGTACATCCAAAATTGCTAGCATGAATATTGGCCGTCTTACGCAGTACAATTGACATTGATGTAATTAATTTCTAATTGAATTATTTATTTATTTTCTTTTTTATTTTCTTCTCTTTTTCTTTTATTTTTTATTTTTTCTCCTTTTTTTTTTTTTTTTTCCCCATTCCTTTTTTTTTTTTTCTCTCGCCCTTACTAGCCCAAGGCCGCCCTTTAATCTTAAAGGTAAACAATGTTCTACCTTGGATTAGACGTTGAAGGTCTCGATCCAACCTGGAGGTCCATCACCCCACTATTGGGGGAAGATTGTCAAAGAAGTCTTAAACCTATTATATGTTAGCAAATTCAGTCATGAACTTTATAATTTAACCAATTTAGCTTTAAATCTCTTGATGATTTTTTTAATATGGTCTTCCGTGCTACATAGGTCGATTAGTATCCATATGAATAATTTTAACCAAAATTGACAAAAATTATTATATTGACAAATTGTTAAAATATTTGATTTAAACCGACCTAACTGAAAAGTTTAGAACTAAACATGTGGCTATCGTACAATAAATTTATGACTTTTTAGTCGATTAACCTCGTTATTAGGGAACTTTTGTCACCACGGCAACCACTAGGCGGCTCCTCTCTCTCTCTCTCTCTCAACCCCGCTTCCCATGGATTGACAGTTGATGACCTCAGATTTTATGGTCTTCCACCGTGGCCGACCTCTAATCTAAAAGGTCAACAAACTTCTTCATTGGATTCGATGTTGAAGTTGCCGATCCGAGCTAGAGGTCTCAAATCGAAGGCTTTCGACCCTTAGCGAAGCTTTTGTTGAACTTGGAGAGAGAGAGAGAGAGAGAGAGAGAGAGAGAGAGGACCAGAGAGTGATGATGTTAGCTTAGGATTATAGCGGAAAGTGAAAGAAAAATGGGGTGAAAAATGAAATTAAAAAAAGAAAGAAAATAATCTCAGACTTTCAATCATGAAGAAGATGGAATAATTTAAGATGTCAATTAACTCTCTAAATTTAGAGGATCTTCAAGCAAAATTATGCATTTCTTCTCTAGCAATATATATGCATTCTGATCCCACAACCAAATAAGTGTCCACTAATATTAATCACCGATCAATAAAAAATCACATCATTCTATTTTATCAAGATGTTATTTCAAATTAGGCATATGCGATGGTTTCAACTTAAACTACACACAAATAAGCGCTTTAAGAAACTAAAGCATCATATAAAGATCCATTTGTTTGACGAAATTTTTTTTTGGAAAAAGTGCTTTCAAACTTTCCAACATTTGATTGACGGAAAATTACTTGAGCAATAGAAACATTTTTCATGTACTAAAAATAAATGGTCAATAAAAAATCACATCATTCTCATTTTTCAGTTAACCTAATTCTTTTTAAGAATTGAGATAGTAGAGTGGTTTATTTGCACATGTTTTCTTGTAATTACTTGAATTTTTAAGAAAACATATAGTGGTGTCGAGACTCAAGAAATGATGACTCAAATTAAATATACTAAAAATATTTATAGGTACAAATAAATATATTTCGAAGAGGAATGGAGCAATTACACCCCTCAACAAATGCGGCCAGCACCCTTGATTGGGTTTGTATAGTCTATCTCTATATTAAAGTCAAGTTGTGACCCAGTTTATTTCATGTATCTAGCCCCATTCTCATCAAGTTCCACATATTATTTCTAATCCGGCTTGCACGTAAGAGGAGATATTATAGTATCATACATTGTTTGTCTACTAGATTTTCATACTCTTTAAATAAATGGTCTCTTCTTCACTTATTAACTTTGAGTTGGGCTTTCAATTATGATATCAGAGCCAAGTTCTATCTCAGTTTATTTCATTTATTCAAATCCCACTTGTGGAATTGCATGCATTATTCCTAATATCTCATATCACTTATTTGCAGAATTCATATACTACGATAACGTGTTAGAATATCTAACCTAAAAACTTAAGGTGTTTGAATCGGAAGTTTGGACGTTTTCAACTTTCAATATCAACTTTCATTCCAAATGTCTCTTGCATATAATAATTCCCATGACAAAACAGAAGTAGATTTCTCTGGATATCACCTGCTCCCATGATTTCGAATCCCAGTATCTATTGTTGCGCAAAGAAGGTTCTCCCCACTTTCCGAGAACAAAAGACGAAACCGAGCACACAGCACTGAACCCAAAGCACTTCCCATTCACTGAACTCAATCAACTCTCGAGGGTCAAGGTGCCCACAAAAATCTTTCTAAGAATCACCAACCGAAGATTAAACAAAAATATCTCCATCGATCTCCGCACCTCCAGTGACCAGATTTTTCGACGACCATGTCGTGTTGGCGAGCAAAAGGGAGCTTGACGAGGCATCATGTCGACAAGCAGTCGGTAGTGAAGAGCATCAGAACAAAAATCTGGGATGCTCACCGGGGTTGGGGCAGCGACCATGTCCCTCACGAGCTCGTCACGTGCTGACATGCCCTCCTTGTACGGTACAGCCTTGTCCTCTCCCTAATCCGAAATTCATTTTCCCATGTACAAGATGAGGAACATAACACTCGGGGACAAGCAACAGCACTGTTCCCTCTTTTGTCATAGAAGTCAACAATTTCTTTTGAGTAAGATTAATGGGCTTTGTCTGCTTTCGCAGAATCTCTCTCTCTCTCTCTCTTTCTCTCTCTCTCTTATTGGGTGCCTATTTCTTGCTTATTTTTTAAATGGGTTATACTTATTTATTTTAATTTTTAGTTGGGGGGACCCCACCTAACATGATTGATCTGAGTCATTTTTCGCATGGAATTCAATGCAATCTTAGACAAGTAAGGCCCATCTCCAGCTTTTGCTAATCTCCATTTTATGTTCTGCCCATTTTGATTCTCTTCTTCTTCCTTTTTTTTTTTTTTTTGTGGCACTTTTTTCCCCTTTAGAAAACCTAAAAATAATGCCACTTTGATCATAAAAACAAATAAGAAAAAGAAATCTTGTCCCTTTGAGTCAAGCCCATGCATCAAATGGGGCCTAGGATATGTATAATTAAATTATCTATGGCCCGGTTGAATTTGCATTACAGGTAATAAGAATTTGTCATCGTCTCTCCCCCTGGGAGATTTTTAGGGGATCCACATTGAGCACCATCATATGATTGTTCAACTGAGAGAAAGGGGGCCGTCTGTTAGTTGGCTCTTGTGTTGTCATGGTCACTGATTTAGGGCAAAAGGAAACAATAGTACTCCAACCAGAGAAAGTATTTTCATTTTCTAGGCGTGCCAAATCACTTTAATTTGAATTGAAAGAACTGTGGGTCTAGTCATTTTGTACTTTGTGCTGACTCTATTTGAAATCCTATTTACGTCGAGTAATGGGTAGTGCATCTGAAAAGGTCTTGAGACTTATTGAATCGTGTATGGTATGGATGTCCGAGGCTTCTCAGTTTGATTCTTTTCATCTTCTTCTAAGTTAATGAGGCCAGTAGAGCGTACAGAACCAGATATTTGGACCTCTGACAAGATAAATTATAGGTTTATATCTCATGCTAAGAAGAAAAAAAGAAGAAAGTGACGGGGGACTTGCAGGGGCTCTAAGCTGCTTTAAGCCCCTTCTCAGTCAGTCCTATTTAGCTTGGTGAGGCAGCAATGATGGAAAGCAAAAAGTTGACTTGGACTTTGACTCGTAGATCGGAGGGAAAAAGCCTCAATTATTTATGAAACCTCAGTCAAGGTGAATAGTGTAGAATTTATGCCGCAGTTTATCTGACTGGAGTGTTGGGAGAAAGGAGACGTAATGCACACCTGTCCAGAGAAGACATCCCAGAAACTTCATATCTCTTTCGGTCGCACAACAAAAATACATATATAAAAAGGCAAAAAAGTGGAATTCTTTCGTGCCTACGATTATGAAGGATTAGGTTAGTACTCATTTTTATAAATGGGTTTTTATAATTTTACCCTTTTTTCTATCCTGAATTTCTTTACTTCGTATGTAGCATATATGGGCTCAAAATTATGTTTCTCTTAACATTTATAAAACTTTCTCGAAACCGCATTCATATATCTTATGAAAATTAAGACACGTGATAAAGAAATTTTATATGCATTTGCAGCCAGCCGAGGGTAATTAATGATCATAGCTTCACTAACAAAGGATCCTTAGAAAGACCCGAGATTACTGTCGCGTCGTGATGCTGGAAAAAAAGATAGAAAAAGAAGAAAAAAAGGAACACAAACACATAAATGCACACAAAGAAGATACTCTCTTCGTACGGCGTGATACGAAAGGAAGCAGCAGTTGAAAAAAACTCAAGTCTTGTGGAGCACGAGATTAGACGTGTGGGATTATGACTTCCCTATGCTAAACACACTTTGATTAAATAATATTTGAGTTTGTTTAGGTTCCAAGTCGCTGTGCAGACGAACCTTGTAATTTAATCAGTCCGTCGTGCTTCGAGCTTCGAGCCCTATAATTATACTGATCTTCTTCAGTACCTAAGTACCCCCTCATTATCATTGCATTAAGAGCTCTACAGTTCAACAACTATAGCAGCAGAGGACGAAGCAATCCGTGGCTTAATCAGAAGAAAGGGTCTTCCTGGTGCCACGAGCACAACCAAGAAAACAGCTAAGAAATGCGTATTCCGATTGGCCTGACAGAGAATTCGAGTTCGGATTTTACTCTCGTACGTACGCGGGAATCACATGACACCAACTTTGACCGGTCTTGTTTTAACGAAGGCGCACCATGTTTTGTGGTCGACGTAAAGACACCTGTGACAATTGTGGATGAATATGATCAGGGGGTTTTTGCCTGTAGCTATGTTTGTACTGTGTGGTCCATAAGTTGAATTGCACGAGCTCCAGCTCGTTCTTCTGCAATTCTTAGTGGAGACGATGTCGTCGCTGACATGTTACAGATGGTTGCATAATTGGTGTATCATGACCTATTAAAGAAACAGAGGAACAGAAGAGACAGATATAATTGCCCATTGACTTGGTTCATGAGCAAGCAATTTGATTCACATAAGCAATGTGCATAACAAGAAAGTTTGACGAAATTATCGGGGATCATTGAGTCATAATGCATGTAAATCTTATCTATATGTTCATGTTTTATTCTTTGGAAAATTGTTTATTTTTATAACTTAGGGGCACAACTGTAGTTGATTGGTTATCTAGAAGAAAATTAAAATGATAACTTACCGTTATAACCTCCCACTTAAATTCGAGTCTCCATAGCAAGAATCAAAATCCATTACGGTCAGTTTTGAGCCGAAAGCATGAGAATGTCTTCGGCACTAGGTTAATTCCAAAGTGGGTTTTTGAAGGATCGTTAAGCAAGTAGAAAAATAAATAGCTATAAGAAGAAGAGGAAGAAGCAGTAAAGGAGATATATGGTAAGGTTACCCATTCATAGCACAACACCTGCTTTTTTTTTTTTTTTTTTTTTTTTTTTTTTTTTTGCCAAGGTGAATTTGTATATATGAGACCCACTTCACATGCTTGTGACTTTCGTTTCACTAGAGGGTGATAGGGAAAGAATCGGATGCATGCATTTAACATTCCAAATGGATGTAAAATTCGTTAGCTAAAAGACACGATTGTCACATAAGCAAGTACTTCTATGGAGCTACTTTCTTTCGTAAATATAAATGCTAAAATATGATAGACTTAAATTAAGTGTTGAATAATTATCCACTTTTTCACATCATTTATTGCATAAGATGTATGATGCATTTAGCTACACTTTACTTCCTTAGGATGACTGGCGTTCAGTCCACTTGTCATAAATTTAATTGCATAAATTAAGAATTTCATTTTATGTATAAGAAGAAAAGATCATCATTATATCTTTAATAGAAAACAAACACATTTTCCAAAAACGAAAAAAAAAAAGATCGTCTCTCTCCGGTATTCTATACCTTTCTTTTAAGCTTTAAGAATCAAGGGACCACGAATACCCCCACAAGCTTCCAGTATAAGAAGCCCCTTCCCCCCATGCCACCTTCGCAGTCCAAGCAGAGGAAAATAATTTGCAGTAGCAACTCCTTCAAGAGGTGTGCGTTTGTGCTTGTGCTTCTGATACAAATCTCTCTCTCTCTCTCTCTCTCTCTCTCTCCCTGGGAAATACCAGCAAAGTTCAGAAGTGGGTCTCTACGCGCGCGGACAAAACAAAACATGAAGATGATGATGAACAGCACGTCTTCGTCAGCAACAGTAGGAGACTCCAAGAGATCGAAAGCATCTTGCCGGAAACTCGGAGGGTACTTGAAAGAACAAAAGAGCAGGATCTATATCATCCGAAGATGCGTCGTCATGCTCCTCTGTTGGCACGACTAAACTCAAACCCCCCCCCCCCCTCTCTCTCTCTCTCTCTCTCTCTCTCTCTCTCTCCATCATTCGAGGTTTCTTTATCGGAGCCAAATTAGCCCATCTTAGCCAAGCTCCGATCTGGTTCTTGCAAATTGTAAATAGCGAGAAATGTTAAGACTGCTGTTGCTTTTTGTTAGGTTTTGTTATCTGATGGGAAATTCTTTGTACCAAGAGCTTTACATTCGTAGGTTTCACAGTAACAGTAACTCAGAAGAGAGTAGAGAATGAAACAGCCCCTGAATCATACAATCTGTTTCTCAGTTCTTTCATGCCTTTCTGCATTACATTTTGACACTGCTGCTTGGCTTTGCAACTTAATCCGGTAGCTGATCTCACTTCATCTAGTTCCTTTATTCAAAAAATGATGTTACCTAATCTCAAACCAAGGAGATTCATGCCAAAGCTAGGCGCTTTCGACTTAGGTAAGTACCAAGTACCGGGTAAGCAGTTATTAGGAAGAAAGAGCGACCCTTTAATAGCTTGTGTCATTTTCTTGCTTTTGGTAGGCTCTTCGTTTTGCTTTTGTTTTGTATTGTCAAGTCAAGCTATGATATATCAGATCTTTGAAGCTGAAAGCAACTTATGCTGATCACATGAGTGCTGTACCAGATTATGACACCTTTACGTCTCCATAAAATGAATGAACGCCCCGGGGGGGGGGGAGAGGGGGCTTTCGATCTGGGACAATCTCAAAAGCTTGTCTCAAATTGTGAACGGAAATGCAAAACTTTTTATGTTTTGATTCTTCGTTTTTTCCAAATGCCTCCTGCTTTTCTCCAAGGACTTATGCAGACTCTCAGGTCATTCCTTTGCTATTTTATTATATTTACAAAGATGTATATCAAGTGAAGCATATGCTTCCATAAAGAGCGGGATTTGCTTTGATTAGCTCTAGTTCGTTGAATCAAGATTCTTATCACAACATTGCTTATACCCAAAGACTTATGCGTTGTGTATAAGTTAGTTTGTCTCGATTATGTGTCTGCTTACACTTGAACATGTCGTAGTTTGCTGATGTGGTTAAATTTGGCTTAAATTTCTTCCTGAACCAAGCAAATTTAATCCAAGTAATAACCATTAGCCCTTGCAGCTTAACTCACGATTACGTAATTATTCCTGAAAAAAAAAAGTAGGGTTTTTTCTTATTGCGATGCAATTAGGATCCTCCATTAGAAGGAATGAAAAAATTGTCAATGAAATCTTCAGAAGAATGTAGAATTCATTCTAATGCTCATGTAGAGGTAAAAATATTTAGAGTGTTCCCAAAAATTTATGTTAGGTTAGGTTTTTCCAAGTGCATATCATACTTATATCATCATCTCTCAAAATAAATATTTATTGGAATGCAGTTATTAAGTACATTTTAAGACCTTTGATGTCTTTTTGTTCCTTTTTCTATATGTACTTTTTATTTTTTTGGGGGATGCGATTTTACCTTTAGCATGAGAAAGAGGGTCCTTTCATGTCAAACAAAAAGATGGGGCCATGAATACATTGGAATCTAAGTGGTTTCGCTCGTGCAACGCGTGTTGGGTGCTCAGAGATAAGTCAGAATCCAAAACAGTAGTCGGTATTCCTACTGTTTTGCATTTTGGTCCCCGAAATTGAGTGAAACGGAGGGGAAAAAGTGGGCTTGCTTTTTCCCTCGTGGGGCCCAAGATAGTAACATTGTCGACCCACCCAAAAAACGAATAAAAAAGAAAATTAAATTAGTATAATAAATGTCACTTGTTATATCATGCCATAGATATATTAGGTGAGGTGATGCATTAGAATCAAGTATTGCAATAAGGATGATTATTTGAGCACACAAGATACATAACCTTTTTTTCAATTGCTTCACATCTATCGTTGTTGATATGTGGATAATTAGTAAAAAATTTACACATTTAATTTGCCGATGGTACTAGATACAAGATGCATAAAAGAGCTTTCATGTGATCTTTGTCAATTATTATAAACTTTTTAAGCCGATAAATGGAGGCGTAGTTTGATATATTAATATTTTAACACTTGGCCAATTGGGCAGGAAGCATAGAAATACATAATGGGGAAGACAAATATTTGCTAGAAAAATGTAAACTCAGTGCCTCCGATTTTGATATCATATCTTGTAATTGAAATGTGATTTAATAATAAAATATTCACTATGCTCAATGTTAATCCTTCAAAATTAACGGGGGAACTTTACTACTTTGATGGTTTTTAGGTGATTTTTAGGGTTTCTTAAACTTTTTTTGAGGGAGATGAATGGAAGTGATGTGTGAATTCGTGGGGAGTGGGGTCGCGGGGTGGGGGCCGGCGAGGAATTGCCAAGACGATTCGGGGGTGGCAGTAGATCCGACAAGGGTTTGATTGGTCAAAGGCAGCTTTAACCACGCCCACGTGCGCATCCTAATCGTGAAGCCCCACACCCTAAAACTCTCTTTGCGACCGCTGCATGCATCGTCCGCGCTAGCACCACCCTCTTTCCCTCATCTGATTCTCTTCCAATCAATCGAAAATCAATATGAGAGAGAGAGAGACAGAGAGAGAGAGGGAGGGAGACCCACCAGCTTATCTGTTCCTCACCATGCACGCATGAATGCCTTCCCTCGACCATTATTGTGACATTTTGTATAGGGTCCTTTCCTAGTACACAAAAAGAAATGAAAAAAAAAATTTGGAAATTTACAATTTCCTCCGGAGAAAATTATTCAAAATATCATCAACTTATTACATTACTACCAATTCAATTCTAAACATTTTAATTTTATTAATTAAGTCATAAACATTTTTACATTTTGACAATTGAGTCCATTAGCCAATTTTTTGTTGGAAATTATTGGTGTTTACGTAGCGTAGCCAATGCTAATCTATAGTGGTGAGCATGGTTGTAGGGTAGAGTGATGGGTTCCAGTTCTAAAATATTCAAAACAATTTTCAAATTTAAAAAAATTGGGGATCTTGTTTTGAATGATAGATTCTAAGTGAAATCAGGAGTTTCATTTGAAACCTCGAACCTGAAATAAGCTTTTGTGTTTTTCTTATCTATGTTTTCATGCCATCGTACGGCATTCTATGACAATAATATGAAACCACTAATTTGAGCTTTTATTTTCGGCAATATCCATGAGTAAGACTTTTCATTTATTAATATTTCATAATTTTCATGTATCTAATTATGAGTTGTGATAAGTGGATTGTAGCAAATGGTAGTCATTAGAAAAATCGTTCAATTAAGAGTACAATTGAAATTTTGATACATTTTGGAACTGACCCTAACCTATGATAGAATAAATTCTACATTCCTAGTATGTAGGGTCATGTTATATGTTCCAAAAATTAGGAAACCTATAGGAATAATTAGGTTTCAGGTTCTCTTTAGAACCTGAATGAAACTTGGAAACAACAAGGATAATTTTTAATAACATTTTATTAATTTTTCGATTATTTTCTTTTTTCTTTTCTTCTCTTTGTCTATTTTTTAACACTTTTGGCTGCGTGAGCTCACTAGCTATAGGTGTTGAGACCCTTGTTGATGGCTAGCAATGGTTGGTTGGGGAATTATAAAAAGAAAAGAAAATAAAAAAAATATTTTGGAAAAATAATATAAAAATTATTCACGTTAGTGTTAGCTATTCCACATAGGATGATTGATATCAATGTCAGCAATTTTTAATTAAAATTGGCCAAATTGACTCAATTGATAAAATATGAATATGTTTAGAGCTTAATTGACATAATTAAAGTAGGTTTATAATTGAATTGATAAAAATATAATGGGTTAGAACTTTTTAGACAATTTTCCACAATGTCTGATATTGGCATCAATTTGAATGATTTCTATGTGAAACTCATGGCAAAAATATGCATCTATCGTTTCAGAGTGTACTGTCGATTTCGTCACTGTTTGCTGGTGTGTCTATTTCAAAGAACTATTGATCGTTTCATAAAATACAGGTCACATGTTTTTTCTCCTAGCTACGATGGCGGAATGGTATGTTGAAATCCTTGGAAAGGAAAAAGAAAATCCCTCTTCGAATGATTCGATCTTTAGATTTCAACATCATAAACACCGTAGTCACTATCTTTGACGATTGAGTTAGAGAAAAAATCACAAAAAAATTTGGGGGAATCTATAGATCTGCGTTGCCAAGGATGTGATCGAAAAGCAAGTCCGACGATGTCATGGCGAAGGTGGGGCGGGGGCCCCGCTCCATTCGAGGCCAAAAACCCTCGTGGACATCCTTATTCTCCGTGCTCCTTTATCGGGCTCTTCTTTCAGATTTTTTTTGTTTCTCTTTTTTAAGTTTCTGGTTTCTTTTTCAGTTTTTTTATATAAAAATTTGGCTCTCTCTCTCTCTCACTCATAGGTTCAGTCGACAAAGACTTTGTCGTTTCTTTTTATTTTTTCTTCGGAGGTTATTAGAAAGATTCTCTTTTTTCCAAAAGGTAAAAGGGTGGGGAGAGGCCATCAACGCCAGGGTTTCCCTATCGGACGTCCCCACACAAGTTACCGAATCTCTGAATTCAAACATAGCTACTCCACAAAATATTGAGGTTTGCGAACCCCATCATCGCATTTCCACCAGTAATTGTGAACCGAGAATTTCACATTGGGGGGCTGGACAATGAATTTTAACTAATATGGAAGTAGAATATCTTTTACAATTTCTTCCCCTTGATTTTAATGGAAATTTAGGGACCCAAGGAGCGAGGACTACCATCAGCCTTTCTAGTTTCACCAATACCTATTGAAATACTTGGACAATTAGGAAGTCTCTAGATATGTTGCAACTAGGTAATGTAGCACAACTCTTGCCACAAATTCGATTAAGACATGCATCGAGTTTCTAATAACATGAAAGATAGGCAAACCTTGCTAATAGGCCAGACACATTCAATGATTATTATAGAGATTTCTTGACTCTATTGAAATAATTGATAATGGAAAAAAATATTTCCACATGACAATTAACATTGAGGCATTGTTTCCATAAATGGGGCTTCAGATTTATGTCTCTCAGTATAATATTGTACATGGAAAATGTCTTTATTTGATTTTGGTGATTTGTGACACGATTGTTAATATGGTCAGGTCTGTTGTTAGGATTAGAGTCAAAAACTATTAACGTTGGTTAAGAAAGGTATAAACTAATGTACTTAGGTGATCATACAATTATACGATTGGTTGATTGGGGTGACACTTATCATAAACTCTTTTTTTCTTTTTCTTGATTGAACAAGAAATTTCTTGATTCTTCTTTAATTTAAATTCTAAGGGAAGAGCATCCACTAATTATTAAGGTTGCGTTTGGCAGTTAGGATAACATTCAGGATTGCTTTTGATGCTTGCTTAAGATAGGATAAAGTTGTATATAAAAGGGGATATGATTGAATTAATTTATTCTATAGGGGAGGTGGGATAAAGATGGATAGGATTTATACTATCCATAATAGGAAAATTATTTTTCTCAAACAAAAGCTTCTTAAATTTAAAATAAAATTATATTTCAATATAAATTATATTTTTATTTTAATATAAGAAATTCAAAATTAAAAAAAAAATTAGTTTTTAATTTAATCTTATTTTTATTTATATATTCAAATTTAATTCTATCTTATAATATAAATTCAATATATATTTATATTTATTAAATATTTTAGGTATATTAGTACATTTTATTATTTAATAGAATTTTATTAGAGAATGATGAAGGGGCAAAAAAGAAATAGAAAGGAAAATAATCAAAGAAAGAGAGGGAAAAAAAGACAAAAAAATAAAAATAAAGTAGGCACGAGTGCCTTGAGAGATTTTTATCAACTTTGTTTGTGAAATTTTATATTCATTTACACTAATGTACCATTATACCAAATAAGGTAAATATATACAACTTTAAATCCGCAATTTATCAAACAATTGATAGGATATGAAAAAATCAAGGGATTTCTTATCCTACATCTTTATAAATCCGAATAACCAAATGCAATCTAAGCCTTATAAAAAATAGTTCACCCTGGGCCAACCATCCTTTTTTTTTTTTTTTTTTTTTTTTTTTTTTTTTTTTTTTTGTCAGAGCTTTATATCCTATTACATTTCAATCCATCTTGTTATGGTTAGAGAAAGCTAGCCACTATTTTTCATCAACTTAACTTATGCAAAGAGATGCCTGCTAAAAAAAGTCTTTAAAAAAAAAAAAAAGATTGAGCTTAAATGATTATCGTGTGAAAGAAACTTCAATTTAAAATTGAAATCAGATATTGGGATATGTTAATAGTAGTTGTGATTATTGAGAGGGTTTTATCCCCCCCCCCCCCCCCCCCCCCCCACCCAACAAAAAAAAATTAGAGATTCCATATTCGATTTTTTAAGGATGGGATTATTGAGTATCCATCCCAAGCAAAAAACAAAAAGTTAAAAGCGAATACCAAGATAAATGGGAGTTAGGGAACTTAATAAATTGAATACATATGTAAAATATAGCATGTGCGTTGTTAGATATTAGATTTATTAGGCTATGTATTGATTTTTGTGTCAATTTGTTTTAGCAAATAGTTGTTGACATTTGCAAACAAATATATAGTTGTTGATATTTTCGAAAAAAGAAAAAGACAAGGGAATACTAAAGGGTATATCTCTTCCTTTTATGTGACAGATAACACTAATATCTAATGGATAGGAGAAGAGGGAAACTGTCCGATCAGTTCTAAATTTATAGTATGGATGCCAACTAACTCAATCCTAAGTTTTGTAAAATTACTGATTAAGTCTTAAATTTTTCGGGAAATTCCAATTTAATCATTCTGATCAAACTTCGCCGGAAATCATTGATGTGGCGGCATGTCATATAGTAGAAGTAACCTCGAAAAATAGTAATCTTAGTGGGCTATAATGTGATGCCCATCTTATGGGGAGAGTGATTAGCCAACTAATGGCAAACAAGATGAATCCCTATTAGAGCATACTCAGTGGGCTATTATGTGAAATTTGGGCATTTAAGAGTTGCTTAAACTCTAATGGTCCATATATATGTATCTATAAGTCCAATGTATGTGATGATATTAAGAATTTGCTATAGCTTCAATAATTCTAGCTAGTTGTCGATGGGTCTTTTATCAGTTAGGTTGTGGCCCATATTATATAATAATAGGAAGGGATGCTCCTATTTTTTACGGAATCTTTCTTCATTTGTTCTGATAATACCCTCAAATCATTCTTAAAAGAATCATAATGAAGGAAATTTGCAAATTTTACATCTTACACTTTGCACATAACTTTTACTTCCGCTGTATTTTCATACTTTTGGTCTTTTGAAATTTTTTGAATTTTGTGATAATCTCATCATCTAGTAATAAAAGAAATGCCTTACATATTCATTTTATAAAGAAATTTTGATATACAATATACTTAGTTTTAAGTTTACGAATACGCGCAATTCTGCACCTGTATCAATTCTATTTTGTAATAATTTAAATATGGAGATGTAAATTTAAAAACATTTAGTTTGGATGTGTATATGATAGAGCTTCCCTTAACTAAGCACCTAACACATATGTACCCACTTTATGTTCAGACAAAGAAGAAGTCCAGGACATATGGAGTGCCAAAACTTGACACGGGAGGACACTTAAATATCAAAAGTTAGGAAAATAATACTTAAATGTCAAAATCGGAGCAAAATGGATCAGTTAAATACTAATGGCGAGAAAATTTGGCCAAAATGCTAACGTGGTGATATTCCGGTGAGTCAAGTGCAAAACAATGTCGTTTTGCCACGACATAGATAAATAATTAATATAAAAATTAATTAAATTAAAAAAATGGAATGAAGAAGATGAACAAAGCAACCAACAATTGAAGGCTTAGTTCTCGCTGTTACCGCCGCCAACTCCCTACTATTGCCGAGAAGGTGGGGGGAAGGGTTAGCTGGGGTCGTGAAGCCCTAGCTGGGGGCCCGCGACCCCAGCCGACCAACGACGACAACCTGTGAGCCCTTGCCTAGATCTAGGGTGAGGGTTGAGGCCCTCACCTGGCTGGGCTAAAGGTCGCTGCCCACCTCCAAATATGGGTAAGGGCTGCAAACCCTCACCGCCGGTTGGCTAGGGTCACCGACCCCTAGCCAAAGCTCAACGACCGCGGCCGACCCTCCCGCCACCATCCTGGTGATGGCGGAGCGGCAGTGGTGGCGAGCCCTTAGCCGCCGGCTGCTGTTCATCTCTCTCTCTTAAATTTGGTTTTTAATTTAATTAATTTTTATATTAAAATTCGTTAAGTGCCAAAATGACATTATTTTTGTATTTCTTTGCTAAGTCGGCTTTCTAACGAGCCATGTAAACGAACAAAATTAATAAAAAAATTGTCACATAGGATTTCCAGCGGAATTTGCCGAATGTAATACTCAAATGTCCCATTTTTTTTTTTTTAAAAAAAAAAAAAAGTAGTGCTTAAGTGTCATTTTCCTAATTTTTTACACTTAAGTGTTTCATTGTATTAAGGTTTTGGCACTTTGGGCGTTATTTTATCCCAAAATTTCGGGTCCTTTGGAAATTTAGCTTGCGGATAAAGCCTCTTTTACCCATCTTCAAAAGTCGCGGTTTAATTTCTTTCTCTTGCATTGCATTTTGTGGTTAAAATTCATTATTAGAGTTATTATGAAAATAGATCACATTTCATACATAAAGGTAAGTTTTGGGGACATTTCTGTCATTTTCAGGTTGAATTGGTCATCTTACAATGATTGTCGGCCCTTTTCATCTCTCGTCACTTTATCTGGATATTTTATATCACTTTGCAGGAAATCAGTCCAGAGAAGAGACCAAATTTCATTTGCTTTGCTCTCAGTGAATTTTTAATTTCCGTTTTCCTATTGAATCATGTGAACCTTGAAAATTTTAACGATGAAGATGCAGTCATCCTCAAAAGTCCAGTATCATAAAGGTTGAACACAGCTTGTTCTGAACGAAGAACATCGTTCCCAGATCAATTCAAGAACTAATGAATGTTTCATGTAGAAGCTTGCCCTTTGTTCATCTCATAGTCGATTTCCGTTTGTTCTGTTTTATTCATAAATCTTGACATTCATTACGCATTATTGACCGTCTTGTTTGGGTATTGTAGACCTTGTAATTTTGTATTTAATTAATACATATGTTTTGATTAATTGGGAACTTCATAGATTTTTGCATCATTTTGCGTACAGAAATTTGCATATCGTATTTTTATGTTTAAAATTTTGCATAATTTTTGCATTATATGATATGATTTCATTTTACCTGCATTGTGATTGCCATGATGGTAAAATTTGATCTCTCATAATTTTATCCGTAACATATTAGAATAGTATGTTACCTATTTAGTGAATTTCCACATTTGCATATTTCTTGCAATGGTTGCAAATATTTCCATTTTTACATGCCATTAATGATGATATATATGTTAGAAAAAACTTGTTATATCTTGAAGATGATAAAACTATCTGGTTTTATCAATTGTTGGATAAATGCAAACGTTGTCTTGTCGCTGGATTGTACGGATATAAGGAAAATTCCATCACCACAAATAGTTACTGAAGTATGGAATGAAAAACTCAAGATGACTAAAATAACCTTGATGAATGTTAACAAGTCGAGGAAAGTTCATGAGGACTTGAAAGTATTGTGACGGTGAAAAATTCATACGGTTGTATTTTGTACACAGGAAAATAAAGTGGATGGCAACAGGCAAGTTGACTAATGGCAAGAAGTCTTGATAGACTTACAAGTTGCTAATATAAGTGATATTTTATATTACCTGAGAAGGACGTGCATATTGATATACACCATCTTGTGAACGCCCAGATATTTCTTTTGCCAATAAGTCAAAATCTTAAGGAATATTAATTATTAATTTCGGCCTAGACTTTCAAAGATGTACATACAGAGTGAAATTTAATCAGTAGTCAATCAATTTGCTAATAAGGATTATTTCCTATTATGAGTAGGATTATTCGTGAAGACCACACTGTCACTAGGAAATTTAATTTTATGGGTAACCTAGTCTCTTGGTGATGTTGGGACTTACCTTCAATAGCTAATTGATCATCTTGTAAATTTTCCGACTGTTAATATGGATCTTGAATACTCAACATGCAATGAAGGAGATACCAATCACGAAGAACATCTTACAGTTTTGAGTCTCATTCTCATACTCTTCCTAAGCAAATTATTCACTATTACTGTGATGACTTACTGTTGAGAATTGTACAAGTGTTTAGTATTTTATGAAAATTAGTAGTGTGATCTACTAGCTTTGGGTGGAAGCAGCACGAGCTACATTGTAACCTCTCATAGGATTGCTAGTGAAAATTAGCTTGTTGGTGTCCATCAGTTTCTAATAGTGGACTAGGCTTGATTTCCATATTTGATTGATAGAAGCATATTGTGCTTGATATCATTGTATTACTCTAGCATATATTAAATTGTTCCTACATAATCATACTTGATCTTAATAATTCTGTTAAATTTATGAAGTTTCATTTTATAACCTATTTTATAACTATTCACCCCCTCCAGGTTATATCATTAGCCATAACAATATTTTCAAATGATGGTCTTAATTATGAAATATGAAATAAAAATTGAGTATTGATCTTCAATTTGACAAAATATAACTTGTCTATGGAAATAGTATACACAAATATAAGTGCACGATGTTACTTTGTTCATATTCTTCTGTCCACCTACTTCAATAATGTCAATTGTGTATGAAAACTTGAACTCTATTAGCCCTCGAGGAGACATTGAGGAGGGTACTATAGTTTATAGTTTATAGTATGAAGGGTCAACGTCATACTTCAGCAATATATATTAATATAGCTATACAAGAAAAAGTATGGTAACCTGCAAGTCTTGGTTCTTGTATCAGCTGTTACAATAATAAAATTTATATCATACACTTACCGCAATTAAAGAAAAAAGTTCACACCGACGGATGATGGTTGACCCTCCACTATTTGTAGTCCTTTTTGGCCCCATTCGTTATTATTTTAGATCCGTCACGACATACTTTTGTATTTCAAAAGATGTATTTCTGATTCGTGAAATTAGTGAGATATTTTAAAGTTCATAATATATGCTACTAAAGAAGGCCTTCTTGTAAACAAGTATGATACAATGACATCCTGCGGTGACAAATCATTAACATATTTTTAACGAATGAATGCGACATGATGTTTTGTACATAGGTGGATTCTATAAAGCATAAATGCTTCTTGGAGGCTGTAGGCTGAATTTCTCCCCCTTTCAAATATTGATCATCACAATTCCTCAGAAAGGGGCCGAGAGAAGGTACACATGACACTTGCCTCCTCCATATTGTACCTGCTGGAGTCCAGCGACATTAGTATATCAAAAGAACCTGACAAATGTATATATATACATATAATTCTTAACCATAATTATTGTGAAATTTTCTTGAATCATGTTATTAGTTAATTCGACAATGTTTTCTTTCATATTGTTGAAAATCTACATTATTATGGAATCTTTTTAGCTTCGCAAATTTTGTTTTGATCCTTAAATTGTGAGGTAATAGCTTAAGAATAAATTGATGAAGGTACCTAGAACACAAAGCTCCACACACTCTATGTCCGGAGGATCTGTGAATCCCTCCTACCCATATGAAACCTTTCCAAGGCTCACCTCATGGCATCAAAGTTGAGTGAGATAAATTGAACAAGTATGGTTGTTCCCTATTGGGATGTACCATTAAACCTAAATTGGTTTGCAAGGTGAAAGTTTGAGAATTAACTGATGAAGGTACCTAGAACCCAATTATTGGCAATTCAATCCTCTAAAAGTCAAGTCATTTCATATCCAATCCTCTTTCCAAGAAACCTATTTCTATGAGATAATGGTCTGAGATGTTTTATTCTTAGTTAGTTACTTCTAAGTAAATGATATGACAAGATAGAGTATTTGAGTCATTTCTATCGTATGACAATTTCCTTAAATGGTTAATATCATGCGTGGTCCCGAAACTTTTGTTCAATATTTAATGTAGTTCCAAACTTTTTCTTGTTTAATTTATCCTTGAACATTTTGAATTGCGTTGATGTCATCCTTCTGTTAGGAAGACTAACAAAATCGCTGATGTGGCGCCTCACACCATCAGATGTTCAAATTGGCAATTCACTTGTCCATCTGACATTGAACATTGTGAAAAATATAGGAACTGCCCATGACATTATTCCTTTCATTGAGAATCGACATCACATATATAAAATTAGATCTTATCAGTATAACAACTCCAAAACACCATTCTATTGAGCATTCTTATTATTTTCGTACAGAAATTTCCAATTTTAGAGTAAATCAATTACCAAAATTACGTGAACCTAAGAATAACTTCAAGTGTTCTTATTGCCAAAGTTTTTCATACTGCACAACAATATTTGTCTTATGATCAAATCACATTATGAGAATACCAATTTATTTAGTTTAAGAAATTTTTTTTTTTTTGTGACCTAGGAACTGCCGTACAGTGGGTAGCCGACGGCGTAAACCTAGGGCGACCCAAGGGGACTCACCTCCCCCAGACCGCGGATGAGTCACACAAGCAACCGCGGGATTCAAACTCACTCCCTTCCGGAAGAGGGATTGAGCGCAAACCATGTGACCACCAATGGGGTGAATTGGTTTAAGAAATGTTTCTTCAAGAAAAGAGATAAAATAAAAATAAAAAGGAAGAATAGTGTATAAGTAGCAAAGTACACAAGGCAAAAAGTAAGTAAATCATAAGCGCAGTACTAGGTATCAGTAAAAAGCCAACAAATCGCACAGGTTGAACTGAAAGTTATTTGTATATATGAATGGGAACCTAATATTTTGACTCGGATGTCCAGTCACATGTGAGGGAGAATTAGGCCCTGTTTGGTAACCATCCAAACAGTGCCAAATTCTGATTCTTTGTTCCCGGAATCAGTTTCAGCCTAGAATCGCGTTTGGTAAAATTTTTGTTCCCGGGAACAGATTGGGAACAGAATCAAGAATAAAAAAAAAGTTGATTCTTGTTCCGGGAACGAATTTGAGAATCAAAATCAATAAATTTTCTTCTTCCCTCCGGCCATCTCGCGACCCCCGTCCACCACCGCCCGCCACCGTCCGCCACCGCCATCCACCGCCGCCGCCGGTCCGGCGAGCTCGCCGGAGGCAAGCCCAGCCACCGGCGAGCTCGCCGGAGGCTTGCCCAGCCACCGGCGAGGCTCGGCCTCCCCAGATCTGGCGAGGCCGAGCCTCGCCGATGGCCGGCCCGGGCCTCGGCCGGGGCCGGGTGAGGCCTCGCCGGATCAGGCGGGGGCCGGGCGAGCCTCGCGACGCCGCCCCCCACCGGTGGCGGGCGAGGCTCGCCGGCCACCGGCGAGGCTCGCCCGGCCCGCCGGTGGCACCGGGAGCCTCGCCCAACCCCAACGAGGTCGGCGGGCCACCGGCGGGCTCGGCCTCGCCGGATCCGGCTCGGCGGGGCTAGGCGAGCCTCGCCGGGCCGGGCGAGGCTCGGTCGACGAGGGCCGGCCTCGCGAGGGCGGCGACGCCGGTGAGGTCGCCGGCCCTCGTCTCGGCGGTCGCCGGTCCGGCAACCGCCTTTAAAAAGAAGAAGAAGGTGAGAAAAAGAAAAGAAAAAGGAAAAAAAAAGAAAATGAAAAGAAAAAAATGAAAAAATGAAAAAAAGAAAAGAAAACAAAGGAAAAAAGTAAAAAAATTATTTAAAAATTAAAAGAAATTGATTTTGAACAGAATTAATTAACACGGTACCAAACGCAATTCTATTCTAGAATCAGAAATTTTGGACAGTTACCAAATATCTTAAAATGCTTAAAATCGGTTCAGGAACAGAATAAAAAAGAATCGTTCGATCGAATCATTTCAGAGAACGATAATCGTTACCAAACGTGCAATTAGCATTCTCACGACACTTTTTCGGTACTACAACTTTTTTTTTATTGGTTGACATCTAATTTGATTGTTAATGACTGACGCTATCTGCACAAATCTAAGATGGCAATCCACTTAGTTTCTAAAATTTATAAAGGTAATCCATATAATATCATCCTTTTATTATGAAACTCAGAATAAAGGTACGTTCATTTTACTGGAAATTTCATGATAAATGAAAACATTTCCTTGAAAGTTATTTTCAAGAAAAAATGGTTAGCTTTCATTTGTTTGGTGGTTTATATAATATTAATTTCCTTTTTTATCAAAAGGGAAAGCCATTTCCCCTCAATCTAAGCTTATTGTTTTTGATCCATAGATAAAATTTTCTATAAACCAATTAGTTTTTTATCATCCAAACATGAGAAAGTAAGAAAAAAATTTCTCAGTAAATAATTTTTCTTCAAACAAACCATCTTAAAACTTTTAATGAGAAGCGAGACTTGGTTTCTGGACATCAGAGACAAAGGCATTGGGTCTACAGCGGCCCAGAGCACACCAAAAGAGGAAGTTTAGGCAGTCTCTTCTTTCACCAGAATCACGAAGACAAGCAACGCTCTCTGTTGATGTACTCTATCCTAAGGATAGAGTTTCGTGCGCCAAGGACACCACCAATGAACAATTCGTGCCTAGTCGGCACTCACCCTTATCGTGATTTGAATTTTACAGCATCTAGACAAAAGCCATCCAACATGACATGACAGCTGATGCTACGGAAAGCCTATATTTGTGGTTGGACATTACTAAATTTCAACACAATCCAAGCAACTAATGAACACCCACCAAAAAGTAAATGTCTCGGAGATGGTCGAAGACAGAAGTGAAATGACACCAGTTTTGTCGGCACCAACGTCAGTATACCTGATCGATAGGAAAGTCCTGTGTGGCTCAAATGGGTATAGTCGTCCCTAGAAATTTTTATCAACTCACCAGGACAAGAAAATGTATATGTTTCTCTAGAAAAATTATATAAATTTAAGAAATGATTCGGTGACGGTCTTTAATCTACTATGAGAATAACAATATATTTTAAATTACAAAAAATCAAATAACAAATAACTATAAATTGTTATAAGGTTTATTTCTTTAAAAATTTGTGGTTCATAACAAGTTATTATTCTCATAGTAACCCAAAAACTTTTACACTAGTAAAGTCAAAAAAAATTTCTCTAATCAAATTCTTCTACTCACATAATTAATCAAATAAAATTCCCCCGACACAAAATCCAATAGAGTCTGATTAAAACAACCATTAGATGATGCTAGAGTGTGAGAGGTTGGGACACCTGAAGTGTCATAACTTGGCACGGAGGGACACTTAAGTGCCATAACTTTAAAATGGTACATTTGAGTGCCAATATCGGAGTAAAATGGGACACTTCAGTGCCACTCCGGCGAAAATCCGGCCAAATGGCTGACGTGGCCATTTTCCGGCGAGTTTGATCCAAAACGGCGTCGTTTTGCACGCCGACGTGGCGGAGAAAATGAAAAAATGACGTCATTTCGTGTCTACGTGTAAATAATAATATAAAAATTAATTAAATTAGATTTAAAATTAATTTTATTTAAAATATTCAAAAAATTAAAAAAATAATAAGAAATTTTTAAAAAATTAAGAAAAATTTAAGAAAAATTACAAAAGGGGGGGGGGGGTCGAATGGGGCGGCCGAGGCCGAGCCCTTGCCGCCACCGCCTCCCTGTCGTCGTCGGGAAGGGTCGGCGACGGAGGGGGGAGGGTCGGCCGGGGTCACTGACCCCCGGCCGACTGACGGCGAGGGCTGCGAGCCCTCGCCGGATCGCAGCGAGGGCCGCGACCCTCGCCCCAGATCTGGGCGAGGGCTCACGGGCCCTCGCCGCCGGTCGGTCGGCCGGCCTCGCCGGCCCCTGGCCAAGGCCCGACGACCCCAGCCGACCCTCCCCACTCCGTCGCCGGCCCTTCCCGGCGGCGGCGGGGAGGCGGCGAGGGCCCACGAGCCCTCTCCAGATCTAGGCGAGGGCCACGACGCCGCCCTCGCCGCGATCTGGCGAGGGCTCGCAGCCCTCACCGTCGGTCGGCCAGGGTCCGGCGACCCGGCCCGACCCTCCCCCTCCGTCGCCGGCCCTTCCCGGCGACGGTGGGGAGGCGGCGGCGGCGAGGGCGTAGCCCTCAACCGCCCCGTTCGACCTCCCCCCCCCCTTTTTTTCTTAATTTTTTTTTTTAAATTTTTAAATTTTCTTAATTTTTTTAAAATTTTAAAATTTTCTTAATTTTTTAATTTTTTAATTTGTTGAATATTTTAAATAAAATAAATTTAAATCTAATTTAATTAATTTTATATTATTATTTATACGTAGACACGAAACGGCGTCGTTTTTGCATTTTCTCCGCCATGTCAGCGTGCAAAACGACGCCGTTTTGGACCAAACTCGCCAGAAAGTCGCCATGTCAGCCATTTGGCCGGATTTTCGCCGAAGTGGCACTTAAGTGTCCCATTTAACTTCAAAACTGACACTCAAGTGTACCATTTTAAAGTTATAACACTTAAGTGTCCCTCCGTACCAAGTTATAGCACTTGAAATTTGTTCTTCTCGCCTAGAGTGTGGTATATCACCTCCATGGATACCTATAGAAGCAACCTAAAGCAAAAACTAGTCAAATAAGTTATGGCATCTCCCGCAGCCTTGCCTATTTATTACCTATGGTGATCCGTGGGTGTTGACATGTACAATATTTAATATAGTCACATTATGGTGTTTTCCACATGTCAAGTTGACCGGATTTGGCAAGACTTGGTACCAAAGGTACTTGATCAGACAATTTGCATAAGTAGAAGGACTTATTTAAGAAATTAAAAAAACACGGGACTTGATTAAGAAAGTAACGAAAGTAGAAAGACTGAAAGATAAATTTCTTCTTCAGAAAGATCATAGGGCCTAGTTGAAGGACGAAAGATAAATTTCTTCTTTAGAAAGGTCATAGGGCAGATATAATTGGGTAGAACGTGGAATAAATATGTCAACATCGTGATCATTGATCACCTCGCGACATTTGAAGCTATTATGATGTCCTATAGAGAACCGCACTAGGGAACAGACCGGCTGAATTTCAGGTCGATTACCTAAAGTTTTAGGCTTTTCATGTGATGATGGAACAAGATGGGATGGCTCTCGAGATGACCTTTTTAAGATGACGACGACTTGGAAACGCGGCCATGGACATCTGCCAAGTGCAAGAATCTTTTCCAGTTTGTAATGAACAGTACATCAATTGCTCTCTTGTTCGCGTTCTAAAGAACAAAATGGGAATCTTAATTTGAGTGGAGGAGAGATAGGACTCATTGCCCAATAATTGCCCATCGAAAAAAATAGTTTCAAAAGATGGAGACTAGTCAGTCACCTATTAAGCGGGCTAGGGATAGTTACTTATTATCCTTTTAAGGAAAGTTACTAACCATGAGATGGTTGATTTTACAGTCACGCAAGGAAAACTGTTCATCGCTAGGTTCCTTGTACTTACGAATAGCGAGGGAGCATGGGATCACTGAAGTAAGTTTACATGGATCAGGAAAAAATGTATTTGCAATAGTTTGAGGTAGTTTACAATTTCTCATAATGAGTTACGAATCATAGGACCTTCAAACTAAGAAGTTGAGATGAAGCACTATGTCTTAAAGGGGGAAATTATTAAAAAGGTATTAAACCTTTTGTATTTGTATCGATTGAGTGCTAAATTTTTTAATTGTATCAATATAGTTTTAAATGTTTTTACATTTTGCCAATTGAATTTATTGATCAATTTGATTAGAAATAACTAAGGTAAATGACAAACATTTTACGTAACATAATCATTATTGATGTAGACAATTTTAATAATTTATTAAATTTTTTAATTTTAATTTTCTTTTCTTTGTTTTTTTATTTTTTATTTTTTATTTTATTTTTTATTTTTAAAGGATAGAAGGGCCAATGATCAACCCTCACCAACCACATGCAAGCGTCCTGGCCCATATTTGGCAAGGGTGTTGCAGCCCCTAATCTAGGCGAGGGCTACATGCCATTACTTTGGCCAGCAAGGGCCGTGGCCCTAGCCCAAGCCCTCACCTATCATATCGAGGGGCTAGGGGCCCTCACCTAGCAGCCAAGATGGTCGTCGGCCCTAAGTTGAACAAACTAAAGAAAAGAAAAAAATTATAACAAATCTAAGATATTATTAAAAATATTCACATTAGTGCCGGTTGTACCATATAAGACGCTAGTGATCATGTCAATGATATCCAGTAAAAATTGACTAGATAAACTCAATCGGCGAAATGTGAAAATGTTTAAGACTTAATTGACACAATCAAAAAGTTTATAATTGAATTAACATACATGTAATATGTTTAGGAATTGTTTATAATTGTCCCTTTAAAAGGAGGTTACTTACGATCGCTTGCAAGGTCTTACGGATAATTATTATTGTTGATGACGGTCATAAGTTAAGATATTGTTAGTTAACAACTAAGCGCTGGCATTCTCGTGTTACATATTTCTAGTCAAATTATTATTCTCAAAAGGAAATTTATAAGTAGGTGGAGACAACTTGTCTGAGGCAAGTTTACAACAATTTCATCTCACCCATAATCGATGGAGCTACAATTACCAAAAAGGGGAACTAAAATTGTTATCTACTAGCGGAAAAAAAACTATATTATTGTATAATTACTAAATGATACAATTATAGAGTTTACGAATCGACTTTCATAATTGAATGTTACAAACATAAGAGTAGCCAAGTTATGAGGATTTCCACAAATTTACCATAATTTGAAGTTTTCTTTTGGGTCGAAATAAATGAAGTTATTAACAAAGTATAGTTACTATCATTTATGATAATTCAAGGTAATTAACGACACCATTGGTCATTCCTAAGTATTATCATTCTTATATAATGAATTTCGTAGAGGAATTATTACCTACAAATTTAAGTTACTATTAGTAGGTGCATTTGAGATTTCGCAATGATGAGGTAATTACAATCGTTCAATGTAGTGAAACTCCAAGGCCCTGTGTGAGGATAAAATATATGTGTTGAAAATTAAATAATCCAGCAGTTAATGAGATTAAGATTTTTGATAATTATAATTAACTTTGAGTTAAAAGACTCAATCAAATACAAATATTACTACCGACAAAAAAGCTACAAATATTACTTAATAGGGTAATTAAGGAAGGGGTGATGTAATTCGTTTAAGCAGAAAATGTAATTGATGGCAACTAGATCTTGCCAATTATATTGCTCAAGCTTGAAAAAAAAATGATCACAATTTCATTTAAGGTGAGAAATTAATAATATTCTGTGATCACTGTTCGATTACTACCAAACAACTTTTTATGTCTATATTCAATACTTGAAGTGAAGTGCTTTAATTTTTAGCATTTTTATTTTAGCTTTCTTATATGATCCCTTGGTCGTGACCAATTAAGGGGAATTCAGTTTTGATGTTTATTTGCAAAGTGATATGATCCTCTTGGAACTAAATTACTTTGTCGTAAATGACGGTACCTATATTTTGTAATTAATTTTCAACGCCAATAAATGATAGGTAGTAACTTATCTGATTGTATCTCGAAGGTTGAATGTCCTAATGTCCATGACTTACCATGGCAGCTTGTCCATGTATGTCGTATTGTTCCTTAATCAATCTTGAGGTTTCTAAACATGATGTGCCTAATGGTCACTAACTTTCCTTAAATATCAGTAAACTGAGTGAGGGCTACATCTTGATGACCATGATTTTCTTTTTCGTTAGTCAATTTCAAATAAAATCTCATCCTAGCAATTTGCCTTATTATATTGTAAACGTGAAAACAAATGGTAATCTTTTGAGGAAAAAATACAATGTAGGACATGAATTGCCTTTCAGGTTTTTATCTTCTAAAAATGAATATAAAGTTTTTTTTTTTTTGGTTCATTGTCAAATTTTAAATAAATTTCTTGTCTTTCCTTTTGCGACATTTGAAATTATGTTAAAAAAAATGGATCGAAATTATTGGGTATTATATTTAATTCTTAAGGGCTAATATCATAGAAACACCTAAAAAGTCGTACTAGTTTAGCACATTCACTACAAACCAAGATCTGCACTGTAGAAACCCCAACGTGATACCACTATCTCAAACTTGCCATCCATTTACTAGTTCAATTTCACTGTTGAAATACTTGATTTTTTTTTATCTTTATGACATTTTAAATAAGCTAACTACTTTTCATGGTAACATATTTCATTAGGTTGTAAATGTCAAAATAATTTGATTGTCAATATTTCTTAGCGTTTTTCAATGGCTTTTGACTTTTTCATCGTAACTAGTGCAAAACTTCGAAGAATTTAAATATTCTAATTTCTAATAATTAACAATTTTTTCAAATCTTTAAAAAAGTTCCTTGTACTGAAATTAACCGCACCGTAAAGAATATTATATTTTATACTTTACAACGTTTTACAAACGCTTCTAACGTTTCATCATTACATATTTCCTGAAGTTTGTATTTTTAAATATCTTAATTCTTATAGCTTAAAAAGTTTTGCAATGGCTTATGACATTTTTTCATAAAAGTTACGGAAAATATCATAGATAATCAAATAACCTAACATAAATACATAAATAATGTGTGTGTGTGTGTGTGTGTGTTTGTGTGTGTGTGTGTGTGTGTTTTATTTTACAAATGCTCATGGCATTCCGTTGTAACGTAGTCCATTCCAGATTTTTCAAAAATTTGCTATTTTTCACGAAACTAAAACCTTTTTTCCTAAGCTAATGCAAAATGTCATGTATCTTTAAATATCTATTTTTAAAGTATTTTATGATGTTCTATAAAGTTATGACATTGGCTCTTAAAAAGTGAAAAGTGCCATCAGTAATATAACTATAATTATTGTTTTACGTTCCCGACCAAAAAATAAATTATTATTTTTACGATGTTATGCATAACATAGCTTAAAATGACTTATTTTATTATACCAATTTTTTTAAAATTTGAATTGATTTATAAAAAAAATTATATTTTTCCGTAACACCGTGCAACATGTCGTGAATATTTAAATATCTATTTTAAAAATGCTTTATGATGTTTTGAGAAGTTGTGACATCGGCTCTCAAACGGTACAAAATGCCATAAATGTTTTAGCATTTATTATCGTTTTACGATGTTGGACGTGCACATAAGACAGTTTCTAAATTAATTTTTGGGTGGGTGTTCACAAGTCATCATGGATATTGTTGGTGTTTTCGTTTTGAATAGGTTTTTTCTTTGTCAGAACGTTTTTAATAGTCTACACACACCAATATTGTATTATTCTTAAACGTGAGTGTTTTCACAAGTAAATCAAAGCCATTTACTAATGTAATATTGTCAAAATAGTACTAACTTTTTTCTACATATATTAAATTCAGAAATTGTTCATTTGGATGTACTAATGAGAATTGCCGCCACATACAAATGAAAACAGTTGAAAAAAGGCGATTTTCAATTGGGGGTGAAGAAGAGCTAGAGTATCGGCATACTCATAATCTTATAGTGCGTATGTTTCTCAGTAAATGCATAATTTAGAAAATATATTTATAAAAATGATCATTTGTATAGTTCACAAAGAATAAATGACTAAAAAATATTTCATCATTTGAGAAAATATTTAGACGTAAATTTTCATCAATAATGTAAATATTTTCATTATTCAATTATTTCAACAAATAAAAGTAATCATTTTTTGGAAAATATTTTCATAATTATTCATTTTTCACAAAAGAAAAGAATTTTTATTGCACATTCCCTAACTATTAGTTGGTAAAATATATACTTGAGGTATTTGTGTAATGGCATCTATACATAAAAACAAAAGGGAGCTTAGGTAAGCTAAATTAGTTATGATCGGATATTTTTTTTGTTTTTGGTCGATAGTTATGATCAGATTAAATTATACACATTTATCCAGAAATGTTCATCCAAAGACGACATTTCGCTTGGGCTTGGTCTTAGGCTTGGTCTTAGGCTTGGGCTTGGGCTCGAAGTGTACTCCGGATTTTACGGGTTTGCGTGTTGGAAAAGTTTTCCAGTCATTCCCGCCATTTAGAGACGTAATTGTCGGTCATGACATGACAAGTGAGGAACAGAAAAGTGTGTTGACTAAGCCCGTGCACGTGCCTCTGCTGTGAAGTGTGCAATTAGTTCGGAAGTGCTATAAAGCGAGCAAGAGACCTGTAGAAAGAAGGCAAGAAATTGAGAAGGCCCGAACCTATCCGAAGACAGGTAGAATGTCGTTCTCTCATCAAAAAATTGAGTATCCAATCATCCACTAATGAACATGACGACGCTAGAACATTTTCAAGCCACAATATAATTTCACGACGCAAAAATCTCTCTCTCTCTCTCTCTAAAATATCCATTCATCATTGTCCTCTTCATCGCCCTCTCCTTAGTGGAGTCCAAAGACTTTCACCGCCTCTGTATCTTTCTAGTGCAGCCTCTTCTGCGCACGCGCCCTCATCTTTTGCTAAGTATCATCCGTCACCCTGCGTGCCGAATAAGCCTCTCCAAGATTGCCTCGCTGGGCCTGGTGCTTCTGCGACCAGCACAATTTCTCTCCTCTGATGGACCTCTCTCTCGCTCTAGAGGTCCCTCTCTGATCAGCGTTGACTTGACGGTTCCCACCCTGGCTAGATCTCGTCAACTACGGCGAGCCAGGTATGGTCCTGCACTACCGACGAGGCCCCCAGAGTTCAACTTAGATAGCGAAAGTAACATGGAGCACTGGATGGAGCATCGTGCTGGTTGCAGTGGTACGATATTTTTCATCGTGTTGGTTCCAAAGTGCCGAAGGTGCCAGGTATCTGCAACTAGTGGTGCCGCTGTGCTAGGACGGGCGTCGTAACAAGGGGAAGAGAACGGGCCACGCATGGTGTAATGCTTTTCTTCTTGCTGCGCACAACTGTTTGACTAGACATGCACGGTGGTGAAAAATTAGACAGAAGGCCTACCTAGTGTTGGATTGCCTACGAACCGGTACCGCTTAGGTTCCTCCTGCATCACACTTTCATGATATTGCGATCAGGTGGGTGTGTCCGGATCAATTTCGTACACTCCGACTGGTCCCCTTGATTCCCAGGCAAGAAAATCTATAGTGAACTGTGCGAGTCTCGTCAAGGAAAGGATTGATTTTTTTTTTTTTATAATGAGTGGAAAACTAATGAAGTTCAGTGTTCCGAGAACCAATTAATCTTTTAAGTATCGTAGGGTTGAAGGATGGTCAACCAATTACTATAGAGATTTATGGTCCCTTAACAAATGTGAGATCAATGGGGAAATTTCACGATAATTTTCTAAAAGATCTAAACCTATTATATAATGGCCAATTTGTCAAATTAGTTACATTTCAATTATACCAATTTTATCCTAAACATTTTGAAAATTTATCAATTGAAGTATAAACCTTTTGATGATTTGTCAATTTAATCTTTCCAACTAGTTTTGAAGGGAAATCATTGTTTGTGGACATCAGCTTGTGGCTAGCTATCATCATGGCGACTCAACTAGCACTAACTTAAACACTTTTATAATTTATATATATATTTAAAAACTTTCCTCTTTTTTTTTTTTTAGTCAAAAGGAAAGAAAAGGGAAAAAAGAAGGGAACAAATTGGAGAAATTTTAATAAAATATAAGATTTGGGCACCTCAACGTTAGGTTGACTAGTGTCTTCGAATGGCAATTTCTATCCAAATTTGATTGGAAAGACTACATTGCCAAATCGTTAAAATTATTAAGACTAAAGTGACATAATTAAAATGTTTACGATTAAATTGGCGGACGTAATAAGTTTAGGAATTTTTGAACACTTATCCCCAAGAATACAGATACTCAGTGTTACTTCCCAACTTTTAAAAAAATAACAAAAAAAAATTCTCCTCCATGAAAGTTCCCATCATTGACAGCAATCAACATACTCATTTGCAATTAAAGTGCTTTTCCATATGGTTAATGATGCTTCTCACCCAAAAAACCAAAAGCACCATGGCTGAAAAGCAATTAGGTTCGTGAGAGAAAAATGATTTCGCCAACTATTAAATGTGTCAAATTATGTCTCATTGCAACAATTTATTTGTCCATGGCTATTGTATGAAAGATAAATATAAATTTGCAATATATTTATTTAATTTTCATGGGAGAAGTATGTATGATCATTTTTTTTAAACTAATGAAATTTTGTCATTATCATGATAAATTTTTAAAAATATTGCTGTCATGGTTTATGTTAATTACATTATAAATGAGTAAAATCTAAAAGAAAAAAAATAATATTGTTGTCATAGTTTTACATTAATTATGTTATAAATGAATAAATTTGCTAAATAATATAATTGTTCTAATTGCAATTTTCTCGAGTAATGTTACTGATTATTTGTGATATCCATTGATGAATCAAAAGAAAATTATATATATTTATGTGAATGTGACATTGTATAATCATATATTAGGTGTATAATGGTAATTGAAATGTTACATCATTAATAAACAAGAGAAAATGCATAAAAGAGCATATATTTTGTACGTGTATAATACGCTTTAGTCTTAAGAAAGCAAATAATTATCGTAAATTAAGCAAACATGCGGGAGACAGGTTTTCTTTTAACAATCACATTGGTACATGTATTTTAATGCACAAGTACGAGCATTTTACTAATAAGAAGCACTTATACCTACTTTATACCATTTTAGCAAAGAACAATATAATTTAGGAAAAAGACTATAAAAAACCCTAAACTTTATCCAAAGTGATAAATTTATCTCAAACTTTCTTTTTTGTGACATGAAAAACTCTAAACTTTGCCAATTGTGACACATTTATCATATACTTTTTTTCGTGACATGAAAAACCTTGAACTTGTATTCGTGTGACACATTTATCCTAAATTATATGGCATTTTCTTATTTTACTTTTTAAATTCTTTTACTTTTACTTTTTCTTTTTTTTTTTTTTTTTTCCCTTTTTTTCTCTCTTCCCTCCATCGGTCATGGTGGAGAGAGAAGCAAGGGTCCCTCGCTAGCGTCGAGCGAGGGTTGCCCTCACCTAAATTCAACTTCTCTCCGCCATGGTTGGTGGAGGGAAGAGAGAAGAAGAAAAAATGAAAAAAAAAAAAGAAAAAGAAAAAGGAAAAACAGAAAAAAGAATAAGATGAAAATGCCTTTAATTGGGGTAAATATGTCACGGTTAGCAAAGTTTGGAGTTTTTTATATTTAAAAAAAGAAAGTTTGGGGTAAATTTGTCATTTTAGATAAAGATTGAGGTCCAAAAGTTTGAGGTTTTTAGTGATTTTTTCCTTATACATAATTGACCATGCACATTTTAGCAAAGCAAAAATATTATGTATGTTATGAACCACAGATATTGTTCTACCTCAACTATGACCAGATTCACACGCACATATATATCATCAAATGAAAGAAATTAAACATAGAAAAGCTTAGATAATATAAAGCTAAAGTCACGATGAACTTTATACTTAACAATCATATATTAGCATAATGTATGATGGCCATCCATGCGATCGACTCCAAATACATCCGTTCCTCACTCCACAACCACCATTGCAAAAAGGCTGAAGAATTAGTATATCAACCACTACGATTTCTATACTTTCCCATTAATAACTTTCCCACGTCATATTCCAAAGAAAAGAGACACACATAACATCTCCCAAAAAACAGTGCAAATACATTATACTCAAATTGAGGCTCAAACCTAGGCAACTCCTAACTTTTTATGTTCCACGAAATTAGTTTGTATGAAAGAAGTGAGCGGGCAAACCATTTCAAGATGACGGACTCTCATGTGGTGGAAAAACATGTTGAGTATTTGTTTCATGAGCGTAAGTACAAATTGAAGTGACGGTAGTTGCTCTATGCTTATATGTGGCCATACCATTATAGTAAATCTAGTCATCTTAGTGTGTGAAATTGATTTCACTGCGGCAAGAAACAACGTGGAAGAAAATGACATGGAAGAATTGTGGCATCCATTGCTTTCTAGGCTTTACCAGCATAATTTCACATGGATATTTAGATGATACGTGCAACTAGCCTAGTCACAAATATGGACGAATGGTTTTATCCTATCCGAAGTGCCATAAATGTAAACCATATTCACTTTCCTATGAAAACTCAGACCAAGGATCCAGAGATCAACTGCACTCAATTAATCAATTATCTATTTATAATAAATCATGCCAAATAAATATCGAAAAAAATAAAATAACACACTACATGTAAATCCGAAATTAATTACATCAATCGCACTGACATCACATTACTGAATTTTACTGACTGCTTTTTGACCAGCGGCCGTAATAGTCATTTGTAACCACAAATTAGCCACTAAAAGATTTTTCTTTTCTATTCAGATTTTGTTCTTTAAATGGAATTGGTAATTATAGACAGAAGCACGTCTACTCACGGCCGTGCTTTCCTCTACTTGCGTGGCCTACACACACGCACACATATAAGATGAAAATAAAAAAGAGAAAAGATGATTTTCAACAAGAAGAAGGCCTTCGAATTTAATGAAATTGAATTTTTTTCTGAAACGACAAATGAAGAAAACCGTTTCGATAAGTTAACAAGAGAAGAATTCCTTTTAAATACTGCCTAATAAGATACCAGATGCAGAGGCAAAAAAAGACCATCTTAATAGATTTTAGTCCTCAATGAATATATACATATATATTTATAAGATGATAAATAATAAAGAGAAAAATAGCTCCTGCCCTTTGAAGAGCTCAAAATCCCATCACTGTTCTCTTGGCTTCCTTGCTTGTCCTAGCTTGCACATGCAAGCTTCAGCATCGATATTCTGTCATAGATCTGATTTGATTAAGCTGATTAATCTTTGTTTGTTTGCGTGGTACCCATAAAAACCCTAGCTCTACAGTCACTTCGACAGCTTTCTCTTTTGATTTAACAGGCTTAAAAGTTATTAGGCTTGTCATAGATCCCTATGGCGGAATGTTACTTGGGTTTTGCCCCCCCCTCCATTTGGTGGCGAAAGAGACTTTATCTTTTCCATATCTAGTTGTGTGTATACCAACCATCTCTCTGGACCACACCACATCGAATCTGAATTTATCCTTAATAGTTTAATCTTTTTTAATTAAAATTATATGCAGATTTGTTTCACCATTAACGTAATATGATTTGTCTCTTGAAATGTACCGACTTGAATCAATTAGGATTGGTCCAAGGTTCTTTTTGCTAATTATATCAAGGGCTGAAAATCAAAGTATTCAGCATTGAATATTATTAAGCACGTATGTTAATATTATATAGCTTTGACTTAAAGATTACAGTCATGTGAAAATACACTTAATAGAGAGTAAGAAATGAGCTACTTCATTCCCTATGTAGAAATTTGGATATTAGCAATTATATAGTTGCAATTGCAACTACATGTAACATCTATATTTTTCTATTTGAGGAAATTAATAATGCTTAACTTGCAGACATTGTTACATGACGATTCGTTTTTATGTCTCATGAGTTCGTCCCCATTTCAAATCTAGTGTTTAAATTCTCAGCAAAGCCCTCAGTAAAGCTTTTGTCGGGTTATCTGAACGACAAAGCACTCCGATCGGGTCCAAAGCACTCCGATCGGGTCCAGTCACCCACCACTAAACAAGCCGTACATCTTCATCACAAGAGTGTGCAATCATCTGCTCTCTCTCTCTCTCTCTCTCATGTGCACCGAAGAGAGAACAGTCCAGATGAGTGTCGCTCTCAGCCATTCCTTCTCTCTGCACACCCAGGTGAACCTGAAAGAGGATAAAAACGGGTTCTGAGAGGTCACTCTTTCAAGACCAACTGAATCTCTGTATCTTTCTTCGACAAAATCTATGGTTCTTTGGTCGCTTTGTGTTCAAAAAGTTCTCCAAAGGCCCAAAAATACAGACGCGCGCACACGCAGACACATTATGTTCCCATCTATGATGACCAACAACAATTCCAACCCTGCTCACCATCTTCTCTCTCCATCACTCCCCAATACCTCATCTTCTCCCACAAACCAAGAATTAATCAACCAAACCATCCTCTTCCACCACCAAATGCCGTTCACAGATCACCACTTTTTCTTCCCCAACAACCACATTTATCCCGTAATTACTGAAGCTCCAATCGACATTAGGAGTCCCAAAAATGGTGCGAAAGTGAGCTCATCATACCCAGCCAACAAACCCATGAAGAAGGACAGGCACAGAAAGATATGCACCGCGCAGGGCCTCCGGGACCGGAGGGTGAGGCTCTCGATCGAGATCTCGCGCAGGTTCTTCGACCTCCAGGACATGCTAGGGTTCGACAAGGCGAGCAAAACCCTAGAGTGGCTCCTTACGAAGTCGAGGAAGGCCATCAAGGATCTGGCCAAGGGCAAGCGCAAGGACTTGGTCCTCAGGCCGGTGGAGGATGAGAAGGGCTGGTCGTGTTCTAGTTCCGAGTGCGATCAGGCTGTGTCAACAGGGGTTGTGATCGCTGGAAATGGTATAGTTCCGGTGGATGACAAGAGGTCAGTGCCAGTGGGAGACAATGACTACCAAGGGATGTTCAAGATGGTGTCATCAAATCGAGATGGTGAGCTTCATGTTTTGGCTAAAGAGTCTAGGGCAAAGGCAAGGGCTAGGGCAAGGGCTAGGACCAGAGCAAAAATGAGCAATGACAACCCAAAGCTTGATCACCATGACCAGTTCAAGAAACTGTGCCCTGATTCGCAGGCTTCTAGTGAAGAGAAAAAATCAAATCATTATGTTCAAGCACAAGCTGATCACCAGGCATTCAGTGAACATCAGGAGGAGGTCGATATTGAGCAATCTGTTCTGATCAATAGGAAGCTGAAGCAAAGTTCGGTCATTATTAACAATTACCAGAAAAACCTAGACAATGACAACAATAGCCAATTTTACTACCCCGATGTAGCTCATCAAAACTGGGACATCAACCCCGCAATTGGTCAATCGACCTTTTCTTCATTCACCAACATGAACTTTTCATCAGGTAATTAACTTTTTTTTTTCCAAGAACAGAACATTCCCCTCACTATGTTTAAATTTTGTGCATTAAATTCGGTCAGATTTTTATGCGGGCTTCGTTTTTTATTTTGTTAAAATAAAATTACAGGGGTTCTGGTATGTGGAAAGCAATGGGATTCTCAAAACAGCCATAGTCTACTATCATAAAGGGCAATACCTGATCCGTGTAAGTTGTGGAAAGTTCTGATCCTTTCTTTTTCTTTTTTTGTTCCCCTTTTTTTGCCCCATTAGCTCCTTTTGCTTCGTTATCTTTTCTCCTACCATCAAGTTGCTCAATGAAAGTTATATGCGGAATTATGTCTACCTGATAAGGGGTTATTCTGAATCCAAATCTGTCACATTCTCTATATCGTATAACATGGTAAAGCTGGTTTAGATTCTTGGTTCAACCATCAATATTTTGCAGAGACAGACATAAAAATATACATCTCCATCATCTTGAAGGAACAAATCAAGGTTGAATTCCTTCTTCCAACTGACTCTGTGAAAAGATTACACCATCTAAATGAATTTAGATTTACCCATCTTTTGTGACTCCAATACGTTGCATGTTGTATAGATTATTATTAACCGTGCACTTCTGGAGTTTGGAGTGATTTAATCCATCTTACTCCAGTAATGATACCCTTGGCTTCTAAAACTGTATCTAGGATATAGTTTACTCTTAAGTGTTTCCACGTCAGAGTAATTAAACTGAGCCTTGCATGCCACCATCTAGTGGAGCCTTATTTGAAGCATGTAATGGGATGATTTGCAAATAAATTTAGGGATTAATCATGCTGAAAGTCTCACATACCCCATGTTGCCAAAAGAAAAACGTGTTTATATGATCTTTCAACCTTGGAACAAAGACAGACAATGAAGAAATTCTGCTAACTAATCACAAGCCTGATGACAGAAATAAAATGTGTGCACCTTTTGATGTTCACAACCGAGATTCTATGAAAAGATCAGTGTTTTAGGCAATAGTAACTTTGGAATCCGACATAGAATGTCATTATACAGTTTTAATGCTTTATTCACTCTGAGGACATCACATTGTTGAAGGGCACATTTCATGTTTCACTTACCTTCTCTATTTGATTTTGAATGTTATCTTACTGTTTCTTCTTCACAGCCATCTTGCCCTGTCATTCAGAAAATAATTGACAAATTTGAAATTTCCTACACCTGATTAGAAGGAAACACCACAAAATGTGACCTACTTTCGTTTTTATTTTTGGGCCATCAATGGCCTAGAATTGTTGATTGTAAGTTATGAGCACCAAATTTATGAACTTTAGATCACCGTAAGAACTTATAATCAAGTACATAAGTAAATAAATAAATAAATAAAAACCCTCTGTGCTCTTCAATACTAGGGTGTGATGAAATTGAGTCTGAATCTACATGGTATAATATAGTCAAATTCAATAGGATGATGCACATCTCGATTACTTGACTCAAACGTAATCAAGCTCCACTTCTCATACTCAATAAGCTAAAGCCTGTCATGACATGACTTGACTAAAGGATAACCTTTACTCCAAGCTTGAGTCTTGATTCAATTTCTTAGAACATGTTTTACAAAGTAATACCATTAAGTTCTTTCAAATACATCAATTGTTTAAATGCAATTAGACTATGGAAAAGTTCAACTACTTAGTTGGGTTCGAGATCTTTTTTATTGGGTATTTTCGTATTGAAGCTCAACACTCTCAACTACTCAAGTTAACTACTCGAACTCAAGAAAATTAAAAGTCGAGATCCATGAGTGAAGTTTAGGTAAACTGACAAATAGCTTAACTTGATTAGACCACTACTCCACATAGTCCAAAAGTGAAAAAAAAATGCATAAAAAATCCTAAAACTTGTGTAGGAATGCAATTGAGTCCTAGGACTTCTTAATTTTGATTCAATTAAGTTCAAAGTGCAATCAAATTCTTTTGATATATAGTTTCTAAGATTACCTATATGTCACTTTAAAAAAATGTTTAGTTGGGCATCCTTAAATTAGACTTTTAACAAAGGTTATAGGACTTAATTGTAACTATTAGTAATGGTTTAGAACTCAATCAAAGCACAATTAAAAGATTTAGGATTCGATTACACTTTTTAGTAAAAGTTTATGACTTGAGAGAATCAATTGAAAGATTTAGGACTCCATGCATTCCGTAGATAAATTTAGGACTTGTGCAATTTTTTCCACCACAAATATTGTACCTACAAAATAATCATCTTTTTAAAAGAAAAAGTTGTGTGTAAGAAAAGCAAACCTCCTGCGTACGTAATACACAAATGAAAAAAAAAAATGCGAACTATGTTTGGTGACACGTTTTAAAATCTAATTTTCTTGGGATAAACATATTCCTACAGTGGAATCTAATCTAATTGATGCTGATCAAAGATAAGTATAACAAAACTTATGTGCTTACTTGCATCTAGACCTAACCAATGGAGGATTGCGCGTAGGACCGGCTTCAAAATCCTTTGCTAGACTCGTCCATGTTTTAAACTTATTCTGTCTTAATTGGGCCAAGGATGTCGGAGGGCCGAGCCCAAGAAGGAAATTGTTTGCTCAAGCCCCTCATCTTTTGGACTGACTAATCATAGGCGACCTTGTTCACTTGTTGATCATGTGGCATTTACTATGTCACGGACTGATTCATTTTTTCGTATGTTTGTCCTTAGATCACGTTATTAAATACATTAGTCATTATTATTGCTTTGCACATTACTCTTTACACAAATTTTAATAGAAAGGTGTTATGATCTTGATTGCAGGGAATGAGATTTTGATCGATGAGACGGTATGGGTCTCCAAATGGGTCGTATCTATGGTCTTTGGCACTCTCACCTCAATAGCTAGACGTTGGGATTTCACCTAAGTACCGTAGTCTTCAGAATGTGCATTGTTGCTTTTTTAAATGTTTGGATATCTATAACAATCAGATGTATTCATTTAGATGTTGAATATATATCTGGGTCAATCTACCCTTTGAAATCATTGGCTCAAAATTATCATTTTTAGTCCCTATTAATCTAGATCTACCTATACAATATTTCGTATATTTCATAATTCGTTGATATTTCACAAATTTGGCTGTGTATGTCTTAGCAAGGTCTAGTATAGGTCTAATCAATCATTGATATTTGATAGTCTAAGTTAGTTTAGATATTAACTTTTCCTTCCAAACTATTTTCTTCAATTTCAAGTGATCTTTTATTGGCTAAATTTCCCTGACATGGCTTGAACTTTGATGAACATTGCTGCACCTTGCACATTTGAAAATTACATAAGACACCCCTTAGAAGGATGTGAATTGAAAAACAATTGACAATTAAAAAAAAAAAAAAAATTGAAGTGGAAAGATAAGGCACTTATGTGAATGTAATCGATTGACCCAATAAACACAAGGTGCTTCGTCATAGCCCAAGAATGAAATAAAACCCAACCGGCTTCAATTTTTATATTCCCCCATCAACTCAATTTGACACAACCCATCATAGACCTCTTAAATCATGAATGATTTGTATATTGTCGACATTTAATTCAGATCTATCCAATGGTTTGTCGGACTAAATTGTTACTGGGTATTTTGAATATGGCCGTTTATTTGAATGCTCACTTATGTTTTGCCATATTACTTAATATATCAATTTTACAATACCAAGCACTGCTCTAGTTTAGAAGATTAGTTGAGTATACTAAGACCAATTCACAAAATTGATATATTGAGTGATGTAACATACTGTTATTGGTTATTGAATATGGCTCTCTTATTTATATCTCCACTTATAATCAGCCATATCGCCAAATTTCGTAGTTGTGTAAACCAATTCTCTAATATACCAAGCGTTGCTCTCTTCCTAAACTCAACAGTGTCACGTAAATTATTTTAACTCTCACATTTATTACTAATGATTAGCAAGATACTTTCATTTGCTTGTATTCGCACTTCTTTTATGTTTGCTCTAATCCGTTTACTTTCGGATTTTTCCCTATCTATCTTAGCAGCCCATCTTCAAGTCCTCCTAAAACTGTTCCTAGCAGAAGAATTAGTATGAGGATCCTAGTCTAGCAAGATTTTGTTTTCCTATGTTATATGTTTAAGACAAAACATATAGTTACTTGCTTCTCTTGAGCTTAAAGTTTAAAGAACTCAAATATTGTGTTTTTCAGAAATTTAGATTAAACTTAACATAATCAATGTAACTAGGACATATGTCAACATCTTAACTTTATCATTTTCAATTAGGAGTTTGAGGAATTTTCACTCAATCACCTTACCGCAATGTTCACTAAATTTCAGTAGCAACGAACAGAACTTTTCCCCAATTGACTTTAGACCAAAAGAACACTTTCGAGATTCTTGTATGCAACACCACAGAGGACAAATTGTTGATAAACATATTGCAAGACGAGTGAGCAAGGTACATCCACTCTCTATGGGAGGACCCGCAAGCAATTGTCCAAAAAGAAAAAAAGAAAACCTAGCAACGGATATGTGATAAGAAGATCAAGCTTTATACAAAAGGTGTCGAAGAAAAGAGGTGAGCAATTTCTAAACTTCTTTTTAACTTTTTGGCCCTTAGTTTAACAAAGCCTACTATTTGTGTGGGATGTTATTTTTTTTATTTATCAAAAAGCAATAAATGTATAATTATAGAATAAAATTATGCAGGTTTGAAGACTATTATTCTTTTTTGAGTCAGAAGGTTTAAAGACAATTATAGCTTGTGGAGTTTAACAGAGAAAATTTATTTTACATAAAGAAAACTACAGCCCATAAATTATTAACATATAGGTAGTAGAGTTTTCACTATGCTTACTGTCATTAAAAGCATGGGATAATGACACCAAAAGTTCTAAAATTTATGTTGATCCGACATTTTAATCCTAATACTACCAATGAATGCATTAAGTCCTAATATTTTCATATGTTATCCACATTCGTTATGGCTGGGAACTGAGTCTACCTAGGATGGCATGGCCTGAGCACAGTTGGCTCGAGCCTGGTTATTTTTACAAAAAGAATTTAACGTAAATTTTTTCAAATGAAAACTTTTCAAAATTTTCAAAATAATTATTATATCAAAAGTTGAAAAGGATAGTAACATTACTTGAGGCAAATTAACAAAAAAATCCGTTCCATTAAACCATATTGAAATATAAGTTCATCTTTAGATAATTTGAAAAAAAAAATTACGCTAAGTGATGGGGTCTTACTTTATATATTTGTTTGTCGTTTTGATTGAATATTCCATTTTAAAATTAATATTCTTTTTCAAATACTAATTAAGATAGTATTACGTTAATTTTATGGTTACTTGTTTTCTAGTCTCAAATCATAATATATCCAAATATCAAAACTCAATAAAATACTAGAATAAACAATGAGAGCTTTCAAGTGGTTAAGCCAAGACACTGTGCATATGTAGATGTAAATATAGATACATGTTGAGATGTCAAAAGTTTACCTTCCCTTCTATAAGTTTAGCTGGCCCCCGCGTGCCCATTTATTAGTATAGCCATCTGGCATAGAAATGGAAAAACTAAACATTAGTAGAATTACAAGTTCCATTCTTGGAGAACACGATGTTTATTTTGGAAATAAAAATGTATATATTAAATGCATTTATGAGGTGTATTTGACCACATGTTTGAATCAAAACTTATGCAAATTTTGTCCACTACAAACATCCATTAGCGTAGCACTACAAGAATCTGATACAATGACAAAAGAATGCTCGATATATTAGTGAGTTTTCTTTTATAACAAGGAAGCTTAGATTAGATAGTTATATTCGAAACTCATGAAATTCAATACTGGTCCCAATTTGCATGAATTGGATAAGACACGACCTAAAGTCTATATGAGTGACCCAAATATGCAATTCTTGGTTATTTTTTTACTCTTGATATGATTAAAGAGAGATAATCAATTTAGCAACAATCTATCTTTAATTTAATTTTCTAATTTTTTTCACTCTAATATCTTGTTTGAGATTTTGTGCAATCAATTGACAGTGGTCTGCAAAATCTCACGTAATATCAAAGCTGAAGGTAGTTTGAATCTTTTTAGGACCCATTTAGCCTCTATTTGCTTCCCGATCAAATTTTCAGGCTTAGTACTAGGCAAAAGATGACCAAATTAAGCTTAAACGGAAGTGTTACTATATTTAAATAATAAATCACGCATTTATTTAATAACTTAAACTTTTAGAATAATTGGTAATGGTCCCACGAAATTTTACATCTTATATATTGTAGGTGATTACTTAACATAGTTGGAGACACACGTCTTCATAATAAAAACACTTGCTATGAAGAAAAAAATTGCACCCACAATACTTATCATGCAAAATTCTCGTGTAATTACCTGTATACAAAAAGATAATAATCGAATGTAATTGTTTCGTCTAGAGTTGCGTAGTACAATTTATGAAACTGATGGAATTAATGAAATCAGCATAATTGGATAGGTTTCAAGGCAAGTACTAAGATTAAAATCCTAAGATAGGTTACTGGTTCCAAAAGTTTGGAACCATTAAACACACAATAGGTGTTCAACATAGAAGGTCATATCTACTTGTACATGGTAAGGATGAGCATGGTTTCAAGGTAAAACTTGAAATCTAAGAATCGGACTTGTTAAAACCTGTCTGATTATAGGTTCCAAGATATGTAGGGTAGGTTCCAAATTCCAAAAATTGAGGAACCTATTTCAACAGGTAAGTCTAGCTTCTAGATAGAATCCATGCAGGACTTGGAACCACTCACTTATAGTACATAATACCCTTTACCTTGTGCAAGATACCATGCACAAAAATATAGCGTATCCAACAATATACGAAAATTATATATTGTTTAGTTTTCTTTCCAAGTTTTGCTATAAGCCATGAAGTCATGCTATAAGATGAAAAACACTATTGTCTATACTTCAGTTCAACAATAGTATGTATAACAACCATTCTTAACATAAATGCATTTCGCTATGTAGTTTACTTATTTTTCATTTTAAATGCGTTAGCAATTGACATATATGTGACTAATTCTGTCTATCTGTAAATATTAAAGCATGCAAGAATATTAAAACTTGTCAGATTGATGGATCTCAAATTTGAAGTTGGCTTTAAGAATTTATAACTTACATTTCAGATATCAAGAACTCCAGAGGGTCCAAAGGCTTAGATTTTACGGTAAGGCAAATTTCCTAGCCACTCGCCGTAATATCTAGGCACCCCTAGTTTACCCGCTGACTCATTTACACATTAGTCTAAGTTATTGCACTAGACTACTAAATGTTTAAGGCAGATTTACTTTTGAGAGGTGCCAGTTTCTGTAATTAGTATCTATGAGTTGTTCTCTATCACCGAGGCTGGGGTTGGAATTAGAAAGGCAACTAATGAAGCAACTGTATCGTTTGGTATGCTTCTTCAAACACAAATAAATTGAAACCAACCACAATAATTTTGGTTATTAACACACATAGATCAGTAAGAAATATGCTTCTGTAAACCACTTTACATTACAGTTAGGAGTCCACTAATATGGCCTGGATTATTGAAGAAATATCAGTCTACATACGAAAGAACAGTAGAAATTCTTTTGTGCTTTCTGGGTCTCATCTTCAGATTAGGAGAATAGCAGTAAATTTAAGGGTAAAAAATAGCTCTCTTTTAAAGGCAAAAAGATGTGCATTGCTTTCAAATGTCATTAACGGGGAAGAGGAAAACAAGAAATAGCTTCTCTTGTCTGATGGTCTTTGCCCCTCCCCCAGTTTGGAAACGAAACTGACATCAATATACGTTCAATATTTCTTGATCAAAGTCCATATATCATCCTTCATACATCATCTCTAGTAAAACTCCATATATGTCAATTCAATTTGGCAGCAGGACACAGTATTCCACTGTATCAATGGAAAGCCATCTTCAAGGACAGAGACTATAAGATGAAACTGTTACAACGGAATGGAAATGACCTTTATCACACATATACACAGAAAAACCCAACACACCCCCCCCCCCAAAAAAAAAAAAAACACACACACACACACACACACACAGATGTACCTGTAAGGAGCCCTTTTTTGAGAGCATCTGAACAGGGAAGAACAGTAACCTTTTCTTGAGAACATCTGAAAAGGGAAGAACAGTGACTCGGCCAGACTAAGAGAAGAGCAGCGAAGTGAGTGTTGTTGTGGAGAGCTTGTTGTGAACTGTCTGAAATAAAGACTACTGCTTCTTGCTTCGCCTAAATTGGGAATTAAATGGGTTATAAAAAGGACGAAGAAGAAGGAGAACAACAACAACAACAACAGCTCCGTTTGATTTGTTTGATTTTTGTCTCTTTTTCTCTTTAGTGTTGGGTTCATCTTTGTAAATGTAGGAGTGGGATTGGACAGGTGGGTAGGGTTTGGACTTGAGGTGGGATATGATTTGACCAAAATTCAATGGGGTTGCGTGATAGGCTGGATTCAGTTGAGTTTCTTGATTCTCTTGGACTGAATATCTAATATTTAATAGTACATGTTGTAGATATCCCGCTATATTATAGGCAAATTGACCACCTTTTTTCGCTCGTACGTGCTGCCGTATCCTCTCTCTCTCCCTCTCCCCGAGTGTGACTGAGAAGTCCTCTATCGTCTCTCTGCATGACAACCGAGAAACCTATCCATCAAGCATGCAGACACATAGGTTATCTTGATACATAGGTTATGTTGACAACCGATACGCACTTGTGTGTTCTCCATTTTCCTCTCCACCCGCACGCTCACTAGCACATGAACGAACATCTCCTCCTGAGTGCCTCTTCCACGCTTTCTTTTTTATTCACGCTCGCACCCGTACCACTCCATCAATCTCGGCTCCATCATGCCAATCTCTCTCTCATCTTTCCCCTCTTGAGAGGTGGCCAAGATTGGATCCCCCTCAATCTATGCTGATCCTCTCGTTTTTTTGCCTTGCTCAAAGTGGTCTAATTGGCAACAAACCATGTCATGCTCGGCATGATTTAATGCCATTTCGGTCAAAGAAATGGAGAGTGAAAGACAGGGAGTTGAATTAGTAGAGAGAAACCACCGGGGTTACTCTATGGCCACCATTTCCACTTGGGAAGAGGAAGGTGAGTAATTCGGTTCCCCAACTTCTTTGGGGACTGAGGTGGGGAAGTATGAGTGAAGGAGCAGGATTTTGCAATTTATGCACAGCACATAGTGGCATATAAAATAGAAATATGGTAGGATAGAAACAAACCCAAAAAAAAAAAAAGATTAGTAGAGAGAGAAAGGGAGAGCGGTCGGGTTCGAAAGAGGCTCACAGGCTTGTCCCTTGGAGTGAGAATGGGTCAAAAGATTCAAAACCTTGTGGGCTTAAAGTTCTTGCATAAAATTTCAAGTGAGATCACATATCAACCTGGTTCACAAAATTCTGTAGTCTTTGTCCCTAAATTCTAAATGCAGAAGAATACAATAAAGAATGAGAATGAAAGATTAGAAGGGTCCATAATTTCTAATTCCCAGTACCCTGTACCCTTTATTCTATGCAAGGTACCCTGTGAAAAATATAGGGTACCTAGCAAAAGCGTTCACACGTACTAAACAGATGTAAGAATATTAATAATATGTACCCCGTTTCATTTTCTTTAGAAGTTTTGATATGAAACATCAAGTTATACTATAAGATGAAAAATACTATTTTCAAAACTTTTGTTTATCGGTATACCTGTAACAGTTGACTATATTATTGTGGACATGTATGCGATCTAGTTATTTTTCATGTTAAATGATGTTAGTAATTAACAAAAACTTGACTACTTTTGTCCAATAATATATTTAGATTATTTAACATATTCTACAACTTGTGAAATCAATATATCTCAAATTTTGAATATGATTCACATGTCTTTGCCATTAAAAGAGAAATTTTTTACCCTTATATTTATTGCCACTCTTTCAATCTCAAGATAGACGAGAAAGCTTAAAATAATTTCTACTATTCTTTTCTTAATTGTACAGGTAGTGTTTGCACAACAGTGCATAAGTAAATTTTATTTTACCACATAAGTTCATGTCGTATGTAGATTTGACATTTCTTCAATAATCCATGACGTGTTAGTCGACTATCAATGGTAATAAAGATTATAATTGTTTAAAGAAGCAAATTTTACTGATTTATTTGTTTCTATGACTACAATTATTGTGTGTGATTTTAATTTATTTGGATGTGATTTTGAAGCCAGCGCATAGCATATACCATGCAATAGACAGTCAATTTTTTGTTCTAGTCTTTGCCTCCTTCATACATCATCTCTATGAAAACTTCATATACGTCAATTCGATTGAACACTAGGACATACTATTCTACGGTCACTGAAAAGCCATCTTCAAGGACAGAATGTTAATTATAACCAAAAAAAAAAATGACAGAATGTTAATGATACTGTTTCAACGAAATGGAAATGACCTTTGACATGCACACATGTATACAGAGAGAGAAGAGATAGAGAGAGAGATAAACATGTACGTTTTTCTTTTTTTTCACTGTTCTTCTCAGTTCAGATAAACAGTTCAGATAAACATGTACGTTTTTTTTTTTGAACAGGAGATAAACATGTACGTTAACGTGCACTTTTTTGGTCTTAAATATGTACTTGTAAGAGGCCTTTTCCTGAGGACATCTGAACAGGGAAGAACAGTGACTTCGCCAGACTGAAGAGGAGCAGAGAAGTGAGGGTTGTGGAGAGCTTGTCGTGAACTGTGTGAAATAAAAACTGCTGCTTCCTGGTTTGCCTAAACTGGGAATTCAATGGGGCAATGAAGAAGAAGAAGAAGAAGAAGAAGAAGAAGAGCTCCGTTGGATTTATTTGCCTTTTAAAATATTTCTTTAATGTTTAGGTCATCTTTCTGAATGTAGGAGTGGGATTGGACAGATGGATAGGATTTGGACTTGATGAGTGTAATGGTCTGACGAAAGTTAGTGGGATTGCGTGATAGGCCGGATTCAGTTGAGTTTCTTGATTCTCTTGGACTGAATATCTAATATTTAATAGCAAGCACTGTACCCGATATCCCACTATAATATTGGCAAATCGACCTTTTTCGCCCGTATGTTCTGCTGAATCCTCTCTCTCTCTCTCTCTCTCTCTCTCTCTCTCAGTGAGTGTGACTGAGATGTACCAGATCGATCGAGCTCTCTCTGCACGACAACTAAGAACCCTATGTATCAAGCATGCAGATCTCTAGAATATAGAAGCGGCGTTGTGATGTTGATATGTGTTTTTTATTCTACAATATCAACCTTTTCTTATCGTACATGCTAACTCAATTCCGTTTCTGTTTCATGTTGAGTGTGACTGAGAAAGGAACACCAACCCAAACTATATTGGTCTGGTTGGATTATACCTTCCTTACGTATGGCGCGCCTGTATGCGCTTCGGTATACTCCTCATATTTCGTGCATTCCCTAATTTAAACGGTCCATAAATTTGTCTTAATTAATCTTTGATTGTTTACGTCGTTTTCTATTCTGTTGAATTGCATGTTCCCTTCGTTAAGATAACACTAGTTATCCTGAAATATTAACTCACTCATTTCCCTGTAACATGCGCTATGTTCATAGTTTTGACTTGGTACACGACAGACATATGTTGTTGTCTAGGAAGAATTATGATTACTTGCCACAACCCTCTGAGATGAATCTTGAGGGGGTTTAACGAATTGCTAAATGGGTTGCATAACCCTCTTACAAAGTGTGCTTACACTTAGCATGGGCTCTTTCAAATTCTATCAACCGCAACTTGGTTAGTCGTTTATTATCAATTGGATGAGATGAGAGCGCCACTAATGTATTCTAAGCTGGTTTGAGGCCAGATAAGGCACCAAGGGCAACTTTACTCCTATGAACCACATACTTCGAGCTATGGAATTTGGTTGCACTAGATTTATCTAATGCGCATACATATTCTCTTTAAGTAATATGTTATTTTAGGCACTCATTTCCAATTTTTATTTCTAAACATGCGAATCTATTATGGCCGTGCATAAGCTTGCAAACAATAAAACAGAACAATCCGGTATAAAAATAAATAAATGAAGATAAAAAGAAGAAAACAACACAAATTGTATCCGGCAAAATTAATACAAGGGCTTGTTATAATGCCCCAGAGAGGAACCTGATGAGCTATGCATGAAAAGTAACTATGCCTAAAATTCAACAAGAAAGTTTTACAACTTACTCAAAGAACTCTAAATGATAAAATAGAGAAACTAAACTAGAATAAGCCTATCATGGAACGCCAGAAAAGCTTAAATGTATACAAATGGTTCTCTTTGGAAACGAACTATCTTAATGTGAAAGCCTTAAATCTAAATGCTGAAAAAATAAGGAAAATGTAATAAAATATGAAAATGTCTAAATTCCATGCGCTAAAACGGCATCGGTGGAACCTACCCGTTCAATCTTTTCCAATTTCATGTCCTGCGAAAAAGAAGTCATAGACGGCCAATCTTACGTGAACCCAAGTGAATGAGTCGAACCTTGGATAAAGTGTTGACATTTCATATTATTTCAATGCTAAAATCTCATGAAAACGGAAGTCCTGTATGAGTGACAATGGGCCATGCGATGTTGAAACGGATCAATAAAGAAAGGGGCCATCGAGGACCGACTCGTACGACCTGAGCTAAATGCTCAGTTGTCAGATCAAGCAGCCCGGACAGTAAGCCTTCAGCCCACTGCCATTCCTTGGAGTGTTCCCAGGTCGTGCTTCGGCGACTCTAGAACGGCCCCGCGCCAACCACTGATTGGATAACCAAAAGCACGGATGGATGATCGACTCATGATGATATGAACGAATGAATCGAAGCAAGAATGACTGCGAAACTTTAATTCCCCCAGAACGTACAAATTGTTAATTGAACGGTTATAACATATATTTCATAAGTTACTAATTATATTGGAAATATGTATCGAATTATGTTCGTTGAATGAAATTAGACTGACGAGAATATATGAACTCGGCTATGTACGAATCAAATAGCATATGTGAATTGATTAGCTAAAATTGTCGGAAGAAGAAGATTTATGTGGATTTTATTTATGAGCCGCAAGAGTGAAGTGATTTTTTAGTTGTCTTCAACTCATCTCTGCTGCCATGTGAACGTGACAATGAAGATGGTAGAAGAACAGAAAGTCAAAAAGGAGGGAAGACCATAATGGGGAGAGAGAGAGAGAGAGGATTTGCCAAACTAAAAATTGTGGGCTTTGTTCGTCCTCTTTCAATAACTTCTTTTGTTTCTTTCCTTCCCTCACGTGCTGCATTTAATGAAGAGATATTGGAAAAGAAAGCACAAGAAAGTTGCAACGACATGGGACTTGGATCAATGGAGCTCTTAAAAGCGAGAAAGGCAGAGCTTTCCTAAAGCAAAACGTAGGAGCTCTCGGCATAGGGAGAAATTTTCTCATTATAATTACACCCAAGGTAGAATTTATTTGATTTCTTGAGTAAGGTTTCACAAGAAATTATGAAAGGCTAATTATTGTATAAGTTATTGAATGTAATTGGAGTTAGGAAACACCGAATAAGTGCTTGAGTGCTCGAATGATTATAATTTCTAATATATCGCTTAGTTTCTATAGTGGAATTTCATATTTTTCTCCCCCTCATGAGTGCAGATTCCAATATTTAGATCTAATCACTTAAATTTGATATCCGATTCCCTTTCCTTCCTTCCAACTAATTTTATTCAACTCACTTGTCCATATTCTCAACAAATTATTTATAGTTAGATTTTGCATTTGTGATCATTATTAGATCATAATATTCTTTTTAAATTTCTCTATAATGTTCCTTGACTATGGTGTGGTTATCTAGCCATTTTGTTGTGAATATATCTTCTATTTAGCTGGAAAGGACAGAGGTTTTTTAGCTCAAAATCAGAATAATATTCACTTCTTGAATTAATTCTTTTAAATATTCATCAAAGAGGATTTTGAGTTCGGTCAATTCAACTTAGATATCTTCCTTTCTTTACGCATCATTCAATTGAGATACGTGGAAATAAGTTTTTTTTTTCTTTATTTGAGTTGGACTTTTAGCGTGTGTTTATTTTGTGAAAAAATGAATAATTTAGAAAATATTTTCCTAAAGATTGTCGCATGCATCTCTTACAAAAAGAATCAACAAAAAATGTTTTTATTGTTCATGAAAATGTTTGTTTAGTTTAAACATAAATTGTCATCAATAATTAAAAAAATATATCATTAATTGATTATTTTATATGATATAAAGCGATCATTTTTTGAAAAATATTTTTCAGAGTATTTATTTTATGCGAGACAAATAAAGTCTTATTTCTTTTCCCTTTTACGATAGATACACAATTTTGACTTATCGCAGTCACTTGACATCTTAAGTATTACAAATTAATTGGTGGGTCTACCCTACAAAAAAAGAATTGGTTTAGCTTGATACCAGAACATCTATAGAAACACTAATGTAACATACTAAAAGAGAAACAACTGAGCATCCACCGTTATGCACCACGTATCTCTCCTAGCAGGAGCTGGACAACTATTTTCATTTGGAGCTTGGTGGTAGGGTCAATTCGCACTTTCCTACAAGTCCTTTCTTTTAGTAATGCTTGGACAAGAAAATATCGTGTACACTAGATTTGCATACTCGACGTTGAAACACTTCACTCAGAAGAAAAAAGGGAAAAGTGCCAAAAAAGTCTTAAACCTTTTGTCTTTGTGCCGATTTAGTCCTAAACCTTTTTTTTTTTGTGCCGATTCAGTCATAAACATTTTTAAGTTATGCTAACTCAGTCATTTCCGTGCAATTTAGGTTGGATTTTGCTAACTAAACGGTCGGTCACCGACGTGACGATTGGAAAGATCGGCTAACACATCGACAACTTTTAATAATATTTTAATATCTTGAATATTTTAATATTTTTATTTTTTGTCTTTTTCTCCAGCCAGTCGCCAAGGTCAGTTGATTGGCCAGAGGCGACTGCTAGTGAGGGCGAGGCCAACCTCGGATCTAGCGAGGCAAGCCTCGCCCATGGCCGGCGGGTGAGGCCCGACCTTGCCAGATCCGGCGAGGGTGAGCCTTGCCCATGGCTACCTTGCCAAATCAGGCCATGAGCGAGCCTCACCCACACCGGCGGTCGCCTTTGGCCAGTCGTCGAACCTTGGAGATTGGCTGGAGGAAAAATACAAAAAAATTAAAATTAAAAATAAAAAATATTAAAATATTAAAATATTATTAAAAATTGTTCACGTCAGCATCAATTAGGCCACGTCAGCCAGCCGGCGTTCAGTCAACAAAATCTGGCATAGATTGGTTGGAAATGACTGAATTTGCACAACTTAAAAATGTTTAGGACTGAATCGGCACCAAAAAAGGGTTTAGGATTAAATCGGTATATAGGCAAAAGGTTTAGGACTTTTTTTGGCACTTTTCCCGAAGAAAAAATATATGTAATGGTGTCATGTGGGGTAAGTATAATACAAAGGTAAACAAGATTCTTTTCCATTTAGTGGAGATGGTGTTCTTTACAACTTGGTATTGTTTATAAATTAGGCGGCTATTGCCAAGGCACTTAACCTAGGTTACCTCATATTAAAATAGAGATGTGGGGTTGTGAGCACTTTTAATGGTGTTCTTTTGAGTGTGCTTAATTATCATATCATGCATGTTTTGTATTTAAATATTCTAAAGCCAATTTTGAACAAACAAAAACGTATTCTAAGTAGCGGATTAATCAATTTAGGTGCAAATTTTCAATACCTAATTCTGAATAACCAAAGGAAGCCACTAGAACATCCATTCATTGTGATTTTTGCTCCATTGAACTTGGGTTTTGCCGAAATTATTGTTATTTCTCCATTTTAAAGTCATTGCATTTGTTAATTTGCACGTGTAAAGTTATCATATATTGACTTAGAGGTAATTCTTCATTTATATTGTGTGAAACATTTTTTGCTTTCTTACTTAACCGATGAGATGTTATTTTGCTTGTAAAATGCATAAAGACACTAGAAGTGCTAAAAGTTTTGTATGATGCTTACTTTAGTAGCAATTCTTTTTTTAGGAGTGTTAATTTTGATTTGGATCGTTAGAAAATTGACGTGGCATGTATACACCAAAACAACATTATCTACATGTTTTGCCCTAAATATAACCTAATTCGATTTTCCCTCAGATTTGAAGCACCAGTTTAGATCCAAAATATCATAGTCACATAAGAATATTTTTAGATTACTATTTGATACTTAATCAGAATCAATTTTCACACAAAATTCAACCACAACTCTCGGACCTAAGCTCACCAAAAGAGAGCAAGGAGGTGTGGGCGTTGAATTGTACTCAAATTAAAGAGCAAGGATCCTAGAAGCATTTTCATTGGTGTGAGCTTGAAGTACTTCAAGCGTCCCGACCAAGAAACAAAACAAAAGGGGATATGCGACACGGCTTGGAAAAGATGAATGGCAATGGCAATGGCGATTAATTGCAAGGCCTCCTCTTCCTCTTCCAAGCTCAAAAAATAGGTCCATTCTTCCCCCATGCTTCACTTTTCACTATCCCGAGCTACGACAAATGAGAATCAAAGTATCACAAAGGTGAACCCCAAATTTGAGACAGAGCTCTATGTCTCCATCTGAAAATAGAGTTTCATTCCTTCAGATTCATAGAGAGATGGAGGTTTTCTCTACTAAAAAATTATGCCATTTTTTTTTGTCACCGTGGACAAAAAATTTTCCACATTGGATTTCATTTTCATATAAAAAAATCCACATTAGAGTACATATTAATTTGAAAAGCCATCTAGGATTTTTTGCAAGAATTTGTCACCGAAGACACTTAAGTGATTATTTTTTCTTCGATTGGCACTTGAGTGAACTTGTAAAAACTTTGGGCGCTAAATTGATTGTCATATGAAACTTTTGGCACTTTTGATATCCATATACCACTTGTGAAAGCACTAGCTAATTATTTTTTTTCTTTTGGTTGCAGCATGAAACTTCCCATCTTGCTCAATTTGTAGTAAAAATAGATTTTTTTTTTAAATGAACTTAAATCATATCATAAGTATGTGGCCTATGCAATAGGAAAAGGATTTGGAATGAAGAAAGCTAACATGGTTAGAAATGGTAAAGGAGAAATAACCCAACAAACTTTTGTATGCAATTGTAAGAGGCATCCTATTAGCTCATTTAATCAAGAAAAGAAATATGAGAAGTTTGAAATTATATGTGCCTATCTTGCTTGTGTCAAATTTAATATTGACAATGGTGTCTATGGAGTCATAGAATATGTTTCCAAACTTAATCATGCATTCATACTAAAAAATCAAAAGCATTTGATAAAATGTAGAAGAATAATATATGATATTTGCAATGATGTTTTAGTTGACATGATGAAATATGGTATTGGAAGAATTACAACATATAATCTCTTCGCAAATGAAATAAGATGAAGCAAAAACTTGAGTTTCATTTCAGCATGCTTGTCAAATTTTTTGTAAATGAAAAGATCCATTAGTATAAGTGGAGGAGATTGTTAATGTCATCATAATCATTTACATTTCATGCAAATGCAAAACCCAATGTTCTTCTATGCTCTACTAGTAGATCAAGATGGCAGATCAACAAATTTATTTTGGGGAAATAGCTTGTCCAAATTTGATTACGACAATATTGGTGATGTGCTGATGTTTGATATCACATGTTGTACCAACAAGTTTAAAATAATATGTGCATATTTTATGAGGGTTAATCACCATTAGAAGAATGCTCTGTTTGGTTGCATTTTTGTCGGATGAAACTGCAAATTAATTTATTTGGTTATTTGATACGTTTTTGAAGTTTATGGAAAATAAGATTTTGAAAACCATATTTATTAATCAAGATCAAGCCATAATAAAAGCAATTAAAATAGTGTTTCCGAATATTCATCATTTGTGTACTTGGGACATTGGGAAAAATACCAATTAAAACACTTCACATGTTTATCATAAGCCGATTTTGAGGATAAACATTTATTAGTACTTATGTATAGATGGAAATCAAAGGACAAATCTTAATCTACTTGAAGAGAAATGAAAGATGAATGAGATACTAAAAATAATAATCAGCTTAAGAGATTATACAATCTTAGACATAAATGGAATTCAACATTTGGTCATCATACTTTTACATGTACTATAAGATCAAGCCAAATGAGTAAAAGCATTAATAATGTCTTCTAACATATGTCAACGAAAATATTAACCCATGTAAAATTTGTTCATCACTATAAAGAACAACTAAAACATATGAGAGAAATTGAAAGTCAATATAATTATAGCTCTTGTGGGTAACCCAAATTTCATGTTTTGAATAATAGGATCTTGATATGTGCTACTTCATTGTGCTACTTCATTGTATACTTGTACCATTTTTAAAAGGTTTCAAGTTTTTACAAGGTTTCTCCAAACAGATTTCAAGTACTACATTGATAGGTTGGTTTATGTATACAATCTTAAGTGTAAAGGGATTTAGTGTGAACATGTTGTTAAAAGTGACACCGTAGACTTTTCAATTTCTTGTGAATACATATTATTTGAATCAAATGGGTGATTGTATCGGAATGTCTTGCACGTGTTGACAAGGAACATATCGGTTATGGGCATTCTATCTTTCTATATTTTGAAATGATAGATTAAGCGTGTCAAACAAGGAATTATAAATGATGAATCTCCTCAAATGTCACCGGGTCAATATGAATTTAATCGATTTTCCATGTTATTACAACAATCTTTTAAGGTGATGAGTTTGGGATGGGAATACTATGAAAATAACAATAAAAAAAATGGAGAAAATAAAGGCTAAAATTTTATTATACAAATCAAGTTTGGTTGTGATTGATTATACTAGAGATGATGATGATAATAAGGTTTCTTTGTATGAGATTTTGGTATTAGATCTCTTTAAGAGGAAAAGAAAGGGAACAAATTATAGAAGGCTTAAAAGGTTGAGAAAAAAAGAAGGGAAAATCTAAGAAAGGAATGCCCCAGATAAAAAGTCAAGGTAAGTGACATATTATTTAGTTAACAAGATTAGTTAATTATTTTACTTATGCTTCATAATTTTAATTGGCATATTTATTACTTTGTAATGAAGGGAAGGCTGCCAAGCAAAGTATCATGAACTCATTTCCCAAATTATTCAAGAAATTCAAATTAGAATTAACAGTGCTATAATAAATATAAATTGTTATGATAAGGTATGTTGCTCTTAATTTTCCATTTATATTTATATTTTACTAATTTGGTTGTTTTTTATTATATAAAAGCAACCACCATATATTATGCCTCAAGGGATTACGAATGAATTTTACCCATTCCACATTTTGGAATCTAATAGTTTAGTGTATTAACTTATATTTTCTCCACATTGCTTCTACTAATGAGATCATTTATTTTATGTAGATACGATTATTATACATCATGCCGTTAGGGTTATGAATGGATTTTGCCCATTCACTAGCAAGGTGTTCATTATGAAAATCATTTTAAATCCCAATGTTGTTTATTAACCAATTTCATCAAACAATGAATGGATGTTATAGTGGCTTCCTTTGGTTGTTTAGAATTGGCTATTGAAAATTTGCATGCAAATTGATTAATCCCTCAACCCTACTACATTTTGGTTTTCAAAATTGGCTTTAAAATTGAATGCAAAACAATTAAAGTATAATATTTAAGCACACTCAAAGAACACAATTAAAAGTGTTCACAATGCCACATCTCTATTCAAATACAAGGTAGTCCAACTTAAGTGCTTTGACAATAACTGCTTGATTTATGACCTAACTACACCATTTCCACCAAATGCAAAAGAATTTATGTTCACTTTTATTATATTTGTCTCACATGACACTTAACATATGTTCTTCCTTCTAAGAATGACAAAGATGCGTGGACCTCTGGAGTGCTATAACTTGGCACAAAAGAACACTTAAGTGTCATAACTTATGAAAGTGGCACTTAAGTGCCAAAGTCGGAGCAAAATTGATCACTTAAGTGCCAATCCGGCCAAAATACTGACGTGTTAATTTTCTAGTGAAACAAGTACAAAATGGCATCATTTTGGTGCTGACATGGTAAAATATTAATATAAAAAATGAATAAATTAAATTTAAATTAAATTTATTTAAAACATTATAAAAAAGTATACAAATATTAAAAATATTAAATAAATTAAATAAAAAAAGGGAGGCAGGCGAGGGCTGACCCTCGGCCACCGCCACTGGCAAGGGCCGGCGACGAAGAGGGGAGGGTCGACTAGGGTCGTCAAGCCTTGGCTAGGGGCTAGTGACCTCGGCCGATCGGTGGCGAGGGCTCGCATGCCCTCGCCCCAATTAGGGCAAGGGTTGCAGCCCTCACCTAGATTTGATGAGGGTCGACGGCCCTCGCTCGAGCTAGGCCAAGAGCCACTAACCCTCGCCCAAATCGACGACGGGGGAAGAGGAGGAGGGGAGGCAGTCGACGGTTGAGGAGGAGGAAGGAGGAGGAGGAGGAAGCCCTTGCCATCACCAGGGAGGTGGCAGATGCGAGGGCTAAGCCCTCGGCCAACCGGTTGCCTCCCTCCTCCTCCTCCTCCTCTATTTTTTTTTTAAAATATAAATAAATATAAATATAAATTATTATTTTTTAATTTTTAATTTAATTAATTTTATATTATATTAAATTCAAATTATGCCAAAACGACATTATTTTGGCCGATTTAAGGTCACTATTTTTACCAACTATAGAAACAACGTTGTTTTTTTGGTGAATTAGAGCCGAGTTAGCTCTTTGGCAAGCCACCTCGGCGAAAAATATTAATATGTAATTGCCACGTATGATTTCCGGCCGATTTTGCTGGAGGTGGAACTCAAGTGTCCCACTCTTATTAAAATATGGTATTTAAGTGCCACTTTTATAAGTTATGGCACTTAAGTATCCATTTGTGTCAAGTTATGGCACTTGAAGCGATGTTTTGCCGAAGAACAAGTCATTTAGCCTCATATATTATTTCGTTTTTGTCTATCTTTCACCTCTTTTATACCAACTTTTGCGACTGTCACACCTCGATCCTCTACCGCGTGCCCATCCCTCGGCAGTCAATAAAATTTGTGACATCCCAAGATACGTTGCCAACCCATTCATTTTATTGCGCATGCAGAAGCAAATTAAAAACCCTAACAACAAACAACGTGGGATAGGAAAGTAGGACAATAACCTCAAACCAAACACCTTTATACACAAGCTGAGTTTAAACAATGGTCTACAAAATATTGGCTTTTAAAAAGAAATTGTCTTACGACCTACTAGTTGGACACGTTCACCGATCCTTCGGACTCCACCGTCTTCGAGAGCATCGGGTCCTCCACAGCTCCATCAAAAGGGTTAGCTACACCCTTGCCAAAAGTGGTATTGACAACCACCGCGGGGATCTCAAACCCTGGAGAGGACCCACCCGGTATCCATTGAGTCCATGGTGGAATCATGCCCTAAATTGATGAGATACCTTCTCAGGTATGCCCTCACCGACCTAGATGGTGGTCACAATCAACTCATAAACCCAATGACTACCAAGGATCCGATCATCTATCCCCTACTCAAGAATAGCCCGCGGCTATCCAAAATGTTCGGAACTGCCATCTAAGGACCCGAAAATATTGAGCTACAACGAGGTGAGATAATGTTTCAGCAAGTTTACCCTTTAAACTCCAAATAGGAAGGAAATACGCCTAAGGGTGTGTCCTAACCACACAACCACAATCAATGAGACTCACCTTCACCTCAATTCATTCATGCACATTAATATAGTTCATATTACTCAACCATATGCAATAATAATACTAAGTCAATTGGAACACCACAACTTTCATTTCAATAAGCACAAAGGTCCTGATTATAAAGCCAAATTGTTATGACACGTCCAATTCCGTGCCACATAATTTTATCCCATAATCCGGCGCATCAATTTTACTCAACATGCGTTCCAATTGTTAATCATGGTCCATATGGGCACGACTTACTCATAGTTCGGCAATCTTTTGGCGTAGTCATGCATCGCCTCACCCCACTGAGTGTGGCAATGTCACTATGTCGACGGCATTCTCGAAAAATTTCGGTTTGGCCTCTACCGCGATCCGGCATCCATTGGTAGGGCATCCCATATAAGGACAACGTCCAACTCAATAGTTCGGACGGGTTCTCATATCATTTATGCACCCATCCAATTCTCAGCCAAGATATCGTGCTTTGCACACAAATGTCCCAATTAAAATAATGTACTTGACTCATTTTCTTCGTATAAAAATACACGATAAAAATAAGCGTGTGTGGGTACACGATCAATTTGAATCAGAAAAATTGATATCCCCTTATTTTCAAATCCCATTATTTGATATAGTATTTAAAACTATTTTCGGTGTCAAAACCCGACATCCGATAATTTCACTATTTTGAAATAATAAATCAAAAATCAAAATCACCACTCAATTGCATAAATTAGTCACACCATTGCAATCAATATGAAATTCCGGTTACCGTCTATCCTAGTATAATTTTCGAAAAATATTAAATAATTAAATAAATTTCAAAATTAATTAAATAATGCAAATGAAATACCATAAATGCTCACTTAGGCCGGAAATGCTAATCTAACCACCTAAATGGGCCTAGAAAATTTCCGAACCTATCTAGATAAATAGTACAATCTATTTAGTCCCTAATTAATCTAATATAATCACCTAACATGCAAAATTGAATAATTAAATCATTAATCTAATCTAACTAATCACATAAACCTTAATTAGCATAAACTAATCATCCCTTAAGCATCATTAACTCCTTAAGCAAAGTTTAGTAAGTAAACTCACCGGTTTAGCATTCCAATGAGTTCATGGTGACGGCAACGCAAGGTGAGCAAAACACAAGCCCATGAAAACACCAAAGGAGGCCGAGAAAGGCTCGGAAAAGCCTCACGACACCTCATAGCTAGATTGGGCTTCTGGTTCTACTTGCTAGCCAAATAAGCTGAACCAAGCGACTCGGTTAGCTAGAAAAGGCCAGGCGGGCGGAGGATGACAATGGTAGACCAAGCAGAGGCGATGGCTGGCTAGACAGCGACGATGGCACGACTTCCAGGCTGGCTCAATGGCTGGACGATAGCCTACGAGACGCACGAGCGAAGGAGGACATGTGAGCTAGACTCGCGTGAGCGACCGGTGGCGTGCAGCTGTTGCGGCCTCGGTGGGCATGGGTGGGCGACGGTGGGGCCTGGCTAATCTTCAGCTGGCTTTCTCTGGTTCTCTAAGCTTCTAAACCTCAACAACAATGAAGAAAGGAGGGAAGAAGAGGAAGAAGAAGCTACTAAAGAGAGGGGGACCCCAAGTAGCTTCCAAGCCTTCAACACTTGTCCAATTCACTCAAGTGGCTGCCCCCACCATGCTCAACCATCCACAACAGCCCTTAGCCCTCCAAAGCTTCTCCAACAAGCTTGCCAAATGGTCCAAAATGTTGTCTCCCCCATAGCCTACGAATTTTGTACAATTGCTCTTTAATTTCATTCAATTCTTACTTAATTGGGCTCAAATCAAAGCCTATAAATTCAGCCAATGTGCCCACATCACAATCCACATTTTTCCTTATCAATTGAACTAACTTGAATTCCAAAAACTCGACAAAAAATGGCCTTCTAATTTTCCCGATCTAAAATAACCTTATTTTGAATTTTCGCCAAAATTCTTGGTTTACAGAAAAATCTTTGGAGGATGAGTCGACGGTCCTAAAATAAATGTGATTTGACAAAACTTTCAATTTCTGAAATCGAGTTTAACTTCGCGGTTAATTTCAATATAGCGCGATTTTAGCGTGACATAACCTACCAAGTAGCTTTTAGGAATTTTTGGTACAATTGACTCATAGTTGATTATTTTCAATTTATAATGTACATCTTCGACTCATTGATGACCCTCAATTATTATGAAAATCTTGAGATTTCAAATAGGACACGGGGTACAGAAATGACAAAAAAATCGGTTTAGTGTCATTTGACAAGAATTTTGTAATTATGTAGAATCACCCACACACTAATCACATACTTCTGTCGAACCGACCTATCTCCGGTCTCTGGTTGATTTTGATAGTGCCGTATTGACCTTTGCAGATTAGCACAGTTGAGTAGTTAACTTCTGATTGAATTATCAAGTTTATTGCGTTTAAAATCCCTTAATGGCTTCACATGCTAGACTAGTTATCTCATGAGTGATCAACTTAAAGAAAAGAACTATAGACGGGTCGATGAAAAGCCCGACTCATTTAATTGAAAACAAAATCAGAAATTTGGGATGTCTTGTTTGAATAGTCCTTTTACTCTCTGCGATCTTGATTTACAATTTCTACCAACAACTCATCCATTATATGTATTCCCAAATTACTTGTCCAACAAGCAGAGCATGCACTTGGTTCACTATTTCTTAATCAAAGACTCATAACCCAATATTTCTTATGACACCCCAACCCTCGGACGCAAGGCATCCCTTGGTCACTTCAGTCATTCAATTGCAATGTCCCAAGGGTGTTGCCAACCCATTCGTTTTATCTTTCGATTATACATAAGCGGAAGTAAAAATGAAATCACACAGCCATTCATAACAAAAGGGATAACATAAAATACTCATATACATAACAAACATACTTTTATATATACATTACATTAGCTATTACACACTACCTTTTTACATAAAAAAGACTTGGCCACACACACATGTTCACGGAGTGAGTTTCTTCATCCACATTCAAAAGGGGTCGAATTGGCCTAGCTCTTCTACTATAATGAAGGGGACTTCAAAAAGTGATACATGCAACATGTAACTAATACCTTATCGGCTCTATATGCCATGGCTCAAGGTTAAGGTCCTAATCGGGGTCAATCTCTGAATTGATCACAACTCCGTTAGGGATGTCCATATCCATTGGATCCCAACTAAGGTTCCCAAGTCCTGCACTTGAAGGCCTATCAAAGCCTCGAAGGGGGCCATACAAGTCTTCTTCAACCTAAACATACTAGGCCATAAAGCGGTGGGGTACTAGGTTCGTTAACTCTTCATCTACCTATATAGTGGCGACGTAGCATTCATAGCGGGTGTCAATCCCCACAAATGGATATTATGTCACCTCAGAACTCTGGTTCATATGGACCTTGAATCAAAAGTGGCTGAATGGCTCAAACATGATTAGGGCATGAAATATTTAAACAACAACATGAGATAAAATTCAATACGTAAGCTTCCTAATTCTTGCGAAGGGAGGTAATTCACCTCAAAGTCATCATAAAATTGCAACTTATCTATCAATGATAGATCAATAGCAAAGCTTTCACTTTGCATTATCTATTAGGCAAGGAATAAGCCACTTAACATGCATTATCCTACCACATGTGCAATTATAGCATAAATATTCTATATGAAAGTGCACAATTTCATTAAGTATACAATGATCACAATTAAAAAATCTAAACGTTAATAACAATGATTCCATGCGCGTCCAAATTATTACAACTACTCTTGGCCATAATCGACACTCACGTCGTTGGTCTTTCGGCTTAATCAGGCATTGTCCCACCCCCATCGAACACGACAACACGTCGACCTCACTCGAAGACGGCATTCTAATCAAGGAACTTCTTTTCAAAATCCATTTGCAAACAGCATTATGTTGACGTGGGGGTATCCTAAATCCATAAGTTATTGTCCATTGTAATCGTACGAGTACTGAGTCCGTTATGTGATCACACAAGCATATCACCACTCAAGCTATTTATTATCTTCCTCATTAGCCAATACAAGAGTGTGTAATACTCGTACCTCATACAATAGTATTAATCGCATACAATTATATCATGCTATCATACCACGTGATTACACCTCAATTAATCATTTGTCAAAGTAATCATGGATCATTCTCATAATATATCACACCATGATTTCATTTAAACAATTCAACAATTTATCTTTCAAGATAGCCTTTTATAAGTACTTATTACTTATGATTAAAAATGCCAAGAATATTTACCATTTTCAAATGAGGGATTACATAAACAAATACTAACTTTAAAACTAGCATTCAACAAGTACTAACCACTTTAGAATTTATAATATAATGAGCACTTATCACAATTAAGATAAAATATCGCGTCTAACGATAACTTATAATGATAGCTATCACATTACATTATAGCTTATTGCGATAGCTTATCGCATTTAAGTACAACCTATCACGATAGCTTATCACATTCCATAATAACCTATCATGATAGCTTCTCACATTTAATTGTAACTTATCACGATAACATATTACGTCTAATTATCACTTATCTCCTCTACTTATCACCTATTATGATAGCCCATTACCACTACTTATCACTTATCATTATAGTCCATCACCACTATTTATCACCTATTATGATAACCTATCACCTTAATCCACTTATCATTTAAAGTAATTACCATTAGTCCTTAGTCCAATAATAATCATAGTCCTAAATGTAATCACAACCTTAAGCATGGGTTAGAAAGTCACTCACTTTCGAATCTAAGGTACGACGAACAATGGCGACGGTGATAAGGGCTCATGGTGGCGTTGGCTCACGGTAAGGGGACAATGAAGCATGATAGTGGCTGGACGGCAAGGACGGTGGTGATGGATAGTGAACGGTTTGGTGAGGCTCATGGCCAAGATGGCGTGAGGGCAAGTTGGAAAGTAGCGAATCATGGCCAAGGAATATGGCACAACAGTGACTGGAGGGTGACACACGGATGGCAATGGACAGTGGATGGCAATGTAAGATATAAGAGAAAATGAGAGAAAAATGGGTATGGGATGGGAGAGAAATGGTTTTGGGGTTTGCTTGACCGAGAGAGAGAGAGAGAGAGAGAGAGAGAGAGAGAGAGAGAGAGAGAGAGAGAGATCTTCTTCTAGCTCGGATGCCAAGCCCATCCTTTATGCCCATCATTTTTTTTTTATTTGTTTTAAGCTTCTAGAAGGGGCAATTTGGTATATGCACTTGTCTATCTTACTATTCATGCCCATAGGTTCAATAATAGGCAAACTTACAAAGACCAAAGTGGGCTTGGGTGGGCTATGGACCTCCTTGGGCTGCCCATGCTTGGGCCCTCTTCAGCCGCTAGTGAATGGGCCCACTTGGACTGCCCATAGTGGGCATGAGGTCCATTAGGCCCTTCCTTAAGCTTAGGCCCACGTGGCTCCTCGTTCACAACCCATTTCTACTTTTCCAAAATTTTGTAGTCCACCAATGAAAATTTGAGTTTTCTAAGGTGGCCTTTTTAGCTTTTTTGTAATTTTTTGATCCCCCTCATAATCCCGTCCCATAGATTGATTATCATCGCAATCTCATTTTGTAGATTGGGATTGGATTGAGGATGTCACATTTCTTGTCAAACCCAATTTACTATTCTTTCATTTTTTTTTCAATGTTTTACTTATCTTTCCTTACTTTTCAAATTCGGTTTGTCTTGTTTAATGCATCTTTCTAATGAGAAAGTACAAGCTAGGAAAAACAAGTCACGAATGATTATGCTTTCACAACTATACTAAAAGCCACTCACAACAAGAGGGGAAAAATCCTAACCTGAGCTTGTTAGATGCAGACGATGAATTCGAGCCGTCAATGGGACTTTTAGACGTAGAGGAGACAAAGGCAATGGCGAAGGTGGAAGCGTAGTTCATCAAATGAACCGGTTCCGGTTCCTTTCCTTTGAAATTCTTCATAAAACTTAGAGAGAGAGAGAGTCTCTATAATCTGCAGAGCAAAGCATGGCAGGTAAGAAAGAGAGCCGGGATGGACATCAGTAACGGAGGGGGATGTCATCAATAATGGAGCGAGAAAAGAGGGACTTCCAAAATTTCTGATAAGCGGCCCCGCTTAACACGCGTCACCCTTTGAGTAGAGTGTTTCAATGCCGAGTTGGCAAATCTAGTATAAACAATATTTTCTCAGGTTGGGACCATTGATAGTTTGCTAAAACATGGATACCAACATGAGGGGACGGCTAAGGTGGCTAGTGCCATGTCATGTAATCGATGCAGGGTTAGCCAAAGAAAGAAAAAATAAATTAAATCGTCAGTGGTTATGTTCAATCTTCTGCTACAGACATCAATGCGGAGGTACTTTAAGATCCTTCATGTGTTCTATTCTCTTCTTTATTGCCTTCCCGAATTTGCAAAACCACAAATGCCAAAGACCTGAAGGAAAAACAAGATAGGAAGTGGGGATTTAAGAGGCATCTACAAAGCTTACCGTCATTTTCTCACCTTTTTAGCCACTTTACCTTGTACAAGGTTATGGAAAACAAAATTGTAAATTGTTTTTCTTAGATTCTTTTTAAGGCAAAAATCACTAAAAGCCTAAACTATGCCTATTGTGACACATTTACCCTTCGTAAAATTTTTGTCAAAGAGAACTATTAAAATCTACCTACATTGATGCTAGAAAACAAGTGATGTCGACATGGTGCTCACATGGCTTAACTAAAATAAAAACGATGTTTTTATTGAAAAAATCATCTAATGGAACCTTGATAGAGGAGGGTGAATGAGTTGTATAGGTACAAATTTAGCGTTTTTTTATGTTGCAAGAAAAAGTTCAAGTAAAAGTCGCAATAGGTATAATTTGATTTTTTTTTTTTTTTTGGGTGGCTTTTCCCCATCTTCTTATAAATAAAAGTTGACATTAACTGTGTGCTATAGGTGATTTTGATTCTTTGAATGATAGTTGCTCGTGGAATGAAGTGGTTTGTGTCGAGCAATTCGCTCATGTTTATAAAGTTGTTCATAGTGTCGGATGAATTTAATTGTTGACCCATAAATCTTAAAAAATGTCTTTCTTGCATTAAAAAAAAGGATAGGGAAAATAGAGATTTACTCCAAAAATATTTCTTTTATGTGTATTGCATTCCTGCATGTAATGCTATGGTGTTGTTTAAGGTTACCAAGCATAATATATATATAATTGAGTTTACGGATTTTCTAACTCATTATCCATTTCATTCATTGATTTTCACATTTAATCTTATTAATTGATTTTGGGCCATCCTGCATATGCAATAGGGGTTGAGGATACCTTCAGCGAATTTTGTGCAAAAAAGAAAAATAAATGAGTGGAGAGACCGAGCGAGGTCACTAGGTGATTTATTAGTTTCACTTTACTTTTAGTCTAGAAAAAATAACATTTGCAAGTTTACTGGGTAAAAGATTTATGACATTAAAAAATCATCGATCCAATTTCACATTTAGTAAAGATTAAAGATACATGTATAAACGTGGTTGAGAGGTCCATGGGCCATCTAAGCTTTATAATTTGAAGGATGAAATGGGCTAGTCTAGGCAAGCAATCCCTTTTTTGGACCCAACCCAAGTTTCTTGATCCAACTAAGCTTGATCAATTTTATATAAAAAGAAGTTTGTTATTTTGTGATCATGGACAGCTTGGGCAAGGATAGGTGTAAGCCTCACAAACCCACCTATTGAATAGATTTATTCAGTACTTTAATAATTAAGAAGTCTCTTTGTACAACTGGAATCATAAAGCAATTACCAAGCTCCCGATATACAAAATATTTGATTATGGGATCTCGGCTCTCAACATCCAAATTGTATATAACGTGGCTATTGAGAAATCACTTTATAACTCTTTATCCTAGATAGATCATTTATTAAGAAATACCAAGCAATGAAGCTATGCATCAAAATATTAGTGAAAAAATCTTACTTTTGAAAGCATCGAGTACTAAGATAATTTGCATGCTAATTGTTGGTAATTTAGAGTTAGAGAGAAAATAATGACAAAGTGTTTATGATGGTCCAGTCCTAATTAGGGTTGTACAATATGTATCTATATGAGTGATTAATTACAATTAGGGTATAGATAGAAACATAATTATTCAAAAACCCCATACTACATATAAGTAACACATTAATACACCCTCAATCGGAAGTAGGTGTAACAACTCAGAGATTGATTCTTGATAATGCATGACGCGAATTAAGTAGTCTCTTGGTGAAAATGTTTGCCAACTAATTTGTTGTAGAAATGCAATGGACACATAGATCGTTGGAAACAACCCACTCTCAAACAAAGTAAAAATCCAATTCAATGTGATTAGTTTGAGCATGAAACATAGGATTAGAAGCAAGATAGGTGGCAAATATGTTGTCACAATTAATGGTGAGAAGATTAACAAGGAAGACTCCAAGCTCACAAGTAAATGACAAATTCAAATAGTCTTAGCAATATAGTGAGTGACAGCACGATAGTTAGCCACACTACTAGAACAAGCTATGATGCGTTTTTTTTTGGCAATCCATGAAATAAGATTGGCGCCTTAAAAGAAACAAAAATTTGAGGTGGATTGTCAAGTATCGAAGCATTTAGCCGAGTCTACATTCGCATAAGTAGTCAATGAAATCGGAGAACATCATTCACTAAGCAATCCATGGGTGGATGTGCTTGCTAAATACTAGTATATATGTTTGATTGCTTGGAGATGAGATGATCTAGGTTGATGCATGAATTGACTAGCCAAGTTCACATCAAAACTAATATTATGGACACATATCATAGAGCACCAATTATTTGTTGTACAACATTAGAGAAGTGAGAAGCTTACCATTGTTAGCAGATAATAGTCTTCGAAGCTAGAGGAGGAGTAAATTCAAGCTTGACCTCAATAAGGTCAAACTTGTGCAAAAGGCTATCAAAATACTTGGCATGAGATAAAAGCTTATTATTATAGCCGCAATGCTAAGAAAATAGTGAAGTGGTCTAAGATCTTTCATAGCAAATTCATGTGAGAGTCGACATACAACCTTAAGAAGAAACATAGATGAATCACAAAGGATCGGCCTTACTCGCCATGCTACCCAAAGATAATAAAAGGTTGTAGATGCAATGAAGCGTGCACATGGAGCTTGTTCTAAACCATATATGGCTTTCTAAAGATGGAGCGTGTGATTCAAGAACTTTGGATGAGAGAAACTAGGCTAAATGTAATGGTTTTAAAGACTAGGCTAAATGTCTCATCATATTTGAATCTGGACCTACTACTTAAATCCTTGAGCAACAAGGTAGGTTTGGAAGCATTTGATAGTTCCATCGAATTATTCATTGACCTTAAGAACCCATTTACGACCAATTAAATTCTTAGAATGATCAAGTGGTACTAGATCACACGTAAGATTATTGACCGAGGTATGAAATTCATTTACCACGGGCTCTTTCCAACATGAGTCAAGAGTAGCCTTAAAGTAGTAAGTTGGTGCCTCTTCATGAAAAGAGAGAGAAAGATTAAAAAAAATTTATGGGTTTAGAAACTCTAGATTTGGTATAAGTTTGCATAAGATGAATAAGAAGCAAAAAAAAAAAACAAAAGTGAAAGAGTTGAATAGAGATGTAGACAGGATTTGTGGATCTGTTGTGGGAGGAATTTGGTCGAGAGAGGAGTCGGGTTGGGACATGGTGAGTGGGTTTGAAGGAGGGGCGGTGGATGCAAAAAGGAATTGGAAGTAGGCTAGGGTCGAGAGGAGAGAGGTGAGTTAGGAGGTCGACCAAGAAAAAAGGAGAGAGGCTAATGAGGAGCTTGAAGACCAAAAGAGGTAGAAAGAAAAATAAATTGATGGAGCAAACAAAAAATGAATAGGTTGATCTTGAACAATTGGTTAAGTAACTAAGAGTTGAAGGATTTTGTAAAAAGAGAAAATTATCCTCATCAAATCCAACATAACAACGGATAAAAATACCACCACTTGAACAACAAGGCAACGATTAAGAAATACACATGGAAAAAAAATGAGGTGTCAACTTATGAGAGACATGGGGCAAAAGAAAAGGATAACAAACCCACCAAAAAAACATGAAAGAATGAGTAATCAAACTAAAATCCAAATAAATAGTGGGAAGGAGAAATATCATATATGACAAGAGTGAGAAGTTGATTAATAGCATAAATAGAGACGAGAAGAGCATCAACTCAATATAAAGGAGATATATGAGCATGGATTGATAAGGTCCTGGACATTTCAATTAAGTGTTTGATTTTACGTTTTGACTAATCATTTTGAGATGGGGTGTTTATATAAGAAAATCGTTAAATAATACCATTTTCATATAAGTATGTTTGGAACAAATTACTAGTATATTCACATCCCCCATTAGATTGTACAAATTTAAATTTGACATTGTAGAAATTTTTGATAAAACAACAAAAACAATAAAAATGTGTAGGTTACATAGATGAACAATGGAAGCAATGAAAATGTGTAGGCAATTCAAATTTATTTTTCATGTAAAAGACCTAAGTAAAACGAGACTCGTCATCTATGAATAATATGAAATATTTGAAACCAAAATTAGATAAAAGTAGACTCATTCATACATCTGAATGAATTATAGCTAAAGGAATGGATACACGATGACTAGCAGACTTAAAAGATAATCAATGAGACTTGTCCTCAAGACAAGATTAGAAAGATATCGACTTAGAACTAGAATTACAAATGAGACTCAAAACTTGTTTTTAGGATGGCCAAGACAAGCATGCCAGCGTGTGAGTGTAGCAGAGGAAGTCACGATACAATGCAAGCAACATGACACCAATAAGTTGGAAATCGAATAAAGACATAAGAAGAATCAGGTTGAAGGAAAACTTTCCCAATTCATTGATCCTTCAAAGAAAAGGATAAGCCATTAAAATCAATGGAACAACAATTTTTATGGCAAAGTTGAGCAATCGAGAGGAGATGGCAAGCAAGATTAAGAACATGATAGATAAGAGATAACAACAAAATCGAGAAAAGGTATGTAAAAATGCTTTATCGACTTGCTTAGTAAGCAATGAGTGATCATCACCAACCGATCAACGCATGATGAATATTAGATGAACATGAGGCAATCAATTTCTGAGAAATCATTCTTCTTGGATGAGGAGGCATGATTGTAGAGCACCGAAGGAAATGACTATAGAGCCATTGGTGACCATGGTGACAAAGGTGTCATACTCATATAGAGCCCGTTGAGGGCTTGAATTGCGAAGTCCTATTAGAGACGAAGCAATTGATTGTGGTGAGAGTCTGCAATTGATTTAAGATGTCGCAAATAGTCCAACATTGCCTAATCTTTTTAATGATGTTCTGAAAATCAAGTTCCAGTCCAATTTCCTTGGCTGCTTTACGATTAGGAAAACATCATCTTGAAGGAAGCCAAATCTCTAGAGATATTCAAAAGTTATGAACTTCATGAAAAATTTCTATCATGAGAGTCAAGTTGATCAAACTACAAACGCATCGATCTATCTTGATTTGAGTGGAATCAGAGGTATTGATCATCACAATGCCATTTTGATAATTAATAAACTTTGGTGGACACAAAAAAAAGAAAAAAAAACTCATCCACATAGCCTAGCAGATTGTTACAAATAAATATAGGTTCAAATTGAGATTTCCATGGATGATAATTGTCTACATCAAAATTAATGGAGACGAGACTTGTGATGTTGAGAAGAATATTTTGACATTCTTTTGCTAAACCCATCCACACATTACTCCAATCATTGCCTATCAAGTATTTCATATCATTCTAGTTTGTCTCGTGCAGTTTTCAAGCAGGAGCTAATGAAACTAATATAATGGATTTATCAATTTGAAACCTTCATGTTAATAGTCGATTAAATAATTGTGGTCAATCAAATATCAAGTTGGACTCTTATAGTCAGAGAGGGCGCTCCAAGATATTAGAGTTAATGAAGCCTAAATAATAGGATCGTTAATCTCAAACCTTTATGTTTATAGTCAATTGAGTCACTGTGGTCAATCAAACGTCGGGTTGGACTCTTATATAGTCATGCCTAGAGAGGGACCCTCGAAGATATTAGAGCTAAGGAGACTGAAAAAATAGCATTCTCAATCTCAAACCTTCATGTTTATAGTTGATTGAGTAACTATGGTAAATTAAGCATCGGGTTAGACTCTTATAGCCATGCCTAGAGAGGGACCCTCCAAGATATTAGGGCTCAAATTTCAAAAATCACTCGAAACACGCCCAAAAAATGGCCTTAAATGCCTTCCAGTGAGCTTTCAAGATTCTACTTATGGTTTATACCATGTCGAAGCCAAGGTGCAAGAATTTTGATCTCTATTGATGAAACTCCATAAAAATTTTTAATGTAATTCACGTGAACTATTTGATAATGGCAAGCTTTGGAGTCCCAAAAATTCTTAATAAAAAGATAAATTTTTTTCCCCAATTAAACCTGCATTAATTATATAAAAATGAGACCCATCCCACTTGTGAGCACAATGGTTTGGGCCTTTCCTCCTCTAATTGCAAAAGGGGGGAGGTTCGAGTTCGAGTGTGCGCATTGCGCGCCTTACTTGTGACGTTGTGAGAGGTGGGTCCCTGCAGCCACCCTCGGTTTACGTCGCCAGTTGCCGGCTGTACGGCGGTTCCCGGGTCAAAAAAAAAAAAAAAACTATACAAAAACGAGAGATTTGAGGAGAGGCTGTGGGCCGGGCCTTGCTTGCTTGCTTGCATAGAAAGTCAGTGTCAGCCTTATTTGGCTCCTCCTTTCTGCGGAAGAAGAAGGAGAAGAAGAAGCAGAAGCCAAAACTCGCAGAGAGAGAAAGGGAGGAGACGGGATCAGCAACCAGCGATCGGAGAGCAGACGAAAATGGAGGCGCCGAAGACCATCGCCCACGAAATCGGAGGCGTCCGGGCCGACGCCCTGCGGTTCGGCCTCCAAGGCGTCAAGAGCGAGATCGTCGGATCTCACCCTCTCGAATCCGCCTACCAATCGGTAACCCCCCCTTTTCTTTTCTCCCTTTCCGTTTGCGGTTCTGCTGTTTTGAATCAGCATGTTGTTGTCTGCGAATTGCTGGGTTAAAGAGAGAAACTTGGGGTTGGTCGGGTTCTTATAGGCATGGGAAGTGAAATTGGTGAACTGGGCTTGGTGCTCGTTGGATGTGAACTTGCCCAATCAGTCGGTTGATGTTCAGCTTTGTTTGGAATGTGAACTTTTTGGGACTTGTTCTGGGTTTGATGCTGGAGTGTTGGGTTTTCCATGGTGAAGCGTGTGAGTTTTAGGGTTTTGCCTCCCTGTTTGTCTGTCTGGAGTACAAGTACCTGGGCCTTTGTGTCAAATTGTTTGCTTTATTGAACGTTTGTTTTCTCCGTGAACTGATGGGTACAGTTAAAGGATAATCAAGAGGACATGAAAAGGAGAATGCTTGCCAACACTTATGGGTCGGCCTTCCCCCTGAAGATGGAGCTGGATAGGCAAATCCTTTCCCGGTATGACCCTTCATTTGTCCCATTATTTCTTGAAGAGGATACTTGATTCCGTGAAGTTAGATCTTTAACCTTTGTAGTGGAAACTCTGAGTGATTATCTCTTGCAATCTGAACCTAAATGAGTGTCTGTTGAATTTCTGATTCTGTCGGAGCCGCAGTAATTGGGGAAGCATACATAGTCCTTTGAATTTCGGGATAGTTTGCGGATGTCTGTTGTCTAGCTAGCCACAGTCAAATATTTGACAATGAGATTGGTGGGAGCCTCTTTGTTTTGCTATATTGCGAGTGGAATAGATCATAGTCTTTTCTTTGCCTGTGGCTGTCATCCACTGAGTACAAAACTTGTGGGTGCTCCTCAAAACAAGTTGACCTTGAACAGCAGTTTCTTTTGTCTTAGTCCTTTCCACGGGAAATTGTTACATGAGTAGGTATCCTTTGGTATTGTTTGACAGGGATCCTATGTTAAAAGGTAAGAAATAAAAGATGGCGGTGAGATCTAGTCTGGCCCAAGTTTGGGGATACTTTTAAACTGGCAAAGTCATGCATCAGACTGTTGTGATTATCATTGTGATTGTTGTAGATAATACTAAGGGGTTTGATAGGAACTAGTTGAGTGTTAATAGGGAGTAGCTTCTCTTTCTCTTAACTTTAGAGAATCCGTATGTATGAAAAGGAAAAAAAAAGGAAAAAAGAAAGAACTAATGACCAAACTTCATTTTAATATAAATGAGCTCTTTCGATTATCGTGTGTCTATGTTTGACTACTTAAAGTAATTGCAAGTTATGACTCCTCATTTCTTTATAGTAAATTTATTAAGTCATTGCAACTGTGGTGCCTCACTTTCTTGAAAATCAAGAGCTGATGTCAGCTGTATAATCTCTTGCCCTGAATGAACAGCAACCCTGGATTTAAATATCTGAGGCTTGCATTGAACAATCCCATCTTATCCATTTCAGCGTCTTTTATGTAACTGGCCTAGTAAGTCTGTCAGATGCTGATTATAAAGTTTTCCTTTCCATTGTACTTTGCCAACAAACTTTTTGGTTAGAGAGCTCTTCAATCCTATATGTTCATGAATTGGCTAATTAAGTGGCTCAGCTATGCTGATCTGAACTCCCTGTGAGTAATCCCTTGTTTTCTCACTGCCTATGAGTACGGCATTCTATAATCATTGAATCCTAGACGTTAAATTATGACCTGGTTCACTTTTCCCCTTCTTGTTTACGGAATTATTCTCTCCCATTTAGTAAAATGTGGGCTTTTATGACTTCAAGCTATTATTTATATTTTGTTTAGGTGTGGAACCATTGCATTTATGAGTGGAATATTTTCCACTTAAAGTGAGTTGAAAAACTCTATCTCTAACCTTATGTTGGTGAGGAAAGGAGAATAGATCTTGTAGAATTTCCGAGAAATTCTCAAATGAAAGCTCCTAGATGTTGAAATTTCGTCTTACATTACAAAGAACAGAGATATCCTATCCAGAAACCTTGAGGTGTGTGGGGGACTAATATTATTCATTGGACATCTCATGGAAAAACTTTTTTGTTCTGCTTAACGCTGTTCCTCTTTTGTAAGGCCTCATTGTATTAGATGACCTCCTTGCATCATATCACGGCAACTACAGCAACATCATCTAAACATTGTATTTTGTCAGGTTGAAGATTTTGCATGCTTATGCATTTGCCCATCTTTCTCACTATTGCAGAAGATATCTGTTGCTTTGTCAGTTATTCCTGTCATAGTTGCATGGCTGTTACGCAATTTGGAACTCATATGTGCAGTTATCTGCATTTTATAGTTTTCTTTCATAAAGTTTGCATGTGGTGCCTCACCATGTGTAGAATGTAGATAGTCTTCACATGCTCTTTTGACTACGGTATTCTGTAGGCAGATTCTACCATGAAGTAGGTTTTCTTTTTGAACTGAACTTAGATATTTTTGCAGATTCCAAAGGCCCCCAGGGCCAATCCCATCTTCAATGCTTGGTTTGGAGGCTCTCAATGGGAGCTTGGATGACTTTGGCTTTGAGGATTGCTTGAACGGTAAAGAATTGTACTATGATTACTTCACTGTCCGGACTGTCTACATGTGTCTCTTCACTAGCATCTTTCTTGCTCTCTTCATCTCACGGCGTAGCAGCAAGTTGCAAGAGCTGGCATGTTAATCATGATTTTGGTGTCTGGTCGAGCATGTTAGTCATTATATATTGTTTCAAATTCTGGTGAATGTGTTAACATGGGGTATTGGACTATGTATGGTATAATTTGATAAGAACTAGTCGGCAATGTGATTTGCATATTGTTCTGAATGTAGATCCCAGTCTAATAATTTAAGCTGCTTATAATGGTCCTTTTCACTGCAAATCACTTAATGATGGCTACATATTCTTTTGTTGGTGTTTTCTGCAGACCCTCGTGACTCTGAATCTTTCCGGCCATTGGACATGCATCATGGGATGGAAGTCTGCCTCGGTCTTTCCAAAGGTCCAGCTTGCCCCAGTTTCATGTAATTTCAGTCTCTGCTAAATCAATCAAGAAATTGGAGTCCTGTTCTCTGGAGGAACCTATGTGGATTAAGTTTCAATTAGAACTGTATGCGAAAATTAAATTATCATGCATTCAAAATTTGAGAGTAAACAGGATGTATGTGTCAGTTGATGTCTAGTGATTCCGAATGATGTGGTGTACGCGGAGTTTGCTTTCTTGAATGCTGTGGAAAGCGGTTCTCTGAATGGTGTTGAATCTGTTTGCTGAAGTTTATTAGCAGAGCAGGAGATTTATTCCGCCATTACAGTGCAAGCATGACTTCCTTATCACGCCTTAGAGCTGGAAATGGTTTGGGTTGGGTTTGGATATTGATCTGTACTCAAACTAAACCACCAATACGCATGTTCACTCATTCAATCCACTTCAATTGCATACCAGGAAAATGAACAACCAACAGAAAAAGCTATGAGAAAACTGAAAAGGTTATGTCAGCGTTACAAGCAAATCTGCAATGACTCTCAAAGCGATTAGAGAGAGATCATTGATGTTGCAGTTGTCGTGGCCGAGACGTCGCCTCCAGTCATCGTCTTGTACTCGAGCTCGGTGCTTGAACACGAGCTTGGTTCTCAAGCAGGACGTTGGCATGGGGTCGCGACTAAGGCCGAGAATGAGAAGTATGTCAAATGGATCAGAAGTATGAAGAGAGAGGGAGACGGCGAGATCGCGAAGAAAGAGGGGCAGCGATCTCCAATGTCGGACATTGCAAAGCGAGACCACAGCTGCCACTTTCTACGCTGCTATGCTGGTGAGATCCACCGCCGTGGGCACGGGGCAATGTCATGCACGGTGAAGCACCACTAGAGGAGGCCCACCCTACTTCCACCCTCGAAACGCAATTTCTCTGAGAAATATTCTGCGTTTCTACTTTTTTATACTTCCTTTTCTTTTCCCGAATAATGTCAATTTTAAGCTTAATGAAATGGTTTGAAAATGGATTTGTTTCAAAACCCATAAAGACCCACACATGTTGTTGGGTTTTGATTTTCTCCACAGAAAAGTATTAAAAACCGTTCTTCCTTTTCATTTCCACAAAGGGCAGAGAGGCAAAGTGGCAAGCGGCGTCAAGAGAGGGTGTGAGGGAAGAGATGCAAGTGGCGTCGAGAACGAAGAGGCAAAGTGAGAGCGGCGTTGAGCGAAGAGGCGAAGAAGTGAGAGTGGCATCGTGAGCAGTGCGAGAAGGGGTTTGTTTCAAAAGGGGTAAAAATGGAAGCGAACTTGAGATATGCAAAATGGGAAGTTTTGACATTTTCATCAAACGTGGGCTCAGTATTCCGAAAATGTAACTTCTCAATCTCAAGGCACCTCCGACACTGCATTTAGCCAAAGTACTTTGGATAGCCTTGGAGATACAATTGCATTTTTTATGTGAGTGAAAAAAGTAGTCAAATGTCATTTGCATTTGGCTAAAAGACTTTAGAACCTCAAAGCTCGTTTCAAATACTAAACCAAATGACCAATTATTCGTTCTTTGTTCTCTCCTTTCAGCTCGTGGTGCAATTTTGGAAAACCGTGAACTCCGGCGGTGAGAACAACGGGAAGAAGGGATTGGGCATGGGTTCCTTGTTGGGATCCCACGAGATCCAGGTTCCCGCTAAACATCCTGCCTTGTTCATCGGGACGACAAACTCCGGAATCTCACTAGCGAGTTCGTTGTAGGAGAAGTCGAGGGTGTCGTTGCCCAGGATCATCCCGCAAAGCCTGCGGGATCTCCTTGGAGAGCCGGTTGCAGGACTTGCACAAATTTTCAGTGAGAAAAATGCATTTGCAGGGTGCATATCTAAGCATTAGCCAGAAAGTACCACCCTGATTAAGTACAGAACATTGGATCCTTTGAAAAAACGAATACAATGTTGTGAAGCTAGCATCTGCAGCTTCCATCGGGCATCAGCAGCATCACTATGAACTGAAAGTAGAGAATAAAGAGAAGAAGAAAGAAGAATGTGGGATCCGCAAGGAAAGAAAGGAAGCATTCAAACAAAAAGAGGGACAGCAGGGGTACACGGGAAAGACACTGTAATAGGGAGTGTCGTAGCAAAGATCGGGATGAAATAGCGCCACCCAAAATAATTACTGATAATATATTGCGAAAAAATTAACTTAATTCATTTACAATCTTGTCAAATATATTGTTCAACTCAATAATGGTCATTTTTTATGGTTTGGTGAGAGATTGATAATCTTTATCTATTGATTTTCACTTATCATCATCAGACGGCCCTTTGTTTATATGTTCAGCACGTAGGATTGTAATTTAGTACTTAAATCTTGAGCACTATATTTTCAGTTTTACAAGAATGGATTTGAGTTAAGAGAGTGAGTTGGTGACCTAATTTGCCACATACTTCTGCAGAACGCTCAATGCGGTGAACAAGAAATTTGTGCTGCCGAAAGTATTTTTTTCCTTGCTTTTTCTTTTTCTGCAGTAAGGCATATGTACAATCAACGGGGCAGGACTAAATCGAATGGCTGACAATGAGGATAAAATTAGGAACCTAAAACCTTCAAAAAGTAAACAGGGAAACTGCTTCACGTTTTTACCAAGCAGACTCTGAATATCAGGTTTTCCATCATTTGCTTTCCCGTCAAATTAAATCACAATCAGTTTATACAGGAACAATATATTGAGTTACTGTGACTCTGATGGATGTCGTGATGAGGATGATCCCTCGGTACAAGATCAAGAATACAATCTGGATTTATAACAAGTCCAAAAAGGCAAAAAGGAATTGCAGGGATTCTCTACTCGGCTGGACCAACCTTGCCACTTGCAGGAGCGAGAATGGCAAGGACAATAAATCCACCCAATACCACAACCAAGATACCCAGTGAGTTCATCAGCAAGGCCTCTGGAGAATACCGTGATATTACCTGATTTGTCTGAAGGAATGTGGCCTTCTCTAGAAAGCCCGTGAGAGCAGTAGCAATGGTGAGAGCATAGATATAGACCCCAAAAAATACATGCCAAGGAAGTAAAGTGCCTCTGCTAGTCCTTGAGCCACCTGGGTACCAGTAGATCACAAATCCAAGTGCCCACTGAGGAGAAAAACAATGTGAAAGCTGAATCACTGCTTAAGATGCACTAGCAAACACAAAAGACAATAGAATAGATTTTACCTGAATGCCGAATAAAAGAATGCAGCCGAGTCCCAACCAGGAATGCAGACTGTAAAAATTGTCGATGCCCTTTTCGTTATGAAACTTCCATGCAGCCCAGATTCCAACCATACTTAGACAGAAGGCGAGGAGTTGTAGTGTAAGATGAACTAATTTTTTAAAGTTCTTTGTTCCTGAAACTGTCTTGTATGCGAGCATGGCTGCACACACCAAATTTAACTGAGTAAACAGTAGTCTACCTTCCACTACAGTACTAGCTAATATGGTCATGGTTATCTGAATATCTAATGCTCTTTCCACCATGTCTTTCACGCATGGCTCTATACAGAGTTTATAAAAAATTGCAGGGAAAAGAATTTACCTTCACCATTCAGCAGAATGAGGCCAATCACCATTAAAACAGGATGGACCTATAACAATAAAAAGGAATCAAGGTTTATAATACGGAAAGATACAGATGCTACATAGCTCATATTATTGCGATCCCACTCATTAGAGCTCTTCCAGTGTATTGCAATTTTGTAAATCTCTGGCATCAATTTACATGTTTCAATTCAGGATAAAAATTCTTATCGCAAAAATCATCTGTATGAAACTAAACCTAATGTACAAAGCAAATGCACAAGCATTGCTCTTGAACTCAATGCATCTTAGAACAGGAATGTGACAGGAAAAATCCCCAAAGTATGCTAGCATAAATAACCTCAGGTCTACCCCAATCCAACACAGGATGTGATCCTGTATCTGTTTTGGTCTCTATTCTTCTTCTTGTTTAAGCAACAAATTTCCTTTTCTCTATTTCCATGATAAAGAACTTGGATTGCCAATAACTTAACTAAAGAAGATAACACAAATTCCCTTACCACAGTATTCTCATTTTGTTTGAAACTTTAGCTCCTAAACAGGCTAAAATGTCTATGTTCTACAAAAGCGTCTTCCATGCAATTTCCATTTTTGCATTCCACCAGCAATTCCTAATGTTATTCGTATTATTCTGCTGGCTGGCTAGAAATACCAATTTATCTTCAATTAGCCACAAAACACTATATATCTAAACATTCCTGAATCCTTTTTGGCATACCTATGAATGTATATAAGTTCACAGCATTCAGCTAGGGAAGAATTCTTAGATCTTAGAAAGATATTGCGGCTTGCATTTAAATTAACTGAATACTCATCAAGAAATCAACTGGTCATTATCTTATCCAGGTCAACCTGTTGAACGATTTTAGCATCTGCACCTAGCCCATAGCAACCGTTTGATAAAGTAGGTTAACGTGAACAAACATTGAAATACCAACCTCCAATTACAATCGGTTAAGACAGGGCTCAGGGAAATACTAAAGCAAGTCCATCCATTTAATCAAAAATAGCCTGAAGACATCAATGCAGCATTTTGTGTAAACAATCTCTTAACCCACACGGGCACACCTGTCAACTAATTCTAATGATCATCAAGAGATTATAATTGATAAGCTTCACTAAACAATCAACATCCGACTCAGGAATCTCCATACCCCTCACTCAACAACAACAGCCCAACCTCCAGCACTCACAACACAAGCATTACTCAAATTGAAAAAACCTTCTCAATCCGCGACCAAGCTTCCAAGTCACAACCATCCAATGCACTCAGGCAAGAACGTGAATCAAACGATACCCAGAAAAAAAAAAGCAAAATGTACCCACCACAGAAAACCAAGAACCCAATAGCATCCATCAACAGTGACAACATATGCACTCCTCATTCAACACGGAAGATGGCGGAAAGGGAAATCTGTTTTTTCTGTGCGTGTGGATGAGAGAGAGAGAGAGAGAGAGAGAGAGAGAGAGTTACGTTGAAGATGAGATCTTTGTCGTCAGAGACGAGGGCGAGTCCTCCTCTGAAATGGACAGCCCAAATGAGCACAAGAGAAATGATGGCGATTCCCATCACTCTTATGATCGGTACGATCGGGAATCTCACCACCGGTACACCCATTGCTGATCAATCACAGAGAGAGACAGAGAAGAGACAGAGAGTACAGTCTTGGGCAGTTTCACACCAAAAGGGGTTTGCTTGAAGAGGGAGAGGAGAGTAAAGCCTTTGGAGTTTCACATCAAAAGGGGTTGCTTGAAGAGGCAGCGTGGTCTCTCTTTTTACTCCTTCTCGTGGGGGAGCTCAAGAAAAGCACAGAATCTCAACTGCTCCCGAGTTGCAGGTTTGTCTCCTTCCACTTCCAATAGCAAGACTTCAAGAAGAAGACGGCCGGGGGGCTCTCCGGTTTTCTTGCGCGGTTCGAAGACGGCGACCGGTCTTGACTTTCCTCGTTGATGACTTGCAAGATGACGACAAGTGAAATGCCCACGAACCAATGAGAATAATCGAATGACACACCAGGAGATCCACGTGGCAGTCCAAGTGCCAACGGGGCTTTATCAACAGTTGACTTTGAGAAGCTCCCTTGATTTCGTGAGAGGATCACAAATTTTTCCCAAATTTCAGCCTGGTGTTTCCCTCATAATTCTCGCCCAGGGTTACATGATTAATGATTTAGAAGAACTCGATTTATATAATTTATAAATTGTCTCATTTACCTTAATAGAGGCAAACGTGATTACATGATTTGGTTCATAATTGTAAGTCAAATCCAAATGCGTTGATCGCGAAGGGGTCTAATAATTGCAAATTTTGGCAATTTCAAATTAAAAATTGATGTAATCATATCATTGTTCTCTATACTATTGCTAAAAAATTAAAATTGTCTCTCTACTTCTTCTTTTTTGCCCAAAATAGTCCTTGTACATTTTATATGGTTCACTGGTAGTCCTTCCATTAAAATGCCTCACTGGAGGGTTGAGGTAAACGCATAACAAATATGAAAAACGAATGACAGAGAAATATATGCAGGAACAGAGATAAAGAGAGAGAGGGGGGGGACTAAGACATTACCATCGACGATCACTCGACGCCTTAGCAGCAGTAGCTATCTCAACAGCTATCGCCCTGCAAGAGGTGTACGACCGCCGCATGGCGGTTGGTTGGGGCAATCGTGCGTGATGGTGGTGCTTAACTCTAGATCTCAGATTTGAGATTTGTAAAAGAGGGAAGAGATAGTTCATGAGGCAAGCGCACGAGGCGATGGCTATGGCGAACGGGAGGTGGTTTGTGAAGCGACAATGAAGACACTTGGGTCAAGACTGGGGCGTGACAATGTACGGGCGACTAATGTCGACATGACTGTGCTTCCGGATTTAAAATTGGGGAGAGAGAGGAGACCACGGCAGTCACACGATGGCCACCACCCGAAGCTCGTGAGATAACCGATAATAGCTTGCGAGAGTAAGTTGAGAAAGAAAGTGACGATGTGACAAATTATGTCTTGGTGAGAAATGCAGACTTAAAATTCTATGTAGAAAGCGAGGAGGACAATCGTAGGTTTGGAAAAATCAAGATTGTATTTAACTCATGGCATAAAAAGCGAGAATGTGAATCCAGTGAAGATGATCGCTAGGGGTGTGCAACGGGAATCACCCAAATCAAGAACCGCCCGGACCGGATCAAACCAGTTGGTTCTAGGCGGTTCCCGAAGAGGGCGGTCCGATTCCCGGTTCCCATTCTTGAAACTGGTGGTCAGTCGATCTGGTTCCCATTTCCAAGGTAGAAATTGGACTGACCAGATTAGATTGGCTAATATATATATATATATATATATAGAGAGAGAGAGAGAGAGAGAGAGAGAGAGAGAGAGAGAGAGAGAGAGAGAGAGAGAGAGAGCCCTTTGCCCTTTTCATATTTTAAGTTTTGTTTTCCCCTCCTTATGCTTTACCTTCCTTTTCCAATGAACACAAGTTGAGAAGAAGTGAAGAACCCGCTAAAAAAATCAAAGCTTGAGACTGTAAGTTGGGCATTGCAAGCTTTGAAAATTAGGAGAGCTTTTTCGCTTTTTCTTTTTTTTGTCCTCAAACAACAAATTACCGGTTGGTCCATTTCTTAGTCCTAGAATTTGGGAACCGGTCCTCCAAGTCTGGTTTCCGATTCCACCTCGAAACCGAACCGGATCGGGAACTGATCAATCTTAATGATTGCTATGGGATCAACTTTGCCCAAAGATAATACAAAATATCACATGCCAACACTGTTATAACGACAGAAAAACAATACATTGTAGTAAGTGGCAAACATATTATTGCAATACTATTCACTCATGCTATTCACTTTATGTTGTTCAACACTGTAGCACTTTCATTGTAGCACCTCTATAAGAACACTTCCTCATCATAGAGTAGGAGGACTTGAAACCATATCTAAGAGAATTCTCTCTTCTTCCTCCTTTTCACCCCCTTTTTTAATCATTCATCATGCTTCAAGCTTTCTTACCTTATACCCCTAATCACAAAGTAAGTTTGTCTTCAAATATATTTAGTGTAGTTTATACAGGATTATCAACTTACATAATAGTTAGTTAACATTTTCTCGTAATACAAATATCAATACTCTTTGAAATTCAGATTACCGCCCTTGTGGATGACTTGATATTTTTGTTTTTGCACTTTTTAATACTTGTAATTTGTAGTTTTATAATACAAGTTCATACCACCTACATAGTTGGTTTTTGTTTGCTTATACTCTTACTTTACATCTTATATATTGCTTTCGGACCCCATATTATTTATAATGTTCGAAGTTTTATTTACTTTAATCTGCATATATACATCATTCTTTACTTAGTTTATTTCATTTTTATAATAACTTCATCCTTTGAATTATTATACCATATCATACAAACCTTCACAGATCTCTTAGAGTTTTTTGATAATTTTAGAGACATAGAACCTTTAAAATTTTTCCATATAATAAACAGATCAAATAAACGTAGATGTTTAGATTAAGTTTAACTTTACTCATACTCTTAAATTTGCCAATCTCCTATACTTCATTGTTCTCTCATATAGTACTCTAAGCTTAACCCCTTTTATTAGATTTGTTAATCTCATATACTTCATCGTTTCTCATATAGTACTCCAATCCTAACTCATAGATCGAGAGCCATTAGTTGGCATCCTTCTTGTTTCTACAAAGTGGTCCAAATTGTAAGTCCAAGAGAGGCGGTGAGTCCATTGGTTTAACTTTGTAATGGTTCTAAAGAAGGAATAGTTCCAATTTGTGGATATGAGCTTACTTAGAAGATCTATGTTTTTCTCTAGTTCTCTATCACAAATGGATTCAAATCTAGGTCCTATACATATAGAAGAAGTAAGGATAGACGATTTTAACAAATTTAAGAAAATATGCAAGCAATTGAAATTTTTCAAAAAATCTAATTACGTTATAACTGTTGAAGAAAGAGATGTTCCTCTTTCTAACTCTTATAAGAAAATACATCTTTTAAACCAAGAGTCTATCAAGAAACATAGACAAAAATACAATTATATTCATATAGGCTTTGTCCAAGTAGGAATTAAACCTCTTACAAAATAAGGTATAAATACATCAATTCTCTTAATTCTATGACACTCACATTTTTTAAACTATGATGAATCCACATTTGGTATTATAAAGACAAGTCTCTGCAAAGGACTAATACAATTTGATTGCTATCTCAATTTCTCACTATCTCTTAAAGATAAGAATATCCTTAAAGCACTCACGCTTCAAATAAAAACACATAATTACAAAGTAGCCGATAGATCCATCCCCTTGGCTCTTGTCTATAGGATTCATTATAAAGCAATGGCTTATGCCTTTAGAGAAAATGCTTTCAAACACAGTTCACAAGGAGGAACACTTCTCCTCCATATTGACATTTTTAGAGTAAATACAACAATTCCTAAATTTTTTTAATTGGAATCAAGTCACTTTACCAAAACAATGGGAATTAGAAAATCAAATTCCCCAACAAGTTATTTAAAATACAAATCCGACCAATGTTATTCAACATCCAGAGGGAATGGTAACTATTATGTTTCTTAGAAAATCTTTCGATTTAAGATCTAACCCGTCATTTCATACATCCTCTTCAAGATCAGTGGACCTTAATCATAATCTTCCACCTTAATCACCATTCCACCAAGTACTCATAGGAATACTTCTATACAAGATACAACATCTTTACCTCCTAATATTCATAGAAATAATCTTACAATACTACATGAACCAGAAATTAGTAGTCTAGACAATAGATCAAGGATTTCCAATCGAGTTTATCAACAAAACCAACCTGAACTAGTCTTAGAAAAAACAGACTCTCCTCATCACTCTATAACATATTTACAAATGATAGATGCATAACTAAATGTTTTGTAAAAATAATTTGAATCAAATAGAGCATTCCTTTTAAATAATTTAATTCGGAAGACAACAAATAAATCAAAGAATTGTTCTTCAAGACCTTTATTGATAAAGCAAAATATATCAATCAAAAATATTACGACTACATATATAAATATGAAGTCCATATATATATTTTGATTGGTTAGAAGAACAATTCATTGAACTAAAAGAAATAATAGCATTAGATCATCATTACGAGTGGAAACTCAATGATGGTGAAACCGTAGAATCCAATCATCCACCACTTAAGAGAATAAAAATACAGTATAGAGAAAGTGAGGTAATAGCTACTTTTCTTAGGATACTAGCCAAAACAAATTCGCTTTATACTCGTAAGGTAATTGAACAAAATAGCTGTGCGTGCGTGCGTGCGTGTGTGAATTGCCTTTGTGACTAATATTCAAGCCGCCATGGAACATCTAGTCAGATTGGACAAGGAGGGCCCTATCTAACCTTGTTTGACCAGCGGAGGGAAAAACAAAAGCAAAGGAGAGGAGCTTTGGAAAAGTATGAGCTAGTTGTAAATGGCGGCTCAAGGTCATTGACCGATAAAGAACGAAGACTTGGACTTTCATGAGTTGTGATCGTCCATTGATCTCTCCCCCTAGTTCCACATCCCATCATGTGGAAATGTCTAGTTGCTAATATTCCAGAGCACGTCCCATCAACTAAAAAGATTGGTACCATTTCCTCCTAAGTTCGCCAAAATGGACCTCAGCCCTTTGAGGATGACTCTCCAATGAAGAGAAAGTTCAAGATCGGCGAGCATGAAAAACGCGTAGTTGTTGTATTATCAATCAGACAATTTACACTTCAGGAAAAGAACATGAACTAAGCTTATGGGGAACTCCGAAGTAAGAGCTAACAGCATCGGCTCAAATCAAACTTCTACAGTTGCAAGTTAAGTAAAATATAAGAAAAGTAAGGAAAATTTTAGATAACATAATTAACATCTTGTGATTTGGTTGAGTTTATATCCTTCTTTTTGCTAAAGATGTTTTTTTTTTTTTTTTTTTTTTTTGGGTTCAATCATGAGTTTCTAGGATCTTACTTCCATATTCAAAGACTTGTTCTCAAGTTTCGGATGTGTTCATCAAGATGTGCTCACTCAGTTTTTGGGTGCACGCCCCATAGGATGGCATCGGTTTCGAAGGTGTCCTTCATAGCCATGAGCTTCTCAAGTTTCAATTACATGTTCTAAGACTTGGTCTTAACGTTTGTTATGTGTTCTTGATGTCGTGTCCCTGACTTTCTGGGTGTGTTCAATAAGTTTTGGATGCGGCTAATATCAATTTTCTTTCATATTCATGCAAACAGTCCTACCATGTATGACAATCCATTTATGGCGTGTGTCTGACCACGATCCCCACTACTTTTATATTTTAGAGATAACATATGATACAAAGTATAATTGTCCTGACACTTTTCTCAATTTTTAACTGGTTTGTCGTTACGCTAGCTGCCATATATATGCTAGTCACTTGTGCCACATGCATGTCAATCGCTTTTAACATATCAATTATGAGTGATCGGTTCTTAATTTATGGAATCGAGAATCAGTCCACCTAGTCTTGGAGCTAGATCGGATTGGACCAGACCAATCCAACTCAGTCCCTAGTGGGTCCGAGAACTAGTGTGATTTATCTTCTTCTTCTTTTTTCCCCCTATTTCCTAGTAGGGAATGGAATATTGGAACCGGAGAAGGGATTGTAAGAACTCGTTTTTAAACTCCTGCAAGGAATGGGACATTGTTGCAGGGTGTTGCAGGGTGCAAGTGGGTTTATGAAACTTGTTTTTGTTATCTTCTCTAGCCTTTTGGCTATAAAAAAAAAAAGAAAAAAAAGAAAAAAAAAACTATTAGTTCAATCTAGGTGGCTCGGTCCATATCTAAAACGGGGAACCGAACTAATTATCATTTGTTCCAAATTTTAAGAATGGAAATTGTTCAAAATCAATGGGTTCGATCCAGTTTTTATGTTCAACCCTAATATCAATCATCGTTCTCCTCTTCTATACCAACAATCCATGCAATACATTTCAAATTTTGATGCCAACATTGGCCAATGCTAATCACGCACAAGACAATCCTTCTGTTAGCCAATCTGATTTGCATAATTTGCGTGATCTCTCATAATCATAAAACGATATCTTATAATCTGATTGCCTCACAAAGCTAATGTCTCTCCTAAAATGGCGGATACCTACTTTGGCCCTTTTTAGGTGCCAACGGGTACCAATTAATGAGGACATTCTTTTGAAGATATATGGCCTTGACATTGAGGCCATTTTGGTGGGGATGTGCAGAAGAATTTCGAAAATCATAAAACTATCGAAATCTACATGGCTAGATAAGCTTGTGGGAGAGTTTTAGATGTCCTATAGCTAGAAATCCCCGAGTAAATGAAATGTTCTAAACCATAGGCACTTAACAAACAATTCAAGATACTTTGCAAAAATCAAATTTTAGACATAGAATATAATTAATTATAGGGTGCACTGCAAATCCTATAGTGTAATCAAGTATTGTCGTGAACTCATCCAACTTGGCTAACAAAAAATAATGACATGTCTTTATCTAATATTTCTCTCTCCTAAGTGATGATGGTGTGGCTAAAACATGAAATATAAGGCCAAAATGATTCTATTTTGGTCAAAATTTGATATTTAATACAAATTTTGTTTAAATTATATTTAAAAATGTTAAATTAAAAAAAAAAGGAAAAAAGGAAGAGGAAAGTAAGAAATTAGGCAAGCCTTCACCACCCTATCATCACCAAGAAGGGCCAATGATTAAGGGTGTGTATGGTCCGGGCGGGCGGTTCCGACCTAGAATCAAGAACCGCCCGCTAAGGACTGGTTCCAAAAAATTGGAACCAAGACCCACCTATTAGTTGTATGAATCCACCCGAGAATTGGACTGCTAGTTCGATTCAGTTCCCAAGTGGATCCATGGAACCAATCTCACCAATAATAATATCGTTTTCTAAGTCCCGCCGTGAGTACTCTTCATATCGAGTAATATTTTTCTGTAAATCGAACCGGTTTAATTAAGGGTACCATTTTTCTTTATTTTATTGGAAAACACTACCAAAGAAGAGAAATATGTTTTTTTTTCCCCGTTTTTGAATTATTTTAGTTGAAATCTAAAATATTCTTTAAGTTTAAGGTTCTGGATGATTGTCATACATAGATCATCTTTTCCTTTAACCCCTAACAGTGCTCAATCTCTTACAACATTTGCTTACTGAAGTCTTTATGTATAAACATTTCCACCAATACTTCATATATTCTTGAACACAATGTACTATGTGAGTCTCGGAAGTATCCTTTGAAGGAGCCATTTGTTGAGTTGTTGAAAGACAGCTTATACACTTTACTAAATTCTTATAAAAGCATGGAAACCATGAGAGGAGATGGAGCCCTAAAATTTAAGTTGTTAATTAGTAATTTTGAAATTTATTTTAATATTAAAAATTAATATATTATTATAATATAATCGGTTCGGTCCATATGGGCGGATCCACCCATGGAACCGGGAATTGGACCGGTTCCGTCAAGAACCACCGATTCCGATCTAATTTCGGGCTATCTGGGTGGGTCCTAGTTCTTTTGCATACCCTTACTGATGATGGCGAGGGTCGCGAGACCCTTACCAATGGCCAATGAATCCCCAGATCAAGCGAGGGTTGCTAATCTAAGGGTAGCCCTCATTCAAGTTTGGGCGAGGGCCAATGACCCTCACTTGATTTGAAAGAAGGCTGTGACCCTTGCTGCCTTTGGCCCTTCCCAGTGATGTGCAACCCCCATCACCTAGTTTCTCATCTTCCTCCTTTTGAAAAAGAAATAATAACTTATTTAAAATTTAATTTAACTAAGTTTGTATTAAAAATTAGATTTTGACTAAAACAAAGTTTTGGTCTTATATTTCATGACATCACCACATTAGAGAGATAAATTATTTTAAAAAGTCATGTCTGCATTTTCCGTTAGCCAAGTTGGATGGAATCAACAAAAGAACTTGATTACACTAATTTAACAAATTTTAGGAATTGATTACATTTTTTGTAAGTTTTAGTACTTTATTGCAATTTCTTGAAAGTTTTAGAATTTTGAGTGCATTTATCTCTTGGTTATATTATAGCTTCAAGTTTTTTTTTAGCTAAGATCATACTAAAAAGACTGGCCGTACTAAAAGATCTTGTTGTATTTTAGTGTTTTGTTGCCGGGACTTTGTATTTTGATTATTGCTCAATATATTTCTTACTTTTGATTTGTTTACTGTTGTTACATTTTAATTGACATGAGCATTTACTTTACTTTCTAACATACTGACTTTATTTAAGTAAACATGTTAGTGCACCAATTTGACGTCCCAAGAACCTACATTGGATGGGTAAGGCCTAAGATGTATTCATATATAAGACCATCTACAAATGATCACCGTCGTCGTATGTAGTTGCTGTTAGTATTCCCTTTTAGGGCTTGGCCAACATGAAATGGACAAGGACGTTGTAAATGTTAACTGATTAGGACTCCCCCAATACATATGCATCTCATGAATGGACTAGGACTATCCTCAATCTTATGAGGGTGTTGAGTTGACTAATAATAATGCAAGAGGGTTCGAACAAGGATGCTGTTTTTAGTAGGATTTAGGGTGGTATTGATGTTCCTATCAATGGTAAAGGGTACACGAATGGATTGGATCGCATGTCAAATTAGGGTGGTATTGTTTGGTTGACATTGACAAGAACGTCAGCCCCATTATAAGGGGAAGTTTGCAACATTGTCAAGATTCATATCAAATAGAAAAAGTCCACCTCTTGTGCCTTTACTTAGATTATCTCTTTTACGGGTTTGACCTAGGTGAAACTGATCGGGTTGGTCCCATATTTTAAAAATCAGGGTTTTGATGAAAAGGGGAGAAATGTACGTGCCAACCTTAGTTTTAAGAAACTGTTAGGCAATTTTGGAGTTCCGATATCGGGAAGTGGAACCTTCCGTACAACGACAACGTGCAAACTCATCCACAAGCACGTCCACTTAACCACACTTTCTCACCTCTTTTTGTTGACCACATTCAACCCAACAAAATTAATTAAAAATTCCATAAATAATTCCTTTTTTCTTCTGAAATAATACAACAAACATAATTCAGGTTGTGCTGGCACTCGTGTTGATTTGTTAAGCAAAATTAGCTCAAGATCCTAGTCGGTCAATGTATGCCATAATTTTGAATTATTCATAATTTGTAGTTTAATCTATCTAACACATCTCAAATCAGCATATGAGATAGGACGTTACCAAATCTCATATCGTGTTTTTTTTTTTTTTGTTTTTTGGGGCTATAAGTCCTCTATAACTTATCAATCACCAAAGGAGAGATATAAAACGAGGGAAATTCAATACGTATATTTAAAACAATAGCTGGAGTGTAACCTATCCAATATTCAATGGAATTATGAAATGCAACGGAAGTTAAATGACAATCAAATTTTCCTGTCCTAAATTCCAATTGTTTACGGAGGGATGAGCCCTTATATGCTTAAACTACACTTCAAAATCTGAGTGGTCCATAAACCCGTCTAGAAAATCTTTGAAAAAAATTAGCAGAAATTTATTAGTGGTGTCACGATAAATTCCATTCTTTGGTCTCTTGAGCATTTTGTCCTTAGTGGTAGGAACATAATCAAAAAAGTCATAAACCTATTGTACTGCTGCCAATTTAAACATAAGCATTTTAATTATACTAATGAGTTATAAACATTTTCATATTTTCCCAATTAAGTCCATCCTAATCAAATTTGGCAGAAAATTACTGATATGGACGTCGGCTGTCTTACATGATATGACTGACATTGATGTGAAGAATTATAATATTTTTTCCAAATTTTTTTTAACTAGTTTTTAAAATTTTTCCTTTTCCTCTTTTGTTCTTGACTCGAGCTCCACTTTCGATTGTTGTCGAGGCGATGCTCCCTCTACCGATTCCCTAAGTCGAACGCTATCTCCATCGATTTCCTCTCCGCTCCTCGGCTACTCAATGGGCTCCGTCCCCGACCTCAACGCACTCCCTCCACCACTCAATGAAAGAACAGGTTCGCCCTCCCATTGAGCCTTAGCAAATTCGAGCTCCATGGAACCCTGGAGCGTGTCAAAACCCTAGAGTTCTCTTTCCAACAAATCGGTGAGGTAATGAATCGTAGATAAAAGGAAGAGTCCTTTTTTTTTTTTGGTGGGGGGTTGGTGTTAGTGTCGAAAAAGGACGATAAATCCCATGCTCTCACAAGTAGTTGGTGAAGGCGTCGCTACTCTCGCTAGCAATTAGCAAGGGCTTCATTGCCCTTATTTGGTAACCCTCACCAACCACAGTAAAAAAAGAAGAAAATAAAAGAAGAAAGGAAAAAACAAATAAAATTTTAAAAATATTATTAAAAATTTTCCATATCAATGCCAATTGTGTCATGTAGGACAGTCAACATTTATATTATGATAGACTCAATTGATAAGACATGAATTTGGTTCTTGATTCAATTAGCACAATTAATATGTTTATGATTAAATTGACAAAAATACAAGAGATTTAAGATTTGTTTGATAATTTTTCTCTTGAGAGTTTGACCTCCGATGTGTCATCTCAAGTCATTGCAACTCAAACCCTTTGTTTAGCTATAAAGGGACACAAGGGATGACTCATTGGGTTTCAACAATGACACGAAGATGATTTAAACGAATCCATGTTATTAGTATTTAGAAGTTGAAATTAGCGAGATTCCGAAAACCTCCCCTTCAAAATTCCTCTTACCCTCGGACTTTGTTTTGAACCATCCTAAACTCAACACCATTTTCGTTCCAATGGTTCCGTTGATGACTTTCACACAATTGTCATTGTTGCATGGAAGGTTAATCCCCAAAACATCATTTCTTATGTTACATTGCCCATTTCAACCGTTGCACCCGAAGAACAAGACCAATTAAGGCCCTGTTTGGTTCAGCATTTGAAATGCTCATTTGAGCTCTAAAGTCCCTTAGCCAAATGCAAAGGTGTTTGGTTCGTTTGTTTGCGTGACTTTGGTGAGATGCAATTGCATCTCCAAGTGACTCTAAGGACCTTTAGCCCAATGCAGCTCTTGAGGTCTTTTGGAAAGTTGCATATTCGAAATGCAACTTCCGGTATTGTTCATCTCTCCGGTGGAGGTGTCAATCGGCCGCTTGAATAATAAATATAAAAACAAATATGTTTATATTTTTATATAAAAATATAAACATATCTATTTTTTTTATTTTTTATGTTTAATAAATATATATTTATAAAAAATATAATGTATATTTACATATTTTATATAGATATAAACATATCTATTTTTTTATATAAATATATTTTATGTCTAATAAATAAATATATATATATATTTATAAATATAAGCATATCTATTTTTTTTCTCCGATTTTTTTATATAAATATATATTTATATATTTATATGAAAATATCTATTTTTATATATATTTTATGTTTAATAAATATATTTTATGTTTATATTTTTATATTTATTTTTTATTCAGGCTATTTTATATATTTTTTATATAGATATAAACATATCTATTTTTTATATAAATATATTTTATGTTTAATAAATAAATATATTTATAAATATAAACATATCTATTTTTATATATATTTTATGTTTATATTTTTATAATTTTTATATAAAAATATGTTTATATAAAAAATATAAACATATTTTTGCTTTCTTAATTTAATAAAAGTTAATTACAAATGCAAATTTTTAAAACGGTATTTTGGTAAAAGTTGTTTTTCAATCCAAATTTTACCAAACGGCATTTGTATTTCGAAAATCCCCCTTCACCCAAAGGTATTTGCGTTTACGTAAATGCATCGTTAAAAGCTAAACCAAATTAAATGCCCCGTATCCAAAGGGTGCAGATCCATTTAACTTAAGCCTCTCATTAATTTGACCGGCACTTTTGCCAAGCCACCGAATTTTTTTGCCAAAGCAGCTCTCACTCAATGCAAAGAATCCGTCTCCCTCTCTGACGTCACGAGCTTACCCCCTTTTTCTAGAGAGAGAGAGAGAGAGAGAGAGAGAGTATGAGTGAATGAACCCACGTGTTGACAACCCAGAGAGAGAGAGAGAGAGAGAGAGAGAGAGAGAGTGTGTGTGTACCGTTTGCGCTTATCCGCATCGACTCCAGTCGCCTCATTCCCAAGTAAGCCGGGCCCCCCAACCTCCTCTCTTTCTCCCCGCACGCCTCCGCTGGCGTCTCCCGAATTCCCGCAATTGCCCCTCGGCGCCCGCCACCCCGCCTGACCATGGGCAATCTCGTCATCTCACCATCCCGCCCCAGCCCAGCCCACGAGCCCCCACGTTGGCGGCCGGAGATCGCCGCCTCGCTCCCCCTCAAAATCCCCCACGCTGCCCCGCTGGGCTCCCCACAAATCACACGCCGTCGGGAGGGCAGTGCCGTCATTTCGCATTAGGAATTATTCCTGTCGGACCAACTCATTCAATGAAAAAAAAAAAGATAATAATAATAATAATAATTTGACGGAAAAACACCAAAAAGAGGAGAACGTGAGCCATCCGCACAAAAGCACCCCCAAAAAGGTGGCTTTGCCCGCGGAGGAGAGAGAAAAGAGGGGGAGGCAGGAGGAGGAGGAGGAGGGAAGGAGTAAGGAGTTCGTTTGGAGACGTTATCGGACTCGAAGGCCCTCAACTCGCCGGAATTCAGAGCCCCTCTTCGCGTCCGTCACTTTACAGTGACGAGCGAGAGCGTGCGACGAGCGCCCTCTTCTCTCTCTCCCCTTCCGATTTCGAGGAGCCTGCCAGCCGGCCAGCCAGCCAGCCAGCACCACCGACTCGAGTTCCTCTCGCGCTAGGGCTTCTCGCTGTCGCTGCGGCCGCTCTGCCTGTGTTCTCTCGGCCGGCGATTTGGGTTTTAGGGTTTTCTTTGGTGTTTGGGCACGAGAAATTCTCGTGCTGCTGCTTATGAATTTGGAGCCGCGATCTGGTGAATTCGGCCGCGTCGCTGTCGCTGTCGCTGCTGCTGTGGGGATTGCGCGGGCTGTCCTGGTGTGATATGTTCACCCCGCAGAAGAAAGCGTGGTCCGGGTGGACCCTCTCGCCCCGGGGCCAGGCCCCGAGGAGCGGATCCGGGTCGGGCCCCGACCCGAGCGCCGACGGGAAGGGGAAGAGCATCGTCCCCGCCGAGCCCGTCACCCCTCTCCTGGGCTCGAACGGGATGGTGGTCGTGGACGGAGGCGGCGATCCGGCCGGCAAGGCTTCGCTGCTCGAAAAGGAGGTTGGTGGATAAATTCCTGTTTTCTTGTTTTCTTTTTTCTTTTCACTTTCTGGTAGTTGGGGCCTGTTCTTTGGCGACTGGGCAGTGGCCCGTGAGGGTTGAATTTTCTGCATTTGCTCCTTTTAGTGCTCTGCTCTAATTATTCACACTAACTTCAAGGTTTAATAAGCTCTGCATCTGCCTGTGAAACTGTCAATCGAGGCAATCTTGATGTTCCACCAACTCAATAGATGTAATAGTCTAGGAATTCATGGTAGATTTGTGGCAGGTTCAGTCCTTCATAGGAGTAGAACACGGGTGAGTAATGTCAGTTACTTTATGACAATGAAGATTATTGATGCAATGTCGAATATGACAAGAGAGCTGTTGTCTGGGGAAACTGGTGCCAATAGGTTTTTTAAAGCCATGGAGAGCTTTCCCTCCAAAATCAGTGAGAGAGGGATGGCAGTGAGGATCTTCAGTAGATCTATTTGTTCAGAAAGTAATATCCTGGTTAGATGTATTAAGTAACAAGTTCCTTAAGTACATGTGACTTGACTGGATTAGTGAAGATTAATTGATTAATATAATTGGCATCTCCATAGAAGGGCCTTTGCAATTAGGCATGGGGTCCATTGCAAGAAATTGATTGCCCTAGAGAATATGTAGGTGAAGATAAATTATGCTTGGTCGTGAGCTTTTCATTAGAATTGCTGGCAAGTGGGGAAGGTTACATGTGAAAAGAGCCACCTTTGGTCATGTACTAAAGCAAGATTTACTATGAACATCATCAGAACTGAGCAGACTTAAGTTTCTTTTGCAACTTGGTGAATTTTATATAAATCCTGTTCTATGTCAATTTAGTGCAACCTTTGCTGTAAATTTCTGGCCATTCTATGTCTATTTATACGTATTTTCTTGGTTTAAAAGTGATAATAAGCCATGAAAGTTGTGGTGTGTGGCATGTGGAAATGCACTTATATGGCATCATTCATGGAGGATCCACCTTGTGAATTTGTGTTTTCATCTTGTCAATTTCTTATATTGCTCATCTTAAATCAGCGCATGTTGCTCATGTCCTTAGCGTTTATAAATGTTGCATTTTGGGAATGCATTAATGTTGAGAACCCTTTCCATTTCCTGGTTTTTGGTCCAGCTTTTCGAGTACCAATATAATATGGGACTTCTTTTGATTGAGAAAAAAGAGTGGGCTTCCAAGAATGAAGAGCTGAGACGAGCATTGGAGGAAATAAAGGATGCTCTTAAACGCGAGCAAGCGGCTCATTTGATTGCTATGTCAGATGTTGAAAAACGAGAAGATGATTTGAGAAAAGCTCTTGGTGTCGAGAAGCAGTGCGTGAGTGATGTAAGATCTCTGTTTTAAAATTACTTTACCTTTTCTTTTCAGTCCAAAAAAATGTATGGTTAAACTTTTTTTTATGTCTATGATTGCAAAATAGATGGCATGAGTTCAGAGGCGATGCCAGCAAGCATTTTTACTTGCTGCCCTTTGTTTAACTTGATTGCTAAAAATTGCAAACTCAATGTCTAGATTATGGTGCTTTTCTGAAATAACTCCCCTCTTTGCTATGGGAGGGAATCTACCTAAATTGGATTACGTCTTGCTAGTTGGTTTCACAAAAGCTACTTTGATGCATCATAGGACAATGTTTGGTTGTCTCCTTATTTTTTAAGATGCTATCCTTTTCTTTTATATAAAAGATAACATTAGCATGTGGCCTTCAAAATATGGATTTCAATACCCCTCGTTTTCTAGTTTAAAAACAGATGTATATTGTATTGTAGTTGCACTTTGATTATCTAATTGACCATAATTTAGTTATTAAATTAGTGTTGGTATCTTGAAGTCATCTCTTTTTATATTTACCTATAAAACATAAAAGTGAATAGGCTTGCAACATGTACATGATCGCTTTTATCATCTGTTTTTCTTAACAGAGAAATTTGTTCTTCATTCAAATTTGCTAGGAATGTAATTGAATATCCACAATATCAACATTTACATAACTATAGCTGTCTGTGTATGCAATTTAATTTATAGCACAATTTTGATGTTGAACTTTACAAATTAACAATGTAGAAGAGGAAGGATCGGATATAGTTTCACATGCAAAAATCTTCGCTCATTTGCAACTTACAACTCAGTCTAAGTTGGGAGTTTTTACTGCCTCGAACTTTGTATTCATGGAAGTGACAAGAAAAAAATTATGAAGTAGCATTTAGATATGGTAGGAAGGTTTGTGTGATGGTTAGCATTTGCATAAAATGATGAGAAGCAATCATGCATATGTCAAGGCTAGTATTCGACAAAGAAAATGGTTTGTATGTGCAATACCCAGGTTTTCTGTGTTAGAAGATCACGTCTTCTGCCGTGCCACCCCACCCCACCTCCAAAGTGTGTAGTTATTTGCAGTGAGATTAGCTTATATGTACTTGGTTATCCATTTCTTGCACAATAGATGATGTTAGAAAGAAAATACCTGGTAATTATTGTTCCTTGTGTTGGAAATGCCGGTTGCAGCTGGAGAAGACCTTGCGTGAGATGCGTGCAGAGTATGCTGAAATTAAATTTACAGCTGATTCAAAATTAGCTGAAGCTAATGCTTTGGCTGCAAGCATTGAGGAAAAATCTCTTGAAGTAGAGGCTAAGTCGCATGCTGCGGATGCCAAACTTGCTGAAATAAGCCGAAAGAATTCGGAAATCGAGAGGAAGATGCGAGATGTGGATGCTAGAGAAGCTTCTTTTCGAAGGGAACGGTTATCATTCATGACAGAGTATGTCCAAAGCATGTGCACTGCTTATTTCACATGTTCAGTTGTAGCTATTTTAGTTTGTGGTTGTAGCTCTGGCCATTTAATAGTGTTCATACGGTTGTCTTCTTTGACAAATGAGCTCATTGCAAATTTTCTCAGGCGTGAAGTACATGAAACCACTTTGTCCAAGCAGAGGGAGGACTTGCAAGAATGGGAAAGAAAATTGTGTGATGGAGAGGAAAGGTTGGGAGATAGATTTAGGGTTCTGAACCAAAGAGAGGAGATGGCAAATGAGAAGGACAAGATATATAAGCAAAAAGAGAAGGATCTTGAGGAAGCACAAAAGACGATTGATGAAGCTAATCTAACATTGTCAAGAAAGGAAGAGGATATAAGCAGCAGGCTGGCAAATTTAAAGTTGAAAGAGAAGGCAAGCCTTTCTGATGCTGATCACTTAAGATGTTGACAATGGGACTATTCTAATCTAATGCTTTCTTTTTCGCTGCAGGAATTTGAAACAATGAGAAAGAACCTAGAATTAAAAGAGAAGCAGTTGCTTGCTACAGAAGAAAAGCTCAATGCTAGAGAAAGAGTAAGTTGTTGAAATTTGGAGATTTGCATTTACATAGTGTTTGCTGGTAAATAGATGTCTTCATGACTTACTCATCATCGGAGTAACACGAGAATAATATATTCTACATAACTCACTTTTTGTGGTGCAGTTCACTATTTTTTTTTTCCTTCCTTCCGCTGGCTATCTACTAACAGTCAGGTCGTGGTGCTTCATAACACTGAGTCTCTGCACACTGCCAGATCTTCTATCTCTCCAATATCAACCTTCCCCTCCTTGCCTGTGCTCCCTAAAATAAAAATAAATTAAATGGAAACTATATCTAATGTGGCATAATGTGATGGGCTTGATCAGTCTTGACAGGCTTACAGAGACCTGTGTGTCATCGTAAAGATATGTGCTAGAAAAATTATTCCTATTGGAGTAGCCCTTATCAGTCACTTTAATTATCAAATATCTGTAGCAATTTAACTATTCTTCTAAACATTCTTAAGATTTGACACTCCTTTGTGCTTGGTCCTTTTCAGGAAGAAATGCAAAAGCTTCTTGATGAGCATGCTCGTGTTTTAGATGTGAAGAAAAATGAATTTGAGTTGGAACTTGAGCAAAAGAGTAAAAAATTCGATGAGGACTTAGAAAGAAAAGGATTTGACATACAGAAGAAGGAAGCTGAAATTAAGCACAAAGAGGATAAACTAGTGAAAAGAGAACAAGCAGTGGAGAAGAAAACGGAAAAGCTCAAGGAGAAAGAGGATGACCTGCAATTGAAGTTGAAAGATCTTAAGGAAAAGGAGAAATTTCTCAAGTCTGAGGAAAAGAATTTGGAGACTCAGAAGAAATCGGTTGCTATTGAGAAAGAGGAGTTGCTTAGCCTTAGGGCTGCTCTTGAGAAGATAAGAGCGGAAAATGAAGAACAGCTGGTGAAGATCCGCATGGAGAAGGATCAACTAAAAGTGAGTGAAGAAGACAGGTCAGAATTTGTGCGTTTGCAATCTGAATTGAAGGAAGAAAGAGAGAAGTGCAGGCTTCAAAAGGAGCTTCTTTTGAAGGAAGCTGAGGACTTGAAGCAGCAAAAGGAAGCTTTTGAGAAGGAGTGGGATGAGCTTGATGAGAAAAGGACTCAGATTGAGAAAGAAAGGATGGATGCAGAGCGACAAAAAGAAAAATTTGAAAAGCTCAAACATAGTGAGGAGGAAAAACTACAAAGGGACAGGATGGAGAAAGATGATTACATAAAAAGGGAGCTGGAAGATCTACAACTGGCTAAAGGATCATTTGAAGCCAGAATGGAGCATGAGACTTCAGTTCTTGCCGAGAAGGTGCAAAGTGAGAGAAGTCAAATGCTTCGGGACTTTGAGCTTCAGAAAAAGGAGCTCGAGACTAATATGCAGAATAAATGGGATGAGATGGAAAATAACTTGCATGGTAGAATGAAGTCATTTGAGGAAGAAAAGGAGAGAGAACTAAACAATATAAACTACCTGAGAGAAGTAGCCAGAAGAGAAATGGAAGAAATGAAACAGGAGCGAGCAGAATTGCAAAAGGAAAGGGAAGAATTTGCTGCAAATAAGAAGCATCTGGAGGATGAACAAGTTGAAATAAGAAAGGACATTGAACAGCTTGTTGCACTTAGCAAAAAGTTGAAGGACCAGAGAGAGAAATTTATCGAGGAGAGAGATCGCTTTATTTCTTTTGCTAAGCAGCAGAGTAGCTGCAACACGTGTGGGGAGCTTACTCGCGAGTTTCTGCTTTCCGATCTACAATCTATATCTGAAATTGAGAATGCTGAGCTTTCTCGGTCAAAGTTGGCTGAGGCTTATGCAAAGGAAGAGGCAAATACGACCTTTAATCCTTCTGGAAGGCCAAATACTGATACATCTCCAAATTTAGTTGGTTCAAGCACGCCTCGCACATCTGGAACTGTGTCTTGGCTTCGAAAATGCACGACTAAGATATTTAGCTTCTCCCCTGGCAAAGCAACCGATTCCCATCCAGTTCAAGATCTGACTCAAGAAGGACGTGTGCATGGTGATCATGTAAACATCGAAGAACCCTCCAAAGAGAATGCTGAAAATGATGCTGAGGTCTCTTTTGCAGTAGCAAGTGTTTCTTTTGATGTGGAGGGGTCTCAGAGGGAGGATGAAGGTGGTCAAGATATGTCATACGATAGCAATGTCAACAGTAGGAGACAAGAAGTTGCTGAAGATTCTCAGCCTTCTGATTTAAACAATGGTGTCCGTCAGCCTCGCAAGAGGGGCAGACCAAGGGTTAACAGGACACGTACTATGAAAGAAGTTGTCAAAGATGCTAATACCTTTCTTGGGAAAGGTTTTGGTTCGAATGAGACCGAGCAGGAGAATGGAAATGTGGAGGACTCTGCTCCTACGAATGCTGACAGTCGGGATGAAGCCAGTCTTGCTAGTAAAGGAAGACCAAGAAATGTCCGCAAGAGGGGTCGTGATAACACCACAGTGAGTGAGCATGATGCCGATGACACTGAAGGACATTCTGATAGTGTGAGTAAGGGCCAGCGAGGGAAAAGACGGCAAAGAAATACTGCTGCCATTCAAGCTTTGGGTGAACGGCGATATAATCTCCGACGGCCGAAAGGGTAGGTTTCTGATTCTGGTTTTTTCTATATCTTTTTGTGGCTCAGTTAATACATGTAGTTCCTATGAACATTTGGTGGCGGAATTTATTTTTGCATCTCAATATACTATCACATAATGTTCTTTTGGAGATTGGGGTTTGAAACTTACTCAAGGTCACTGTGTTACTTCTCTATTTTTGATAATCAGTTTTCTCATGTTGCTATAACTGTCATATGTGTTTGTGCGTTTTGACATTACAGCTGTTTTATTTAATGTTTGACAGTGGGGTCAAGACCACTGCATCTGGCATGTCTAATGACCTGAACAAGGACAATAAAAAAGAAGCTGATGGAGAAGCTGTAGAGGAGGAGATTCACTATGCCAAAGCTGCTCCTGCACTTTCTGTTACGGTTGCTAGTGAAAATGGCAGAAGTGCACATTTTGTGCATGTAAGTAATTGGTTCTCATGTCGTGTTTTCTGATTTTTGTGAATCATGATGAGTTGTTGTTCACTCTGTTTGTGTCTTAATAATTGTTTGGCTCTAGGAAAGCGTATTTATGCCTTGTCATTTTGCAGTGTGGCTCGTTGGCAGATACCCAGGATGGAGACGCCAATGGAACAAAGGAGATAGTCGAGGATCTGGCATTGAGTGAGGAGGTGAATGGGACACCTGATAAGGGAGACAAACATGACAACAGGAGCGAGTCCCTAGGAGTTAATGCTGTCACGCTTGATGAAGATGGGGATGATGATGAATGTGAGGTCGAGCACCCAGGCGAAGTCTCTATAGGCAAGAAACTTTGGAACTTCCTCACGACCTAATCAGGTAGGATCATTTTCCAGTCTCGGGAAGAAACCCTGGGGCTGCAATGTGGCCCCATCAGCTTCTTTAGATAATGCTGCTGGAGCTTCCCTGATGTGTAGTAGCCATTTATGTTAGTTCAGCACAAAAGGTTTTCCTAGGTTTGGGAAGGAGAGGTTTGGCGCCCCTTTCTATTTAGAAGGTTTCGGGATGTTAAGGGCTTTTGATATTTTGACCATTTTTTTGTCTTTTTTGTTTAGGTGATCTATTGGCAGTGTTAATAATACTGCATGTTATGATGCTCTTGGTCTCTGGCTTCTAAATTGTTTGTATCAAATACCTGTAATTTTTCCCTGTTCCGGTCGCGTAGTGTGTGAAACCTGTGGATTTAATTTTTTTTTTTCCTTTAGTCCCCGTGTGCAATGTTATTAGCCCAAGATCTTCATGTCCTGGTCTCGAATGCTGATCATGATTAATGACTTTCAGCGAGACTTTAGCTTTGCCAGTCGGTGCTGTAAAGCAAAACGGGCACGAGAACGGGTATGTTTGGTGGATGGATTGCTCTGTTGTGCAGGATGTGTGGCGTGATGTTTTTGCAGGTGGAAGATATCTACGATTCCAGTTCCTTGATTAACTGCTGTAAGAGTTTGTTGTGTTATATATAATCATGCGTGCTTTTTAGGCAACAGGCTCTCCGGAGATATACTTGAAAGAAGTATTCCGCACGGCCGTACACCAAATTGTCTTAAAAGAAATTGTGGGTTCTCTCTCTCGTTCGTGGGTATTTATTGCCTAAAGCTTCACTGCTGCACGGCGTAGTACTTATTGACTCTGTTTTAAACAGAGGATCGTCCTAGTATTCATTTTTTTCACATGGGATTTTTTGTTAAGTATTTTGCAATTTGCAGATAGTGTGTGGCATACACAACAACTTGTAAAGTAGATAAGAGGATAGGGGGTAGGATTAGATTTAAAAAAAAATACAACTTAATGTTTTAACTTTCTTTAGAACTTGAAAATGAAATCACAAAAAATTATACTCGACTTTGAATAATGATTTTGAATATTGTAATATGTTGGAGGCGTTTTCTAGTTAAATAAAGGTGAATAGGACACGTTCTAGAATTTGTAAAAAGTAATGATTACGGGCGCAAGAGGTGAGCCAACGCACAGATAAAATGAATGCGAGCCAATCGTGGACCCTTCTTTGGTGTCTTTTAATCGTTTGGTTGTATTTGGTGAAGTAGAAATTATTTCGGAAGTTTTCTCCTATCTGATATTTGGATTTGGATATAGTTTTATTTGGTCAGGTTGGATTTGGATATAGTTTTTTTTTTGGTAAGGTTGGATTTGGTTATAGTTTGGACATGATCTAGGCAAAAAAAAAAAAAAATCCCTTCCAATGGCGGGACTCTCACCTCATTTGATCATAAAACGAAAAAGAAAAGATTTTGGGGGGGGGGGGGGAGAGAAGGTTAGGGAAAAGCTATTAAAAGGTGGTCAATTTTATCATAATATTTTTAATTATGTCAATCTAATCTTAAATCTTTTGACAAATTTATTGATATATTTTTTTTTTTTGGTCAATTTTAGTCGGAGATTGTTAGCGCAAACAATTTACACATAGCGTATAGCATACATGACTTGTAAAGTATATATAGGATAGGGTAGGATTAGATTTTTTTTTTTTTTTTTTTTTTTTTTTTCATGTTTTGACTTTCTTTAGAATTTGAAAATGGATACTCAACTTTGAATAATGATTTTGAATATTGGAAGTTTGAGGCGTTTTCTAGTTAAATAAAGTTGAATCGTACACGTTCTACAATTTGTAAAAGTAATGATTACAGGCGCAAGAGTGGAGCCAATGCACAAAGAAAATGAATGTGAGCCGATCCGTGGACCCTTTGTAGTTGTCTTTTTAACCCTATGGTTATATTTGGTGAATTAGAATTATTTCAGAAGTTTTATCTTCTCTGGTGTTTGAAAAGTTTGGATATGATCCAGATAAAAAAAAATCCCTTCCAAGGGTTGGGACTCACCTCATTTGATTAAAAAAATAAAATGAAAAAGAAAGGGGGCGTATGGTTGTTTTTTTTTTTTTTTTTTTTTTTGGGAGTAGGGTTACGAGGGGAAGGTGAGAGAAAAATTACTTAAAAAGTCTTGAACTTATGGTATTGTGACTCTTTCAATTGTAAACCAATTTACTCCACAACATTTTGACAATTTGTTGATATAATTTTCTTGAACAATTTTGGTTGGAATTTGTAAATGTAGTTTTCTTCACCAATTTTAATTAGAAATTATTAACATAAACAATTTTTATTTTTATTGTATTTTTCTAATATTTTATTATATTTTATTTTTGTTCTTTTCTTTCTTTATGACCTAGCCTGGGCGAGGATCAACTAACAACCCCACTGGTCGAGTTGGAAAAGGAAAAAAAAAAAAGAAAGGAAACTCACTGTCAAAGAATATGATAATAAAAAAAGGAAAAGAAAAGATGCAAATTTTTTATAAAATATTGCAAAAATTTGTTCATAGGTTGTGCCACATAGGATAGTCGGCATCATGTTAGCAAGTTCCAAACAAAATTAATTTGAATGACTATATCGATAAATCGTCAAAAAATATAAAACTAAAAGGGTTAGAATTGAATCGATTGTCATACAATAGGTTTAGGGGGTGCATGATAACCAGCAATTTCTGTTCCAGAAACAATTTTTCTATTCTAAACTTGTTTCTATTGTTTACGGAATAAAAATCCGTTTGGTAAAATTATTCAATTTTTCTATATCTGAAATAGATTTTTGTTCCACAAATAGGTTTAGAATAGAAATAAGAAGTAAAAATTTTATACTTCTCTATTTCTGAAATATAAATGAGAAATAAAAATTCTTCTTATCGTGTCCTCCATTCGTTCTTTGCGACCACCATCCTTTGGTTGCAGGTGCCCGTCCATCAACCATTGTGATCGCTAATCGCCATCCCTCGCAAACCCGCTTGGTCGCCGGTCGCCGTCTACCGCTGCTGGTCATCGGTCGTCATTCGCCGGCTGCCGCCGATTGCCGATCTACTACCATCTACTGATCCACCGTTGTTCGAAAGAAAGAAATTTTTTGTGGATTTCTATTTTTGGAGTAGAAATTTTATATTATTGTCAAACGGTTATTTTTGTTTAGAAATTCATCTAGAAATAAAAAAAAAAAAAGAAAAAGAAAAATCTATTTCTCTTCCAAAAATCAATTTCTGGTCAGAATTCAGAATGGTTATCGTTCGCGCCCATAAACTTTTTTTTTCTGTTATTTTCCCTAAGAGACTGGTGGGCATAATAGCGACCACAATTGCAGTGGTCTTTGTGTCGGCTAGGACCACCACGACAGTGGTCGTCATTATTCGGCAAGCACGACGACCATCGTTGCCTATTCTCTCCCTCTCTCCACCTACAATCTGTTGGATCTGGTCGGGCAATCGTGCCACTCTCACGATTGTAGTGAGAGGCTGGCTTGGCCGAGATCCTCCCTCCGAACAATCCGTGGGCGATGTCACGACGATCGCACCATCAGAAGTGGTTCCTCAGGCTTAGGCAGTGTCCTTAACAATGTTCACGAGTGCTTTCTATGCATTTACACTAAACACTCAATTAGACGATGTATATTGCTACTCGTGTTATATCAATGATTTTCCAAACGATGCTTGTGGCAACTCTATTTAGATTCCGTCCTTATTCTATCAAGTAAAATAATATGTGGAAGTTCAAACGCAGTCTTTATGTGTATACAAACTCATGTCTGCTTGATTGAATTGACTATCTAATTGAGAATGAAAAAATTGGAAAAGCATTCACCGTAAATAGTGCTAATTAACAAATTTCTAAGCAAAGAGAACAGATACATTTTATTGAGCTTTGTCACCAAAACTAATGTGCTCTCTCTCTCTCTCTCTCTCTTTTCTTTTTTTAAATGTTTTGTATTTTTGTTTTTGGTAAAAGGTAATAAATATATTGAGAAATGTCAAATGTACAAAAGATCTCGTCACTAGAAACTTACACTCCAAATGAAGGATCATAAAGAATGGAAGGGTGCCGAGATGTAAAAGTCGCACATCGCAGCACACTCTACAACACCAACACCAAAAGAGAAGCACGGCATAGAGAACCGGTTACTAAACCAGCCACAGGCGAGGAGGAAGGGCACCGCTAGAACTAGCTACCTACGGGTCCCCCGTGAAAATAATCGAATTTAAGCTCCAACTTCTTTGCAACCTTCTGTTTTTAAAATTATCTTCTATGATCGTGAAGGTGATAATCTTGTCTTGGACCACTTTGAAGAGATGGTTCTTCATGGCTAGGATCTTAAAATGTTTTGTTATTGTCAGTACTGTATAACCTTTTATAGAATGGATATTATTGGGTCAATTCTATGTGTTGTCTTCATATGTGTAATTATTTTGCTTATTATCTCGCTCTGGCAAAAGCTCTCTCTCTAGTATTGTGCATCATCTAGACATAGAAGCTGAGACCGTGATTGTGCCTCTTTGGGTATGGGTATATAGATCCATACTAATCTTGTTCTTCTATCCATGAGCACAAGCTCTCTTCTGGTATGGGTGTATAGATCCATACTAATTTTGTTCTTCTATCCATGGGAACAAGCTCTCTTCTTCTATCCATGGGCACAAGCTCTCTCTCTCTCTCTCTCTCCTTTTTATCAACCTTTATTCAATTTTTCTATCTTTTATTAAGGGAAAATTACACAAATAGTCCCTATATTTTCACTCAATGTCCAATTTCGTCCCTGAACTTTCGATTGGCTCAATTTGGTCCCTGAACTATTGATAAAATGTCCGATCTAGTCCCTGAACTTTCGAATGGCTCAATTTGGTCCCTGAACTATTAATAAAATGTCCGATCTAGTCCCTGAACTTTCGATTGGCTCAAATTGGTCCCTGAACTATGATAAAATGTCCGATCTAGTCCTTCGTTACTATTTTTCTTTTTTTTTTCCTTTTTTTCCCTTTTTTCCTCTTTTTTTTTTCCTTTTTTTCCTTTTTTTTTTTTTTTTTTTTTTGCTTTCCCTCCGCCGGAGCCGGCGGAGGGCCGGCGTCCGGCGAGGGAGCCCCTCGCCAGATCGGCGAGGGCCCCTCGCCGGCGTCCCTCGCAAGCGGGCGAGTCCCTCGCCGATCTTGCGAGGGAGCCCCTCGCCCGACGCCGGCGAGGGGCTCTCCCTCGCAGATCTGGCGAGGGGCCGTCCTCGCCGGCGTCTGCGAGGGAGAGCCCCTCGCCGGCGTCGGGCGAGGGCGAGGGCGAGGGGCTCCCTCGCCGGCGTCCCTCGCAAGCGGGCGAGGGGCTCTCCCTCGCCGGCGTCGGCGAGGGGCTCTCCCTCGCAGATCTGGCGAGGGGCCCTCCTCGCCGGCGTCTGCGCGGGGCTCTCCCTCGCCAGATCTGCGAGGGAGAGCCCCTCGCCCGCTTGCTCGCCCGCTTGCGAGGGACGCCGGCGAGGGAGCCCCTCGCCCTCGCCCTCGCCCTCGCCGGCGTCTGCGCGGGGCTCTCCCTCGCCAGATCTGCGAGGGAGAGCCCCTCGCCCGCTTGCGAGGGACGCCGGCGAGGGAGCCCCTCGCCCTCGCCCTCGCCCGACGCCGGCGAAGGGCTCTCCCTCGCGGACGCCGGCGGGACGGCCCCTCGCCCGGATCTGCGAGGGAGAGCCCCTCGTCGGCGTCGGGCGAGGGGCTCCCTCCCAAGATCGGCGAGGGACTCGCCCGCTGCGAGGGACGCCGGCGAGGGGCTCCCTCGCCGGACGCCGGCCCTCCGCCGGCTCCGGCGGAGGGAAAGCGAAAAAAAAAAAAAAGAAAAAAAAAGGAAAAAAAGGGAAAAAAAAAGAGGAAAAAATGGAAAAAAAGAAAAATAATAACGAAGGACTAGATCAGACATTTCATTATAGTTCAGGGACCAGCTTAAGCCGATCGAAAGTTCATGGACTAGATTGGACATTTTATTAATAGTTTAGGGACCAAATTGAGCCATTCGAAAGTTCGAGACTAGATCGGACATTTTATCAATAGTTCGGGGACCAAATTGAGCCAATCGAAAGTTCGGGACGAAATTGGACATTGAGTGAAAATATAGGGACTATTTGTGTAATTTTCCCTTTTATTAACCCACCCCTTCTCTCTCCAATCCTATTCCTTTTCATGGAATGAAATTCTCCCATATATATATATCTCAAAACGGTACCCAGCATCATAAGAAATATCCTGGGTTAGCGCCTCCGATCCCAATCTACTCTCCGAGGGACTTGTCGCGGGGCTCGAAGCATCACTTGGAAATTTTACAATGAAAAAGAGTGAAATTTCATAGTGCCCAATTGGTTAAACCAAGTAATAAAATTCTCTAGGAGAAATGGAAACATTGAATGTATGTCCTAATGAAAGAGGAAACTAAAAATACCACAAAACACTTCAAACTATAACTATCATGACATCGATCTTTTTTTTTTTTTTTTTTTTTTTTTTTTTTTTGAGTCATCAAAACCCCTTGAACTTGTATTGAAGGGATAAGAGTATCTCTTTGTCAGCCACAAAAAGAAAAAACCACAACTCCAATTTCATAATAATTTTTCTCGTGTCATCGATATCCAAAATTTACATGGGGGCAACAAAAATTTAGGATCTTTTGATTGTGTGGGTATAAATTTGAGGTCTCGACGACACAAAAAAATAAATAAATTTGAGATTTTTAGTGATACAAAAAAAATAAAATAAAAAATTGGATACGAATGTTTCATAGAATCAATTAACCATAAAGGAAAACGCTGAAGTTTCCACAAAACCGCTTTTGTGGAGGTTGACTGAGTACCTTATACTAATTTTTTTGGGCTATAAAGCATGGGGGCGTGTTCATGACCATGTGTCGGCGTGGAAGATCTCATGGGGCTTTTCTTCGTTAGTTTTAGTCACATTTCGTGTGTAATGGAAGTGGGTTCTTTGTTAAACTAGTGCGCAGGATTTTTCGACAACTTTGTCTTCAACGACACGGGGCGAGCAATGTGACGACGAGCTATGGAGGGTTCAGTCGGGGACTCTGGATCCTGTACCCATTTCCTCGGCTGCTCGTACCCAATTTACTGAAATTTGAATAATCCATGTCTATTTGGAAGGAAAAAACAAGGTGAAATTTTAATGGCAAACGACGGAAAATTTTCCAGATCTTTGTCAGGTTGCAATCAAACACTGGAAAATATTAGCATTTTCCTCGAAGATAACTCTCTGGAAAACATTTTCTAAAAACGTTATATTTTTCGTGAAACAAACGAATCTTAAGCGTGTTTATTCGTAGAAAACTTGATGATAAAAGAAAATGCTTTCTTGAAAAGGATTTTTCAGAAATACATTTACTTTTCCTTTTATTAGGTAATATATGATTGAAAATGTTTTTAGATATTTGGATCTCATTGGAAAATAATTTCAATTTCATGAATTTATTTCAAGCAAAAAAATTCAATTTTCCATTTTTTTTTTATTTTTTAATAAATTTTTATTTTTTAATAGATTGAATTCTTAATTATTTTTTATTTTCTCTTATTTTATTTTTTACAAAAATTCGAAAATTTAATTATTTTCCTTTTTCTATTTTCTTTTTCTTTTTCCCCTTTCCTCTACCACAACCGACTAGTGATGGCCATAAGCAAGCTCAAGACTTGTCTGGTAATGGCCATAAGTGAGCCTCGAGCTCATTAAGATTGGGCGAGCCACACGCTCATCAACCTTGACCAAGCTCGAGCTCACCTGGATCTAGTGAGCCTCGAGCTCACCAACCTTGGTTGAGCCGCAAGCTCACCTAGCTCAATTGAGCCTTGAGCTTGTTGGCCCATGTCATGGTTGATCACTAGGCTATCAGCCATTGCTGAGGCACATAGCCGGTGGAGAAAGAAGGAGAAAGGAAAACTAAAAGAAAATAGAAAAGAAAAAAAAAAGAAAAATTAATAAAATTCAAATTTTAAAAAATGAAATAATTAAAATTTTGATTTTTTGAAAATTTATTCTTATGATAATAAACGTTTCCTTGAAAAAGGACCTTAAGACTAGGAAAAATGCTTTCCCATTCTTTAAAAAAATTATTTTTTTGAATTTAAGTTCTGATAAGAATTTTTTTTTTCTATTGACTAAAATAACATTTCCATCAATTAATTTTCCTAAGCAAACTAAATGTCATAAAATTGAAAAAAAAATGTTTTTCATTAAATAAATGGTTAATATCTGAAAAACCCCAAACCGGTACACTTGTAACAAATTTACTCCAAACTATTTTTTTGACCACCAAAAACCAAAAAATGGTATACATTTGACAAATTTATCTCAAACTGGTACACTTGTAATAAATTGACTTTATGTTAGTTTTTATTAAATTTTATTGTCAAATTATTAAGTTAAATTACACATGTGAGTTGACTAGTATATCGATTTATGATTTTACGCATTGTTTATCACAAATTTGTCATAAATTTATTAGTTTGAGGTTTTTTATGGTCGAATAAATTAGTTTAGGTAAAAGCGTCGTAAATGTACCGGTTTAAGGTTTTTTATAGTCGGTCGGGGTAAATTTATTATAAGTGTACCAGTTTTGGTTTTTCACGGTCAAAAAAATAATTTGAAGTAAATTTGTCACATGTGTACAAATTTAAGGTTTTTTAGGGTATTAAGCCTTAATAAATGGACCATAAACTTGCACATTCTTAATTGATGAGCGTATGATTTTTTGTCAAAAAGAAGGCATTGAGTTTGTGAGCGAGAGAAGAAAAAAGGGTGATTTTGAATAGACAGCATTATATATTGACGGGAACATGCTTACGTCGTGCGACCGTTCTCAGTAGTATCGTGGCATGTGAAAAATAGCCGTTGCAGACAGCATGAGAGCTGTACGGACAAGAGAAGTTCAAAATGTGGTGGACCCTCCCATTCCATGTTTCTAGGCTAACGGGTTTTTTTTAGTTGTTACTTCCTTTGTCGTTGACCTGGTTTTATCTGTCCCCTCTTTGAACTGGATAGACATTAGCATTGATGCGATTCATACCATTTGGCACAATTATGGACTTTTTTTAATAAAAAAGTATTTTCAATTATTCCAAGGATTTCCAACCATTTGAGTCTAGTTATATGTTTTCATCTTCTTCTTTTTTTTTTTCTTTTTAAGTAAGATCATGAAGAGTTTCCGACTTTCCCACGATTGTTCTAAAATGTTTCGTTTGAGTCGTAATTATAAAAATTTGTCTAGTAATTAAAGGGTCGGGTTGACAATGCCCAAAACTAGAATTCTCTTCACATCAGGTCTTACATGTCTATGGCATATTTGCTAATGACATAACTTGAATTTGTCACCTTATAAAAACAAGTGACCTCTTCATCATCAGATTATCACACTTGATGTTGAGGCAATTAGCTTGTGTTAAATGGGGAGGATCCATCTTTCTTTGCAATTGATTCATAGTAATCGATTGATGCGTTTTTTGTTAGACCATAGAGTTGTTGCTAACAAGGACCACGGAAGTGGTAGCTAGCCCATATAATGGCTTACTGTGGAGAGGTTTTTGCTATAGGTGGTTAGAAATTAGAATCCTGTTGAGTTCAGAATTTTAACTCCAAGCAAATCCACATCAAAAGGGGGTTATACCTAGCTAGTACATTAGTCAAGTCATAGCGACGGATTGACCCCTCCTAAGAAGATTTCTCTAGAGATAGACTTGTGATTCTAATGCACAATGGTTTGGTGGGAATGATGCAACTTCGGAGACGGCTGACTCACAAATCAAACATTTTGTGATTAGAGTGATTACGCTCAAGGGAGGTACCTATGTTGGTTGTAGTCGTTGCTACTAGTTCTTGGGTTGGTGCCACACTAAAACTTCAGAAAGGCACGAATAATTTAATTCTTATGACAGCCTTCACGTTCTTGACAATAACGGAGACGCCCTTGTAATTTTAGATTACTTCCAATTTAACCTGTCGGAGTATGCTATTGACAATGGGAGAGATGGCTAATGTGATCACCCTAGGATGCAATCTAATTAGCATTGCCTGGGCCTATTGTTGAAGTATATTATGGGTATCAAAAAATTTATGTAAGAGAATATTGTCAGAGATATCCTTAGATATTAAGGATATTATTTCATATTTTGTTATATCCTTAAATAACTAGTTTTCTTGTTAGATTAAAATAGTTAATCTTTTGTTAGAATTAATTGCTTCTTTCCCTGTACTTTTTATTTAGTTATAAATATATGTTGATTGTATCACATTAGAAAGTCAATTTATTGAGTATTTTCTCTGTTCATCTTTTCTGAAGATCCCACCGAGAGAGAGGGACCCAAATCAAAATTCTAGCTTTAGCTTTCTATGGTGTCATAGTGCTCCAATCCACAGCACCTAATCTTCAGCTCAAATTTAGTAACAATCCCTACCGGGGACTCTCTTTCAATTCTGAGCATGATTAATAAGTGAAGTTGCTGATTAGTGTCTAGGCAGTTGTGAGCGTCGAAGTCGAGCTCGCCTTCATCGAGCAGCCTAGTTTGATGCAGTTTAGTTTGCGAAAATTCAAGTTGGGCAGCTACATAGTTTTTATCAAGGTTGTGTAAGAAAGATACGTCAACTTTTTTATCATATTTTCTTCAACCCTTGTCCAATCAGGTGATGATTCTAACATAAAAATAAAGTGATGATATGAATTGTATTTGATTTGTTGTGCGGGGTTTGGCAACAATTCTTCCCGTTTAAATTTGATTCGAGAAATCTACATTAATTATCCATTGTATGGTCCAGTTTACACCACACTTTTGTCATGGTCTTTGAAAGAAAGTTGCACTATCATATGTTAGCTAGATGCTCTAGCTTTTATGAACATTAGATAATCTCCCATTTGAGAATATTATTAAAGATATTATTATATATTATAAATATTATCTGAAGTTGTGTTATTTCGTAAGATAACTAATTTCCTTTATTAGATCAAGATAGTTTATTTCCTTCTTAAATTAGATAGCTTCATGACCAAAGCACAAATTGACTCTCGACTATAATGATCTCAAGAAGTGAGAAGACGTCCCACTTAGGATGTTAAGTCAATGTGCACGAATTAGAATTAGATTTGAAACATGAATGCCTTCTAAACCATCGAGGGTCAATTACATCATCACTTTAGCTGATCACTAGATCTTGTGATAATAAAAATCGGCGCAAGTCTCTTGAAAATTCATTTTTACACATGAATCCTTTTCCACACATTTTGTAATTCAATAGCACTATTTATTTCGAAAATAATGACACATATCACTTGAAACACGTATCATCAAAATGCAACCATCAAGATATTAGATACATACCTGTCAATGAGCTTCAAGCGACTTCCAAAAGTTATCTTTTTTTTTTTTCAAGTAGTTTAAATTTGCTGACTATTGAAAAATTATCACACTTGAATTTGAACCTTCGAAAATAGTAAATATCATTCGACCTTCACACAAATCTTAACAAAGATCTGGCAATTCAAAATTATCCGGTACATATGATTAAGCTCACCGGATGATTCCTCCCAAATTTCATCGAACCGCCTCGGAATCGTGGACTCTGAGATTCGACAGAGACTCCACCTCGGACAAGGAAACGCGTTCGTGCCCCCGCTCCCTTCCCGTACATAAACGGTCGGTCGTTTTCGCTTGAACTCTGCAACCCTACCTTTCTTACGTGAGTCAAACGCGACCCACAAAAAATAAAAAAGAAAGGAAAAAATCTCTCTCTCTCTCTCTCTCTCTCTCTGTGGAATTCGCGAGGAAACGATTTTTGCCGCCAAAAAAAACAAGAACTCCGAAACCTTCCTGTTTCTCTAAAATCGCCTCTTCGCTCGAATTAGGGCACGATCCGTCGATCGATTACCGTTCGATCGCTCAGCGCTCCCCCGCCGCTGCATCCGCGTGAGTCCCTCGCTCTCTTCCCCGCTCTCTCTCTCTCTCTCTCTCTCTCTCTCTCTCGCTCTGCCTGCCTGTGCGCGCGCGTTGCGTTTTGTGTTTTCGGGATTTCCGGAGCGATTTCTTCGTGTCTGCGACAATGTGGGTTCGTGAGCTTCGCGTTTGATCGCGCCCTTCGAGAGGGGGCGATCGGTCGGTCGGGATGGTGGGGGGAGTGTCTTGTGATCGTTGCCAGTCGAGCTTTAAGGCTTGATTGACGTGCGGGGTTTGGAATCTGTTCGAAAGTCGCGAGCTTGTGCCCGAAAGTTTCGATCTTGGGCAGAATCTTTGGCGTTGGTGGCTGCCACGAGGTTCGAGAAATTAGGGGTCTTGCTCTTACGGGAGCTCCTTTGTTTTGCCGTTACAAAGAGGGTTGACGCTAAAGAGCTGATTGGATGAGCCTCGTGCAGGGTATAGGCTGTATGTTATCACTGCGATTTCTTGAGTGGTCTGAGCGCTTAACAGGATTAGATTCGAGTAGAGAAGTGCTTCTGAGTCGTCACAGAATTATGGGCTAGGGATGAATTGATGCCTTATTTATTACAGTTTGAGAGTGTGCAATTATTGTTTTCAGTGTGAATAATGTTCCGATAGACATAGTTAGAATTTTCCTTTTCCAAGATGTGTTTTGGTTATTTGGCCACTCTTTCTTAGTTCTTTTGTCTCTTTAATCAGATTGTTGCCTGGATTGCTTGACTTCAACTGACTGATGATGTAGATTGGAGAAAGGTCGCTGGGGTAAACTGAAAAAACTTCGCAGTGGTATATCATGAACATTATATTTTGCATTTTGGCTCCCTTCCAATTGTGAAAAATGGTACCTGATTCGCTGATGGGAACAAGTAGTTCCTTTCACCTGTTCTTTCTGGGGGAAGGAAAACATAAAGCTCTCTTTTTTAAATTTTATATCATAGTAATCCCGTTGATGCTAAGTTTGACGTGTCCAGTCCTCAAGCCGCCATCATCACCCTCGAAGATGACACACTGTGCTTTTTTTCTATCTCACAATGAATGTTGCTTTCAATCGAAACTGAAAGGGAAAATGTAAGAATCAAAATATGAAGGAAAATATTGTATTGGGTGGTTTTCCTTTAATAGATTTGAGACAGATATATCAGTTTTGAACATCAGAGTCTCAAGGTGCAAAAAAAAATCAGAGATGGAATGTTGTTAAAACACGAGCCTTTAGATGTCATTATTCTGTCTTTCCATTGATCAGTAGGGTTGAAGTTTGTGTCACTCACAGAATGCCAGAGATGAGAGAATCGAAAAGGCTATTTCATGTCTGTCGAGATTGAGGAGAATGCTTCGGGACCCTTGACATAAATAAAGGGAATGCGCACCAATCACGTTACTGCATGTGTATGCATACATGAAAATCTAGGGTTACCAATGACTTGATTAAGTAGGATGTTGAGAGGAAACATGTTTTGCTGCTGTCAAAGATTAGATGAGGGATTTTTTGTTTAAGGTGTTTTTAGACATGTAACCTGCTACCTGTGGAATTCCTTAAGTAAATGCTGCATTTTGTATGCACTTCTTGTCAAATGACTGAAGGTCAGAAGAGGAAGCATATTCTTAATGGAAGGCTTACACTTAATGTCTTGTAGGAGGTTAAACACTAGAAAACAAAAACATAGAGCTGGATTGAATCCCACATGGTAAAGAAAAGGTTTGGTGCCGGCATCATTTTGTCTTTTCAATCTTCAATATATTTTTCAGTTATTTTACCCCCTCATCATGATGAAGATGCTGATGTACTTTTTAGTTGTTACTACACATATGTTTCCCTCCTAATGCAAGTGGTTAAAATGAGAAGACTAAAATTAGTTGGCTTGATCCCATTGAAATGTCATAACTACACTTAACATATATATTTTCCAGTTTGCAGTGTGAGATCCTCAAAGTAATTGTAAATGCTGGGAAAAGGGTATATGCTTGGTCAAAATTTTGGCCAGAACTGGAATGGTTTCTTCCCCAACAGCTTCTTGCAGTCAAGAGGCGATGTTCCACCCCAATACTTTGCAAGAAGTACCTTTAGAGACTGGCGTAAAAATCCACAAATCGGTTGCTGTCGTGATCTGATTAGAAGGAGAATGTAAGTTTCCAATTTAAATTTTTGTAGTTTTTTTTTTAATCTTCTCTCTAATTTTAAATCTTTGGAATTTGAACCCTTTGAGGAAAGTTTTTCATAAGTTCTTAGGACTGCTCACGTGCTCCTGCAGAATGGAAGCTTTCCCATGGATCATGAACGTAAGACGGGACTGGGAATCACTGGCAGTAGCCCTTGCAAATGATTTGGAGGAGAATTTGTTCATGGAGTCTGCTTCTGAGGTTTGTTTTAAGTTTTTCAGAGCTGGAATGGGAATTTCAGTTCTTGTTTCATTTAAAATTATTTTTGTTGGTTTCCATGCCCTACATCTCATAATTACGTCCATATGGTATGCATGTGGTCCAGCAAGTGCATGTACATTTTCATAAGCCTCAGCAGGCTGGTATGGGTGAACATTTGGAGCCCCGCCCCCCTCCCCGACTCTTTTTCTGCTTTGTTGGGGCTGGGTGTTGTGGTTCGTGCTTTGGGTTGCACATGTGCACAAGATGGATAGTTATACTTTCAGTTGATTCACAAAGTCCATTTAGTTCATAGTTCATTTAATGGATTTTCATTTTGCAAATGGTTATTAGGTTGACTATATGAACCTGGAGACTCTCAATATTCGGTTGGAGATATTGCTTGCACGAATGATTGACAAATCAGATACCGCTGACAGATTGGATGAAAGTGCAACTTCCTCATTCCCCACGTTCAGCATTATGCCAAGTGCAGGTTCATTTGCTAGAGGCACCTCAAATGCACCCAATGCTCCTTCAAGTGACTTAAACAACCATAATGTTGCTTATGATGCTGTCTTGGACCGGTGTTTCTCATCAGGAGGTGCAGTTGGGCTTGAGAATGTGAACTTACGAGAGCAATCAGGTGATTCTTTATACATTAACCAATAGAGGACTATTGATCTTCAATTGATTAACTAATAGAGGAAGTGGTTATTTTCTTTAGGATCTGCTGGTGTAGACTGGCAAGGAATTAATAAAGTGCTTATTGTCTCCGACAATGGGCCAATGCATTTTCCGGCTGCTGCAGCTGACACTGTCTCCTCGATCACGGAAACTTCAAGCAGCTCGATCTACTTGGATCATATTCCCTGTAATGCTGCTGCTTATGGTGGATCAGTCTGTCCTCGTGTTAGTTCACAGTATTGCAATGAGGCTTTATTTAAAGATTATTGTATGGAGAAACAATTCTGCTGTCAGCAGAACTTGCAAGTATACAATCAGCATAGTGTGAAGCCTGTTAATCCATCGGAGTCAGAGGTCCCTTCTGATGGTCTTGTGCTTGATTACTTCACTCCATCCTCTCAGGCATCAGAGCCTCGACTTGTTGAGCTCCCTTCATACCAATTACTGTCTGCTTTTCCTTTGAAAAGCGCTTTGCCATCTTCATCTGAAGCTGCTACAAATGCTGAGGCAAGTTATCCGGCACAGTTCCATGCTTGTCAGTGTAATGATTGCTTTTCTGGAGGCCTATGTTTTCAATCAGCTCTTTACAGTCAGCCAATATCTGGATCCCCAGAAATAGCTCCTTCCTGCCCAAAACGTCAGAAGATGGATGTTCTTTCTTGTTTCCCTTCATCTAAGGAGGGAACTTCTTGTGTACTTGATCCACTAATGGCTCAAGACTGCACTGCTGGAAGACTTCCAGGCTTGCAGCACTTGCCTGAATCTCCCACATCTTTTCAAAAAGTAATGTCGCTTGGCACTAAACCAAGTACAAGTCCCTCTGCAAATACACAGACCACTTTTGAAACTATTAAGAATCTTCTGGATCGTCGTTTTGTGCCAAATGTAGAAATTCATGATAGTCCATCAGATGAAATCCCGAATACTTCTGTTGTAGAAGACTTGGACCCCATGGACATTGGTTCGACTATCGCTGATCATTCGGTTGACTCTGTTGGAATAAGGTCCAGCGGTTTGCGTGCTGTCTTAGAAGAGCATAAAGCTGGTACTGAGGAGGTGGGACAACTCAGGAATGATTTGGGTGAGGAAAATAGGGAAGTTGAGAACAAAACTTTGTCAATGATGGATGTTACTAACTGGAGAGCTGAGTCAGAGCGATCCAAGATTAGAGGTGTTTCACTGATGGAATTTTTCACCAAAGAGCAAATAAAGGAACATATAGCAGGCCTCAAGCGATGCGTTCATCAGGTTAGTGGGGAATGATTCGGTTCTCATTTGGTAATCAATCTTCATTTACTTCTCGTGGAATATGCATTATGCACTCTCTGTGCTCATTGAGGCTCTAAGTTTTCCCAGTTCATCTGATTAACATGCATTGTTTGTGAATGCGTATGTAACTAGGGTACTCCTTGAGAATGTCTAGTAATGCTCAACCTCGACTACATCATTATTTTGCTTCATTTTGTTTATTTTTTTCCATGAAAAATGAAGGTAATACTCTTCATTCATACATTGGCTACTGCTCAGCATCTAGATCATCATATCTTGCGATAGTTGATGCAGAGTATGTACTTTGATTTGTTTTTCCAAGTTCATTTTGTTGTAAGCTTTCTATTAGTAGGTGGCAAAGTATGAAGGGCGTAGGAACTTCTAGGGTGAAATTTGGACATAAAACCAGTTTTCTGGGGTCACTGTGGTGGGAGCACAACTGGGAGGAGGAGAAGCCTATGCTGTTTGATTTTTTTTTTTTAATCCAAGATAGTTATAAACTCACGCATGTGGTTGTGCTCATTTCAATAGAATAAAAGCAAAGGAACATCTCGGATGCCCGCAGACTTATGACAGAAATCTTTTAAAGAACTATCATTGCCATGCAGTCCCAGACTACTTCCAATGACAATGATCCAACCTAAAACTTTTGGGCTTGAGTATTTTCTACTGGATGGAGAGCTTCAGTATGCATGAATCTGGAAGTAGATATTAATTAATCTTGCCATTTGTGCTGTCTGGAGATGGGGAGATAAACTTATTTTGTATTTATAAATACAATATTGCTCAGTGAACCTTTAAACTTTAGCGTATATAAGAATAGCTGCACTTTGTGTCAAATTCTTTGGCAAACATGAGCTCAAACTGCTTGAGAGCAATAGACATGTTGATTTGTATTACCTGGGAAAAGTGATGCACTTAGAACATTCTTATGATCAGAGATTATGACATCCAAGGAAAGGAAATTATTTTCAACCATAAATTGAAATAAATATAAATGTTGGTTGATAACTCATCATGCATTTTTTTACAACAGGTATCAGAAAAGGAAATGAAAAATGATCTGCCGAATTCCATACGTGAGAATTCATGCCAGCTATGTGGAGCAGTCAAGCTTGTTTTTGCTCCGTCACCCATATATTGTTCATCATGCAACGTCTTAATCAAAAGAAATGGAGTTTATTATTGTACGTCAAATGAAATTGACGTACAATGTACTTTCTGCACATCATGCCACAATTGTTGCAGAGGTGGAACCATTAAGTGCGGGGGAATTTCTGTTTCCAAGGCCAAGCTTCACAAGAGAAAAAATAATGAGGAAATTGAAGAATCAGTAAGTCAATTCGATCAAATGTCTATTTCATAAACTATAAGGATCAGAAGTTTAGTCTCTCATTGTGGCATTTTGGTGCAGTGGGTTCAATGTGATAAGTGTGGAGCCTGGCAACACCAGATTTGTGCCCTTTTTAATGATAAAAGAAATTTAGGAGGAAATGCTGAGTATATATGCCCCATTTGCTCCTTAAATGAAATTGGAAATGCTACTCTCATTCCACCGCTGAAGGTCGGTATTCTTAGAGCTGGAGATCTACCAAGAACCAAGCTCAGTGATTGCTTAGAGCAAAGAATTCAAAGGCGTCTCAAGGAAGAGAGAGAACAGAGAGCAAAAGTCTCAAAAAAGGGCTTTTACGAGGTAAAGTGCTAATCAGTGAAGGCTTTGATACACACCAATGTTACTGAATTGTGAAAATGTGTTACCTCTAGTAATTATCACGTCAACGAATCAGAGAACTTCCATTAGATGGAGGTTCATGTGTTATGTTTGCAATTTTTATTAATGAAATATGGATCTTCTATATTCTTTTCACTTCGATCCTACATTTTGATGTCTAGGTTCCTGGCGCTGAAGATCTTGTAGTGAGAGTGGTTGTCTCTGCTAAAAGAAAATTGGAAGTGAAGAAGCAATTTTTGGATACCTTTCCTCACTTGAATTATCCAGCCGAGTTTCCATACTGTTTAAAGGTGAAATCAGATATTACATTTTGGAAAACATACCTCTTTTACTTGACCTTCTGCCATTTAGTGTTCCTGTGCTCAAAAACATGTCCATTTAGCTATAAGAATTGGTAATATACATGGTGTGCTGTTTATATTATGTACTGGTAAATGGTCTGGTCCCATCATGTATACATATTTCTTTGGAGTCTGTATCCTTTAGTACTTAAAATGGTGCTTTGCGTTGTTTTGATATCCAGGTTTTTGACAAGATACTTGACCTTCCCTCATGTAGGACTCGTGTATAAGACATGTTCATTTAGTAGCATTGATGATCATAATAATAGCTATTATATGTAACATGTGCATACATTATGTACTCATGAATCTTCTTGTCCCTATATCAACGGAGCGAGTAAAGCAGGGAAAAATGATTTTTTCCTTCATCAAAACTATTCTTTTTTATAGGATTAATTACCTCAATCTTGCAAGGGGAGTTATGCACATAAATTGTAAAAACTGTAAATTAGGTTCTACATACTAAAATGCACACATGTCTGCATAAATTTTATGCACGCTTTCTTGGAGCCAATACCTTTGGAAAGATGGAAAGATCAATTCTTTTTTGGTACTGCCTCTGATCATACTTTTGAGTAGGCCAAGAAAATTTATATGAAGTTTTGCATTTTCAGGTAATTCTTTTATTTCAGAAGATTGAAGGGGTAGACATCCTCATTTTTGGCGCGTATGTCCAAGAATTTGGCTCAGATTGTGGATTCCCTAATCAACGTTGTGTGTACATCTCGTACCTTGATTCTGTCAAGTACTTTCAGCCAGAGATAGTGACTGTGACTGGAGAATCACTCCGGACTTTTGTTTACCATGAATTATTGGTAATTAGTTTGCTTCCTTGCTATTCTGTTGGCTTCTGGCTTCAGCATGCTCTGTACTGTATTCCTGAAGTAGTGTTTTGTCGTCTTTTATCAGATTGGCTATCTCGAATGCTGCAAGCAACGAGGTTTTGGAAGCTGCTTTATCTGGGCATGCCCTCCTCTGAAAGGGGAAGATTACTTGTTTTACAGTCATCCTGAAAATCAGAAAACTCCACATAATCAGAAACTGCGGAAATGGTTTGTCCCATTTACCTTTCTCCTTCCGCAGTTGTCTGTTTATGAATTTGTTCATGTACATGCCTTCTCAAAAGACTATGCCCATCTTTTTCCCACTGATTATTCTGTTATTCTTTTTTTTTTTTTCCTTTGGCCATATGGTGCTTATCATGTCAAACTCTGTTTTCTGGGATTTTAAAAGCTATAACATTTCTATGATTGTATTTAATGTATCACTATCACACCAATAGCTTTTGTGTATTTGCAGGTATCAGTCAATGCTGCATAAGGCAGTTGAAGAAAATATAGTCATAAGCACTTCAAATCTTTACGATCACTATTTTCTTCCTCCTCAAAGAGGTATGATCAAGATAACTGCTGCTCGCTTGCCATACTTCGAAGGCGACTATTGGTCTGCTTCTGCCGAGAATTTGATCAAGGATATTGAACAAAAAGATGTGGATGACTTGCAAAAGAAAGGACAAAAAATTTCGTCAAGAATTTTGAAAGCCATGGGACATAAAAGCTCTTCTGATGGTGCCAAAAAAGACATTCTTTTCATGCAAAAGGTATCTCATTTTGTTCATCTCAAACGTTATATATAGTACTGTTGCTCTGGCCTCTAGATTGATTATAACCTATGAGCCAGACACCCAAACAACAAGGAGGTTTAATTAGCCTATTATTGTTGGTACGAACGTGTATACAAATTCTGCCTCTGTTTCCCTCCCAGTTATTCAGTTTACTTTATTCAGAGCTTAATATGAGGAAGAAGAATTCCCTCTTTGCAACCCAGGTGTCAAATTGTATACTGGAGCTTTCTGATCTATTTTGCGTAGGTTCAACTGCACTTCATTGCAAGCAAATTCCTTCCTAAATTACTGCTGAACTTGCAATCGAATAACTGAGTATCAATTATTCTTTGCCAATGATCTAAAGCTCTTAAGAAAATTAATGCATGCAGAGGATGCTCAGCGCATGGATGAAACTGGACTAGTTTAAAATCCATATAAGTTGTTAAAGCTGAGGACTGTAGGTTCTAACTTGCTTTTGTGCTCTGCAATTGATGCTGTGATGACTGCATGTCATGTTTTGTTTGAGTTGTCGCTTTACTTCTGCGGGATCCTTGTACGACATAAGCAATCTTATGTTTTCCCTGAAGATTTCCTATTCTGTCTACATATGTCAATTGCATAATGCTAACTCCATGAGATCTACAGTTCCATAGCTATAATTGAGTTTCACTAGGTTCTGTTTGGACCTTTCTTAAACTCATGAAGAAATGGGAGTCACGAGATATCTACAAGGTTTTGGCTAATTGCTTGAAACTTTGTATGGACACAATGGTTCCAGACAATTAACATGAGGAACTATCCCATTGTAGATTGCTATTTCATTCTGATATAATAGCAATCTTTTTCTTTTTGATTTTTTTCAAAAAGAAAAAGATGCTATTTCATTAGATGGTGCCAAATCTAGTGGCATTTTCTAAAATCCTGTGTTTTTCTGAATATACGAGAGGCTAAGTTAAATGTCAAGATCTGCATCAGCTTGTTTAACTGAGCAGTATATAATACTGTCATTCTGTGACTGAATAAGATTCATTTATTAGAGAAATGATGATATCTGTTCAGCAACTTCGTGGCTGGTTGATTTTACCTTCTTTTCTGTATCTTTAAATTATGCTCTCATTATTTTTCTCTTATTGATAATAGCTTGGGGAAAAAATCCTGCCTGCCAAGGAAGACTTCATTGTTGTCCATTTGCAGTATGTATGCTCTCACTGCCGTGAAGTTATACTGTCTACAGAACGATGGTTCTGCAGTCAATGCAAAAATTTTCAGCTATGCAAGAGGTAATATCTAAATAAGATTTTCCCATTGTATCATTCTGTTCCTGGACATTGCTTGCCAGTGTTCATGGGGCTCCCTGTAATAGTATGCCCATTATAGTTGTTTCTCCACTTATATTCCTTATGCTTCTTTCACCTTTCATTTTTGAAATTTCATAGAAAAGGTCAATAAATGTGGTGTGGTTACCACAGCTCGTGCATTTAAATTTCTTGAAGCATATCATGGTTATGATAACTAGACCAAAAACCGATTTGACTGGTTTCTAGAGCGGAGAACTCATACTGAGTGCAAAGTGGAGCTTTTAGCATGCTTTGCAATCATATAAACATATTGCATCCCATAAAGAAAACTAGCATAGGAAAGATGACTTAACCTTTTGCCATCTGAAACACATGACATGTTAGGTGGTGTGTTGAGTCACTTCTGGTGCTCACATATGTTAGGCCTTATGACATTTATTAGTATTGAAATTTTTAACATTTTCACTTGGTGTTTCTTTGTGTAGAGAGCCGTTTATCACTGTCGAGTTGCCCTTTCTTACCAGTCTTGTGGCACCTTCATTCCAACCTTAGATTTTGCTGGTTTTCTCAAATAAGATAATCTCACTCAGGGTGAGAGCAAAAACTGGTTGTTCAAGTCCCTTTCAACTAAGGGATACTCCACTCAGGCTTAAGGCACAATCTAAAGAGATAATCTTGTGGATCAAATAGCTAAGCAATTGATTTTACGTAGCATAATATGTCGAATTGTCATTACTCAGAAGAATCAGTCTTTTAAACTTTGAGGCTGTTCTCTTGCTTTTCTGTGGTAATAATCAAGGAGCATAATTTTACACGGGGAGGGTTCCGGTTTCACTCCTTTCATTTGTAGGATCTGTTTCATCATTATGTTCATATCTGGTTGTTGTGGTCTTTCTCATATCACCTATGTTAACCTCTCTTAAAATCTGTATCTGTGACCTAGGAATTAGTCTGGCAATGTCACACATGGCCCATTTATACAATGGAGGACACAAGATAAAATACCAAATACGAAGAAAAAACCTGAATATGACACAATATGATACACTTAACATGTAGATCAACTTGAATTGACAGATTCTCATTATAATTGCTTAGCTATAAGCAACGATACTTTGAGGCTAACACAATTAAAATGCGATTCTGACCAACATACACAAATTGCTAGTGACTAACTAAAATTTTTTGTTTCTGTTGCAGATGCCATGATGCCGAGCAACTTCTCTATGGAACTGACATCCACATGTTAAATGAGAAAGTAGAACATTCGGTCTCTGAGGTTAGTTGCAGAAGTTATAGTCTTCCTTGTTTGTTGTTTACAACTCACAGTGATGCACATTATGAAAATTTATTGGTTTATAGTTACAATTAAATCATTTATATGCTTTCAGGCTCCGGTGAATGGTGTGCCTTCTGCTACAGAGGATGAGGATACCACTTTGGAAAATTCTTTGTTTGACAGTCGTCATACATTTTTGAAGTTTTGCCAGGAAAATCAATACCAATTCAACACACTCCGACATGCCAAGTATTCCTCCATGATGATCCTGCATTACCTTGGCAACCCAAAGGATATAATTGGTCGGGCTTCCTGTAGCATTTGCAGGAAGTTAACTGCATTGAAGCAGAGTTGGAGATGTGAGATTTGCCCAGAGTTCAGTGTCTGCGAAGTGTGCTATCGGCACAAGAACTTTGTTCATGACCACCAGTTGACTCAAGGTTCTTCCACTACACATCAGCCTGAACCTGGGACATAGAGACATAATGTGAGGCTGAAACTTATGGTAATGTAAGCTAATGCTATGACATATTTCCTCGTGCTGCATCACAGTCTTGAAATTAGAATTGCTTGTTAACATTTTTAAGCAAGTTAAACAATTAAAGAAACATTTCCCTGCTAATCTGGACAGCTTCCTAAAAATAAGTTGCAAGCACCATCTTTCCTTTCCTGGATATATAGTGGCAGCTTACTATGCAACTACACTGTTGGGGTAATTTACAGGATATCTGACTGGTCTTTTTTGTATCACTATGCCAATTTAGGCACATTGTGAAATATGACGTGCTTTCTAGACAGATAAAAGAAATTCCTTGATCTTTTTCAGCATTTCTCTGCATTTAGTGTATTTATATGTCATTGTTGCTCTACAAATTACAATCATCTCAGAACTCTAGAGTACCCTCTTTCTGCATTTTACTCCGATATTTATAGTAAGGCATGACAACCTATCTAAAGAACCTGTCCCTGCTGTGCTTTCAAGATTTGTTATCTGCATGAAAGTGCATTATATTTTCCATCCATTCCACCAAGTATCAACTTTCAGCGACCTACTACAAAATTATATACTAGTTTGGTGGTACGAATTAAATGAACTATTGAGATTTTCAGGGATGTCATCAGCAAGCATGCGGAACTACTATCATCTTTGATTCCGCTGGATAGTTGACAAAGCCTCTGAGGAGCTGCCGCTATCATCAATGCTAGCAAAGCGAGTAGTGTTTAATCTGTCATTTGTACATATAGGTAGTTCAAAAAGATAGGGGAGATCTTTGTGCCAAAAGTGAGGTGGGTCACCTGTATATAAAACTGGAATTCATCTACCTTGAGAATTATACGTGGGTTTAACATAATAGATCTATTTTCAAGCATTGATCCTTTTGCAGAAATAAACACACAGTGAGGTGATGTATCATGACATTAAAAACGGGAAGAATCCCTAGTGATCCAATGTTTTTGGAGGTTACATTCTAGTGATTCTGAGAGATGTCATGCTGGTTCTACTGCGGTTGTCTGTATGTCTTTATTTTGTTGTCCTTTCCGAGTATTGCACAATTTTTTTTTTCTTCTGAAGAAGACTTTGTTTTGCGAAGCGAGTCCACGGGTAGTAGTATGGCATGCGATGTTCCCGTTCTCCGTAAGAAATGGATTTAGGTATCGGGAAGAAATGCTTTTGATAGGGTCAAGTAACTTTTGGTAAAGTATGGTGCGATTCCTTCGAAGTTCCCCCATGTATGCATAATTGCACATACAGACAAACGTCCTGCCTCATGAGTGAAAGACGATTAAAAGCGTGGCGTGAAAGAGAGAACAGCAAGAAATGCTTAATTTGCAAATAATCCATATCTTTCTTGGGACAAACTTTTCGGGTTTCCTTAATCTGGTCTGTCCTTTTGCCAACATATTTATGTTTCCTGTGTGCTAATTTTTCTCAAAAGAGACTGGTGTACTTAGGTTTCACCCAATCCTTGTCAACCATTGACAAATCGTATCCCAATAAAAGCAAGTAAATCACCCACGTCACAATCTCTTGCACTCTTTTCGACCACCTCTTCTTCATTTCGCCCGTCCGGCTTTCTACTATATAAGACCCAAAATCCACGTTCAGCTTGAATTGTCTCTCGTAAAGATCGATACCGAAATGGCTCCTCCTCGCATTCACCTCATCCGCTGCTTCTTTCTCCTCCAACTCTTCCTGTTGGGAAGTACGGCGAGCGCCACAAACCCAGTCAAGATCGCTCCAGATTACTCGATGCTTCCCCCGCAAGACGAGGAGCGGCGTACCAGTTACGAAGTGGTTTTAAACTTCTTACCAAGAGGCATCCAAATTCCGCCTTCCAGTCCATCAAAGAGACATTCTGAAGCACCTAAGCCAAAAGACTGAACAACATAGCCTTTGATCTCCGTACTACTTCTTCCTTCTAGATTTCTACCTTGCGAACAGGTCAAGGGCCTTTATTTTCCTCAAATTTTGCTCCCGCATCATATGCAGTTACAACAAAAAGTTACAATAAAATGTATCGTGTAGCTCTCTCTTTGTGCTAATGTCCAGAGCGGGTAATGCCTCTCTCACCGTGCAGGCATGCATGCTTGGGTTTGAACCCGGGATGCAAAGAGATGCATCTACGTGGACTAGCCCGAGACCTGAGCGTCAGATTATTTTCTGTGAAATCTTTATTCGAACGCAGAAACCATATACCAAAGACAAGATGTACGTGAGATTCTCTAAATCATCTATTTTTTTCCCAATTAGATTGCAACTAAAAAGTTCCTCCATTTGCATTCTTGTAAATGTTTCCAGCAGCAAACTGCAAGCTTAGAAGAATCAGCTAAGTACCTTTTAAGATTTTTGATTTGTTTGGAGTTCTCTAGCCCTACTGACAAAAATGAAATGGAAAAAAAAAAAAAGAAGAAAAAAAGAAGAAGAAGAAAGAAACGAAAAGCGGTTGTGCAGCATTAGGACCATCTTAGTACAACATATTAAACTAGGTATCATAGCCATCTGTCAGTCAGCAATGGCGATGTCACAAATTAATCTGTCACCAGAGTATCTTCTCTCCAGCAAAATCCAAATCCAAGTCGTCGCCATTCATCTCCGACCATGGTGGCGATGGCCATGATACCTGTCCTCATGTGGATGATCCAAATCATAATAATCCCGATTATTGTCCCGTGAATATTCATATCTAGACAAGCCATAATCGGCAGCTGAATTATGGGGACCTCGACTGGCAAAATCTCCATATGGGCTCCTTCCACCTCTCTCATATGAGGACCATCCAGTTGGAGGACTCCCTGGCAATTGAACACTACTTCTTGGACTGCGAGAAGACAAAGTAGAATCGAAACGATCCGATGCTGAGGGGTACCTAGATATGGAAGTATTGTATCCCGGTTCACAACCAGGAGGGAAGTCATCTCTCACATACCCAGACCATCTATGCTCATGATAATGTGCCCTTTCAACAAGCCCAGTGGAATGGTTTGATCTATGATAAGATCGATGGTGTCTAGATGATTCCGGCCTCAAGGGTACAGCCGCCCAACGTCTTTCATCAGCATTCTTCGGAATAGGTGCATTTATTCCAGGAAAATTGACTGTCATTTTCTTCTTTGGTTCTCGCTCTGCTTCCACAATTTCCCCATCTTCACCCTTTTCTGAGACCTCCGAATCCGCAAATATGGTAATCCCAGACACATCATCTTCATCATCAATATCTGCATTGACAAAAATAGATTAATGTTTCAATCCAGTCAGTACGATGGCTCAGATCTAAATACAGCGGGTCCTCTCTATTTAAGGACAATGAAATCACACCTCAGAAAAACTAAAGCAAGAGAAGAGTCAAATGAAAAAAACAAATTAATGCCCACACAGGAACCTGCATACCATGACGCCTAGAAGTAGAAAAGGAGATATCTGAGTTACCTAAGTATCCCAGAGGGTAACCAAGTTCCCGCATCCTGTTAAGCCAAGGGGGTGGATCGAGCTCCTGCATTTCAGATAAGCAACTAATTATTACTCCACAAAACAAAAATATGCTCAGAGCATTACGGCTGGACCTAACTGAATTTATATGCACAAATGAAGAGAATGCCTATAAATTCATTTCGATATCAATTAAAAGGTGAGTAGGCACATCTTGCTTGTTACCCTCAAATGAGATTAACGCCAAGCAATCATCTTACCCCAAGACCCAAAAGCTGCCGTGTCTCAGTATCAAGAGTGCCTGGTTGCAGTCCATCGAATTTCCCAGGAGAAGGGTCCTCATAATATCTAGTAGAATTACGAGAACCAGGATTCTGACCTCGTTTGGACTTGTGTTGCTTTCGAGCATTATTGACAGCAACATTATCTCGAGGCTTTGGACATTCCCTTAAGGAATGGCTGTAAGAACCACAGTTGAAACAGCGAGCAGCATCCTCGATTATCTCCAGACGTCTGCAAAATAAATATACAATTTGGTTCATATATGCCAGTCATATGAGGATACAAATGCTACAACTCCAGTTACTAAAATTCATCAAAACTAATCAATGTATTAACCACCGGAATGTACTATAGCATAAATATCAGGTGGTAAGGGGAAAAATATCCAATGGTTTCCTAATATGGACGCTTATCCACAAATCTTATAAATGAGGTCCTCCATGAAGGTCCGCTTTGATCCAAATAGAGAAACAGAAGAGTTGTTAACAAAGGAGATCTTCTCCAGACCAAACAGAGAACGTCACAGAAAATTCTTTCCAGTACATGGTCATACTAACTTATAATGCAAACACTTGGTAAGGGACAAATCCAGAGGTAAAAGTCTTAAAGAGGTAAAATAATGGTGAAGTTGCAATACTTTCATCATCTCATTAACCGCATTGAACATGGTCAATTGGACCAGGTTACTTAATAACCATACTGACAACCAATCCAACACCATAAATGTAATTCCAACATGACTGCTTTTCAAAGTCACATATGACCAGCAACGTACTCCTGTCCCTGAGTACCAGATTTTCACATCCTTCCTTAACATAGAAGATGTTGATGGCGCAATACACGCACTAGTTAAGCACAAATAACATGGAAATGCTCATTCACGGCATTGAATACACATGGCAAGAAAGGTCAGGTGCATTCCAAATTGCCAATTTTCTGATTTGATCACTTAACAAGGGCACCAAAGGCACTCTTTATGTTTCTTTTTGGCATCATATATGTTCGGTAAGAATAGTCACAGGTTGGCAAGAAGATGGCATCACAAATTAATCTTAATTGCTCATATGTCTGGACATGGGAGAATGATCAAGTTATACAATTTGGTACTTAAGTACTGGCAATACGTTGGTTTGCAGGTCTCCCACTGGAAGAATCGAGACACATGCGAAAAAATGGGGGTGCATATAGATCAACCAAGCCACCTAATCTCCATTAGTATCGCAAAATTAATGATTTCTTAATTCTCAAATTAACATCAATCAAATCTCCATCACTGAACATGGTTCTCTTTAGAGACATTCCTTTCCAATCCCCTAGGCCTCTTGGGAAATTGAAACATATTAGCCTTTCACATTTTGAAAGCACATTAAAATAGATTAGCAAATGACCATGGGGGTCATTAACAGTTTCAAGAACAAAGCAACTAAGTCATCTTTGCAAAAGGAAACAAAAGCAATGCTATTTATAGTCAAAAGATAATCAAGTAGGGTGGACTACAAAACATACATGAAACTTGTGTCCTTGTGTCTGCATTAGTCAATTTTTAAGCATGAAAAAACCTTTAAACATAGGAATGTTACAAAGAATCACAAAACTGTAAGGGGGGAGAATATCCAAGCAGTTGACCCCACCAAGGCAATGGACTTTGTTTATAGTTGTGGCAGCTTGTTGGGGCACTTGCCCACTTCTGTTAAATGTGTGAAACAGGGAAAAGAGACTGTGTCTATTGTAATCAAAATACCAGTAGAAATTTACCCAGCTACATTATTTGATCCATCGGCCAAAGTCAAGCCCAGTGCATAACCACGGTCATAAAGAGGTACGGTGTTACTGTCTAAAGTGATAACCCCATCATTGAGCACGTTTCTTGTTTGATGGTCAATCCAAAATGACTGCACATAAAATGACAAATGAAAGAGAAATTAAAAATAACACACGAAAGGGAACTCGTAATTGAAACTTCTGCTATCTTCAATGGTAAATCCAATCTCAATGATTACAAAGTTTGTCAAGCACAATGAAGCTTCTGCATTTCTTACCACCTTTATACAGAGATAAAGAACATGCAGTAGAAAAAAAAAACATAAAGGAAACTCACAACTGCTGACTGCTTCTCCATGCCAACTTGCAGCGCAGGAAAGAATGTTTCTTCACCAGACTCTAAAGCTTCACCTGTATCCTGAAGACAATGAAGTTCTTGACTCAGCCAACGTTTAGCCAAAACAGCAAGCTCTCAATCCCACCAAGGAAAGCAAAGTAATTATCATGTTGAGACTACCCCAGTGATCAAGCAAATGAATCAACATAATAACATAAAGGTATAAAGATGGTAAAGAACTTTAATACCATCAGGGGATTCGACAAATAGACAAATATAATACTAACTTGGGAAGAACCATGCTTAGTGTGCCACTCAGACCATTGCTGCAACAGTTCTTCAAGCTTTTGTTTGCTTGCTCTGCAATAGTATCCACTCATTTATAAAAGCAACAAAATGATTTTCCACTGAAGCAGACAACATATCTATTTGCTCCAGTGAAAGTCAACAAATTAAACAAAACTTAAAACTGATAAGGCTGGAAAAACCTCTAAGCTGACCTTGTCAATGAACTATACGCAACATGAACAGATGGTTGCTCTTCGTCACACGTTACTCGCGCTCTTTTGTGACCAGACGTTGCTGGGGCGTTGAGTTACAGAAAACAAAAGTACCATGGAGCTACAAATTAGAGGTAAAACTTTTAAACCTACAGCAGGATAATCTTCTATGCAGCCACTGATATCCGCACCCATTTGTCTCTCCTATTTAGTAGTTTTGATGAAATATCGACGGTCAATATTAGGATACAATTGCTACACACCACATGACTGCTAAGAGCATATTTCTCTTCAACAGCAGCACAACCATTTTCAGCTTGCAGACCAGAGCTCAAACGATCATTTTTCTCCACAACTTGTACAGAATCAGTTTCGGTCGATTCAACATTCACTCCGGCCAGAGATGAACTGCCAACTAATTCCTCGTCAAGTTCCATGTCTATGACAAAAATTCCCTCTTCATGTCCAACATTACAGTCGCCCTGCCCCTGGTCCTCCTCCTTCTGTCCCTCTTTATCCTCAGCATCGAATTGGAGGGCATCAACTTCACCCGGCTCACGGTCATTACTAAGGCGCCCATCATCCTCATTCCCACTACCCGAGTTGGAGGATGCCGGGAGCTCAAGCACGTCCCCCGTCTCCATAGAGAAAGAACGCCCTTTTATATAATTCGATCAAATCCGCTATCCCTGCACGAGTGCACACTAGAGGGTATCAGCCCAACAACCATATCAGCACCTCTCTCGCAAAAGCACACTCCTAAACAACCAGTACAGACAACAAAAACAACACGGTCATGTCCAATCTTGAACAAACTCTCGGAGGAGAGAAAAAGGGTATCCACAAATTCCGCAATCCGCGCAAAAGAAAGACGAAAGACTGCTGTTCGACACCTAAACTGGCCACAAACACCGCGCATCTCACTGAAATCACTCAGTGTCGCATCCCCCGGGGGAAGACAAAGAACGCAACCATCCGCGAAACCCCATAAGTAGCGAGCGTCACTACAAAAGCAGAGCAGAGCGAAGCGAAGCCTCGTGAATTCAACAACCATATCGGCACATCTCTCGCAAAAGCACACTCCTAAACAACCAGTACAGACAATAAAAACAACACGGTCATGTCTAACTTGAACAAACTCTCGGAGGAGAGAAAAAAGGGTATCCACAAATTCCGCAATCCGCGCAAAAGAAAGACGAAAGACTGCCGTTCGACACCTAAACTGGCCACAAACACCGCGCATCTCACTGAAATCACTCAGCGTCGCGTCCCACGGGGGAAGACAAAGAACGCAACCACCCGCGCAACCCCGCAAACAACGAGGCGTCACTACAAAAAGCAAAGCAGAGCGAAGCCTCGTGAATTCGGGACGCGGAACCTCACCGGAAGCCGACGGGAACGCATCCGCAGATCGCCGGCCGCGCCGCCACCGAAGACCCGGCGAAGTGCGGGCAGCAGGAGGAGGAGGAGGATTTCTAGGGCTCCGTTTGAAATTTCTTGGCTATGGCCTCCGCTCACTAACGATCTTACCGAATCGAAGCGAAGAATGGCGACGCGACGGGACTACCAGAGGGAGAAGAGGTGGGGTCGGAAGAGACGAAGGAAAGGCGTGCACTACGGGACAAGCGAGTGCGGAAACGAGGTCTTCGGAGGCGGGGGTGCGATTGCGTGCGTCGCGGCGACGGTGAGCCCCTCGACGTTTGACGGTTGGGATGCGTTTGCTTCCTAAGACCGGGTGAGATTGAATGTGAGAGTGATATTACCCGAATAACAATGTCTTATGGAAAAATAAGGGTTTGTTTATGTTTATGGTGTATACAAACTATTTTTTACGAATAATAAGTTTTTTTAAATTAATGAAAAGGCAGAATAATAAGTCTGTTTAAATGACATTTGAATTTTAATATAAAAAGGTAAGTTCAAAACAACAACAATTTTCGTATCTATTTATATTTATATTTATAAATTTGAATTTATTTTTATTTTATAACATATAGTATTTATATTTATCGCATATTTTTAGATATATAGTATAGGTTATTACTTATTAGATTATTTTAAGGAATGATGGAATGGAATTAAAAAGAAATAAAAAAAAATAAGTAAATAAAGATGAACTAGACGAAAAAGATAAATGAATATACTATTCAGAATTGCGAAATTGAATGATCCCTCTTCCTAGATTTGACATTTGCCAGATAATATCTAGTCATTGTTACTATAGCTTGTTTACATTTTTTTTTTAATCATAATTGAACATGGAGTTCTAGAATGCTTCAATGAACTCCTTTGTTGTTTAAGATTTAAGATCATCAATAATCATGGATTGATTAATGAAGTTGTCTCTATTTATGCATTTGTAATTTTTTTTAGCATTGAATCATGAGAGATTCTTCCTATATTTGTTTGTATATTTCGAAGTTCTCATATCGACAATGAGCATAATAAGATATGAAAATATCTAGTTTTATTACTGCAAATTATCGAATAACGGATATAATATAGCAAAATCCATAAATTTCATGTTATATCATACCCAATCTCATCATAATTAGAGATACAAATGACGTAACGCATCTTTAAGGATTAAAGAATTAGAATGATCTTGTTAATCATAGAGATGAGTTGGTTAGCTAGTAACCTCTCCTAGTCTCCACTTATCACTTTGGGGCTTTGTAGATCATAAGGTTTTTGCGGCCAGAAAGCCATTTAATGGCGCCCAAAGTCTAAGAGGAAATCCCTTTATATTGTTGTGTGATAACATATACATCTTGTAAGAGTTTTCCTAATGTTGACTAAATTAATTGATATTGTAATTTACTGTTTTTACGGTTATCATAAAACAGGGTTGGTCTAAAGAGAGATAGAAGGTTTCTTAATTAGTCTAATATGAAAATTTGCAGTAGTGTGGGCGAGTTGAGCTGCCCGTAATGAGGACTGGCTTTAAGGCTACATAAATAGTCTTTGAGTCTCTCCTCTAACCCTAATTCTCACATGTATCCTCACCTAAGGGGCGTTTACCTAACGCTACACGTGAGGGGCCGCCTCATCGAGCCGGTGATACGGAGAGCGATAGAGGAGAATGACTTGTTGCGTGGATCCCCTTGATAACATGTGGGTAATCCTTTTCTGCTTCCGCTTTATGTTCGATGGATCCCAAAACAGGTGCATTAATCTTTCTACTCAATTATGCATGTTCTTGTTTTGGTTATGGAGATCTTGGGGTTGCGCAATTTGCGTCTTACAATAACTTCTCGTGATATCAAAGTCAACTTTCTCAACATGCTTGATTACAATAATAACCATCACATTATAGGTCAATTCAATTGACTCAATTGCATGCAAACTGCGTGTTAAGGTGTTTAATTACAGTAATAACTATTACCATCAAGTTGTAATAATTCTTACGTGACCTCATGTATAATGTCTATTCCGGACTAGTTGTAATCCTAACTCTTGAGCACCTCTCCTCTTTTCTCCAACTCACTCCATCAGTATTAGATTACAAACTACAATCGAAATCTATCTTAACCATAGCTGAGTTTTTTTATTTATTATTGTTTACGTAATAATAGCACCATTAGATTCATTTTGGCCCAATTAATACAAGGATCGAGATACATGACCATAAGTTAATAATTCGTGTATTATAATTTATGATGTTAATAAGGTAAAAAGAGAATTAACGTGAAGTTTGCAAAACAACATGGCAAAAGCAAAACCAGCATGTAGCAACATTGGCACAAACCCTGCAAAATAACGTGGCAAAATAGATTCACAAAATATTAAATATGTGGAAAATCCAATTTTTTTTTTAAAAGCAAGCCATCATTACAACCAGGCCCTCCTCACCAATAAAATAGAACAACATGCGATGAGGGGAAGAACGAAAAAACGCCATTTCTCTTTCAATTTCCTGCATATAGTCTCCAATCGAATCCCACATTTGCAAGATTTTCGATTGATAATTTAGTGTAGTTTGCAGTTTCATCTCAATTAGTTTAATTCTACGTATCGATTAGTGTTACTTTTGTAATTAAATTTTATGAATCAATTTAAGCGTTACTTAGTATCAAATATCAATCTGATAAATTTTAATTTCTGTTTTATCTTTGTGATGTCCTCAATTGTCAATACTTTTATCGAAACCTTTAGTTATTTCTATCTTCAAGTTTACCACACTCAAATTTTGCAGTGCTATCTAGTATCAAAGGGGGAGATAGTTGAGGTAAAGAAAGAAAAGGGCAATGTTAGCACATCTGCTGTCTACGCATAACTTTTGAGTTTTTTAACTTCTAATTCCTAGACTAACCCTATCAATCGCGCGTGACATATCTGCCATGGTCATTGGGTCCAAAAGGAATAGGAATTATGTCATCGACCTCTTACATTTGAGTAGTAAGTACTTTCCTAGATTCTCCAAATGTTATAAGAGCTACCAATGTGTTTGGCATCTCCAATAAAATACAAGGTAATGTTAACATCAACGCCTTTTACGATTCAGAGTCTGGTTTAACAGTTAAAATCTGGTTTGCTATGGGTATTTCGTTATGTAAGTGTGTGTGTGCTACTACGTTAACTGGCGCATGCAAGACGATTCCGCCAGTTTTATGATTTTGCGGCCACCAGATATCAGTGGCTTTAATGCATTAGATCCACTTTATTAAGGATTCGAGAGTTGGAGGTCCTCTACATCACTCAAGTAAGGCCAATTGAGAAACTTCCTCTAGAGTAAGAACGCGAGTACAAGATGTAAACAAAGACATGCAAGGAGACGGTGTGTGTTGACGTTCTACTCCTACTCATAATGGATGCGCGGTCTCGAACCATCACCGTAACAAGATTGGAGAGAAGTTGAAGTCTTTAGGAATTTCGTGCGGATTTTAAGCAACACGATGGATGCTTTATCGTCCAGGTTTGAAATAATTATTCTTCAATGAAGCAGCATTGGGTGATATTTCTCAAATATTAAGGACATTCAACCTTTATTTTTCTATTGCTTTGGATACAAAGTTCAAGTTGAATGGGTGGGGAAACTCTCTTTGTTCCATATTACGAAAATTAAAGGCTAAATGAAGAGGTCAAAGTGATGTAGATATTGGCGATGGTATGAGAATAGCTCTAGATTATGATATGCTAGACAATTGGATAGGACAAACTCCACCCACATATGGAGATAGTGCCCTTGAGTAATTACTAGAAATCTCCGTTGCTTCGTGTGAAGAAAAGCACCTTATAGCTTTCCGCTATCCTTTCGTCTTCATCTACCATCGAATTGGAGACATTACTTCACAACAAACTACTCCAAATACTTTAAAGAGTCCAACGTCAACGTCTTGAAGTAATGGAAGAGTAGAGTTTCGCATTATCCGGTTCTTTCCACCATGGTTCATGACATACTGACTTAATTGCATTTACAGTACCAATCGGAGTTCATGTTCAATATTATAGAAGACAGTGAGAGCAGTTTGGTTGTGAAAAAAGAAGAATTGGCTGTTTGCATGCATGATTGGTTATTGCAAGAATGGACTACAGCAGAATGTGTCCAAAGTGAACTCTTGACAACAGCAGTACCTTATCCCTCGAATCATGACGACGGGTAAAACATGGAAAACACCAGATTAATTAGATATTCTCTCGAGTGAAATTTATGTACAATCATTGGTAGGGCAGTTGTAATTTTTCTTACGTTAGAAGTACTAGTGCTTAATTAAATGATCATTTCCTATTACGTAATGCACTATCTTAGTTACCTTAGAATATTGTTTATGTGAAATTTGGTGGGATCATTGCTAACTATCATAAAATCTTAAACTATTAGATGAATACGTTATTTAATATTTAATTATTCTAGCACTCCCTTCACTCTTAATTTGGTCTTTTACTTAGTACAAAGCGTGGAAATTTAAATAGGGAAGCAAATGGAGCTCGGTAAAATTTAAACTCAGAACCTTTAGCTCTAAATACCATATGAGATTTAGTGAGATGAAGGGGTGATTTAATATTTAAATATTTAAATATTCTATTATTCTCCCTCATGCAAATTCCTTCAGTTCTAATACCATATGAGATTTGGTAAGATAAAGGCGTAGTTTAATATTTAAATATTCTATTATTCCTTCTCATACTTAATCTGGTCTTTCTAACTAAATTTAATTGGGAGGCAAAACGCTTAGTCTGGTCTTTTTGTTTAGTACTAAGCATGGAGGCATAATTTGATTAAACGAAAGAGGCACTAATATATCTGTACGCAACAAAGCTACGACTAAAGTGAAACTGAGATTCCGGTGAAAATTTTCTGACATATTAGCTCCTCGGTAGCTACCTGATTATACAATTCCAGTATGTTGTAATGAATCATAAAGTCCTAGAATGGTTAAATGGTGTCCGAACCCATGCAGAGCAACAAGAAGTTAGACTATGCCCAGCCTAGAGGTCGATAGCAATTGGTAGAACCGTAATTCTCCACTAATTTTTTTCTGAGGCTTGTGAATCTAGCTCACACCTTGTGGTACTCCCATTTGCTTGGAGCATAGGCTAACATTTGGGAGCCAAATTTATCAGCAGAATCGAAGACTTCCCATTGCGGTACTACCAAATTTTGTCGCTATTGTCACTGTGGACCTCCCACTGTCTATTACCACTTTGTTCCAAACATAATGAAATCTCTTAAGACTTATCAAATACCAAATAATACAATCTCTGATGAAGAACGGTGCAGAGAATCACAGCAACTCAAGCAGATGACTGCACGGTTTTATGAAGAGGCCTCGAAACTTCGAACCAGTTATTGCAAACTGTCCCGTTTTGGGGAATGCTGAAGGTAGTAATGCGTAGACTAAGGATGTTACCATGAAGGAAGTTCAGAAAGCTGTTTTTGAACAGGGATCACTTAAGGCAAACAGGCCCAAATTGTATGAATCGCCTGCCTATATGACCATGAAAATGGGTGTAATATTAAAGATGTTTTCCAAGAGGTGCAGAAGTTTTTGAATCAGGGACCCTCAATCCAGAGATAAACAAAGACAGAGATTACTCCGATTCCTTAGCTTCCCAACCTTGAAATCTTGACGAACACAGCCCTAGAAGCCTTTGTAGTCTTATCATTAAGGTTGTTGCTGAAGTTCTGGCTGGTAGACTTAAAACTCGGCTGCCATGCTTGCTTTCCGTGGTGCAAGTACGAGCCTGGGGACGAGCTTGGGAAAGGGCATTCAAGAAGAGGCATTTCTTTTAGAAAAGAGAAGTTTGGAGTATTGGCAAGGCAACTCGTTTGGCTTCTTTCGCTGTCCATCGCCAATTGCCACCGCTAGTTCTTGTGCAATTTTACTGCTCAAGAACGGTTAGCTGATGTTTATGAATGGTGATAGTTAAGGGCCAAAATTTGAAATCCTTGTTGCTGCCGCCAAGCCCAGAGCAACTGTGAAGCCGAAAGCTGCGGCGGGTGTGAAGCCGAGAAGCCAAAGTTGAAGCCCGCAGCAAAAGCAGTGAAGACTTCTGCAAAGGCAATGCCCAAGAAGAAAGCTGTGAAGAAGGTTGCCGCCACAAAGGTGAAGAAGAAACCGGTGAAGAAGCCGGAGAGCGTGAAGCTGCTGGTGAAGAAGGCCAAGAAGGGGGTCGGTGCTTTGTAGGGGATGGGATTTTAGAGGATGATTCGGTTGTGTATAGAAAATGGTTTGGCAACATTTGACATAGCCCTTTTCTTTCTTTTTTTTCTTTTTCTCTTGGTTTTTAAATCGTGCTAAATCTATTCTTGTTAGTGCACGTTTCTATGTAAGCTTCTAGGGGAGATTTTATTAGATGATTGTGTTTGATAATGGGGAATCGAAAAGCTCTGAGTTGTGTGGTGCTCCAATGGCGGTTTCTTCTTTTGGGTCTAGCCTTTCTCTCCTTTCTCCTCACACGCTAACTATACTTTTATTCTTGGCGATGTCAAATGAATAGAGTCATTAGTTAAACTCACGTAAGAAATTCCAAGTGAAATGGTGTATTGGTGTCTTGTGGACCAGACGAAACTAGATCCACAGATTGTTCGTCTGTATCGATACTCTATCTCTCTTTTGCAGCAGTTTCTCCAACCATAGAAAAAAAAGAAAAAGAATTACGCTTTTGCATCTATTTTGACATCAGAAAAGAAGGGGAGAGGGGAAGAATAAGAAACTTTTCGCAGCGCATTCGTTCTAAACTTATCTGGAGGCAGAATGCTTCTTGAAAGTTCCATCTCCCTTTGAAGCTCTCGAGGATTTCATTTTCAAATATTTGAAACCTCCAAAAACCCTAAATAGGTCGGAGAAACTGCTGACTTATGGTGATTCTGCATTGTTTTCATTCGGGTTCTCTTTGTCAGGAATTATATCAAGCTCATACTTGCTCCCGAAGAACTCTGAGAACCCGAAGCTCTGTTGAGAGCGGTCACCAGTCCCTCCGCCTCTGCCTCACTCCCTTTCGAGCACGCGAGGGGCAGCCTTCATGTGCTTTGTTGGTGATGGCAGGGGAACAGCCGTTTGACGAACGCCGGAACAGCAACAAGCGCGAAATGGTCAAATCTAAGAGAGAAGAAAGAGATTCAATTTTTGAGAGCGTTCAGTAGAGAGGAAAGAGGTTTGCTCTTCGTTCTTCTTCTTCAGACAACGAAAGCATGAAGAGGAAAGAGAATACGAGACAAAGAAATAAATGTTTGCAGAGCAGGAGAGAGAGAGCGCAGGGGCTAGTGTGTGTGTGCAGGCTCAGTGAGAGAGAAATGAAATTATTTTTGTGCATAAATTCGTTTGCCAGTGAGCCGGTCCCACACCTCCACATGTCGCTTCCCAAGTGGTCGGAGACCACGGTGATGGTCCAGGACCACCAAATATTTTCTCCAATAATTCATTCTAAATTATTCTATCAGTTGGCAACAAGAAGCGTTGGAGGGACGCGGCCCCTTTATCCTCAAGGTAAATAGAAATCCAATCTGTTTCACTTGAAGAAACAATCCCAGTGATTACTCTCTCCACTCATTTATATCGATGAAGACGACGATCATGCAAGAAGTAAATCTGCTAGGTATCGCTCCGCAAGGAGTAGTTAACGGTTGCATTATCCTTTTGTAGGAAACTTTGGAACCAATACGCGGAGTGCTTCATGTATCGCTTCAGTCCATTCCCATAATCCACGAATACGAGGCCAAATCGGGTTGTATAACCCTCCGCCCACTCGAAGTCGTCTAGGAAACTCCACGCAAAGTATGCTTTTACATTCACTCCTTCCCTGTCAACAACGAATTCGTGTATATGGTGCTTTTTATCAAATATCATCATTATTTACCATCTATGCATACCCAATATTGATATCGAATTACTTACTCGATAGCCTTGGAGAGATTCGAGAGATGCAGCTGAAAATAACTTATTCTCAATCTATCTGTAAGTGCATCTTCAAGCGGCAACGATTTGTTATTTGCATCTGCCATTCCTATGATTGGACAAAACAATGTATGGAAGGCAAATTACTAGGTAACCCATCAACCCAAGCAAAGTCACCGTTAGTGACATAGTTACATTTATTTACCATTCTCTGTCACATAAATGGTTGGATCCTGATAGTTCTTCTTCACGTAGTGCATCAACTCTCTGATACCCTTTGGGTATATGTACAGCCATTCCTCGGCAGTCTGCAATTTTGTTTAGTTGATATCTATATTAGCATTATTCTTAGCATGCGATTAATGCGTGAACAATTGATTATGTATAAGATTCTTTCTCATGCTTGTGTAGACACATTACCGGTTGGCCAATTGGAATTCCATCTTTCTCAACTAGTAGCATCACAAATAATAAACAAAGTTCGTTAGGAATCAATTGAAGAAGAATACTAGGGGATAAAATATGTGGGCAATGGTGGTGCATGCTTACCAGTCATATTACAATGACAATCAGTGGTGTAACTTAGATTGAGAGCGGTAAAAGGGGATGCAGATTCATCCACATATCTCGCTGTGTAGTAATTTACCCCCATGTAGTCATGAGAACCTTTTAGCGCCTCTGACTGTGTTTTTGTGAATTTGGGTAACCGCTCGCCCACATATCTCCTCATTGACTTCGGGTAGTCACCATAGGTAATAGGATGAGCAAACCTTATACCATCAACACGCAATGCACTTACTAATGGGACACACAAAATTGCTGAGGAAGTTAAACAATAACTTGTTTGTTGAGGTACAATTGCTAGATCAGTTGCTTTTGTGACTCGTTCATAATGCTTATCTAGCATCTCATAAAGGCTACCTACTTTCTTATAAATGAAAGACATACCATCCAAACTCAAAGTCAAATGCTCTAGAGGCAGCCTTCCTACTGACGTTCGTTGAATACTTAGGTGTCATCCAGTAAGTTGCAATGACCATGCCTATTTTCCCTTTTTGAGCAGCCTGATTGTGTATCAATACACGAAACAAATAGTCAAGTCCAAACATGCATATCCAAGTCAATAGTTTGCCGAAAAATAAGGGGAATACACCAAGATAGGTGTCCATGTACCTGATAGTTGTCCCTATACAGTTTCACTGCTGCAGCATGAGAAAGAAGCAAATGGTGCGCAACGATGTATGGTTCTGTTGCCGAATTTCCGGCTGTGCAGTTATTTATGTAACTAGAACATCGACCAGGTGCATAGATACCCATCGCATACCCCAATATCGTAAAGTAATTGGGCTCGTTTACTGTCACCCAATGCTTCACTCTATCACCGAACTCTTGAAAGCAAAAGTTTACATAATCGACATAGTCCTCCCTAGTAAATAACCCAAATGATCAAGGTGTTACTTGACTAAGATCGGCAATTAGTTCAAGGGATGCATGTACACACAATTTTTAGAAACTCCAAGTCTAACAATATTTCAAGGCTTACACAATATTAAGACTCAGGAACCCGCCATACTCATCTTCAAGTGCTTGGGGAACATCCCAATGGAACAATGTCACAAAAGGTTGGATGCCTGCTCAGAGTTTACTACACGTTGGAAAGAGCAATTCAATGAGTCGTGAAAGGACTAGACAGTAGAGGTTACCCTCAGCAAGTAGGCTGTCGATGAGATTGTTGTAAAAGGCGACACCTTGTTTATTGACTCCCTTGCTTATCTTCCCATCTAGTATACAAAAGGTACCATCCGAATGATTTAATTATACGCTTCATAGTGCATGCACAAGAGCTGAGTGCAGGGCAAAACCTCAGTTCATTTTTGTTTCGGCATGACTAATTGTAAATGTAGAGAGACCAAAGAGAATATATGGTAATCTGTTGTGGGGACAATGGTTAGGAAGGCATATAATTACATGCATCGAGTCGTTAACAGTGTGTGAGTCTCGAACCAAATGGTGTTGGTCTACGTGGTGTATGAAGGATCATATTTTTCCTTGATGTTAACAGGAGGAGCCTAATTATGTCGGAATAAGACAAAAGGAGGGTGCATGAGAGTGAGCTTACGAGGTGCAATACGAGGCCACGAAATGGAGAATCTGAAGAAATCCCATCCCATTGCTTTCAACAGGTTTATGTCCTCCTATATATAAAAAATTTGCAGCCATACATAACTTGTCAGGAAATTGTACATCCACATGACTGTTAAAGAACACACATGGAAGAAAATCAATTATTAAGCGGAATAAGTACACTAATGGTGCCATAAGTTGTATACGGTGCTCATTTTGACGCCAAAAGTTTCCGCCGGATTACTTAAGTCTTAAATCGGAGGAAAAACGATCACTTTGGTGCCATCGACAACAAATTCCAGCCAAAATGATTACGTGCCTTTTATTAAAAAAAAAAAATCGAGAAGCCTTTTAAACGACGTCATTTTCCGTCTTCCTTAAGAAAACAACGTCGTTTTGCCGTCCTACGTGGATAGCCTCACAAAAAACGATGCCATTTTTTTTTTTTAGTTTGTAGATTGAAATTAGGGTTTTTTGGTCCGCCATTGCTCGTCTGCCATCCCTCGGCCATCGTCACTTGGCCGTCGTCCCTCGGCTACCGTTGCTCAGCCGCCATCCCTTAACCTCTATTGTAGTTGCTTGTCACAGCAAGACAAAAGAAAAAAAAAAACGAATAGAAAATCCCGAGAGAGAGGGAGGTGTCAACGATAAGGGCGGAGGAGGGGATGGCGGGGCCACGGTTGTCGCCTTCATAGCAACTGGCTACGTCAACAACCTCCATGGCATTCCAAATCTTCGCAGCTACCATTAGCCGGATCGCTCGTGCTTCTGGAGATTCTTCGAGCTCGCGTTTCCTTGGCACCCAACGATATTCATTGGGAAAAGGCAGTGGTGGGGCTAAGATTCGGGGATTTGAAAGGTTGATAAGGTGATTGAAAATGGGGGAAAACTACTGAGGAGGGCAGAGGCGAATGCGTGATTTCTTTTCTGGAAAATACTGGTGTTGCTGGTTCTGCACTGCTGGTGTTGTTGGTTCGGCACTGTTGGTGTTGCTGGATCTGTTCGGGGAAGAAGACGACACAAAACGGCGTCGTTTGGAGATTTAGGGTTTTGAATTTAGGGGAAATACACAAAACAACGTCGTTTTTGTGTTAGGATGCTAAAACGACGTTGTTTGAAGGCCTAAGTGATCCAATTGAAACTCTGACGAGCCATATCAGCATAAGAAATTAATAAAAAAAAGGCCACGTCAGATTTCCGACCGATCAGATCGGCGTTGGCACCAAAATGAACGTTTTTCGAATTTTTTGACACTTAAATGATCCGACGGAAACTTTTGACACTAAAGTGAGCGCCGTACACAACTTATGGCACAATTAGTGTACTTATCCCATTATTAAGCAACAACACATGACTCAACAGATTATTTCTATAAACTACTTGTGGTGTCGATTATCATGGTTTGCGGCCACCAGTCGCTGTGGAAAGGAGATAAGGGCATGTATCACGTGCATCAAGTTAGAAGGGAGGGATTAGTGAAGCAAATGGAAAATGTCTTCAAAGACGACGACCCAAATGTGGTCCCACACTGCAATACTGCATCTCGAAATGACTTCTTCAATTTAGCGCCCGTTACCTGGAACTTGTAGTAGAATTCATCAGCTATAAAACCGGAAGAGTGGTCGCTAATCTTATCTGGGGAAGAAGGGGAAACGACAATCACGTTCACATGTGCGTTGAAGGTTACAAAAAACCGTATGTTCTAACCCGAAAAGGTAGTGTGCATCTAACCTGGAAAGAGTTCGGTGAAGGTGTCCCAAATGCTCAACCCTCTTCCCTGTTGGTTCGCTGCTCCTTCAATCTAGTTACGCAAAACCCGACAAATTAGAAGAAAGCATTTGATCCAGCAGTGCACGTGCGCAGTCTCAATGCATCAACATTGCATGCCTCGTCCATCTTCACGCTGATTACCTGGTAGGCGCTTGATGCCACTCCAAATACGAAATCAGATGGGAAGCTCGTCCGGTTAATGATCTTGTCGTCCTCCCCATTGACTCCAGCCACGCCAGGATCCTCACGACCACAACTGCAACCCAAGAAAGCGGCCGTGATCATCAACAAGCCGATGCACCAGGAGGTGGACGCGGAGGCGGAGGCGCCGCGAGTGATAGCATATAGATAACCGTGTGGATGCTGCTTCTTCAGCTCCATTTTCAATATGCTTCATCCGAACGATGTCACGTTGGGGGACTCTCAACTCCAATAAATAACATGAGTCGAGAGTGTTGGGGGAGTAGTTGGACCTTCACTTTGAAAGCTCAACTAAAAGTCAAAGCGTGGTGTAGTATTTGTAGATGAACGATTGAAGGCGTGGATTTTCTCCATCCTCCTCCCCTTTAATTCCCCCATTCTCTCCGTCTTCACTTGTAATAAATGGAAAAGAAAAGACGAATATGAGAGGCCCAACTTCCAATGGCCAAGCACGACGAATCGGAACTGTTCTCAACTACATGCTTGTGGGCATCATTCTTTCGAAGGCGTGCTTAAAAAATATTAAAATATTATTATAAATTATTTACGTTAATGCTAATCATGGCATGCTGTCACATTAGTGATTTCTAACCAAAATTGTTTAGATGAATTCAACTGACAAAATGTGAAAATTAAATTAACAAAAGTGCTATAAGTTTAAGATTTTTTGGACAATTTATCCTTTGTAAATAAATAGCAGCTCGTTGCTCCACCAAAAGTAAATATGTTAGAATTCATAGTCAAGAAGGAGAAAGGTCCATTTGTACTTTGTTCTTATGCGAGGTTCATCAAAATAGCAACCAACACCATCCATTAATTCTCCCACCCACTCATTATAATTTTGGCTTGTCCTCTTACTCGCATAAAATCGATTTTAATGGATGGTTGACTAATTGGTCTTAAAACCACCTGAGCAAACAATTTCACATTCTATCCATCGTAAAGTTGTATGGTTATGTGCACATTATATGTGAATCGAACGAGCATTATCGAAACTAGCTCAAATGTGGATGATTAGCTAGAATGGCTAAAAGCTATCAAAAAGGCCATCCAAACACCTTTATGAGCCGATTAATAGGGAACTAACTGGTGAAAGGCTTGTACGCACAAGGCAAACCATTGAAGGCAAAGCAATCGATCGATTATTTAAAGCAAAAGCTCCCTCGAGAAGGAAACGAGTTAAATATAGTCTTGTCTCTTGGCAAATATGGAAGGGGCAAATGTCACATCATGCAATCAATCAAATGTATCATTCATTGGTCCCCGCACCTAGGGATTTAATTTGGTCCCCGCCCTCAGGGCTTGCCTCATTAGGAGTGTGAATAGTTGGTTGACGAGGAACCTCTTGTACCACAAGTTCTCCAAAAGCTCTATTCAACACACTCTTCAACTCCACATACGTTGCATGGTTGATGGCTTCCTCATTATTGGGGGTGTCATTTGTTAGTGGTTATCACTATTCACATTCCCATGAGACAACTATATATTAGCTTTCCCAGAAGAGAAAAATCACATTATTAAATGAGTGAGATGAGACTTGAGACTTTCTTTCTCATCATCCAAATAGAAAGTCAGAGCTCGGGAAGCTCATTTTCGATCCACATCCAGTCCTGAATTCGGATCATCCAGTTGGTGAGTCTAGTAATCTTAGTTTTAAGTTTCAACATAGTTCCATCGAATCAATCATTGATTTGGACTTTAATTTGGTTTACACAAATATCATACTAATCATTAATGATGTTAATTCTCAAATGTAAATGGGCTTACCGGGCAATGGTCTAGACTAAGCGAGAGAGAGAATTTGAAGTAGGCCAGTTTTGTTTTGCTCATGAGCTGTGCGTCCCTTGCAATTCTGTCAAAATGCAAAATAGAAAAGGAAAGCATCTGGGTCTGTGGGCCCACTCTTTAAATAACCTGAACCCCCTCTCTCTCTTCTTTCTCCCTCTTCACCGTGTATTATCCTATTCTCTGTCCTTTGTTTTTCTTTTTCTTTTTTTCTTTATTTCCCTTTGGTTTGTAGTCGGTGATTGGCCATAGGTGAGGGCTGGTGAGGGGGCCCTCATGAGTGGTTCGTCCATGGCTGGTCAGTGCAATTGAGTAGCATCCATGGCCTCCGAAGGCAAAAAGAAAAGGAAGAAAGCAAATAGTGAATAAGAGAGAGACAGGATGTCTAATAATAGAAGAGTGATAGCGAATGAGAGAGAATGGGGTCAGTGAGAGTTTTAAACATTTATGATTTGCGCAAGATAAATAGATCAATATTTTGCTGAGTTGGCTACAACTTGAGTGCCTAATATTTTTTCGAGTAACTAAGGTTGATGGCACTGGAGACCATATTACAGGGTGTGAGAGTCAAAATCTACACTTGAAACTAAATCGTTTCCATCCTAATCATTTCCTCAAAAAATGGAGATTCAAATCCCTCACTTGTTGGCAAACCTAGACTCTAATACCGGTGTGAGAATTGGTGAGATTACTGTTAACTATTCTAAAAGTTTAAATTTTTAATTGAATGCGTAGTTTAATATTTAATTATTCCAACAATTTAATTGTAAATTTTATTAATTACCACAATTTATCTTCTAACTTTTTCGTTTTTATTTTTTATTTTTCTCTAGTCCAATTTTTCATTTCACTGCCCATTCCAAGTTAATATTGAAAGCTGTCAAGAAAACTAACACTTCTTCCATCAAGCCTCAATAATATTCATTCGAAATCCATCCTTCCATAGAATTAAGCACAACGTTTATTTCCTCAGATAATAACAATCTTCCAATTAAATTCTGATCATTTTTTTTTGGTCATTTTGAGTTAACTAATTTTTCTCAAGCATTCGTCAAGTATACCATGATATAAAAGGATTTCAATTTTTAGAAAACTGATTGCGCACTTCGTTGATATTGTTAATACACTGAAAACTATAGTATCTCTAACTAATCATTTGAAAAATATTCTAGGAGTACTCATTACAAATGCCATATCCCCTCTTAAGCCTAGAGAGTAGCATATAAATTAGGAACGGCAGGTTTAGTAACTATCTGCTCTTTCAATGCCATGGCTGTTCTTGCCTTCCCCATTCTTAGTTATTTGAGGACAGAGTCCTCCTCCTCTTCAGTAATTTGCCATTCCTTGACTCTCCTTTCACCTCAATCTCTTCATTCAAGACATCCATAAACTCTTTCGAACTTGTTTCTGGCTCGGACGGGCTTCTCCGGTAACCCTCCCGAGAGCTCCCGTCGCTGCTGGAGCTCAAGCTCTCTTCCTCAATGGGACCCTTCCCCTTGGCATCCAAAACCTGATCATCCCTAGAACTCCCGGCCTCAGCTTCTCTCGGAGTGCTGCTTCCTGTGGAAGGAGAAGAAGATGACGGTGCTGAGGTGGTGTCGCTCACGGTGGAGAGTATTGTGACACTCTCTTTCTTTGCATCTTGAAAGGAATAGCTCCTTCCCTTGGCTTTGTGCGAGGGAAGGAGCGATTTCAAGCTTGAACGTGCTGCGCGGTCCCTGCCTAAACTGTAGGTTGTCGACAGCTTCCTCTCAATACTATCTTTTTTTCTTTCTAGATTGCCGAGTTCTTCAAGCAGTTCACTGGACAGTGTTTCCTTGTCTGCTTTCTGCTTGAGCTCCGAGACTGTTCTATTGAAGGCTTTCTTCTTGAGTTGGAGAGAACGCTGAAAATGGCACAGTGGTTAACGAAAAAGCATAAGACTGCAGCAACAATTGAAAGAGGTAATGGGGGCTTGGTCCTCACCCGCTTCTTCAGGAAATTCCCAAGATCTCCGCCCTGAAGCTTTTTCTTCCTCCAAAACACACAGCAGAACCTGACGAGACTGGCTAGGGCAAGCAAGACAGCAGATTCGAAGAAAAGGAACAAGAGTATCCTCCTGTCATCACCTGAAATCATAGAAGCGAAACAATGAACAATGATACCACCGAATTGTGCACAATTCATCTTTACTAGGCAGTCTCACTGCACCTTTATTGATGCTGTGACGCTTTGACCATGCTCTGAAGCAGCTCGACGCAAGTTTCTGCCCTGCATCAAAAGAAGACTTATGTGGAATTTGTACATCGAAGCAAAGGGAAGCTAAGGGAGGAGCTGTTGATTTCAGTGCAAATCATTACTTTTACCTTGGCAAGCCAGTGGATTGCCAGTTTCTGTTTCCATGTCAAAAGAGCAAAACATAGTCAATATACAGCAGCTCACAAATAACAGCATAAAAACTGTAATGGACATATTACTATGGCAAATGACAAGCACTCATTAAATGAAACGTAGCCAATCTATTTCTAATGCTTAATCTCTATGGACAAATAGTGCGTGCATAACAAGAAAATTTAAATAGTTAAAATCTCTCAAATGTATAGAATGCATACTTGAAGCAGCTACAAAAGCAAGAAGAATCTCCTCATCCAAGAGAAAATGATTGAGATCGCTTCCAGCAAGTGAGGAGGTGAACTGATCTGAAACAGACAAAAACATACAGACCCTAAAAACACTGAGGAAAGCATACCATCGAACAACAAATAGAACCTGTATTGGAATCCATGAAGTCGCAAAAGACTCGCCCATACCTGAATATTTTTGTGACCAATACACGGATCCTGTTGCAGGAACCAACAAGGAAAAGATTGCACTTTTAGGTCTCATTGCCGAGATGATGGTATATTCACCAACTACGTGGTCGGTCTTTCCCTCCAGCTGTGTCTGAGAGACGTAAATTGCATAACCAGAGCAGTCAAGGACGGGACTGAGTTGGATGACCAAGTCTAATTTGGCTGCTCTTGGGAATTTCCTGAGATCCCCAGTTGGTGAAATTAAGTATACACACCCATCCAGCGAGCCGAGAGAAATCCAACCTTTGTCATCAATGAATTGCAACCATCAGTCACCGCATGGAAGCACAGTCAGTTGCGAATGTATCTGCTCAATTTGAGAGTGAGGCTTAAGGGACTATGTGATGAATCTAGCAAATTAATTAGCATTTCTACACAGAAAATGAGCAAACAAGACAGCAAGACAAATGAAAATTGGGGACTTTGGTGAATAATATTCACAATAGGAATACAAACTGTGGAAAGAAAGGGTGCTTAGTAGAGAGAAATCAGGAGCCTTGGCTTACTAGAGAATGTCAAATTACAAGTAATTGCTAATGCACGTAAATGCTCAACAATTTCCATAAACTGTAGTCATCAAATGGCAATAGTGACAACAAGTCATACGTTTCATTGCTGATGAGCAATTGATTTACAATGTTATGAATATTACCATTTAAATCAACGACCAGTCCACAATTGGATAAGCTTAGTGGCCCGACGGTTCTCTGCCAAAGGACATTTCCTGTGGAAACATCGAGTGCCAGCACAAGCGCCCTGGCTGGCACAGTGACATAAAGCTGGCCGTTGTTCCCAGCAGTGATGGTAAAGACTTTTTCAAGTGAACTCAAATCCTGAATCCACTTAAAATGAGGAGTGCGAGTTGATAGAGAGTATATTTCCCCTTCCGAATTTGCTATCTGCAGTGGTTGTTGGTACTTAAGTAATAAGTTCAAAACTGCAAGCAAGAAGACTTTGCTGCTAGGAGTTCACATAAATAAAAATGAAAATAACTAAACAAAATATGAGATTACAAGCTTTAACTAGGGGATTTATCCAAGCAGATCTGCCTGCTAAGTTTTTTTCAGACCTTGAGACTGGGAGCTAATGTACATGTTTTCACAATCAAGACCTTCAATTAATATCATCAGACTAGAAAAAATAATTGAGTGATTAGAGAACTTTACGTGGATGTTAGCCTCGCAGTGGTCGATAACGGGGACCGAAGTGAAGGAACAGTTGGTAGGATTTCTCCTGCAACCTAGACGGTAGCCAAACTGATCAAGCACAGGCCCAACACTCCACAGCAGTTCACCGTGCGTCGTGTATGCGAAGAGCCCTCGATGTAGCAAATTTATGTACACGCATGAACTCAACGTGCTCACTGAGATCCCAATTATTTTGGCGGCCACTTGGCCTGGTGCTGGACCGAAAAGCACCTCCACTGCAGCGCCGGAATTGTTAACAGCTGAAAAATCAATTCTCAGTACTCTGTCCTCCGCAACCAGGTACATCTGACAATAGTATCCTACACGTATTATAAACCATCGAAGATTATGGTAAAAGGCAACATGACTGCAACCTCAGGCAGCCGTTGAGCTAAAATAATCTAAATGGTCTGAGACCAACTCCTCTATCATATCACAGGAAATATCTGACATTGATCCGATAAATATGTCTGAATCGAAACCATGGTCTGAGAATGAAGAACCTCAGGCTGGTCTACTCAATACACATGCTAGAACATGGATTGACTCGACCAGTCAGTAACTCACCCTTCCTCTCTCCCCAAGAGCTGGAGCCACTCTAGCGTCACATGTGAAATTCAAATGTATAGACCAGGCGATCGTGCCATTGCTTTCGAACGCGAACAGGTTTTTCTCCGAACAAGTATATACCCTCCTGTCATCACCAATTGAGGGTTTCGAAAGCCTATAAGTAGTTCTCGTCGCGCGCTCTTCGGCTGAACGAGCAGCACCCCAGATTAGTTGGCAGCCCAAAATTCCTTATGTATCAACGTGAAGAGGGAAAAGAAAAAAAAAAAAGGGAAAGAATCGAGTTCGTTGCATATGGGAAATGGGAAATAGAGGGAAGGACAAGAGCGTGACGTACCTGCAGAAGAGCGACGGATGGAAGTCAATGGAGGGAGAAGGAGGAGGAGGAGAAGAAAATGGAGAGTTGGCATGATCACACAGACGCTCTCAAGGAGAGATCTGCTTTGAGAGAAAGAGAGAAAGAGAGGAGTTTACTTTTGCGTTGGAAGCTTTTGAGAAGGAAGAGGGATGGGGAGGGATTGAATTGAAATGACGGTTATTTAACCGCCCTTCTTCATTGGCGGGAACGGGAGCATGGCCGCTCTCGCTTTTTTCAATCCTTTCTCCATGGCCATATCCTATCCCAATTTTCAGTTTTTACTCCATCCAAACTCCATTTTAAAGTATGAAAATACTTTTATATACTGAAAATTTAAGAAATTATTTTTAATCACTTTATATAGTTGCGTGGCATTATTTTCGTCACCCATTTTAAAGTTATTTTTCAAACATACAATGTTAAAACCCCGTAGTTTTTCTCTTTCTTTGTTTGAGTTTTCAGTGATTAGAAAAACGCAAGATATGCAAACAAAAGTAATAAAATAACTAATAAAATCAGTAAATTTTTTTGGTCGAAAATAAAATCAGTAAATTGAACTTGTAAATATGTAGTATTTTCTTCCATGATGTTTAAGTGGTTACTCATTCAATTAAATAAATAAATAAAGAATTACTGCACAAAACAAAATATCAACGTTAAGAAAAGAGTGAGAAATAGATGTGTTATGTGAATCGTGAAAAAAATTGTATTTTACATATGTGGTTTTTCAAAGTTTCCATGCGTAATTGGTAGTATAGATTCACTCAAAAAGAAAAAAAAAAAAAAAAAAAAATTGGTTGCACGGAGCCTCATGTTTGAGTGTGTGCACATCTAAAAATCTTTGCAAGTTATTCCTTCAAATCTAACAAATGGGCTACAAACCAATCCGGGTTAAGGTCCCCCATATGGGCACTTGGCAGGCCTAAATTGAACGAGTCCAAAGATCTTGTAAGATATTTCATGAGCTTTTAGATAGTTGATCGTGGCTTGGATTATCAAAAAAGAAATATAATAGCATCAAATGCACAGTACAATTTTCATAAAGAGTTTTTTACAATATATCTTAATCTATGTCTTCAACTAATTGTACTTGTACATCAAAATCTCTCATCTTTACAGACACCCTGCTTCACCGTTTATCACCGGGTCGGGTACCCACCTTAAAGGGGACGATTAGAGCAATGTTGCCGCACAAGATGTGGAGACCGGGGCAAGAAAATAAACGTAAGCGCTCACGATTTTTATATGGGCATATATTGCTATATACATGAACATAATTTATACTAATCGAACGTGGTTAACTATGTTGAAATTCCAGCAACTGCCAACTAACATACGCTTGATCCACAGAGCATGTCGACAACAAGGTTCCAATTCCAAAAATCTGTCTTCTGCTTTTTCAACAAATATGGATTCATTTGTTCGAGCATGAAAACCAGATCGTCTGATCCGGACAGAAATTGTTCTTCTATTGTGAATCCGGTATACATAGCCTCTACTGCTCATTTATGCTCACTTTGCCAGTTTTCTACTGCCAGTTTACCGTCACCAACAAGGACCAAAGGAACAAAAAAGAAAACAAGAATTAAGAGAAACAATATTGTTGACACCTAAATTTTGGTGACCCATTTATTCATTTATCACATTAAAAAATTAGGGATTAATTTTTAACTCCTAAACAAAAATATTAGAACTTAGTTGCACAGCATATGGTTTTAGGAGCATTTATCATTATTGCATTGGACCGGCGACGGATAGACTCAAGTGAATAGTCTCGAACTTAATGGAGCCCACAAAAGCACGAGCACAAAATTCAGTCAAGCCCATCAAGTTTGCATAGCTGAAAATCAGTGATTTAAATTGGAAAGAATTCTGAAGTCAAGAGAGCATATTCTTTATAATTCTAGGCCTTAAGAGGAAGGGTGCAGCAAATATAAGCTGAATATATGATGGGTTTACGCAAAAATCCAAGCTTTGGACCACTATCTTTGCTTATGGAAGAGAAGAATTAAAATCTTGAAAAATTGAGCATATATGCTCTTCATATGTAACCATGGCATTATATGTGCAACTATGGGCAAATAAAACAAGAAAAATACAATCTGCGGACAAAGCAAGTGGAAAGGGAGGAAAGAAGATTTTGACGTTTTTCACATATGAGATTTCTTTCCTCGAACAATTCATCCACCGCTTGGGAAAGAGTTCTTTTGCTGATATCAACGCACACAATAGAATAAGATTGACGACAAGAATATATAAGGGGGTCAGCAGTATAAATAAGACCATCGCACAGCACTATAGGGGAGGCCACACAATTGAGACATTCGGCCACATTGAGGGGGAGATTCCGAATTATACAGAGAACACACGAGAGGGGAAGAGAGAGTTCCTTTGCTTTTCCATTGCAGGCCAACACTGAGCAGCCGTGCCCCACGTTGTTCTTGCAATTATCAATGCCCGACCATCGTCGGCAATTTTAGGGAGAACGCATTGAAAGAAACGTTGGTGATTCGCTGCTACCTTCTTGCACCGTTGCCAAACTTTCTGTGACGACCAATTGCTGCTGGACTTGCCACCGAGAGCTGCTCCACCAAGACGACCAGCGAATCCAGCAAACCTTAAAGGAGTCCCGGCGCACTCCTGCATCTTCGACGTGTCTGTTCTAGACGATCCCAGCAAGAAGCCAACACCTTTCCGAGAGCTATTCTTTAATTTCTAGCGACCCCACGATTACCTTTCAGTCCTTCCCATTGGGATTTGATTCAGTTTTGCAGGTTTGTTGAAGATCTCTCTCACGGCTAGCAAGCTCACTGTCTTCTCTGGTGGACATCAAAGCGTCCATCCCACACAGTGGCACCATCAATTGCCGAGATTTGGTAGAAGAGAAGAAGACAAAAGCTGAGTGGTGGATTGAAGATTAAAATAAAAAAGTCCAAGAGCATTCCATCGCCCGTAGATAAGCTGAAGTTCTCGGATAGAAGTACTCAGACTTGTGGAACACGTCCGACGATTACCGCGCACCCTTGCATGCTACGGATCGTCAGTCTTCCTCACCGTGATTCTCGTGACTCATCATCCATTTGATTTTGGAAACGTCACTGGCATGACATCGTGAATTAAGTAAGAATCTCGATTAATCTGATTTTCATACATGACACTGCCTAATTCATAATATCACAATCTTTCTTTGAATGTTTTATCGATATTGTCATATCAAAGAGATCTCTTGATCATTCATGAATTGTGAAATTTTCCTAATTTCACTACGTTCGTACAATTGACAGTCTGATTTCACGCTCGAAATATGACTCGCAATCGCACAGAAAAATTGCCAACCCAATCTCACGCTCGAGATAGGTTTGCGATTTATGTAAAATTGGTCAACCCGATTTTATGCTCGAGATATGGTTCATCAATTTGGATATCAATCTTATCTTGCTTGATTTGCTGTCACGGTGTTTGAGTCAATTTTATTTTCGTAAAAGAAAAAAATAAAAAAAAAATTGAATTAGGATTAGGTTCGCTTTAGAATATTCCTAGGGTTATCTTGCATGTTTAGAATTGCAATCTTATTTCGAATTTTTAAATAAAAAATCCAAAAAAAAATGCGTTCATTTAGGATGTTAGTTTTCTTTAACTTAAATGGCATGTTTAATTATTTGTCAATTTTAAATTTCGAATTTACAAAGAAAAATACAAAAAAAATCATCATGCATGTATTATGTAGCATTAGAGCATCCTTGATTGCATGTTTAATTTGATAGACGATAGATTGCATTGCATATTAGGTTGATTGCATGTTTAATTTGATAGATCCTTTTAGATAGATTGCATTTTAGGTTAGAGATTACTTGGTTAAGATAAGATTCTAGTTTGAATTAGGATTTGGCTTAATCTAATTCCTAATACAAATTGAATAGAAATTTAATCTAGCTAGATGATATTTGCATTTTTCTAATTTCGAAATTTCATGGAAAATACCAAAAATTGCCTTAGAATTAATCAATTTCATTCTTTAGAATAGATTGCATTTTATTTATGTCAAATAGTTTTGGTCATATTGCCATGCCATATCATTCCATGTTAGATTAGTAGTATTGCATAGAGCATGATTCTCATTAAATAAATGAAAACAAAAATTAGGTTATAGCATATTAATTATAAATCATATATAGGATTGTTGATGTAAATTCTAATCTAACATCGCAAATACTTTTGTTGCTATAAAGGTAAGTCTTGCATTTTATTTATTTGCTTTCTTGAGTGTTAAATTGGTGGTTTTGCGTACTTATGTAATCACCTCACATGTTAGGAAAGTAGATTTAAAATCAATTCAAGCTACCTACAAAACATTTTTCAAAATAAAAAAAAAGGTACCAAAAGGGCATTAGAGAAATTTAGAGAAATTTAGTGTAATCAAGTTCCCGTACCCATAGTCTTTGGTTTGTAAGAGTAAAGTAAATCTCCCGTTAACCCATCAAAAATAAATTAGTGGCGACTCCTAATTGAAAATCATTTGCATGTTAAAAACTTAAACCTAAGTCGCGAACTGATATGGGTTTGGGAGAGCCCGAGTTAAGTCTAGGCTTAACAATCCATTAGCCAAACCCTAGGTGGTTCACACCCGAAAAATTTGGTCGCGACAAATATGACTAATTGAATTGCATTGAGTAAATGAGAAGGAAAAGGCTTAGAATTACAGATGATGATGTTAGATCATCCAGGTAAAGAATCCAGGAGCATCACTTGATTTTGAGGAGAAAGAATTGATACAATGCCTAGAAGGGACTTATCCTATGAGCCAACCACAACAATAACTCCGGAACAAGGCGTCTCCTCGGAGGTGCCATCGCATCTTGAGCCTGTGCTTCTGGGTCGTCCGCGTGTATGAAAGCAACTATATGGTCGAATAGCTCATCTTTGCCTCCCCTCAAGGGATCCTACGAAGCATTGTCAAATAATTAAGATCAAAGGCTCTACAGACGACATTAAAAGGGAATCGCATTACTCTAGACTAGTAAAAGAAACTGTACTATTGACGAAAAATTATTTCGAGGACAGCATTTTCAGGAAAAAAAGAAGAGTGATGTTATTTGTGTGATTCTCCAAGAGTTTGTTAGGAACATAGTAACAGATTTGATTGGTAAGTTGAACTAAAACAACAAAATTACAGGGACAGCAACCGGGTCCATGAAAATTTGAGGAAACAGATCTTTGAAAGATTTTGAAGGAGTACATCAGGAGGGACGGAAAAAAATAAAAATAAAAAAGGAGAGGAGGGGGGCGGGGGGGGGAGTCGGGAGGTAAAACAGAAAAGTTCTGCAAATAAAATTGACTCAAAAGAGACAGGGAGAGCAGAAATAATCCAACATACAAAAAGAAGATCCAGAGAAAGAAAGAGGGACAGAAGAGATAAATTCAACAGAGAAAATTCATGGGGGGCTCCCATACATCTGATTTAACTCCCAGTGACAAGATGACGAGAGCATCTCTTTGGAAAAAATAAATTTCCCTTACAAGAAAGCAGAACTAATTTACTCAACCTTGGCTTGTGGTTTCGTCATCTAGGAAAAAGTCTTTTGTTGACCATATTTTACCATCTTCCAGACAACCTAAACTAAGGTAATGGTCTACTGGAAAATTGTCTATCTTCAAACACAGCCTAATTACTTACGTTGAAGTATCAAAGGCATTTATTCAAATCTAATCAGTCTGAAACAGCATTGAAGAGATTTAGAACTGCCTCTCTTTTTCCTCACTGTTTGAAATGGACTAGCACTTTCACCACTTTAACGTCGTTGTTTAGTAGAAAAAAGAGTAAAAGAAGGCATTCTTGACCTTGCTATGACCAGTTTACAGGAATAATGAGTAAGAGAGGGTATATTCTAGATTATATGTTCTTCCATCCCTGGTTGGAGGAAGATAATAGAGAAGATGGTCTCCATAAAATTGAAGACAACCCACAACTAGATAATAGAGCTGGTAAAAGGACATTTAAAGCCTTACTTGGAGAAACAAATCTGTGTGTGTTTTCCCATCAAACAGCACTACTTCTGCTTTAGCACCTAAACTTTGGAGGGTGGCCACGAAATTTTTGCTGCAAACACCAATAAGGTTGCATTTAGACTGAGAATCAGTAAAAAAGGACTAACTTTTCAGTATTGAGCTTTTGACAGTTTGATCATAATTCGAGCATCATCTGCCAAGGACAGAAAAAAGTCCATATTCTGGCTAGGACAACTACAGTCATGGGTACCTTACCTTAACACCATATTATAGATAATCTTTGTTATTTTTTATTTTGTCTACAACCACCAGCACTGCTAAGTAGTTTCATGCGTAATGAAGCACTTGCAGTCAAGGGCTGGGCAAGTAATGTTTTATTTTTATGTAACACACAAGGTAGGTATGCCCTGACCATGTCATTGATGTCATTGATGTCATTGATGTTTCCCATTAAGAGATGCTGCCCATGTGAAGACTTCACATCTTTCTTTTTATTCACTGGAGTGGAGTGGTGGAGGTGATTGAGAGTGAAGCTGTAAAATCTACTCTTTAAAGAACAGGAGTTCTTATGAAGGTAGGGCATAACCACCAATTCTACTTTCTTGTCCATGGGTTATTCCTTGGCACTGGTGCCTCTTAAATAAAACTTTCAGCAGTCAAGAATGAAATTGTGTTCTGTGATATAAACAACAGAAAGCAGGACCCATTTAATTTCCAGTTTGCTTTTACCTGGACTGGTTTTCCTAATTTTGCTTGTAAATCTATGTCTAGACAAAGCAATCCCCTCCTAGATTCAATTCTCCCATGACATATAGAATAAGAATCGCTAATCTCCTTAGTGAGAGAGAAGAATAGAATGTGAGGAAAAATGTGGACCAGCCATCACATGAGTTCCTGTCTTGACTTCAGAAATATTAGTAAACTTAGAAATTTCTCTCACAGATTGAAATAAATAATTTAAGGAAGAAATAACGTTTAAAATGTTAAGTGCAGAATCAAGCATATGGTATCAGATAGATCTATAAGCATAATAACTGCAGAGGACACATCTAACAACTAGTCGATGATAAATAGAATTCAAACCTCGCATCTGATGGTATGGAGTAATCACCAGTTCCATGGAAAAGAAGAATTGGAGGCAGCAGAGAAGCAGCATTTCTAATGCTAGGGTCCTGCACCCTAACCTCGGGTGAAAATCGTTTAAATGATTTCTCACCCTCCATTATGCTGTGGTACAATGGAAGAAAGAGATGATAATGAGAAACCAAAAGCTAGAGTGAGTAAGAACTATGAAGTATTTAACAGTGGGCAGTACCAAATACCTCAGGAAAATGGAACGATATAGGCCTCGATTGTGAAAGTGATCAACTAAACTGAACAAATTGTACCTGCAGGACAATATTTAAAAAAACTATCAAATTTTGACCACTCTCCCACTCTATCATCCATAAACTATAATAGATTTCACTTAAACTGCCATAATTCTTCAAAAAGTTCATAACACCAACTTAAAGATCCTGACCAAACTTCTATTGTCCTTTCCGAAATGCAACTACTAGTTGGACCATTGTCTTTTAATGCCTGGACTGAGAAGACGTGCTATGGACACGGAAGACACTGACTATGCTTTCCAGAATTTAGAATTTCAGAAAGATGGAGCACAATCATTAGATATCAGTGGACTTTACTACTTCTTTCTCTTATATTTAATACTCAGGTTCCACCATGAGTAACAGTGATTTCTAGCAAGATCAAAACAAAACAAGTGGACCATCGCAATGAACCAAAGTTGACATTTTCATTATTCTCGTTACTATTGTTACTGCACTGCCAGCTGAGGATGCATAATATGATAAAATCAATGATTACAGGAATCCTGTCATATGAAATAAAAAAGTACTTTAAAGGTTCTTAGCAGAAAAGCAGACATACCCTCCCGATAAACCAAAATATGCTTTTATCTGGGACAAACTCCAGGAAATGCTCTCTCCTCTGGATTCTTTGATTGCCTGGTCCACGAGAGCACAGGCGGCAACATGTGCGCCAGCCGACTGTCCCATTAGGTAAATCCTGATCAGAGGGATAACATGATGTTTGGGCATTAACCGTTAATGGAAGTTATCTTCCAACAGTTATATCACTTGCCAAAGGCAAACGACTTTCATAAAAGCAATTGAAATAAAAATTAAACTTTCAATACTTTTAAAAAAGAATTTACCATAACACATGATTATCGAGACGTTTTGAACATGCGATGTGTATGAGTACATGTCAAAGAAAATTAAATTTTACCTATCAGGATCACCTCCATATTCCGCTATAATATTACAAATAAATGAGATTCCCTCTGATGCATCATTGACCATATCGCTTATAGTCCCCTGGGGAAAATTTCTGCAGGCACACATGCACAATAATGACGTGATGAAATGTGAAGTTTATTAAACCCAGTCAAGATATTAAGCCAAAATAGCATGAATAAAGAAACTCTAGATGTATCACCTGTAATCTATGCAAGCCACAATAATATCCCTTTCCGCCAGTTGTTTACCCAGAAGAGCACCCCATGCTTTATATCTATCTCAGAGAAGGCATAGTGTCAGATGACAACATTTATATATGCAGAATTTGCAATAGACATAAAGTTTGCTCTCTGTTGCAAAGTATGATATTTCAACTCAAACAAATGATAAAGATCACCAACAAGAAATGTATGTTGTGCCCAATATCAAAGCCCATATTTCCCTTGAACTTTCTAAACATTGTCTGATTCACTCCATAATTTTTTTGGGTAAGTTATCCTGACACAGAAGTCTAGGATCTTCTATCTAGGGGCAACTACCCCCAAAACACCAAGCAATATGAAAAGTGCAAAATCAAAATGCATCGAAAAAGGGGCTGATCCAATTACCCGATAATCCATGCTCCACCCGTTACAAATGCCACCACAGGCTTTGGTCCATCCATATTCTTTGGCAGATGTAGATCCAACCTGTGAAATAGCAACCGGGAGGAATTTGTAAGACATAATCCGACATGTAGAGAATGGAATGGCAAAAACAACACTATATGTAATTATCCTGGAGACAAAATCAGATACCTGTTTCTTGGTTGGTCTCCATAGACAATGCTACGCCGGACTTGACTTGAGAAAAAATAATAGTATGCCACTGCCAAATATCACAAGGAAATTATGTCCACCTTGCCTGAGCACAATTGACTGTAGCTCACTAATGAAGTACAATCACAGAATCTCAAACCACAAAAAGGTTATTGTGATTTCTCTTCTCAGCCATTTTCCACTCTAGTAATTGTGGTAATATAAAACTAGTGAAGTATATATAGCTGTGAGGGTAAGCTTGGTAACCAAGAAGCTAAGCTTGATAACCAAGCAGCAGGAAAGAGTACAGCACTATTTCACATATTTTTCCCAAAAAGGAGAAAGTGACTAGGTCAAGGAGCAGAAATCAAACTCTCCACTACTTAATTTGGAGAAACCACTAGTCCCATCAGTCCCTTCGCATGACAACAAATCAAACTTCTGGAGGAACAATCAGAACCCAAGAAGGCGCAGGAACAGAAACCTTAAGGATATGGAGAACACACCTTGAAGAAAACCGGGCATAAGTAGCATTGCATAAAGCCCAAGGGCAAGCAACTTTGTAATCCACCGATAGCCTACCCTGGACAACATAGATGAAGACAAGCACTTTATGAAAAAAAGCATACAATAATAACAAACAAAGCCATTTCCAACTAGGTGGAGTCGGTGCTTAATGCTAAATTGCAATATCAAAGCATAATGAATCTTCAAATACTAGAGAAGAAGGGGAAAGAAGCTTTTTTTCCTCCCTTGACATTTTGTGCAAAGTAACTTTGTACCATCATCATTCCATGTATATATATGTATGTTGCCAGTGAAATCACTTGAAAAAGAGGGTTCATCAATATTTCTTGCCTGTATTTTTTTTTTTTGGCTATATTGCATATACTAAGAATATGCTCCTAGAAAACAAAATAAAAAAAGGAGGAGGCTAGCATTGCATTTAAATTATCTTAAAAACTTCATTTCATAGGCAAAGAAGCTACAGAATGATCACAACAATTGCAGGATGTAAATACATCCTTCTACATGTTACTCTAACCAGATAATCACTTGATTTGAACAGTTGAGACTCTTGTCAGAGACATCATCTTTGTCTCGGTGCATCCCAATGGTAATATCAATTGATCTGCATAGACCATGGCAACCTCATGGCCTATCATTAAGTTAGCCAATAGCACGAGCACATGAACATAATTTGTGCATATTTGTCATGGACCTATATTCACCTAAATTATAATTGACAAAACAACACTGAGAAACCCAATTAATAATACCACCCTAACAGTTCCTAAAAAGCCTAGTTAGTATTCTTCAAGAGCATTTTCCATTTCCAAACAAGATGGGTCGTAATCAGCCAGAACCTCTTCTTTTACATCAGTTTAAATGTTAGTAGGCCCGTAGAGAGAACCACTACCCTGCATCCAGTCTTCCCAGAATTTCCTAAAAACAGAGGCAAAATTGAGCTTTGGAGACTCTCTTTCTCATTCCACTAAACTTCAACTTCAGCTAATTTGGAGGTTCAATTTGGATTTGCATGTCCAAGTCGGTACCCCAAACAATCATCCATTCCTAAACAACAACGCATCCAAGAGCGATACACCACACTCAAGAAACGAAACCGCGTAGCCGGATCTCCTGTAGAAGCACAGAGGAAGGATCGTACCCGAGGTACCGCAGGAGCGTGAAGGTGAGCCGCGTGATCAGGTACGTCTCCGCCGCGGCGTGCCCGATGTCCCGGCCCAAGGACTGCTCCCTGCCGAACCGAAAACTACCGGCCTTCCCGGCGGCGCGCCGGCGAGCGCTGCCGGCGCTGCCGTAGCCACCCGCGCCCCGGCCGGAGACAGAGGCTCCGGCGCCGGCGCCCAACGGGGTCGCCGGATCGTCGTCTCCCAAGGAGGAGGAGGAGGACGGCCGCGGCGGCAGGGATGACGCGCGGGGCCGGTCGCTCTGGAACGCCAGCGACGAGGCCATGGGCTCGCGAGTCAACCGGCGTCGGCGGATTCGATCGGCGATCGGCGATCCCTCTCTCTCTCTCTCTGCGTCTCTCCTTTTCAAAATGCGTCTATCGTCTGTCAGTGCTGCTAATGCCTTTTCTTCTTCTTCTTCGTCTTCGTCTTCGTCTTCGTCTTCGTCTTCTTTATTCCTCTTTCTGGTGCAGCGTTTCTGCGTAACGCGAATTCGCGTCGCGTGTCGAGCAGTGGTGAAAACACGGTTGGCCTTCTTTCAACGGTTATATCTGCGGGAGGAGGCGATTGCTGGGTGAGGTCGGTTCCAGACTCCAGAGCGTGTCGATTGTCGCCACGCGTCCCCCCGACCTTTGTACCGGCCGGATCCTTGTGGGACCGCGGGGCCCACTGCCGAGAAGAAATTCGTTGATACTGTTTATATATATTTTATATCATTTAAATCATACGGGACTTCTTCTTTTTTGGGTCGGTTGGTAATCATACGGGACTTGATTTTCTAATTATAAGGTTGAAAAGGAAAAACGAAGTGTAAATTTAACCAAAGTATGACGAGAAAGTAATCCGGTAAAATTGACCATCAGCTTTCTGTTAAGAAAGCACACTTGATAAATAAAATTTACTTAGTCCTCCTTACGATGCAATAACCACTCATATCTTTATCTATTATTAGAACATGAATTTTATTATCAACTTATGAACAGAAAAGTTAATCGTGTTGTGTTGTCTAATTGGACATATCTCATGTGAAAATATTTAAATTTCCCAACGATTAGTATTTAAGTAGAGTTGGGATCTCTTACCTCAAATCTTTCGATGGAGGATGATGCAGAATCAATTATATTTTAAAATAACATTAAGAGGGTTACGGTTGGTGCTAGTATCATATTTCCACTCTTTTTAATTTGATATTTCTGATTATTAGATTTGTATCAGTAGCCACATTTTTCACATAAAAAGAGGAAAATAAAGAGTTCGAATGTCCACTTTCTTAAAGGTTGGGATGAGAGTTTCGACTTAAACGCTCACAATAATGTAAGATAAAAATTTAAGAGTAAACATTAGAATAGAATTAGAATATGACTAATATAAAAATTCGATATTCTTCTTTGAAAAAAAAAAATGATTCGGTATTCCGTGGAGGTTGAATGGACGGGCGAGAGAGAGAGAGAGAGAGAGATGAGGGTGACCTAGTGAGGTGAGGACGTAGAAAAACGTCCCTGGATTTAGCTTTGGACTCTGGAAGGGGGCCCCACAATGTGCATTGGCGACTGGCTGGCACTTCGCATCAACGAACGGAAAAATGGAATTTGATTTTCAATCGTGAGCCACAGCTTGTTTCCACCGCCGAGCGCTGCGATTCGACGGGAACGAAGCGTGCAAGTTTTAGCGAATGCTCTGGAAATATCGAGGGTCGTCCACTTGGTTTCGGATACTCTAATTGACGCGTTGGACTAAGAGGTGACGAGATCGTTAATGTTAAAATATTTAACTATTAAATCACGTCTTTATCTATTAATTGAAATTTAAATTATTATCACGAAAAATCACAAAATACATATATGATCAAATTTAGCCTAAATTAATTTTTTTACCATCAAAAGGCCCAAACTACTAGTATACTAGTGACAAATATCACAAAAACTCTAAACCGATAAATTTACAACAAATTTGACACATGATTGTTTCCATTAAATTTGATTAATACAATGAAAATCACAAATTGGTACTATGATAAACGGATTTCAAATCTTAAATTAAAAAGTCATTAATTACCATGTGCCATCCAACTCAGCCATTTGAAGGTAAAGTTGATGCAGAATAACGAGCAAATGCTTTTATGGAAAAATGCTTTTATGGAAACCTTTAAGCGTCAAAATAGTGGGTAGTCCCGCAAATCAAAAAAAGATTGTAGAATCTTTGAAGTTACATAGAGATTACCACACATGTTTTCCTTAAATTATGGGATGTCAAGATTTTAAATGAGTTTTGCATATTTTTAGTAGAAATTTGAAATCTATCCCTTTTGTTAATCCCTTTTCCTCTTTATTAATATCCTCTTTATCAATATCTTTTCATTGATTATGTTATTTAATTTCAGTTATTTAATTATTTCATGGACTTCCTCATAAATTATGAGGCGTCTAAAATATTGTAATCCATACTTCAGTATTCCAAATTAAATTCTATCTTTTGGAATGCTTTTCCAAACATATTCTTCCACATAAAAAATTTAACAAAAAGTTAACGAATGATGAATTTGATATGAATATATTTGTTTGGGATAAATTTATTATACATATATTTAGAATAATTGATTGTGTAATCCTATGAAATCTTACATATTATAATAAAGGATTTTGAATTCAAACTTTTCAAATGTCACATTCACAGGTTAGTTCAATTTTTGGATTCATACATGACTCAAAAGATGAAAAAGTCAATTGATTTTAAAATTTGTCCGGAAAGAGAGGGAAAGAGGAGAAAAGCAATCAGCACGCGATCTTCGAAACGCACATGCGCCTCGTGGGACACCCCATTTAGATGATGCAAGCACCGTTGGAAAGGTCTTCATAGCCGTGGTATCGAAAATGGATTTGAATTGATTTCTTTTAGCCAAAAAAAAAAAGGGAAAATGAATTTGAATTGATTTTTTTTTGGTCGAAAATTTTGAATTTAAATGAAATGGTCAATGGAGTTACTTTTTTCTGATGGTACTTCTATGCACTTTTTTTCCCTATAATTTACAACTTTTAACTCAATAGGATTAATGCTCGTGAATTTTTAGACAATCAATTGTACCATTGTTCGAAGCCCTAACATCGTTTATTTTAAGGTTAAAGCCACAAAAAACTCCAAATTTTACTAATTGTAACATATTTATCTTAAATCTTTCATGATATTAAAAATCTCAAACTTATAATTATGTAACATAATTCCCTCAAATTTCTACTTATGTGATATATTTGTTCTAAACATTTTTCATGACATCAAAAACTTCAAATTTGTATTTGTATGATATATTTACGCCAAAATTTGGTGTCCCATAAAAAGTTTGGGGTAAAAGTTTAGGATAAATTGTGATTTTCGATGTCATCAAAGAAGTTTAGGGTGAAGTTGAAGTTTTTGGTGACTTTTTCTTTTTATTTTATTAGCAAAATGAAAGGCTTGTGATCTCCCTTTTCGAGCTATGCACTAATATACACGGAAAATTCGAATTCTGTGACGGCGTCGAACCGTGCTACATACATCACAGCATATCAACATCAAATTCACAAGCTACTTGATTTCCTTAACAGAGAATATCAAATTTTTAAATCGTTTCAATCCACGCCGAAGTTTGACCAAAAAAAGAAAAAGATTAAAAAAACTACGCCGAAGCTATGAGAGGACAGATGTGTAGATGAAGACGCCACGCAGTTCCCTCATTGGCTCGCGACGGGACAGCGACCTCTGTCGAAGTGAGTCACGGGAAGAACTCGGCCGACGACGATCGCTCTGCCAACTCAACCTCCCAGCAGAGTCGTGGAAGTAAGCGAAGCGACGCGACGTTTCCCGCTTCCTCGTGCTGGCAAGTGGCAAGTGCGGGTTGCCAGATTGCCAACTAAGGAGTCACCTCCTACGCAAAGGAAAATTTATATAAAAAAATAAAATCTTGTTATTTTATATATATATTTTTTTTTATTTCAACGTTTCTTGCTTTACGTTTTCTAATTGCATGGCTCTTGCTATTTCAAAAATGGTTTTTTTTAATGGGTCTCGGGGCTTATCGTCTCCCAAGGTTGCATGACGTACACTTTTCCATGTGGGCACATGCAGACATGAGTGGGCAAGCAATTATTTGCCATGCAATAATATCATCCTCTTCATTTATTTTTTATTTTTTTTCGTTATCTCCTCTTTGTTAGGGCCAATTATTTTTTGGTTCTAGCTTCAAGTATTTTTTTTTTTTTTTTTGCTTTTTCCCATGATGTTCTTATCTTTGAATTGTATTTTTAGATTTTAACGCATACCAAACAAACCTTGTGGCGGCAATTCCTCTGTCGAAAGTATGGTCCCCCTCGATTCAATAGTGGGCCAAGGGATCAGGACACAATTAGTCTTTCAATTTTGCAAAATGTACAATTTCGAGTTGGTCATTCCGTTGAAAATGTAAACGCAGTAAACATTAATGTCATCTATTGTACTATCATTAAGTTCCGCACTGCCATTGTTGGTTTAGATTTATGAAATACACATTGCAAATGTCAAAATATGTTAGAACACATATTGACTTAGGCCGGTTTATCAAACATGTCATATGCAAATAAATAAAAAAGAGCGGAGAATTGCTCAACCGATTTATAGCGCTTTGGCTCAAACTGATGCCTACTCCGGTATTGTAGCTCTTTTACAAAGCGCACTTTTAAATAGGGGTGAGAATTGCTCAGCAGATTTATAGATCGACCTATATATATAAAATATTATTTATAATTATTTTTATAGAGAAAACCTTAAAATATAGCATCAACAACATTAAATAACTCTTTAGTGAAGTTCAAGTAATTTTATATTATTATTTAATAACTTAGATTTTTAATATTGTACATCGATCCAGCCTTACAATCAATCCACTAACTGAAAACTTGTACATAGTTGGTTGTCAATGGAGCCAGCTCTCTTGTACATATTGGTTACAGTGCTCACCGCACTTTTAAATGCTCTCTCAACATATCAATGCTTTTTTTTTTTGGCTTGTGTGGATTAATCTAGGGTTAGGAGGTGGACCGCCCAACTTGGGACCATGCTCACCTCTACTTCTTTTTGGGAGCAGAACAATGTTCACTCGTTGATTTTGATAGCAAAGTAGGCGTACCAGGAGTGTGGACCTTTGAGTATGCAACTAGTTCACGTGATCAAGCAAACCCCAAGAACCTAAACAGTCTTTATTTGTAGAAAAAGGAACTTATCTAGCCGTGAATCGCACTTAAAAATGGCTAGTTTTTCGACCGCTGGCGAAGTTGGACATTTGGATACTAAGGCAAGAGATGGGCTTCCGAACCTGCAAAAATTTTCGAGTCGAACATCTAAATCACAAAAGTAATTAGATAAATCAATTTAATCATCAACCTTAATTTAGAGTCAACAGTCATGACATGTAGCATCCTAGACTGCGATCCCTTAACAAATGATGATGATGGTGGCAGCGGCCCTGCTACGGAGACGGCAACAGTGGCGGCAATGAGTACAATCCAAAGTCTTTTCATTTCTATTTTTTTTTATTAAATTTGTTCGAATTAGATTCTATTAACTCGTGGAATTCCCCAAAAAAGGTGGTCATGTAGTTACCAATTCTAAGTGTTGCTAGTTAATCTGACTTCCCACATTTATTAATGATTCCTCTTCCATAAGTAAACCCAACCCAAGTTTTATTATCTTAAAAAATGTAGGAAAACTCGGAATGGGAATTTCATGTCTCCATTTGGTTAGAAAATGAATGATTTTGGAAAATATTTTCATGATTTGGAAAACATTTTCACGAACAATGAAATCATTTCATTCTTTTACAAAAGTAACACAAGCAATCATATTTTGAGATAAATATTTTTCAAATCATTCATTTTTCATAAAACTTATGAATACTCAATTAATATATAATACCCAAGCAAACCAAGTATCTTTTCTAGTCATCAAGTATAGGGACACATGCTATGCACGTGCACCTAATTGGCACTCCCTATATCTTTTTTGGAAAATGTGAATTGGAAATTCTAAAACTTATTATGAAAATATAATTAAGTATTATGAAAGTGCAATTAAATTTAAAGATTTTCATGAAAGTGCAATCAATAGAAGAATTTGATTGAGTCAATTTGATAAATTTTAGGATTTGAGTACATTTTTATGACAGCTTTTAGAACTTTATTGTACTTTTGTGTCAAGTTTTATGATTCCATTACACTTTTTGAAAATTATAGAACTTAATTCTACTTTTATAATAAGTTTTAGAATTTTCTATGCGCTTCTCCCCATCTTTTACCACACTTTGAAACTTGAACTGGACAGGCCATAACGATGCAGCCCTTCTTCGGGCCTAGCGTCTCTCCGGCCCACATGGGCCCGACTTTTCCATCTCAAAACTCGACATGGCTAAACGAACCAGCTCTTCCTCCGGCCCAGCCTCTCCGGGGCCCACGTACGCCCGACATTTCCATCCCAAGAACGACGCGTTCCACGAGCGACGGCGACGGATCATCGTCTCCGAGTTCTCTCTGATCTGAACTTCGTTCATCCCACCCGTTACTCCGCCCGACAGAGACACGGCGGACGATGGCGGGGCTGCTGGCGTGGGCGGCGGACGTCGTCGCCGGCGGATCCAGCGACGGAGAAGACGAGCGGGACTCGGTCCCCGTCCTCTTCACCGAAGAGCAGCGGCGGTACGTGCGCGAGCTGGATCAGAAGGCCGGCGCCCTCGGCCGCGCGATCCAAGATCTGCGGGCGAGGATCCCCCCGCAGGACATCGCCCAGCGGCTCCCGCACCTCCACGCGCACTCGCTCGCCTCCAACGCCGCGCTCGCGCTTCAGCTGAACTCTCACTCCGCCACGCGCGAACAAGTAATGATCGCCCGAACTGCGTATGGCAATGCTTCGCTTGATTTCGCTGTTCTAATTGTACGTTGATTGCACTTTCCGGTGCTCGATTTCGTTTCGGCTAGAATATGTTCGATATTAGTTTATCTTTTCGGTGTGATTTGGAGAAATGGAATGAATGTGCTACTGCTAGTGAACTCAGAAATTAAAGAAATTATGCTGGTGAGGACTTGGATTGATTTTGGCAGCAGTTTGTGCTGATCATGTTAGAGTAACCTGTTGCTGCTCTGAGTGAACCTCTTCTTTTTTGCACCTGAGATTGGTGTGTTACAATGCAGGAGCTCCAACCTGAAAAATTCGCCCTTTTCCTTTTGTTTTACTCCTAATTGTTTAGTGCCACTGAAAATTTTCGGACTTTGATCGCTTTTTATGTTGCCTGGATACAAAGAAGCAAGCATTACATGATGATAGAGATGAAAGGGCCTTGCTTTTGTGCTCAAAATTAAAGCGGTTGTGAGAATATCGTTGGAAGATCATACTGTAATTTGGTTGCGCTTGCTCTTTTTAGTGGGTACAACTTCTTGCGTTTGATCAGAGCTCCAAAGGATGGTTGAACTTTCAGATCAATTGCGTATGTGTTTGTAGATTGAAATGTTGAGTTAAGGATTAATGCGTGGCCGGCTGATTGAACTTTCACATCAATTGGATATATTTTTGTAGATTGAAATGTTGACTTAGTGTTTAACACGTGTCAGGCCCAAATGAGGGAAGTGACGCTGCAAGAAGAAAATGCTGCCTACGAAAAGGCTATCTCGAACTGTGAGAACAAAGTCAAGGAGAAATTGCAGGAAGCTGATGCACTTCAAAGGAAATTAGTGGTATGTTTGAGATCCCAAAAAATCATGTGGTACGTTGCATTATATGATATGACATGTTAAGTATTGGTCACATTTTTTTTCAGGATGTTTTGTTTGATTTTTGGGCTTTCAGAATAGTCAAACTGACCTTTTCTTTTGTGAGACAAAAATTGTTCAAATGGACTCTCATATCTTGTTGTGTACTAGGATATATTTATGTGTGTTGCTGCCAAAGACAAAGCTTCTTCACATAATGACTCTTTCCCTTTTCTTTTGTGGATCATTGCTGAACGATATGTTAACAGGAAATGGATGAGAATGAAAAGAATTTGAAGGCTGAACTGGAGAATGCTCAAACAGCAATTGAAGTTGACGAATCTGATCATTGTTCAGAGATAGTGGTTGAATCTAAATCCCAACAGGATATTCAACCTGGGTTGGATGCGGAAACTTCTAAGTCTACTGTGCTAGAGAAATTGGAGAACAAGAAGAAAGAGTTGGTCGGTATTTGACTACTAAGTTCTTGTGCTCATAGATTTCCCCCTTTCCCCTTTATCTATTTTTATCTGAGTTCTCCTTATTTATCAGCTGAGAGCTTTATTTGCAGAGTGCAGTGGAGGAGAAAGTTAAAAATGTAGAGAAGAGATGGACCCTGATTCAGGAAAATGCACTGAAACAGCCTTCACCAGGTATCTAGCCTGGGTCATTATGAATTCATTAGAGAAGTTTGAATGTGAAACGCCTTAGTAAAAGAATTGGATACCAAGACATGATGTTTTTATGTGAATGGCGTCAAACTAGTGGTATGCTGGTTTTGGTCTCACATGCTGACTAGAGGGGTACGCGAATGATAGATATATGTCAAGTTTGTCTTTTAATGAGCAAAATGAATTACAAAGTGGATGTTCTGAATGGTGTAGTACTGGCCACTGAAGCAGTGAGAGTGAATCAAAGTGATGTAGGGGAATCAAGTTTTCGATATAAAATATCAAGAGACAGCAATACAATCAAAGCTTGAACAGATTTTACTAAATCTCTAGGGTTTTGAAAAGCAAGCAACAAAATGAAAAGTCTACAGTAATTAATATGACAGAATTCGGCTCACCTAGGTTTAAGCCTTAAGGGTTTAATCTAATTATAGATCCCTTAATCTTAGGCAGTGAATGGAAAGTCTCATACTCCTTAATTCTAGATAGTAATACTAAAATTAAACAAAGAAATAGAGAAAGTTCTATATTGCTGTTCGAATGTCCCACCATATACAGCAAAAATGGATGTGTATAAGATCCATAAAATCCCATTATTCAAGTGACTTGGATTACTTTAGTACCCCCTTTTACATGCAAACTGGACAAATAATGACAGGAAACAGAGAATAGGACATCCAAAAATCACATGCAAAATGAAATAGTAAGGCATGAAGATTAAAACTTGGGGCTCTGATATGACATTGTAATGTCCAACTGAAAGCTTAAGCTATTAGGTGAAGACATTGTAATGTTCAACCAAAAACTTAAGCTATTAAAAGAAGGAAGTTACTTGTATATAAAGCCCCTACAAACTACATGAGAAAGCTTTGTGGGATAACTTAGAGAAATACAAAGTATTAAGAGCTAATCCATTTAGTAGTATCAAAATTCTTCAGTTTTCTTGTTGCTCCTGCATCAAAGGTTTTAAAAGTGTTGATGGAGTCTTATAGTCGCAGATGGCCCATTGGTTTGTATGTCTTAATTGAACATAAATGTTACTAGACATTGTAATGTCCAACTGAAAGCTTAAGCTATTAGGTGAAGACATTGTAATGTTCAACCAAAAACTTAAGCTATTAAAAGAAGGAAGTTACTTGTATATAAAGCCCCTACAAACTACATGAGAAAGCTTTGTGGGATAACTTAGAGAAATACAAAGTATTAAGAGCTAATCCATTTAGTAGTATCAAAATTCTTCAGTTTTCTTATTGCTCCTGCATCAAAGGTTTTAAAAGTGTTGATGGAGTCTTATAGTTGCAGATGGCCCATTGGTTTGTATGTCTTAATTGAACATAAATGTTACTAGATCAGTTTCGATCATCATTGCCTTTTTGTTCACTGATAATTCTTTTCCCCTTCACCTTCATTCTCATCTACATTTTCTTTTATTCTCTGGCCGTGTGAATTGTGGGGTGGGGAAGTGACATGTTTGAGGCTTGAGAATTGAGCAAAAGGGATATATGCAGTGATGAGATAACTAAATATTGAAGCAAGGACGTCCTTTATTACTCTTAATGTTATTGCTGAAGTCTTCATAGTTGTCTGTGAACTACAGAAATGGTAGCCACCGACAACTCTAATCTAAAAGATGTTTGACCTTTGCAGCTCAGAGAGAGAAGATATTGGATAAACAGCTGCACAGTTTGCTGGAGCAACTGGCAGCAAAGCAGGTAATTTAGTTGTTTAAGTGATGTGCACTTCTTCCTACATCAAGAATTCAGGCAACTTTCCTTGAAGAAGACATTAGAAGTCTATCTGTTGATTGTAGGTCCAAGCAGAAGCCTTGGTCGGTGAAGTTCATCAGAAAGAAAAGGAACTAGAGAGGTTGAATGGGCTGTGGAAGACGCTGGAGAGTAATTCTTCGGAGGTGAATGCTACAAGAAACCGGTTTGCAAGAAGCATATTTGACAGAGGGTCTGCTTCTTCAGATTACATAGTTGACGTGCAACACAAAGCCCTCTTTACCACTGGCCGATGGGACAGCCTGCAGAGACCTGCTCTGCTTAGGTCGGGTTTCGTGCTTTATATTTTAGCTTTGCAGATCCTAGTCTTCCTCAAGATTTCTTTTTAAGAGAGTTTTCTGGTGTCCTGCCAAATCAGGTGTATGTATACCCTTGTGGATGCTCTTTGTATGCCTTATTCTTGTATATAATATGAAATTTTCTTACAATGTCATCTGTTTTATTCTTCTTCAGTGGCTTTATTTCTCTGGAGATCATTAAAATTCTTGCGAGTTTGAATAACTAGTTTCGCGTAAGCTATAATTTCACTAAATAGAGAGTTTTAAAAGCGTACCTTGTCTTGTGTCTGGTATCTGTTTTTCCTTGAGATCAGATCCTTTCATCCAGCTATCTGTCTACTTTATAGGATAACTTGCCATAACTTTGGCATAGCTAAAATAGGGGAAAAAGGGCTCATCTGAGTTTAATCTTTGTGAATCTAGTGTCTGTAACAAGGTAAAATTATGCAAACTTTCATCCTTCTTGAGTGGAAGAAGGTACAGTTGTGAGACTATGGAACTGTATTTGGCATTTTTTCCTTTTCATTGGAGCGTTTAAATGAGTCTTATCTAATAGCTTATACTTTTTAGGCAATGCATAGACCAACTTCATCCAGAGAAATATCTAATACTATATTTGGCCTTAATTGTTTCTGCTCCGACTTTGAGAGAACGTCATCCTTTTCTACCAGTTCTGCTCCAATGTGAAGGCAGGTCATCCTTTGAGCTCTGCTGCCCTTCCCTTCTCCACTGGGAGAGACATCTTTGAGGTGTTACGTTTGTTAAGTGGGTAGCTTAGTCTCTACTTTGGTGATGTCAACTCCGCTCGCGAGTGCAGTGCCAAGACTTCTATTGCCTCTGCTCCAATCTTGAGGACAACCTCATCCATGGCCAAATTCATCTTGTTCGATTGTCACTGAAAGCAGTAGTACTGTCGATTCGCCTCCTCTTTATCTGTTTTTAATGTCCCTCGGTCCATATTGCTGTCCTTCATAATAGTCTCCATCTCTGTCAGCTAGTCCAAATTGTCCTGTTTTTGAGACATGTATCACCTTACTTCTCCATCCCACCTTGTCGTAATTCCCTTCACCAAACCTATATGCGGTGATTCTGTCATGATTTTCTGTAATTGCGAAAGCATTTGGCACTCACCGTTATGACATCCTTGTCATCTGGCGCTCTATCAATTACCCCCACTATTAATATTTTCAATTCTTTTACTTACTTTTACCCAAAAAAAAAAAATATTTTCAATTCTTTCGGAATCTTGTTAGGGTAACCGAAAGTGTCAGTTGGAAGAAGCATGGAAGTTTGTAGCCAGTGACCTCCGCCGGCCATTGCTGAGGCTGTAGATGGGTGGAGTGAAATAAGAGAAAAAAAAGAAAAGAAAAAGGAAAGAAAAGAAAAAAAGGGGAAAATTTGTAAAAATAATTGCAATAATTATTTATGTTAGTGACTTTGCCGTGTTTTGTTGCCGTGTTTTGTAGGATATTTGGCATCCACATAAACAATTTTCACCTAAAATTGGTTAGGAATGCTACATTGATAATCAGTTTAGGATTAAATTTACAAAATTGAATATTTTATGATTGAATTTAGCTGCTAATAAATGATAAGTTTAGGACTTTTAGACCACGTTTGAGAGCATCAAAGGGCCTGATTCCAGAATAGGGGAGATTCGAGTGGAGATGCAAGGGCTCAAATCCAGGATGGGAGAGGTCCGAGGGGAGATGTTGAGCACCTTAAGCGCTACAGCCGATGATCCTGGTATTTTATGGAGAACTCGATATCACCAGATTCAAATCCGATCTCTAATTTCACAGACACCGCGCTTGATTTCCCGGTGAAAATGAAATTTCATTGTTGTGAATGTAATATCCATAAATTGCTATTACAGTAGCCAAAAAAACATGCGATATGCTTGTCGTAATTTTGCAAAGGGGGACCGATACAATCTCGAATTGACGTCAAGTAGTCAAATGCCAAAAGATTATTGCACTGACCATTTGAGCCACTGAACCAATCACTCTGCCACTCTTATGAGAAACTACAGCTACTTGAGAATCAGTATAATACTACCAGCCAACGTCCTCCCTAGTCTCTAATCACTCAATGTTGTTCTGCCACTCGAGGGACTTTAGCTAAGGATGCATGTATCTTCTCTTCCGAAAATGACAAGTCAACCATATCTCCCTGCAGATACTTCTCGTAAGCAGCCAGGTCGAAGTGGCCGTGCCCGCACATTGCCATGAGTATAACCTTGGATTCTCCAGACTCCCTGCACAAGAGGGCTTCCCTTATTGTTGCGGCAATGGCATGAGTTGGCTCTGGTGCTGGTATTATCCCTTCAGACCTGGCAAATTGTATGGCACCTGCAACCAAGGAAGTCAAGATTTTAGCCACTCTGCAAACATAGGTTACTCCTAGAGATGGCGGGAGCAGTGCGGATAGTCAGATTTTCTTTTTCAAGTAGGGTTTGGAGAAAACGTACCTTGAAAGCATTCAATTTGGGGAATGGCAATTGCTTCCATGAGACCCAACTCATAGACATGAGAGATCAGTGGTGCCATACCGTGATAACGCAACCCTCCTGAAGAAAATGGAATGCAGATATAAAGAACACGGAAAGGCAATGGAGAGGTCAGCTGATAGAGTGATCCAAATGCCAAAGTTAACATACCAGCATGGATAGGATCGGGAATGAAGTCGTGCCCCAGAGTATGCATCTTCATCAATGGAGTCATCCCTGCTGTATCGCCATAATCATATGCATACACGCCTTTTGTTAAGTGAAGGACATGCTGCTGGTTCAACGGCTCTTATGATGGGTTTGATATTTCCCTTGAGCTTCTCTCTAATGAATGGGAAACTGAGTCCTGCAAAATTGGACCCACCCCCAGTACACCCTACAATGATATCTGGGGTTTCGCCTATTGCCTCCATTTGTTTTATGCACTCCTCGCCGATGACCGTCTGGTGTAGCAGAACATGGTTGAGGACACTTCCGAGGCAGTATTTGGTGTCTGCATTATTAGCTGCCACTTCTACAGCTTCTGAAATAGCTATGCCTAAACTCCCCGGGCTTGATGGATCTTCTTGCAGGATTTTCCGACCGGCCTCAGTAATTTCTGAGGGAGATGGGTGTACTTTTGCGCCCCAGGTCTGCATCATCAATCTACGATATGGTTTTTGGTCATATGAAGCACGGACTTGCCATACCTGTACAATGAGTTGAGTTTCAATTTGACAGCATCTTGAAGTCGCTATTTTCAAGTTCTACTGATTAATTTTTCAATCTTTGTTGTAGATTTTGTCCACAAAGGTTGGCAAGAATAGCTTTCCACTACATAACTCAAATCCCGAGCAAGCTGGCAACTTTAAGCATGAAATTTTTTCGATAAACATAAACAAAAGTCGGGTATGAGTTCACATAATCGTTTTGTATGTAATAGCTAAAGAATCATCTGAGATGGCATTAGGGGAAAAAAGAAGAATGAGATATGACTAGTGTTCAGCTGTTATCTAGATAGTTACAACCGTAATTACTTTGGCCTTTCAAAGTCTCCAATTATTAATGTGAAATCGAGAAGCTCGCAATTGTATGATTTCAGTCGATAAAATTGCTCATGAAACTTTCACATTTCTTACCTCACAGTCGAGGCCGAATAAGCTGCTTGAGAAGGCCAAGGCACTCCCCCACTGACCAGCACCAGTTTCAGTTACGACCTTCTTGACGCCTTCCTGTGCATTATACCAGACTTGAGGCACAGATGTGTTTGGTTTGTGTGACCCAGCAGGGCTACCACCTTCATACTTGTAGTAGATCCTGGCAGGAGTGTCGAGAAGCTTCTCCAATCTCTTCGCTCTGAACCGAACTAAAAGTCAGGAGATACTTCTCACAATTTCATAGCAACAGCATTACTGTCAGAGAAAGAGAAACGGCATATTAAATTGCAGAATGTCAAACCTTATTAAAGGCGTCGGGCGCCAAAGCTGGTAAATGTCACGAACTTCATCAGGAATATCGATAAATCTGTCGAGACTAGCTTCCTGCTTGATCAACTCATCTGGGAGAAGAGGGGACAAATCTTCGGGTTTAACCGGCTGAAATGTCCTGGGATTCAAGGGCGGAGGAGGTTTAACGGGTAGATCAGCGACTAAATTGTACCATTGACGAGGAATTTCAGTTGGCTTCAAGCTAGCGCTCAGCGATGCCCGCACGCTAGCACGAGAGCCATATGCCCTTTGATGGTTTAATTTCGTCCTCAGCACGAAACTCCCTTGCCCTGTCTTCTCTCCTAGATTGAATAATATCACTCAATCAAACAAGCAAAATACATCTTGCTGAACAAAAATAACCGGCATATCACGGGGATGAGGGATGGCAATTTTACGATGTATATGTCCTCGTTCACTCCTTGTAATTAAACCTTCCACAATGAGAGGTGTAATTAACTGATTCCTCCTTACCCCTCACAAAAACAGTAAGATCCAAAGAAGAGTAAGCTTTTAGGTAGTATTTTTTCAAGAAGGGAAAATCATTTTCTTCTTCTTCTACTAGTACAACTACTCATGTTTTAAGCTGAACCGAGATGAAACTGCAGAACAAATACAGAGCTAAAGCTCCAAGCATCTTAACATATGCAACGGAGAAAAATGGCATCCTATTATTTGGCTCCAGCAACCAAGAACAGCAGCAGGGCACCCACAACCTTGAACCTAGCCCTCTTTTTTCTTCCCTTCTCCGTCATCTTCCAGATAAACCGGGAGATACCAGACGTAAAAAGACTAAGCCGAGAGAAAAAGGCAAATGAAGTAAGGGGTACGGTGCAAACTCACCATTACTTTGGGTTCTTGAACAGAAGATGGCTGCAGCTGAATCTGCAGACAAGAGAGAGCAGGAAGCCATTCTCGTTTTTCCTCACCGTGACGGACCAACTGCGGCGGGTCAAATGTCCAGAGCCATAAAGCAGAAGAACGGTGAACAATCGTGCTATAGTCAAAAAGTCCTCTCTGCCTCACCGAGGAATTAAATGTTGACTCGGGCTCTTCACTTTCAGGGTCAGGGTGGTCACATTGCTGCCAGCGGCCGCCAGTTTCGCTGTAGAGTAATAAATGAACATGGGAGCGGCAATTCTTGTCCCATCTGATTAATACGATGATGTAATGTGTATTGGGAAAATGCTGAAGGGACTGTGTCCATACGACGACAGAGACACGGTCAAAGCTCAGCCACGAGACTTTTCTTGAGGAGACCGGTAAACTTCCTCGGCCGGTTCCACATTTATTTCTTTCCTGCAAGCTACAATTGAGAGACTAAATCATAAGGAACAAATTGAAATTGGTTGATATGCGAAGAAACAATAAAAAAATATATGAAGAGCTCAATTGTAACTTTCAAAATAGTGGATCTTATCTCCGGCCAAAGAAAAATATTATGCAGATATTGTTTCCAAATTAAAAAAGAACTCAATAACTAAAAAAATAGTTGTGTAATTATCTTGTACGCTTTGAACTTTCGATTATTGTAGGATTTTGTAATTAAATAAGTCATAATTGTTGAGAAATATCTGTTCATTTATGCTTTTTCAATTGCAAGAAAGTAATAGGCATTCACTGTCATCGAATTTTAGTTTGTATCTATATATTTTAGACATAAAATGCATAATTTTTTTCTTCTTATCTCGTTTAGATGGATGAAGTTCATAATAAAAGTAACTTCACTAATGAAAATAGTGGTGGTGAAGAAGACGGGATGATCAATGCAACCGAAGATACTAGTGATGAAAGCATCGCTATACTGAAGAACATGAAATTTGCACCTTGCATAGGTATGTAGTTTAATTTTTATGATAAGGCTTATGCATTTTATAACAATTTTGCTAAAAAAGTGGGATTTGGCATTTGAGTGTTGAACTTGTGTAAAAGAAAAGGCAACGGCGGAAAAAAGTGGTGTGGTACTTTGTTGTAGTCGTTAAGGGTCCAAGATCGAAAATGAATCGGTTAAGTCAAGACCAGGGAAAAGATGCAGTTGCCTAGCAATGGTCAAAGTACATCTAGTTGAGTCTCAGAGGTGGGAAATAACAAAAGTTGTATTCAATCATAATCATTTAACAACTCCTTGTGGAAGGATAGTTTAGTCTTCCTCATTATTAGTGAAACCTAATGCTCACTATAGATATTGATGTAATACCTAACTATAAAAATAACAATTTTCTTCTCTTTTCCTTACATGGTATTAGAGCCACAAAAATACAGCTTTTACCCTAGCCGTCGATGGCCATTGTTACATCACCGGAAAAACTACCATCGCCAGACGGCGAGAAACCACCATTGCTGGACAGCACATCCACGACGCTCTAGTCATTGTCGCCAAGGTTTGGCAACCAGATTTGGCATTGTCTGAACCGTAGTTGTGCTTGCCTATTCTCGCAACCAGAATGGTGTCGCAGATGAGGTCTGCTCCTCCTTCCTCTCTTGGGAAGCATCCGGTGTGTCAGACTTTTGAAGCACTTTGAAGCGATAGGATATGAAGTTCTTCTAGGTGATGTGCGCGCAATTACCCATCTTCTAGGTGATGTGGCCAAGGATTGCAAGTGTAGTGAATGCAATCATTTGAGAGTTTGATCGGTTGGTTTTCATATGATGACTAGTGAATTCATTTCTCAATGAAAAAGTGACACGGGTTTGTTTGCAATGTTGGAATTTTGATAGGTTTTGTGTTGATCTAGAACTTTGTGTTGGATGGTTTAGTGTCGCTTCAGATATATGAATAGTTTTCTGTTTATTATTGAGTTCTAGAAACTTTGAACTTAGTGTGAGCATGGATATTAGTCTTACTAATCCGAAGTTGAGTTTTGTCAAGCAAAATGAGACCAATTACCCTTCTTGGTCTATGACGGTTGAGACGTAACTATTGGCCACCAAACAGTTGAGTTATTAGTCCCAAATGAAGGTGAATGATTGGCGCTCTAGCAATGCTGCCATTCAGACATTGTTGTGGAATACCGTGGATTCCAATATTAGTCCTCAGTTTATGCGGTGTACATTAGCCAAAGCATTTGGGACAAGTGTGCTATTATGTTTTTAGGAAGAGAACACGAGCAATGTTTGTGATGTTTGGGAGGAGTTATTTGATCCACGTGTAGGAGATATGTCTATATCCAATTACTATTCTAGGTTTACCACTCTTTGTGAGAGATGGGACACTTATTTGCCTGCCATTGATGACATTAAAAAGTTGGCCAAGCATCAGGAAGGTATGAGAGTTATGTTATTTCTCCGGGGGCTTGGTCTTACTCATTCTTCTCTAACAGCAGATTACTTCTCAGAGTACTCTTGCATCAGTTGATAAGATCTTCTCTCGGGTCCTTCGATGCATGCCTACTTCATCATCTGTACTTTATTCTGCACCTGTAGTAAGTGCTATGGTTTCTTAGTCTTCTGGTGGTCGTGGAGGCCGGAGGCATGGTTCCCGTGGCCGTGGCAGATTTGGTTTCTCTTCGGGTCGTGGTTGTTGTGGCGGTAGGGGTGTTAGAAGTTCACGTTATTGCAACCACTATTAGCAAGCTGAACATACTAAGGCTTATTACTATATTCTATATCCTGACTTTGTCCACAGGTTGCTTATGTTGAAGTGGGTGACCCCCTAGTGTAGAAGGTTGCTGATCAGTCATAAGAATTGCTTAGCATTATTATGTTGTCTTGTGCCAAGAATGAGTCCTTTGTATGTCCCCACCAGGTGGTGAATTCCTCAATTCCTACTGCTACTTTGGCACAAACTTTTTCAGGTAGTTCATCTTGTTTACTCTCTTCTGCACCCACTTCTTGGGTTGTAGAATCAGGTGCCACCAATCATATGACCGGTAACTTATTGTTTAGTATTACCCCTATGTTGCCTAGTTCTGTTACACTTGCTGACGGTTCATAGTCTTATATCACTAGTCAAGGAGATGTAACCTTGGGCCTCTTTCTTTCTCTTTCATCTATTTACCATTTACCAGCTTTCCCATATAACTTGCTTTTTGTTAGTTCCCATACTAGAGATTTGAGTTGTTTTGTGATATTTACCTCCACTCGTTGTGTCTTTTAGGATCTGAGGACCGGACAGATGATTGGTGAAGGGCATGAGTCCAATGGGTTGTACTACCTAAACAAAGAACTTATTATTATGGCCATTTAGAAGAACACCACCTTTGACTTCTTTAGAATGCATTGTTGTATGGGTCATCCACTGCCTGACATACTTCGTCATTTTTCTCTTGTTTCATCTTTTATGAGTCCTATCTAGTGCAATGCTTGCCAATTTAGCAAACATCATCGGGTATCTTTCCTTTCCAATGTCCAAAGTCGTGTGTCAAGTCTTTTTGAGTTGGTCCATTCTAATGCTTGGGGGCCATATTGTGTCAATGATATGTCTAGTTACAAGTACCTTATTATGTTCGTGGATAATTATTCCCACGTAATGTGGTTATATTTAATAAAAGATCGAATTGAAGTTTTTTCCTGTTTTCGTATGTTTTGCTTTGAGATTCTCAATTAGTATTATGTTTCTATTAAATGTTTGCGCTCCGATAACGCCAAAGAATATATGGTCATTTACTCTAGTTTTCAATCATTTTTTTTTATCTCACAGGATTTTACATTAAACCTCCCGTCCCTATACTCTCTAGTCAAATGAGGTGGTAGAACGAAAAAATCACCATCTCTTGAACGTTGCTCGTTGTTTCCTTTTCCATGCTATTCTTATGGCATGCTATCTCATAAATCGCCTCCTATCCTCCGTACTTCGTGGGGGGCATACCTTATTCTACTCTCCATCCTATAAGTTCACTTTTTTCTTTACCACTCCGTGTGTTTGGCTATGTTTGTTTTGTGCATTGTCTCGCTCCTAGTCATGATAAGCTCAATCTACGGGCTGGCAAACGTTTGTTTCTTAGGTACTCTCGAACTTAGAAAGGGTACGAGTATTATAGTCTGGTTAGTCGGTGGTTGTCTCTCTTGGCAAATATAACATTTTTCGAGGATCAGTCATGTTACTCTTCTCTTGCCCAATCGATGACTCCTTTTAATGATACATTGTCCTTGGCCATAGCTCCTTCACCGTCATTCCCCTTGCCAAGTATACTTTGGGGTTGCTCGATTTTCAATTTGTTGATAGGACTTGTCAATGGCATCGTCTTGTTCAACGTGAGGTAGTACAATAGCTGCCTACATTGGATATGCATGATTCTCTCCATCAATTAATGCCTAGGTCTTTGATTCGCTAGTTTCTTTTGAGCCTGATGCTACTATTGATATTCCCATTGCATCGTGCAAGGGTATGTGTTCTTGCATTGGTCAACCCAATTCCCGGTTTACCCACTTCTACTACTTTGTCTAATCATACACATACTAGTAAGCCTTTTTCTTAGTTTTTATCCTATGATTGTCTTTCTCTTAAATTTTCCTCGTTTGTTGCTTCTTTATCTACTGTGTCTATGCCAAATACTATCGCAGAGGCTCTTGCTCATCTAGGTTGGTAGTGGGCTATGGAGGATGAAATGCAGGCGCTATAGGAAAATGAGACATGGCACCTTACATAATCACCTGCTGACAAATAGTTTGTGGGGTCTCGTTGGGTTTTCATAGTGAAGTTTCAGCAGGATGGTTTTGTTGAGCAGCTAAAGGCGTGTTTGGTTGCCAAAGGTTACACTCAAACCTATGGAGTTGATTATGCTGATATGTTTTCTCCCATCGCAAATATACCTTTTGTTTGTATTTTCATTTCTCTTGCTATTCAATATGATTGGACTCTTCATCAACTTCATGTCCTTAATGGTGACTTGGCAGAGTAGGTATATATGGAGCAACCCTCGGGGTTTGTTGCTCAGGGAGAGTCTAATAGTGTTTGTCACCTGCACAAGGCATCATGTGGGTTAAAACGGTCTCCTCATGCTTGGTTTGTCATTTTAGTGATTTCGTTATTCGATTTGGTTTGTGGCGTTGCATCGTGGATCATTCTTTGTTTAGTATCCTTAGTAAGGTTGGTTTCTTGGAGCTAAGCCTGTCGATACTCTAATGGATCCTAATGTGAAACTTGATGCAGAACATGGAGACTTACTTCATGATCTGAGTAAGTATCAAAGGTTAGTGGGTAAGCTCAACTAATCAACTGTCACCCGACGAGATATTTATTTTGCTGTTAGTGCGGTTAGTCAATTTGTGAATGCTCCTTGCACTACACATTGGAAGGTATTGCCACGTGTTGTCAAGTACTTGAAGGGAGCACTAGGTAAAGGGATTCTGTTCAAGAATCATGAATATCTTAGTGTCACTGGCTACTCTGATACTGATTAGGCTAGATGCACTATTGATAGAAGACCAACTTCTAGCTACTATGTGTTCTTGGGAGGCAATTTTGTGAGTTGGAAAAGTAAGAAGCAATAGGCAATGTCTTGATCAAGTGTAGAGGCAGAATATTGAGCGATGGATTATGTGACTAGTGAGTTGCTTTGACTGAGGATGTTGTTATTTGAACTTAGCATGCTATCTTTAGCTTCCTCAGTTTTGTGTTGTGATAATCAGTCCGCTATGCATATCGCTTCAAATCTGGTTTTTCATGAGTGCATGAACCATATTGAAGTAGATTGCCATTTTGTGCGAGAAAAGATTCAAAATAAGGACATAACACTCCAATTTACATGGACCAAAGACCAACTTGCTGATCTTTTCACTAAGTCATTGCGGGGTAGTCGAGTGACTACTTTATCTAACAAGTTGTGGCTTTTAATATTTATGCTCCAGCTTGAGGGGGGAGTGTTGAAGGGTAGCTTAGTCTTCTTCTGTTGAAGGATAGTTTAGTCTTCTTCATTATTAGTGAACCCCAAGGCTCACTATATATATTGATGTAATCCCTAATTATAAAAATATCAATTTTCCTCTCTTTCGCTTACACTCCTCAAGCACTATATTCTTTACATCACACAAGAATATTGACTCCATAACAAAAAGAAAAATCAAGTTGCACTAGGATGTAGGGATTAGAACAAATAGTTCATTTCAAGAATTAGTTGTTGAAGGAGGAAATGAGATCTTAAATTTTGAAAGAAGATGTTCGGCATCATGTTACAAAGTACAAGATGTTGAAATTGTAAGAAGGAGATGGGCAAGCACTTTTCAATTATTTTTCAACCATACATTTGAAAAATTATAATTTTATTTTATGTTTGATTTGGATGATGAATAGAGATTGCATAATGTTTTTTGGGTGGATGCACAATCAAGAGATGCGCATATATATTTTGGAGATGTGGTCACATTTGATACCACTTATTTGACAAATAAATATGATATGCCTTTTGCTCCATTTGTTGGTGTCAATCATCATGGTCACTTAGTTTTGTCAGGATGTGGTTTGCTTGCAATGAGACAACAAGCTCTTTCATCCGAGTTGATTAAAGCTTGACTTGATTGCATGTCAGGAAACGCCCCTCAAGCTATTATTACTGACCACTGTAAAGCAATTTGCTCATCATTGCCTTTGTTTATGAAATGTAATGCAAAAATTGCTACAAAAATTAGTAGGTCATTTTCAATATAATGGTATAAAGTTAGCAATAGAATAGCAGTTTACAACTCATTATGTCACGCCCCAATCCTCGGGCACGCACCCATCCCTCACCTTGGTCGATTAAAAAAAATTTGCGATATCCTAGGACGTATCACCGACCCTTTCATTTTCATATGCACATGCAGAAGCAATTAAAAATCACCTATAAACAGGGTTCACAAAAGAGGGTGAGATCTCAGTTCTCATCCAGGTCGTATTCGGGATCATCATTGGGGTTCTCTTCCAGGTACTCCTCTTCGGGTTCTTTCTCCTCAGGCTCCTCATCAGGGTCCTGAAATGTTGTCCCACAATCGGGATGAGACTACGTCTTAGCAAGTTCTACCCCCTAAGACTCGATTAGTAAACCAATACACCTTAGGGTTGCCTATGCACAACACGAGTCAGAGGACTTACCTTGGCCTCAGATTTCACCTGCATATTAGTACAATTCATAATAGGCACCCACTTACTTAAATAAATCGAACCAATCGATTACATGTCACCCAAATTATTCCCCATGGAGGAATATCTAGAAGTTAGGCCACGTGCATTCTTCAGGACGACATACCAAGTCTCCGAGCCATGTGCCTCAAACTTTGGGCCCATGTGTATTCTCTAAGGCGACCTCTTCGCCAAGGTGGTACATCAAGTCACCGAGCCACATGCCCTTTTAGATGCCATTCTCAAATACTTGACCCACGTGCATTCTTTAAGGCACTAGTTCACCAAAGTGACGCATCAGATCACCGAGCCATGTGTCATTTTTACGATACCCGGGCCCACGTGCCTTCTCTTAGGTGCTAACTCACCAAAGTGATGCATCAATTCACCGAGCCCATGTGCCCTTTTTACGATGCCATACACTGTCACCGAGCCATGTGCATTCTCCAGGAGGACATACCGAGTCTCAAGCAACGTGCATTCTCTAAGGCGACCTCTTCACCAAGATGACATATTCAACCACTGAACTTACGTGCATTCTCCAGATGATATCCCAATTCATCGAGCCCACGTATCTTTCTTTAGGTGATTACCAACTTACTTTTGATACTGACAATCAATACCCAACGATTTCTCAATCAAATAATTAACAACAACCATTTAGGAATATATCCTAAAATTCCACATTTAATTCAATTTGGCACGATTTAAAGCTCAAATAAATAAACGGACTGCACCACAACAATCAGCACAAAATTCCGGTCACTGGCCATCCCGGTTGAATTTCCAGAATAATATATAATTAAATAATTAATTTCGAAAAATAAATAAATAAATATTAAAAATCCAATTAGACTCATAATGCCTAATTGGAACCCGAAACGGGTCGGGAAAACCCTGAGATGCGATCATTAAATAATAGAAGCTCTCTATTTGCTAATGACTAGGTCTAACCCCCTAACATGCATCATTAAGTCACTAATTTAATTGTTCTAAATTAATCTAACCACCTAATTGCACTTAATTAAATCTAATCAACCTTAGGCATCATTAGCAAACTAAGAAAGCATTAGTGAGTAAAACTCACTTGGCAAAGCGAAGATCGGAACACCACAACGACGACGCGATGGCGACCGAAATCCAAACTTTCGGTGGCGTTGGCGGATACTCGAGCTGGGCCTACAGGCCTCGCAAGTCCACAAAAAATCACTGGGCTTGGACTTGGGCTTGGGCTTGGGCTGCTTTGCGGGCTTCAAAGAGCTGGGCCGAACAGCTGCTGCAGAGATGGGCTTCACTGGACTTGATGGGCTGAAGAAAGGACTGGACTGGGCTGTTCAAGAAAAACGTGGGCTGCTGAACCGGGCCCGAAACTGGGCTGAACCAAGGCTGAAAACAGGCCCAGCTGTTGGGCCAAATTGCTGGATTCCACGGGCTGAAATTGTTGGCTCGTGGACTGGAATTGCTGGGCTTCAAAGTTGGACTGGACTGAAGATTTTCGTTGGGCTGAACTGCATCTTGTTTGGGCTTGCTGACTTGGGCTCAATGGAGCTGCTGTTGGTGAAATTTTGACTGGGCTTGAAGACTGCACTTTGGGCCGAGATTACTGGCTTTGTTGGGCTTGAGGACTGCTGGATCTCACGGCCTGCTTCATGGACTCGATGGGTTGGTGTAGCTGGCTCACGAACTGGAGAAGACGCAGGCGAAGGAGGAAGCTGTTTGCTGGGCGGTACACGGGCAGCAGCTTCGGTCAATCAATTGGGCTGCTGGACATCTCGAAGACTGCTGGGCCGAGAAGTCTCTTCGCTGGGCCAAGCTTCGTGGACGGCGTGGCAGGGGATGGGCGGACGACGAAGCAACACCGAGCAAGGAGAAATGATGGGGTCAACAAAGAGGAGAGCTCTACCGTTTGTTGACCGAACAAGCAGCAAAGTCTGTGGGTGCTGGGTCTTCTTGGCCGAGTGAAAGAGAAAGATAGTGGAGAGAAGCTTCGGCGGCAGCTGCAAAGTTTGGTCCCTGGTTTCGTGCGTGGGGGAAGCCGACAATTGACCGCACGTGGAGATGCAGCGTTGAAGGTGATGCTGCAGGTGAAGACACGAGCTGGTGGAGGGGGCGATCAACTGCAGCTTCGGTGGGAGAGACAGACTGAATTTCGGTCAACACCCTGGGCTCCAACGGTTGTAGGTTGACTGGCCTGGGCTGCTTCGCTGGCGCCAAACCGGTGGGTGCTGAGCTTCTCGGTGGATCGTGGACTGAGCAGAGAGAGAGAGCTTCGGTGACTCTGCTGGTGGCTGAATGTGGCAGAGCTGAGAGACGAGAAGCAGCTGCTGGCGCCGGGGCTTGAAGACGTGGACTTCGCAGGATGCCTGGCAGTCGACACGAGAGGAGATCGTTGACTCGGTTTGCCGTTTGGGGAAGAGAACGAAGTGGGGAGCAGCTTCGCTGGCGTGTGGGGAAGACCGAAAATGGAGAAGCAGGTTGGTGGAAGAAGACACGGCAGAGCGGAAAAAGTGAATGAAGAAAAGAGCTGCAGCTTCGGTCGAGGAGGGGCAGCTCGTACGAAGAAGAGAAAGGCCGGCCAAGCGTGCACGGCATGTTGAAGAGGAAGAAACAAAAGTCAAGCAATCCAATCCCTTACATTGATTGTATGTTCTCTATTTCTTTCTGACTAAATTTCCACCAATAAATCTAATATTGATGCCAAAATATGCTGGCCTCACCATAGATCCGAATTCTTCAATTTAAGCTTCAATTTATCCACCAAATCTCCAAATCGAAGTCCAATTTCGATGAAGATAAATCCCGTAGAATTTTCTGTAAGTACCCAACACCTAAAGGCTCGACTTGAAAGTCCAAACTTGCTTAAATTTGGTCCATAAGAATTTCTGTTAATTTTCCACGATGTCCGAACAATTTTTTGTAAAAATCTTGGAATCTCAAAAAATCTTTCGAGATTGAGTCAACATTCCCGGAATTTATGTGACATGACAGAATCTTCAATTTTTGAAATCGGACTCGAATTCACGGTTAATTTCCATTCGACGTGTTTTTAGCATGATCTAGGCTACTGGGTAACTTTCAAGCATTTTTAGTGTAAATGACCCGTGGTCAATTTTTTTTCGAATCATGATAAACCCACTCGACTCATTGGCGACTTTCAATTGCCGTGAAAATCTCGAGGATCCAAATACGGACATAGGTTACCAAAGCAATAAGAAAACTAGTCTAGTGCCGGTCGACGATAATTTTTTAATTTAGTGGTGTTACCCACGATTAGCCACACAACTCCGTCGAACCAGCCTAATTCTGATTTCATATCGATTTTATACTATGCCGCAATGGCCTCTAAAGATAGATACGGTCAAGAAGCCGATTCCTAGTCGAATTCTTAAGTCTATTTGCCTTAAAATCCTTATTGGTTTTCCTAGATAGTCTAGTTATCTCGAGAGTGATCAGCTCTGAGAACAGCCCTATAGGCGCGTCAATGAAATGCCCGATTTATTTAATAGAAAACAGAGTTGAAAATCTGGGATGTCATACATTATATGTAAGTAATTTTGAGATTGCTTGGAAGGTGAACTAATTCATGCACATGGATTCCATGATAATGACTAACTTCGAACATTGTATGAGGAATAGGAAAAATGGTGAGTTTGGGAAGAGTTTTAGGGAAAGTCCTTGAGAAAATGTAAAGGCCTTTGAGCTAAAGGAGTTTTTAGAAATGTAAATTTTGTTTGGTAAATTGTATTTGTGAAAGTCTATTGTGAAGTATTTTGGGCAAAATAGTGTTTGGACAAGTTAACTTTGCAAAAGACTTTTGTCATTAGAAAAAAGGAAAAAAATGAGAAATGGCTGGTGTTGCCGGCGAGGGCCAAGCATCCGGCGAGGGTTGCCGTGCGAAGGACACGATGGTGAGGGTCGCTGCAACCAGATCGTCGTGACTAAATTGCGCAATCCCGATCGCTTGATTTGGGTCACCAGAGGTTGCGCGGCCTAGATATGGGTCACGGCGACCTTCGGCGACCCAGATCTGCACGCGATTTGGGTTGCCAGAGGTCGCCGTGACCCAGATTTGGGTCGCGCGACCTCCGGCGGCCTAGATTTGTGCACGATTTTGATTGCCGGAGGTCGCCGTGACCCAGATCTGGGTTGTGCGATCTCTGGCGACCCAGATCTGTTGGGGAACGCAGCGTCGTCGGGGTTGCAGCGGTCGCGGTGATGCGACTTGTAGGGGGTCACCGAGGTCACGTGATTGGCCACCGACGGTTGCCGTGACACACTAGCCTCATGCCGACCTTTGTCCAGCTCGTCACGGCCCCTCGCAGCTTTGCGCAACTTCACTAGCCAATCTCAATGAAGAAGAAGGTGAATAGTCACACGAGGACAAAATTGGAAAAATGAAATGTTAATGAGGACATTTGTGGAAGAAACTTTTTTGCCTTACTCTCCTTTTAGCCTTTCGAGAAGGTCGAATGCCCAAGGCAGCCCCCAACCTGCCTTGGGCTTTTAGCCTTGGGAAGGCTTGCCTTTGGTAAAGGCAAGTAAAAAAAAATTTGCCAAACACTGAATATTTGGCCCAAAGGCCTTTAGGGGGCTAAAGATCCTTGGCAAAGTGATTGCCAAACGCAGCCAAAGTGGGTGCCAATATATTTGAAAAATTCCTTTCTCGTGGGCATGTCAACTAATCAAAGAAGTGAGTGAATGATTTTTTTTTTTTTTTGATGGATACATACATAGACAAACATATTTGAGTGATTTGATCTCTAACTATGACCTTGCACTCAAAGATAAATATACAAAAGAAGCTTGTGCCGATTTTGATTCCAGACAATTCAAACCTTGGTTGAAAATCGGGTGTTATTATGAGAAGCAACTCTCTATATATACCCAAAGTATCTTTAGAAAGTTTTAAGATGAAATAGAGACAATGTTGTAGTGCTTTAACCGAACTTAGGTGCATAGAGATGGAGTAGCATCAACTTTCAGAGGAGAGAAGTACACCAAAAGTGCTAAAACTTGGCACGGATGGAAGCCAAAAATTCAAAAAGGTAAATTTAAATGCATTTTTTTTTTTAAAAATGAGATATTTAAGTGCCAACTCTAACGAGCTTACTAGAAATTCAACGTGTTTGCTAGAAATATGACATGGCATTATGTTATTAATAAAACCGGTTTACATAGCTCGCCAACATGTCTAATCGGGAATCCTTGTCTAAAACGACGTCATCCTCGATGTTCACTTAAGTGCTGGTCATGGTTAAAAAAAGATTACTCAAGCATCAGGTTATGATGTAAGTGATCACTTAAGTGTTACTTGTAGTTAAAAGTGAACACTTATAAGCCAAATTTTGCAGAAAGTGATAACTTAAATGCTAAAAATGAAGTCGTTTAGCATAGTCTTGGTGTCTATGTCGATAATCTTTTTGGATTGCCATATCAAAATTAAAAATCTTGTCGGAAAAAGCCACTTCAGCTATTTGGTCGGAAATTCTCACCGGTCGCACTTAAATGTTCATTTTTTCTCCAAATATGACACTTTAGTATACATTTTGAAAGTTTTGGCACTTATCTATCCACCCGTGCCAAGTTTTGACATTTATGGTGTATTTCTCTGACTTTTAGAGTAGAAGAGCGTCAAGGTGATCATGATAATAGTAATTCTTGAAATCGTTGAATTTGAGATTTGTATTGTAGCACGAGAGCTAAGTTCACTGTATCTGTGGAATATTTGCTTTTAAGGGCTATCTTTGTAGATCTTCGTCATTGGAGTAAATGAGATAACTATTGATACTTACTTTTTCGCCAATGTGTCCTCAGTGGAAAAATTTGAGATTAAGATTTCCAATCGAGATGGAACGCGTTTCTTGAGCAAAAATATCATTTTTCATTTCTTTTTTATTGGTCCTTCATTTGTGATTAATTTCCTAGCCATTTCATCAAAAACTGAAAAAGTTAAAAGTTGTAAAGTCAACCCGCATCAAAATTTGGCTTTTTGTACAAAAAGTTCAAAAATAGTCCTAATTTCACTTTGGCCATAATTTTTTAAAAAATCAAATTTTCCCTATTAATCAATATTTTAGTAATTAATATTAACTTTTGGTCAACCTTTAACAAAAAAAAATAAAAAAAAGGTGAAAATCTACAAAACATCTTATTTTAGCTTCAATTTGACTTTGGCCACAAAAATTTCTCAAAAATCGATTATGAATCTATTTTTCCATTTTTTTTTCGGATTTAGGTTCAAAATCAATAAAAAATAAAACTACTTTCTTTCTAGTTAGATTTTAGCTTAATTTCCTATACGATATTTTGATCTAGAGGTCATTTCACGATTAGTCATTGAACCAATTTTAGAGTTTGGCATGACGTGATGAAAATTTCTATTTTTAACCGTAATCAAGAGCCTCGAAGAGTTCTTCAAAGTTTGAAAGATTTCACCCTTAATGAATTCCTTTTCTTAATGATAGTCTAAGTCCGGAATTGATTTTGTCAATTTCACTAGGAACATTCCAATTTGATGGATTTAGCTTAATTGAACTTTGAAAAGTCAAGCTAATGTGTTTCCGTCGATGCAATTCAAGTTGACCCATTTTAGATTAAGGTTCAATTTGATAAATTAAGGATCAATTTGATAGTTGAACATAAATTTCATTTTAGTGTGTTTGTTTCATCATGTTAATGTCAATTTGAATGTATTAGGTCATCATAAGTTCAATTGATATTTCATTACATTGAATTCGATCGCGATCAATTTGGCAGTTGAGGATGGGAATTGCAGAAATTGCGTTAATTGGTTAGAAAATCCGAATATGTGTGCCCATTAAATCCGAGTGTAACTAATATCATTCATGAGATAATTGGACTAATTTAAATCAATTGAGATGTTACTAAAAGGTTTGATCGAATAGGACAAGCATTTTTTATGATCTAATAGCATGCATTCTTTGCCAAAGATTGATCGAATCAGTCAAAATCAGTATAAATTGGTCTGATCCGCCTTCAGTGGGAAATGACCATTTTTCAACAAGGTTTCGATGGCTAGTGACCACCACGAGGTGGCCAACTCCTTGGCTGACCACCCCATCCCCTTTTTGAATGAAATTACAAAAATGCCCTAAAGTTAGGAAATTACTAAAACACTCTTGATTAATCACTAATCAAAAAATTAATCTTGGCCATTCATTGAGGTTTTCATCCTAGCCTTCCAATATGACGTGCTTAATTTCCTCCAATCACAAGAAAGTTTAACAATTAAGGACTTTTAATCTTATCTTGGAAGATTAAATCCTAGCCGGATCTCATCTTGGGGGGACTACATATGCATTATCCCTCCAAAAATTCAAGGTGGAGCTCATTTAAGAAGACAACTTTCTCTCACTACAACAATCTCTCTCTCTCTCTCTCTCTCTCGGCCGGCCTACTCCCACTGCCTGCCACTGGCGGGCCACCACATCTTCGATCTACCTTTCTTTTTTTTTTTTCTTTTTTTTTTATGATCTGATCTACGATCTACCTCACGGCTCCCCCTTGTTGATCGCGACACCCGCTTCCTTCGGTCAAAAGCCGCTGATCGACGACCAAACCTCCTTGGGCATCCTTACGTGCTTAATGCCGAAAGGCACATAAGGAGCAACGGGCAATTCCGATCGCCAATTTGGCGATCCTGCGGGGTCCTTTGCCCCTCCTAGCCTTGCGATCTTACTTATTGACTGGTCCTTGACGTTGTGGTGGCTGAAGCTCATCCGGATCCTTGTCGGAGCTCGCGATTTCTTCCTATCTTCTACTCTAGTTCATTTTTGAGCTTGTTCAAGTTGATTCTCACCTCAAGAAAGAGATTAAGCTCAGCAAGCTTCGTAAGCTAGCTGGTCGACGATAAAGACTTGCTGGAGGGCCATCGGAAATCTGCAGGAACCACAAGTGATTAATGTAAACATGCGGGGTGGTTGTCGGGGCAACAGAGTCGAGCGGTGTTCCGCCAGAGATCGTTGAGTCTGGTAAATGTGCCGTGCAGGAAACATCAGGCAACGGCCACGAACGCTGAGTGTCGTTGACGTTAAAAGGACCACCGAGATCGCGGGTTTCATTGAGAAAAACGTCAACGCTGTTGGAAATTTGCTGCACGGTGTGGACTCAGCTTGACATGATGACGAGGTAGAGCGCCGCTGCACAAGACTCGCCGGTGGACAACAACAGATTGGCAACGCAAGGGTGCGACACGAAGGTAGTGTGCACGTTAGGATATCGTGGCTCCCACTTTTTCTCTCTTCGCGAAAGCTTCCGCTACCTCTCTCTCGGCTTGTGCTAATCCAGACAAGGAACACCGCTTTAAAGTCTTCTTTTTTTTTTTTTGTGCTTTTGGTTGCTCTCTCTCTCTCTCTCTCTCTCTCTCTCTCTCTCTCTGTGGATTGTCTCTTGCAAAGTGATGGTGTGCCAATTAAGAACGTTCTGATGAAGGCGCCCAGGCCACCAACGTCAGATGCAACCCAATAACTCTAGTGGCCGACTCCCCCTTTATTTTCTTCTCTCGCTTTCTTATGGCCGTGTATCTCGACCATGTGGCCTCTTCTCCCTTTAATCGTGCAAGTGCTAGGTTTAGGCTAAAATTCCCAATTTAAAATTCTAAGAGATACACTTTACCAATGCGAAAACTTCTATTATCTCTTAGGATCCTGATAATATCAAATCAAATTGAACAATGATCCTCCAAGATTTGAATAATAATCAAGATTAATTGCTCAATTTTTCAGCGGAAAATTTCGGCTCTTACAATATTCAAGGACTTGGCCCAATTTTCACTCATCGCGGGCTTAGTCCAATTAGCAACCTGAGAACCCTCCTCACACCAGTCCATTAGCATCAATGCAATGATATGGGTTTATCAATATCAATGAATATGCTCCTAATAATTATATGCAATTTAACTCGATATTTTTGTTAGAAACTTAAAATTACTCTTTTTTTTTTTTTTTGCAATTATAACTATATAAAATGCCAAAATTTAGGTATCAACAAGAATGATGCACTTGGGAGAGACGGGGATGGGTTTACTTGCTTGGGCTGCATGGGTGCATTGTTGAGAATGACAAAGCAAAAAAAAAAATATAATTGAGAAATTTCTGAGGTGCATTAGGTGCGAAGTTCACCTAATGCATTAGGATTGCCTCAGGAAAGGAGGCTTTGATACCCACTAAAATGTAAGAATGCAGAAAAGACAAAATGGAGAATTTTCAATTAAGATATGCGCAATCAAAGACATATATTCGCATAATCTTAAGAGATAGAAATTATCATGATTTTCTTGAATATCTCTAACACTACAGCGGATGGTAATGCTACTCACTCCATATATAATCTCTTCGTATTTATATATATATATGGGAACTAGAGAGAGGGAGGAAATTTGGGGGGTAGAGATTGAAAATTATTAATGAATTGAAAAATTTCTACTTTTCCATATCTTCTCCTCACAACGAATCTTATGTATTTTTCCCTAACTACTTTTGTTCCCTCATCTTTTCTTCATAGTGATAAGGTAAGTATATTACATACAACATAGAGGGAAAAAAAATTGGATGGCCGGGCATTCTAAATTCACGTCATATCGCCCTTTGCTATGGCAAATTGAACTAGTTCATGACGTTTTGTGATGCTAGAGAGTTGATCATTCTTTTATAATGGTCATTAGAATTTATTGGAATTTTCAGATTCACGACACATTGCCCAAGGTTATGAAATAAAGAAGCTGATCGCGACATGATAGGGCACCTAACGGGATATCTAATTAATCATAAATCTAATGTGTCGTTTAAAAAAAAGAGAGATTTCTGTACGCCATGAACCCCTGTAATCAGCCTCGGTGCCTTCTATATTTGTTGGGTTTCAACAAAGTTTCTTCCAATACTTTGTTCTACCATCATCATAAGGGGTGATCATGGTCCGAGTTGAACTGGTCCAACACCTATCCCAGGAGTCAACCTGCACAGTATTGATTCTCAATTTTTGGGATTAATGACCGACTCAATTGAGCCTAGGACCAAGGAACGAATTGACTCTATGGGTTCAGTCTAGTTCTAGGATTAACCCAAGACCAATCGATAATTTATTCTATTTTATTTTTGTATTCCTTGAAAAGACAAATATATTATTTCAAATTACATGTCCATCAATAGGGGCAAGCCATGAGACTAGGGCAAGCCTGCGAATAGAGGCAAGCCGCGAGGTGATTGATGATGGTGAGCGTTGCTTTCAAGCGAAGAGGGTTTCTAATAAGGGCTTTATTTCCTTTTGATTTTCTTAGTGACGAGCGAAGCTAGTGAAGAGAGGGCGAGCAACGCAAGCGTTGAGCGGCCAATGGCCATTAGCGCATGCATGGAGCGGCAAGTAGGACGAGCGTCAAGTGGCGAGCGCCAAGTGAGGCGAGCGTTGCGTGGCAAGCAAGGCGAGGTTGCTCACGAGTGAAATGTTGTTTATTTCAAATAAAAATTGAAGGGGATAAAGAAGAAAGAAGAGGATAAAAAAGAAAGGAGAATAAGAGTACCGGAAGAGAAGCATGTCGTTTGATGCCATTTAATGTTGTTTAAGTTAAGGTTTGCTCTTTAAAAAAATATGAGTATTATATATGATATTAAATATATATAGTCAAGATTGGTCCGCATTGGATGAACCATAAATTTTCAAGACTGAGGGCCAACTTACATTATGCTAGTTTAAGGATCTCGGGGCTAGGAATCGATCCAATCTCTTTGCGAACTAATTAGGACTGGCAAGGTTGGATTGGTCCAAGATCGGTCGAGTTGTCCCTAGACCAATGCTCACCCCTAATTATCATAGGTAGGGATCAAGCAATTAATTTGTTGCTTGACAAGAGAAACGATCATTCATTTTAGATTCTGTCATTTTCCTATTATGTCGTATTTCTACTTTTTTTCAACCCAATTGATAATTAACTTTGCTACTATTTGAAGTAAAAAAATTATATTATATCGACACCTGAATTTTTTTCTGGGAAATTAAATATGCATTTTTTTTGTAAAAAAAAACAGAGAGAGAGAGAGAGAGAGAGAGAGAGAGAGAGAGAGAATAATAAAAAGGGCATCAATTCGGTCCTAATTGAATTAGCGCAGCCCGGGCCCAATCCACAGGAGCAGCCCAAACCATCAAATCATCACGTGCGCCGAGGAGTCTCTCGGTCTTTTCTCTTCTTCTTCGCCCTCCTTCGTCCCGCCCAACCCTTCCTTCGCAGCTAACATTAACATCGCCACTTCAGCCCGGTGAGCATCTCTTCTTTTCGCCTTTTTTCTCTCCATCGTTCGTCGTCGTGCCCTCCATCGGTCTCTATCCCAGCGTTGTAATCCCTCCACGTCTGGCCACGATCGTCACCGCTGCCATTTTCATCGACAACGAAGCTATGCATCCCGTCCGAAGACCTTCGTTCCAGCTTGCTGCTTCGGATTGGTGTAGTTCAGATCGTCTCCTTGCGGTTAGATTCCGGTGCCTGATTCTCTCTCCCTATGAAAAGCTGACTCGAGCCTAATTTCACTCTCTTTGTCGGCCAATACCTTCGTGCTAAGACAACCAGAGGTTTCGTGAATTTTCTGTTTCTCTTTTCGTTGTTGTGCTCCAACGTTTGTGTTTAGGTCATACTCTGCATTTGTGAAGTAGTGTAGAGAGCAGCCTTGATGAAATGACTGATACTAGACGAGAGAGGCTTTAAAAGAAATAAATCACAAAGAAATGGAGGGATATTAGATGGAGAGAAAACGTTGGGTTTTTAGGAGGAAGAAAAAGGAAGTGAATGCCTGACATGAGTGGCCCGTGTATGTGAATGTGCCTTTAAGCTGTGTATGTGATGCTTGAGTTTGCAAGTTAGCCAGAAAGTCCACACAGGAGATGGAGATTGCTCTTTTTCTTCTTGTTCTTCTTCAAATGCATATCTGTAGAGAGAAATGCAGCAATAGAGAGGGAGATCCATCGCCACGCCACCAATCCCAATTGCCCCTCCAGCTGTGATAATCATCCCTCTCTTTGTATGCTAGTGCTTCCCTCGGCAACGTTTCTCACACTGCTTGTGGCATTCTGCCTATCAACTTTATTCCTCCGCTTTGGACAATCTCTCCTGATATGTAATTCCCCGTGACACTCAAAGCACTTCACGTGTCCCTTGGACTTTTTATGACGTGATTTCGATATGCTTTTACCTCCGCTGCTACTAGGCCCTTGATATTGTTCTCTACCCCGAATCTTTAGTGCTTGCACTACTCCTTGCGCCAGACCATCATCTTGCAACTTTCTCTACCACTCCTTAGAGAATAAGGTGAACTTTATCTATTCTGAGGTAATTGTATTACACCCCTGCAACAGTGAATCAATAAAGTGCTCCCATGACTCTAGTAAAGAGGCTAATAACATCATGCCCTATTCTTCATCATCAAGTATCTTACCAACGTTCTTCAGATCCATCATGAGTTTATTAAATTCATCTAGGTGAGTTCTGATAGACGTACCTTCAGTATATCTAAATTGAAACATCTTCTTCAACATGTACAAGCGATTATTCAAATCTTTTTTTCACATAGAGTGCTTGAAGTTTTGCCCATAATGCTGCGGCATTCTTCTCCTTAGCAACCTCATTAGTTCTACCATCTTAGAGGCTTTCATTATAATAGACAACTCATCTTCACCATCTAGTGCTTTGGCCAAACCTTGTGTTGTCAATAATACCCACATCTTGATACTCTATAATACAAAGTTGTTGCTCCCGTTAAACTTCTTAACTTCAGATTTTCTCTCAGATATAATTGTAATAACAAAATTTCCAGATAATAATTAGACAAGCAAAAGCTCTAAATCACAATCAAGAAATCTGATCCCAAGCTCTGATACCAATTGTTGGAATATAATACGTGGAAACGACAAGATTTTGCAATTTATGTCAATGTGAAATCACCAGAGAAATAAACAAGAAATAATAAGGACACTAGAAATTTACGTGATTCGGCTTAAGTATCAGTACCTACGTCCACGAGGAGAGCTAGCAGCAAATAATTCACTATACTTGGAGAATCAGAGTTTACAATCACTCACACGCTCAAGTGATTCCCACACCTAAATTTAACCCCAAACCTAAAGTATTTATAAATAAACAATTCAATTGGATATAAACTCACGGCACAAAATTACCACGTGTTCAAGCTCAAACGAAAATGCTTTATGTACATCAAAATGAGAACAATGTTTTTTTTTTTTTTCCACATACGTATCTTCTTCATAAGCTTTAGCGGCGTTCCTTGAGTTTTTTACGTGCAGAGAGCTTTGGTGGCTTCACTCTTCTACGTAGGGTTTTCCGCCGCCCCCTCCTGGAGACGTTACTTTATATTTATATGTGTGTGCTTGTCATGCCCCGATCCTCCGAGCACGTGCCCATCTCTCAATGGTTAATTAAATAGCGATGTTTTAGGACGCGTTGTCGACCCTTCATTTTAATGCGCATGCAGTAAGGAGTCTTAGAGATTGGCTCTATTCTGGGTGCTAACTCAATCATGAATTCTATCTCCTTATCTGGTGGCAGACCTGGCAATTCCTTCGAGAACACATCTAGAAATTTTTGTACCACTGCAATATCTTCGACTTTCAGCTCCTCAACTGTCGTATCCACGACAATTGCCAGGTAACTTTGACAACCCTCGTCTAACAAACAGGTTGCTTCAAGCGACGAGATTAAGGAGGGTCTTCCTCGACTTCCAACAAACTCGAAACTTCCACCCTTTAATGGATTGAACTGAATCATCTTGCAATAACAGTCCATCTTAGCTCATTGCTTGGTGAGCTAGTCCATGCCAATTATCAAATCAAAGTCATACATGGCTAGAACTAACAAATCTATTTTCCCCTCTTGCACTAATCGCTAACTTGCAACCAGAACAACCCAAAGCAACTAACACCTTATCCTTCAACAGCGTAGATATGCTAACCACTGACTCCAATAATACAAGACTCAATCCTATCGGCTTAACAAATTGCTCAGCAATAAAAGAATAAGTTGCTCTTGGATTGAATAAAGCGTAAGCAGCATGGTCGTTCAGTAAAACCGTACCTGTAATCACATCAAGCGCATCCTCTGCTTGACCTTTGGTGATGGCGTATACTGTTCCCTGAGCTGAAGGTTTGAGCTGTCCTCCTTGTGGTGCATTCTAGGGTGTGTACCCTCTGATCTGTCCCATTTGCGGTGGCGGCGGTAACTGCGATTGTCCTTTTGGTCGCCTAGGACAATCTCTGGCAATGTGACCCTATTGGCCACACTCAAAACAAGCACCCATCCTTCGAGGGCATGGGGCTGTACCGTGTCGTCTTCCACAGAAGTGACACAATCTATTTTGTCTTGACCTTGGTTTTCCAATCCCACCCTTCTTGATGGGTAGAACTTGAAATCTCCCTCCGACCATAGGCCTCTTCCCATGTCGGATCCCTTCTCGACTCGATCCAAACCACGATCTAGATGCAGTGGCTCTCTCATTTTGATCTTTCTCGATCATCTGGGCCCTCTTGTACAGGTCATTGTAATTTCTTAGATTTAGCGAAATCAGTGTACTCCTTAAGTCCGACTTGAGTCTGTCTCTAAATCTTCTCACTCGATTTGTTGGATTCTCTACCAGTTCAGGAGCGTATTGCGATAGTTTAGCAAACTTTGCTTTATATTGATCCACAGTCATGGAGCCTTGGCGAAGGCGCTGAAACTCTACCATCTTCATCTCTCTAGCAGTCTCGGAAAAGTATTTATTGTTGAAGGCTTCAACAAAGGCGCTCCACTTCGGGATGACTCCTTTAGGAAATATCGCTCCTTGAGTGGTTCTCCACCAAGTATTCGCAACTCCCTCAAGCTGGTAAGTTGCAAGGACAACTTTCTCAGTCTCAGTGTACATCAATAGTGCAAAGGTCTTCTCCAGTCCTTGGATCCATAGAGCAGTAGCCTCGGGGTCTCTTGCCCCAGTAAACCTCGGTGGATTCAATTTCAGGAACTGCTCTGCCAACTTATGTATTCGCCTCCTAGCGGCCACGTTCCTTGGTGGAACCTCATCAGGTGCGGCGGTAGGTGTGGCAATAGCAACAGCATTGGCAGCGGTAGTAGCGGTGGCTGCAACGGCGGCGGTAAAGGCAGCAATTTGGTTCTGGGCCTACTGCCCCATCATCTCTCTCATCAAATCCAAAGCCTGCGTGATCCCAATAGTTCCCGGATCACTAGGGGCTGCTATTCCAGCACCAACGGGAGGTGGTGCTACTCCACTTGCGCTAGCCTCAGCTGGCACTTTACCACGGCTTCCTTGGGTATATCGACCCTCGTCGGTGTCCTACCCCGAGTTGCAAGACCAATGGTACGCTTCCTAAGAGTCATCTGCTCCTGATCACTCATAATGTAGCTTTTCTATAGAACCTGTTCTCAATTCCATATAGAATTAGAAACTGAGTGATTCACACAAACAATTCTACTAAACAACTATCCGAGACATGCACCAAAAGCTGCCAGATCAACGGATCTGATATAACTAACGATTTTACCATTTATATCATACCCGATAAAAATATTCGTGTGTGGGTACACGGTCGGCCTTAAGCAAAATATAATATTTTCACACTTTTGAACATCCCACTAGCTTTAGCAATCCCAAAAATGTAATTTTTGGCATTGTAAACCGATGCTCGGTATTTTCCACTTAAAATACCTATATTTCACAATCATCACACAATTACACCATTCAACAATCAATTTGTACCAACTAATCGCACCATAACAATCGGCATGAAATTCCGGAAAATAGTAAATAATTAAATTTATTTCGAAAATTAAATAATATTTATAAATTCGAAATAATTAATTAATCTAAAATAATTAATGAAGGCCTAATCAAGATTACACTAATTTAATCATCTACTTAGCCTGAATTAATTATCCATTAAAATAATCACATCTCTTAATCTAATTAACAATTAACTAAACTAATCTAACTACCTAACCATACTTAGCTTAATCTAAACACCTCTTAAGCATAATTAACCTCATAAGCAAGGTTTAGCATGTAAACTCATCGATTTTGCGTTCCGGTGAGTCCATGACGATGGCAACGCTAAGGCGGGCGACAATCCTACTAGCGGCAACACCAACCGAGGCCGAGAAGGGCTCGGAAACAGGCCACGAAGTCCAAGACCCTTGCTGGAACTTCAACTTCTAATTGCTGAACTGAGAAGGAAAACCAACAGCTGAGCAGAGAGGAAACGGGCTGATTGGAGTTCCGGTGAGTGGGTGATTGGCCATCGGTGGCTACTGGGGGTCAAGGGGGACTTGTTGGTGGTTGGTATGGGTGGAGGTAGGGTCGAAATGGGGAGAAAATGGCTGAAAATTGCAAAATGGGCGAAACAGTGTAGGTGGGTGGCTTCCAGACGGTCCGGCGGGCGGCTTCTTCGCACCGACATACAGGACAGCCGGCGACTTCGTTCGGCGCGAAGTCGGGCTCCTTTGAACGGTTTGGATGTGCTAAAGACAACGGTGGGTGGCATGAAGGCTAATTCATTCGGGAAGACCACTTTCAACTCAAATATTTGGTGAAAGGTTAGCTGGAGCAAAAATCGGCAAAAGGAGAAAACAGGGGGAAAACGGTGGGCTTGGCTGGTCCAGCGGGTGTGCGACGGTCTTGGATGGCTCAGCTGGTCTTTCTTTAGATTTCTCAAGCTCTTGAGACTCCTCAACAATGGAGAAAGCCAAGATTCAAGGGAGAAGAAGGCTGCTGAAGAGAGGGGTCCCCGAAGTGCCTCACAAGCCTTCAACACTTGTCTATTCCTCCTCACACATGCCCCCACCATCCATCGCCCTCAACTTCTGCCCTTTGCAGCCACCAATATTCCCCAACAAGCTTGCCAAAGAGTCCAAAAGGTTGTGTACCCCGTGGCATACGAATTTTGAACAATTCCCCTTCAATCTCATTCAATTCCTTTTCCAATCCTCTTCAAATCAAACCAATTGAAGCCCAAATAAATCAACCTATGTGTCCTTGTCCTTCTTATGATTTTTCCCCATCAAATGATCCAACTTGACGGCCAAAGATGCGATAAAAAATGACCCCCTGACTTTCCCGATAAAAAACGGCCTTACTTTGTTTTTTTGCCAAAAATCTCATTTTACAGAAAAATCTTTTGAAGATGAGTTGACGTTCCTAAAATAAATTGTGACATGATAGAACTCTCAATTTCTGAAATCGTGTTTAAATTTACAGTTAATTTCAATCTTGCACGATTTTAGCGTGTCCTAATCTACCGGGAAGCTTTTAGGAATTTTTAATGCAAATGACCCGCGGTCAATTTTTTTCGAGCCACAATGAACCTCTTCGACACATTGGCGACTCTCAGTTGTCATGAAAATCTTGAAGATTCAAATATCGACACAGAGTACCAAAATGATAGAAAGATCAGTCTAGTGCCGGTCGAAGAGAATTTTTCAATTTGGTTAAATCAGCCACGTTTAACCACATCTCTATCGAAACGACTTATTTCGGATTTCCAATCGATCTTTACTGTGCCGCAAATATCTTTGTAGATAAGCACGGTCGAGTAGTCAATTCCTAGTCAAATCCTCAAGTCTATTGCATTAAAATCCCTTGGCTCGATGTTTGAAGTCAAGTTATAGTGCTCATAATCCATGCAGCTCTCCCAACGTCCCGACGAGCGCTCACTCTCCACAGATGCCAATAGAGCTCAAGTAGAGCTTGAGCTTTGTCAAAGGAACGGACTTAGTCATCATGTCTATGGAGTCATCTATTGTAGGAATCTTTTTGACAATAACATTACCCTTGGCTAAGACATTTTGGATGAAGTGGTACCTGATATTAATATACTTCGTTCGCTCGTGATAAATTGGATTATACGCCAAATATTTCACACATTGGTTATCATAGTGTATATCCACACTTTTCTGTTCTAACCCAAAGTCCGAGAGCAAACTTTGTAACCATATCGCCTCCTTCACTACAAAGGTTAGTGCCATGTACTTTGCCTCAATCAAAGACAAGGCAATGTGATCCTGTAAGGACGCTTTCCAACTAACTGCACCACTCGCTAGCCTAAACACGTATCCTACTAAAAACTTGCAATCATCCAAGTCATCGACATCATCCGAATCCACAAAATCAGTGGTCTCATTGCCATTGTTGTCCCTCTGGTACACTATACCCACGTCTGTTGTCCCCTTCTAATATCTGAGGATCCACTTCCCAGCTTCCTAATGAGCTTTACCAGGACGCTTCATATAACAATTAACCACGCTTATAGCTTGTGAAATATCAGGCCTAGTGCACACCATAGCATACATAATACTATCCACAACACTATAATAAGGAACGCGGAACATATGCTCCTCATCCTCCTCAGTTTGCGTTGATAATTTTTTTGAAAGTTTAAAAAGCTTCGCTAAAGGTGAACTTACAGATTTTGATGACTGCATATTAAAACATGCCACTATCTTCTCAATGTATTTCTTCTGAGATAGACGTAAAACTCCTGCAGCTCTATCACGCAAAATCTCCATACCCAATATTTTCTTTACAGTACCTAAATATTTTATCTCAAATTCAACATTTAACCGCCACTTCAGCATATCAATATCAGATATATTCGTAGCTGCTATCAGCATATCGTCAACATATAAAAGTAGATAAAAAAGAACCATTCTCCAATCTCCTAAAGTAAACGCAGCTATCCATCTGACTTTTCAAATAGTCTTGACTAGTCATGAAAGCATTAAAACATTTATACCGCTACCTTGGAGACTGTTTTAGCTTATACAAAGATTTCTTCAACAAGCAAACATGATCTTCCTTACCTGGAATAGCAAATCCTTCTGGTTGCCTCATGTAAATCTGCTTCTCCAACTCACCATGAAGAAATGTAGTTTTCAAATCTAGTTGCTCTAACTTGAGATCCTGCGAGGTAACTAAGGCAAGTAAAATACGAATAGAAGTATATCTTATCACATGAGAGAACACCTCATTGTAGTTAATGCCCTCACGCTGTGTATATCCCTTCGCCACAAGTCTCGCCTTATACCTCACTGTCTCGACACAAGGAATGCCCACTTTCCGTTTAAAGACCCATTTAGTTCCAATAATCTTTTGGCTCTTGGGTACTTTGACTAGCTCTCATGTTTGAGTTCGATAGAGTGATTCCATCTCTTCACTCATAGCCCCTAGCCATTGCGACGACTCCTAACTAGCCATCGCCTCAGAGTAAGACGAAGGCTCATCTGTCTCTATCTCATCACCTACAGTCAATGCATAAGCAATATCTGTATAACCATAACGTAGCAGTAATTTAATTTGTCTTCTTCGTCTATCTGCGACTATAGTGTGTTGCGGCTTTGCTGGATGTTCACTATCACCAACTTCAGGAACTGCGGCTTCATCTGCAGTCTCAACTTTTGTTACCTTCGAGGTCTTGGGAGTCTCCACCTGTAGCTTCACTTCACTAATGATACCATGATTTGTCTTCTCTGCCGGTTGTGTCTCAGAACTCCTCTTTTGAAGCATTGTAGTCTCGTCGAAGATCAGTTCTTTGTTGATTAGAAAACCGGGTGATCTAGGATTAGTGCACCACAGTTAGTAGCCTTTTAGAAGGTATATCCATACATTCCTCGAATAGTCGTCAATAAATGTTAGCATATATCGGGACCTCCTTTCGAAGGAACCGAAGACGGGCTCCAGACGTCTGAATAAATATATTCAACTGGTCGTTTGATTGAATGAATAGCTGTAGTAAACTTAACTCAGTGCCGCTTCCCAAAGATGCAGTGCTCACATAAGTCCAGCTTCCTTATCTTTTGACCATTCAATAACCCCATTTCACTTAGCATCATCTTACCCGCCTCACTCATGTACCCTAAACGCATATGCTGTAACCTAGTCCAGTTAGAGTTTGACTCACCTGATGAAACTGAAGCGGTTCCGGTCACGATCTCTCCTAATAGATGATAGAGAGTATTCACTTTCTTTCTCTTCATCACTATCATGGCACCTCAAGAGATCTTTACTACTCCACTTTCACCGGTGTACCTACATCCGATGTCATCGGGTGTCCCCAGAGAGATAAGGTTCTTCTTGAGGTTCGGTACATGCCTCACATCTGTCAATGTGCATACCACCCCATCGTGCATCCAAATTCGAACTGTCCCTATTTCCATAGCCTTACAGATTGCATTATTCCCCAAAATAACTTTACCACCATTTGCAGTCTGGTAAGTAGTAAACCAGTTCTTATGAGGTGTCATATGATAAAAACACCCTAAATCTATTACCCATGTGTCTCTTGACGTAGCAGTAGTTACACATAAAACAACTTCTGCATCACTAGTGCTCCCCTCGGTAACGTTTGCCACGCTGCTTGTGGCATTATGCCTATCAGCTTTATTCCTCCGCTTTGGACAATCTCTCATGATGTGCCATTTCTCATGACACTCAAAGCATTTCACGCGTCCCTTGGACTTTCTATGGCATGATTTTGATATGCTTTGACCTCTGTTGCTACTAGGCCCTCGACGTTGTTCTCTACCCCAAATCGACAATGCTTGCGCTACTCCTTGCGCCAGACCATCATCCCGCAACTTTTGTTGCCACTCCTTAGAGAATAAAGTACTTCTTCTGAGGTAATTGTAGTACAACCTTGCAACAGTGAATCAGTAAAGTACTCTCATGACTCTAGTAAAGAGGCTAACAATTTCATGCTCAGTTCTTCATCATCAAGTATCTTACCGACGTTCTTTAGATCCATCATGAGTTTATTAAATTCATCTAGGTGGGTTTAGATAGACGTACATTTAGTATATCTAAATTGAAACATCTTCTTCAACATGTACAAGCGATTGTTCAAACCTTTCTTCACATAGAGTGCTTGAAGTTTTGCCCATAATACTACTGCATCCTTCTCCTTAGCAACCTTTATTAAAACCTCATCCGACAAATTTAATAGGATTGTGCTCTTTGCTTTTTCCATTAACTCTACATTCTCAGAGGCTTTCATTATAATAGGCAATCCATCTTCACCATCCAGTGCCTTGGCCAAACTTTGTGTTGTCAATAAAGCCTGCATCTTGATGCTTCATAACACAAAGTTATTGTTCCTGTTAAACTTCTCAATTTCAGATTTCCTCTCAAAAGTAATTGCAATAACAAATTTTCCAAATAATAATTAGACAAGCAAAAGCTCCAAATCACAATTAAGAAATCTGATCCCAAGCTTTGATATCAATTGTTCGAATATAATACACGGAAATGACAGGATCTTGCAATTTATGTCAATGTGAAATCACTGGAGAAATAAACGAGAAATAATAAGGACACCGAAAATTTACGTGGTTCGGTTCGAGTATTAGTACCTATGGTCACGGGGAGAGCCATAAGCAAATAATCCACTATAATCGGAGAATCGGAGTTTATAATCACTCACACGCTCAAGTGTTTCCCACACCTAGATTTAACCAAAAACCCATGTTGTTTAGAAATAAACAACTCACTTAAACATAAACTCACAGCACAAAATTATCACTCGTTCAAGCTCAAACGAAAATGCTCTATGTACATCAAAACAAGAACAATGTCTTTTTTTTTTTTTCCCACATATGTATCTTCTTTGTAAGCTTCAACGGCGCTCCTTGAGTTTTTTACGTGCAGAGAGCTTCGGCGGCTTCACTCTTCTATGTAGGGTTTTCCGCCGCCCCCCTCCTGGAGACGTTACTTTATGTCTATATGTGTGTGCCCATGGTCAAAGTTTGACATGGGCCCACCAATGTTTGGCTTTTACGTGGAGAGAACTACACTTGCTTTCTCCCGTAGCTTTAATATTGTGTGTGTGCCCAAAAGTCAAGACTTGACTTTGGGCCCCACGTAACTAACCTTATTCGGCCTCCTCTTGCAGATAAAAAAAGAAAACTTTGCTCCCCTTTTTTTTTTTCTTTATTCTATTATTTCCTCTTTTATAAATCTTCAAGAGTCCAGCGAATCGCATTTTCGCAAACGCTCAAACTCGACTACAATTTAACAGCCCCAATAATGTTTTTATTTTAGATGCTTAGCATCTCGATGTTTGTAATTAATAGCTCTACTCATAGAACCAACTCCAAATGTTTCTCTCTCCCTCCTAACCCAACCTAATGTAACATCTCTCTCTATTGTTGTCACTAGCGAAGTCACCATCACCACCTCCAAGCTCATTCATGGCCACGTGTTTGAGCCACTCCATTGTCTGCTATTGTCAAAGTTTGACCTAGGCCCACCAATGTTTGACTTTTATGTGGAGAGAACTACACTTGCTTTCTTTCGTAGCCTTAATATCGTGTGTGTGCCCAAAAGTCAAGACTTGACTTTGGGTCCCATGTAACTAACCTTATTCGGCCTCCTCTTGCAGATAAAAAAGAAAACTTTGCTCCCCTTTTTTTTTCTTTAGTCTATTATTTCATATTTTATAAATCTTCAAGAGTCCAGCGAATTGCATTTTTGCAAAACGCTCAAACTCGAGTCATAATTTAACAGCCCCAATAATGTTTTTATTTTAGCTGCTTTGCATCTCGATGTTTGTAATTAATAGCTCTACTCATTGAACCAACTCCAAATGTTTCTCTCTTCCTCCTAACCCAACCTAATGTAATATCTCTGTCTACTGTTGTCACTAGCGAAGTCACCATCACCACCTCCAAGCTCATTCATGGCCACGTGTTTGAGCCGCTCCATTGTCCGCCATTGTCAAAGTTTGACCTGGGCCTACCAATGTTTGGCTTTTATTTGGAGAGAACTACACTTGCTTTCTTTCGTAACTTTAATATCGTGTGTGTGCCCAAAAGTCAAGACTTGACTTTGGGTCTCATGTAACTAACCTTATTCGGCCTCCTCTTGCAAATAAAAAAAGAAAACTTTGCTCCCCTTTTTTTTTTTCTTTATTCTATTATTTTCTCTTTTATAAATCTTAAAAGAGTCCAGCGAATCGCATTTTTGCAAACGCTCAAACTCGAGTTATAATTGAACAGACGCAATAATGTTTATATTTTAGCTACTTAGCATCTCGATGTTTGTAATTAATAGCTCTACTTATTGAACCAACTCCAAATGTTTCTCTCTCCCTATGAATGAACCTAATGTAACATCTCCCTCTACTGTTGTCACTAGCGAAGTCACCATCACCACCTCCAAGCTCATTCATGGCCACATGTTTGAGCTGCTCCATTGTCTACCATTGTCAAAGTTTGACTTAGGCCCACCAATGTTTGGCTTTTATGTAGAGAGAACTACACTTGCTTTCTTCCGTAGCTTTAATATTGTGTGTGTGCCCATAAGTCAAGACTTGACTTTGGGTCCCATGTGTCGCGACCAATTTTTTCGGGTTTGAACCACTTAGGGTTTGGCTAATGGATTGTTGCTAAATTTAACTCCTACTTCCTTTCATACCAATTTCGCGACTTGTGCTTAGGTTCAAGTTCTTAACATACAAATGATTTTCAATCAGGAGTCGCCACTAATCTATTTTCAGTGGGTCGATTCGAAATCCAAGTAAAATAACAGGAGATTTATTTTACTTCTATGAACTAGAGATTCATGAGTTCGGAGATTTGGTTATGCTAGATTTCTCTAACGCCATTTTGGTACCTTTATTTTTTAGTTTGAAAAATGTTTTTTTGTAGACAGTTTGGATTGATTTTAAATCTAATTCCCTAACATGTGAAGTGATCATGCAGGTACGCAAATCACCAATTTAACACCTAAGAAAGCAATTAAATAATGCATAACTTACCTCAAAGCAACGAAAGCATCTGCAGTGTTAAATTAAAATTCACATCAACAACCCTAGATATGATTTCTAATTAACACGCAATTTCAATTTTTGTTTTCACTTTATTTAATGAAAATCATGCGATGCATGCTAATAATCTAATATGACATGGTAGCACGACCTAAACTATATGACATGAAGAAATGCAATAATTAAATGCAATCTAAATGACCTAATTCTAATGACATGCAATGCAATGCAATGACATACAAAATTATTTCAACTAAAATGACACGCAACATGCAACTTAATATGCGAGCTATATGTCACGCGACATTTATTAAAAGACCTAGTCTAATGACGAGGAAGTTTTAATTAAATGAATCTAGTAATCACTAAATGACGTGCATTTCATGAACCTAATTCTATATGATGTGCACATGATCATTCCTAACAAAAGAGTGCAATCTATTTGGGAGAAATTATCTAAACCTATAATATACAATCCTAACATGCCATGACGTGCAAAGAATGCCCTGATTCTACATGACATATGCCTAATGTTTTTTATGTTTTTTTTTATTTATAAAATTCGAAATTTAAAATTGCCACGTAATTAAACATGCAACTTAAATTAAACAAAAACTAACATCCTAAATGAATGCATTTTTTATTTTATATTTTTTTCTAAATTCGAAATAAAATCCCTATTCTAGATATGCATGATAACAAGAAATATTTCAAAACAAACTGAATCCTAATTCAAATATTTTTTGGATTTTTTTAATGGTTCTCCAAAACAAGCAATTATCAAGTAAACATTGTATTTAAACTAATCAAGGCATCCGATCAAATAAATAATTAAAATAATCGAAAAAAATAACCCGTTATCTCACAGGTCAAATTAACGACTACTATAACCTTGAACGTCACGACAAGAAGTTCAAAATAATTAAAAATCTGATCCGAAATCTTACGGATTAAATTAATAATTATATTGATTCAACAATTAAGATACTATCAACAAACCCCCAAGAATTAATACAATTAAAAAAAATGACCCGGCATTTTACAGGTCAAATTAATAATTACAATAATCTTAGGGATAACTCCTGCTGATAATGCCTACAATATCCATAACCTAAAAGTCACCTCACAATATTCAAACTTAAACAATAATAGCAAAACTAACTAAAAATAAAGTAAAATAACATAAAATAAGAAAAATAAAAATAAAAGAAAAATGAGCAACCTAAGGAAAATGGGGGGCAGCAAATTCGTTGGCGCCGGGCAGGGGCTTGCCGTCAGTTGGAGCTCCGGCGAAAGGCAGCAACGGATGGAGTGGCTTGGCAGGGGCGGCTCAACGTCTACATGGAAGAGGGCCCGGTGCAGTGTTGCGGGCGATGGAGGTTTCCTGAATAGAGGCGTTGGGGTCGAGACTTCTGGCATTCGATGCTGCTGGTGCGGGCATAGAGACGTGGAGGTTGCCGGGTCGCGGGTGGAGGCAAGCTCAGATCTGCCGGCGTCAGATGCTTGAGCGATGAGATTGGGACAGCAGCGGTCGTCGAGCAGGGGCTGGCTAGTTGCAGAGGTGCAGAGGCTGAGGTGTCACGAGCTGCAGACGGCTCGATCAGTGCGGGTTATAGTGAGGCACTACGGAGCTCGGGGCAACGGCGTCAGGTGTTGCAGCTGCTGGGGTTGCAACGAGCGGCAAGCACGGTGGACTTCGGCTACGGGGACGCCGAGGTGGAGGCACAGGCAGGGACCGACGGTGGGTGCGGTGGGCTACTGGTTGGCGCTTGGGTCGTCGTGGGTTGGCGCAACGTTGGCTGGTGGAGACCGGCGGTGCGAGCATGGCGTGGGTGAAGAGAAACTGGCAATTGGGGCAACGAACGTGGGGAAGAAGATGAACAGTAAATGTCCAATCACTTCCTCCCCTCTGCTGCTTTGGCTTTTACGTTTCCCTTTTCACTTTTCTTCACTTTTTGTTTTGTTTTCTTTTCAGTCGACCAAAAGAAACCCTAGAAAAGCCCCCCCTTTCTCTCATCGTACATGGCTCCCTTTATAGGCAAATAAGATGTGATCTTCGTGAAATATTTCATCCACTTTTCAATATACATGAAGATTTTTCTATAACCTCCTAATCATAAAAATCCTCTTAAAGATAAGATCACAACCCAATTTTCTTAAATTCTAAAAATCCTCATTTCAAATCTCAATTTCAGAAAACGGACTCGGGCCAATTTGTACTCTTCATGAGCTTAGTCTGACCTGTTAATTTAAAACCCAAAACTATTAATTCAACCCATCCGCCACCGGTTTAGTAAACAAAATGTAAAAAATGCAAATTAAAAACAAATGCACCTAAATCTGTATGCTATGCAATTAATATTTTTTCAGGGATAAAATTAACCACTAATTTTTTAATGTGATAAATGACTAAATTGGTCGCCAAAATTTAGGTGTCAACACCATGTAACTAACCTTATTTGGCCTCCTCCTACAGATAAAAAAAGAAACCTTTGCACCTTTTTTTTTTTTTCCTTTATTCTATTATTTTCTCTTTTGTAAATCTTCAAGAGTCCAACGAATCGCCTTTTTGCAAACGTTCAAACTTGAGTCATAATTTAACAATTCTCCACATTGGCTCAATGTTTGAAGCCAAGTTATAGTGCTCATAATCCATGCTACTCTCCCAACGCTCCGATGGGCACTTTCATAGACGCCAATAGAGCTCAAGTAGAGCTTGAGCTTCGCCAAAAAAACAGACTTAGTCATCATGTCTGCCGAGTTATTTGTTGTAGCAATTTTTTTGATGATAACATTACCCTTAGCTCAAACATCTCAGATGAAGTGCTTCCTGATGTTGATATGCTTCGTTCGCTCGTGATAAACTAAATTATACACCAAATATATCGCACCTTGGTTATCACAGTGTATGTCCACACTTTTCTGTTTTAACCCAAAATCCGAGAGTAAACTTTGTAACCATATCGCCTCATTTGTTACAAAGGTTAGTGCCATGTACTCCGCCTTAGTTGAAGACAAGGTAATGTGATCCCGTAAGGACGCTTTTCAACTAACTGTACCACCCGCTAGCGTAAACATGTATCCTGATAAAGACTTGTAATCATCTAAGTCACCGGTGTGATCTGAATCCACAAAACCAATAGTCTCATTGCCATTGCTGTCCTTCCGGTACACTATACCCATGTTTGTTGTCCCCTTCAAATATCTGAGGATTCACTTCCCAGCTTCCTAATGAGCTTTACCGGGACACTTTATATAGCGACTAACTACGCTCACAGCTTGTGAATATCAAGCCTAGTGCACACCATAGCATATATAATACTACTCACGGCACTAGAATAAGGAACACGAGACATATGCTCCTTCTCATTCTCAGCCTGAGGTGATAATTTTTCTGAAAGTTTAAAATGCTTCGTTAAAGATGTACTTGCAGATTTTGCTGACTGCATATTAAAATGTGCCACTATCTTCTCAATGTATTTCTTCTGAGATAGATGTAAAACTTATGCAGTCCTATGGCGCAAAATCTCCATACCTAATATTTTCTTTGCAGCATCTAAATCTTTCATCTCAAATTCAACATTTAACCGCCTCTTCAGCACATCAATATCAAACATAATTCTTAGCTGCTATTGGCATATCATCAACATATAAAAATAGATAAATCAAAGAACCGTTCTCCAATCTCCTAAAGTAAACGCAGCTATCCATCTGACATTTCGAATAGTTTTGACTAGCCATGAAAGTATCGAAACGTTTATACCAATTCCTAGGAGACTGTTTCAGCCTATACAAAGATTTCTTCAACAAGAAAACATGATCTTCCTTACTTAGAATAGCAAATCCCTTTGGTTGGCTCATGTAAATCTGCTTCTCCAACTCACCGTGAAGAAACGCAATTTTCACATCTAGTTGCTCTAACACGAGATCCTACAAAGCAACTAAGGCAAGTAAAACACAAAGAGAAGTATGTTTTACCACACGAGAGAACATCTCATTGTAGTCAATGCTCTCATGCAGTGTATATCCCTTTGCCACAAGTCTCGCCTTATACTTCACTATCTCGACACCAGGAATGCCCTCTTTCTGCTTAAAGGCCTATTTACTTCCGACAATCTTTTGGCTCTTGGATACTTTGACCAGCTCCCATGTCTGATTTCAATGGAATGATTCCATCTCTTCACTCATAGCCCCTAGCCATTGCGACGACTCCTAACTAGCCATCGCCTCAGAGTAAGACGAAGGCTCATCTGTCTCTATCTCATCACCTACAGTCAATGCATAAGCAATATCTGTATAACCATAATGTAGCGGTGATTTAATTTGTCTTCTCTATCTATCTGCGACTATAGTGTTTTGTGGCTTTGCTGGTTGTTCATTATCACCAACTTCAGGAACTGCGGCTTCATCTACAGTCTCAACTTTTATTACCTTCGAGGTCTTCGGAGTCTCCACTTGTAGCTTCACCTCACTAATGACACCATGATCTGTCTTCTCTGCTGGTTGTGTCTTAGAACTCTTCTTTTGAAGCATTGTAGTCTCGTCGAAGATCACATATTTGCTGATTAGAAAATCGGGTGATCTAGGATCAGTGCATCATAGCCGGTAGTCTTTCACCCCATGTGCATAACCTAGAAATATACACTTCTTCGCCCTCAGCTCAAGTTTACCATAACTCGCATGAGCATACGCATGACATCCGAATATATGTAATCCAGAATAATCAATAGGTTTCCTCGATCATACTTTCTCAGGAGTCTTCCATTCGATAGTAGATGATGCAGATCGATTAACCAAGTATTTTTTCATGTTTATCGCTTTGGCCCGAAATTCCTTGCCAAGTCCTGCATGCGAAAGCATACATTGAGCTTGCTCGAGCAAAGTTCTGTTCTTCCGTTTTACCATGCCATTATGCTGTGGTGTCCCAAGTACTGTGCAGTGTCTCATAATACATTCTTCCTTGTAGAACTCAATAAAATCTTTACCATAGAACTTCATGCCATTATCGGTTCTCAGGCACTTTATTTGTTTATTTGACTTTTTGTCAATAAATGTCTTAAATTTCTTGAATCGATCAAACACTTCATATTTGTGCTTCAAAAAGTATACCCATATATTCCTGGAATAGTCGTCGATAAATGTCAGCATATATCGGACACCTCCTTTCGAAGGAACCAAAGACGGGCCCTAGACGTCTGAATGAATATATTCAACTGGTCGTTTGTCGACTAAATAGCTATAATAAACTTAACTCGGTGCCGCTTCCCAAAGATGCAGTGCTTACATAAGTCCAGTTTCCTTATCTTTTGACCCTTCAACAACCCCCTTTCACTCAGCATCGTCATACCTACCTCACTCATGTGTCCCAAACACATATGCCATAACTGAGTCAAGTTAGAGTCTGACTCACCTGATGAAACTGTAGCGGTTCCAGTCATGTTCTCTCCCAAGAAATGAGAGAGTATTCACTTTCTTTCTCTTCATCACTGTCATGGCACCTCGAGAGATCTTCAGTACTCCACCTTCAGCGATCTATCTACAGCCGATGTCATCGAGTGTCCCTAGAGAAATAAGGTTCTTCTTGAGCTTCGATACATGCCTCACATCTGTCAATGTGCGCACCATCCCATCATTCATCCGAATCTGAATTGTCCCTATCCCCACAGCCTTACACACTGCATTATTCTCCAAAAGAACTCTCCCACCATATGTAGTCTGATAAGTAGTAAATCCGTTTTTATGAGGCATCATATGATAAGAACACCCCGAATCTAGCACCAATTCGTTTTCTGACGAAGCAGTAGTCACACATAAAACAGCTTTTGCATCACTGGTACTCCCCTCGGCAACATTTGCCACACTGCTTGTGCATTTTGCTTGTAATCTTTATTCCTCTGCTTTGAACAATCTCTCATGATGTGCCCCTTCTTGTGACACTCAAAGCACTTCACGCGTCCCTTAGACTTTCTATGGCGAGATTTCGATTTTCTTTTACCTTTGTTACTACTAGGCCCTCGACGTTGTTCTCTACCCCGAATCGTCAGTGCTTGCGTTACTCCTTGCGCCAGACCGTCATGTCGAAACTTTCTCTGCCACTCCTTAGAGAATAAGGCAGAATTTACCTCTTCTGAGGTAATTATAGTACGCCCCTACAACAGTGAATTAGTAAAGTGCTCCCATGACTCTAGTAAAGAGGCTAACAACATCATGCCCTGTTCTTCATCATCAAATATCTTACCGACATTTTTCAGATCCATCATGAGTTTATTAAATTCTTCTAGGTGGGTTTTGATAGATGTACCTTCAGTATATCTAAATTGAAACATCTTCTTCAACATGTACAAGCGATTGTTGAAACCTTTCTTCACATAGAGTGCTTGAAGTTTTGCCCATAATATGCAGCATCCTTCTTCTTAGCAACCTCTATAAAAACCTCATCCGACAAATTTAACAGGATTGTGCTCTTTGCCTTTCCATTAGCTTTACCCTCTCAGAGGCTTTCATTATAATAAGCAACTCATCTTCACCATTTAGTGCCTTGGCCAAACTTTGTGTTGTCAATAATGCCCGCATCCTGATGCTTCATAACACAAAGTTGTTGCTCCCGTTAAACTTCTCAATTTCAGATTTCCTCTTAGACATAGACATGATTGCAATAACATAATTTCCAAATAATAATTAGACAAGCAAAAGCTCCAAATCACAATCAAGAAATTTGATCCCAAGCTCTGATACCGATTGTTAAAATATAATACGTGGAAATGATAGGACTTATTTTCTCTGTTGTAAATCTTCAAGAGTCCAGCAAATCGCATTTTTGCAAACGCTCAAACTCGAGTCATAATTTAACAATTCTTCACCTTAGCTCGATGTTTAAAGCTAAGTTATAGTGCTCATCATCCATGCTGCTCTCTCAACGCCCTAATGGGCGCTCACTCTCTAAAGACACCAATAGAGTTCAAGTAGAGCATGAACTCTTAGCTAAGACATTTCGGATGAAGTGGTACATGATGTTGATATAATTCATTCGCTCGTGATAAATTGGATTATACGCCAAATATATCACACATTGATTATCACAGTATATATTCACACATTTCTATTCTAACCCAAAGTCTGAGAGTAAACTTTGTAACCATACCGCCTCATTCGCTACAAAGGTTAGTGCCATGTATTTTGCCTCAGTCGAAGACAAGGTAATGTGATCTTGTAAGAACGCTTTCCAACTAACTGCACCACCCGCTAGCGTAAACACGTATCCTGCTAAAGACTTGCAATCATCCAAGTCATCGATGTGATCCGAATCCACAATACCAGTGGTCTCACTGCCATTGCTGTCCCTCCGGTATACTATACCCACGTCTGGTTGTCCCCTTCAAATATCTGAGGATCCACTTCCCATCTTCCTAATAAGCTTTAGCAAGACACTTCATATAGCGACTAACCATGCTCACAGCTTGTGAAATATCAGGTCTAGTGCACACCATATCATAAATAATACTACTCACGACACTAGAATAAGGAACACGGAACATATGCTCCTCCTCCTCCTCCTCAGTCTATGATGATAATTTTTCTGAAAAATTAAAATGCTTTGCTAAATTTTGCTGATAACATATTAAAACGTGTCACTATCTTCTCAATGTATTTCTTCTGAGATAGACGTAAAATTCTTGCAGTCCCATCACACAAAATCTCCATACCCAATATTTTCTTTGCAGCACCTAAATCTTTCATCTCAAATTCAGCATTTAACCGCCTCTTCTGCACATCAATATCAGACATATTCTTAACTACTATCAGCATATCCTCAATATATAAAAGTAGATAAATCAAAGAACCATTCTCCAATCTCTTAAAGTAAATGCAACTATCAATCTAACTTTTCGAATAGTCTTGACTAGCCATGAAAGCATCAAAACGTTTATACTAATTCCTAGGAGACTGTTTTAGCATATACAAAGATTTCTTCAACAAGCAAACATCATCTTCCTTACCTGGAATAGCAAATCCCTCTGGTTGCCTCATGTAAATCTGCTTCTCCAACTCACTGTGAAGAAACATAGTTTTTCACATCTAGTTGCTCTAACACGAGATATTGCGAAGTAATTAAGGCAAGTAAAACACAAATAGAAGTATGTCTTACCACATGAGAGAACACCTCATTGTAGTCAATGCCCTCATGTTGTGTATATCCCTTTGCCACAAGTCTTGCCTTATACCTCGCTGTCTCGACACTAGGAATGCCCTCTTTCTGTTTAAAGGCCCATTTACTTCCGACAATCTTTTGGCTCTTGGGTACTTTGACTAGCTCCTATGTCTGATTCGATTGAGTGATTTCATCTCTTCACTTATAGCCCCTAGCCACTGCGATGACTCCGAACTAGCCATCGCCTCAGATAAGATGACGGCTCATCTGTTTCCACCTCATCACCTACAGTCAATGCATAAGCAATATATGTATAACCATAATGTAGCGGTGATTTAATTTGTCTTCTCTATCTATCTGCGACTATAGTGTGCTGCGACTTTGTTGGTTGTTCACTATCGCCAACTTCTAGAACTGCGACTTCATCTGCAGTTTCAACTTTTGTTACCTTTGAGGTCTTCGGAGTCTCCACCTGTTGCTTCACCTCACTAATGACACAATGATCTGTCTTCTTTGCCGGTTGTGTCTCAGAACTCCTCTTTTGAATCATTGCAGTCTCGTTGAAGATCACATATCTGCTGATTAGAAAATCAGGTGATCTGGGATTAGTGCATCACAGCCGGTAGCCTTTCACCCCATTGTGCATAACCCAAAAATATGCACTTCTTCGCCTGCGGCTCAAGCTTACCATCACTTGCATGAGCATACGCAGAACTTCCGAATATACGTAATTTGGAATAATGAACAGGTTTCTCTGACCATACTTCCTCAAGAGTTTTCCACTCGATAGCAGATTATGCAGATCGATTAATCAAGTAACATGCCGTGTTTACTACTTCGGCCTAAAATTTCTTGCCAAGTCATGCATGTGAAAGCATGCATTGAGCTCGCTCAAGCAAAGTTCTGTTCTTCCGTTCTACCACGCCATTATGCTGTGGTGTCCTAAGTACTGTACGGTGTCTCAAAATGCATTTTTTCTCACAGAACTCAGTAAAATCTTTACCATAGAACTCCATGCCATTATCGGTTCTTAGGTACTTGATTTGTTTATCTGACTGCTTATCAATCAATGCCTTAAATTTCTTGAATTGATCAAACACTTCATATTTCTGCTTCAGAAAGTATACCCATACCTTCTTGGAATAGCCGTCGATAAATGTTAGCATATATCGGGCACCTCTTTTCGAAGGAATCGAAGACAGGCCCCAAACGTCTGAATGAATATATTCAACTGGTCGTTTGGTCGAATGAATAGCTGCAGTAAACTTAACTCGGTACCGCTTCCTAAAGATGTAGTGCTCACATAAGTCCAACTTTCTTGTCTTTTAACCCTTCAATAACCCCATTTCACTCAACATCATCCTACTTGCCTCACTCATGTATCCCAAATGCATATGCCGTAACTGAGTCAAGTTAGAGTCTGACTCACCTAATGAAACTAAAGCGATTCCGGTCACGGTCTCTCCCAATAGATGATAGAGAGTATTCACTTTCTTTCTCTTCATCACTGTCATGGGATCTTGAGAGATTTTTAGTACTCTACCTTCAACGTTGTACCTACACCCGATGTCATCGAGTGTCCCCAGAGAAATAAGGTTCTTCTTAAGCTCCGGTACATGCCTCACATTTGTTAATGTGCACACCATCTCATCGTGCATCCGAATCTGAATTGTCCCTATCCCCATAGCCTTACAAACTGTATTATTCTCCAAAAGAACTCTACCACCATCTGCAGTCTGGTAAGTAGTAAACCAGTTCTTATGAGGTGTCATATGATAAGAAACCCCGAATCTAGCACCCATTCGTCTCTTGACGTAGTAGTAATCATACATAGAACAGCTTCTACATCATTAGTGCTCCCCTCGACAATGTTTGCTACACTGCTTGTGGCATTCTGCTTATCAGCTTTATTCCTCCGCTTTGGACAATCTCTCCTGATGTGCCCCTCCTCGTGACACTCAAAACACTTCACGCGTCCCTTGGACTTTCTATGGTGTGATTTCGTTAAAGCTGAAGTTCCCTCATCTATGAACACTCCTAAAACTGAACGTGTTGAAGCTAATACTCAAACAAAACCAACTGCAGACTTTCAAAGGCTGCTAGAGCTCTTTTTGGAGATGAAGGGACATCAATATGGAATGGAGTGTGAAATTCAGAACTTCCAATCTTCTTTAAAAGCTTTTGTAGTATCTCTTCATGATTAGGTACAGGAACTTAAGCTTTAGGTTTAGGCAATTGCAAAGACTACCGATGTTGAGAAGATGCAGGAGTCACTACGAAAGTTGGAGGACACAATTCAGTCGATGGGAGATTTCCAACTCATTCGCATCCCCAAATAGCCCTGATTTCATCAAACTCTTTTTTTTATTCTTCTCCACTTTTTGTTGTTAACAAAAAGGGGGAGAATATATGCAAATTCGACTATTTAACTTTTATTTAACTTTTGGTTTGATTGTGTTTTGACTATTGAACTTTGTTGGATTTGTTGGACATTTTGATCAGTAGTTTTGTTTATTTGTTTAAATTCAAAACTGTTAAAGTCTGAATTCGTCTGTGATTTTTACAAGCAATTATTACTTCTGAATCTCTCGAGAATTTTAATACACCTCTCTAGGTGTTATTACTAGCCCTTTCAATATCGACGATGAGATCCAGCAGCAAATAATTCACTATAATTAGAAAATCAGAATTTACAATTACTCACACGCTCTAGTGTTTCCCACACCTAGATTTAACCCCAAACCCAAAGTGTTTATAAATAAACAATTCACTTGGACATAAAACTCATGGTACAAAATTATCATGCGTTCAAGCTCAAACGAAAATGCTCTATGTACATCAAAATAAGAAAGTATTTTTTTTTTCCACATACGTATCTTCTTCGTAAGCTTCAGCGGCGCTCCTTGAGTTTTTTTACGTGCAGAGAGCTTTGGCAGCTTCACTCTTCTACGTAGGGTTTTCCGCCGCCTCCATCCTGGAGACATTACTTTATATTTATATGTGTGTGCCCATGGTCAAAGTTTGACTTGGGCCCACCAATGTTTGGCTTTTACATGGAGAGAACTACACTTGCTTTCTTCCGTAGCTTTAATATCGTGTGTGTGCCCAAAAGTCAAGACTTGACTTTGGGCCCCATGTAACTAGCCTTATTCGGCCTCCTCCTGCAGATAAAAAAAGAAAACTTTGCTCCATTTTTTTCTTTATTCTATTATTTCCTCTTTTGTAAATCTTCAAGAGTCTAGCGAATCGTGTTTTTGCAAACGCTCAAACTCGAGTCATAATTTAACAGACCCAATAATGTTTATATTTTAGCTGCTTAGCATCTCGATGTTTGTAATAAATAGCTCTACTCATAGAACCAACTCCAAATGTTTCTCTCTCCCTCCTAACCCAACCTAATGTAACATCTCTCTATTGTTGTCACTAGCGAAGTCACCATCACCACCTCCAAGCTCATTCATGGCCATGTGTTTGAGCCGCTCCATTGTCCGCCATTGTCTTCATCGTTTCGGGCTGATTGCTCTCTCTCTTTGCTCCACCATTGTTGATTTCAGCGAATCCTCCATGGTTGTCAAGATCTTGATATCGCGGTAGAGTCTCGAGGCCATTGAGTGTTGAGATACATGTGTGAGTTCCATTAAAAAAGTCCTACGTCGAAGAATCGATGTATTGTAGAAACTTGAACATGATTGAAACTTGAAAAGGTTATGCTCATATTTCACTTTCGTGATTGAAGCTTAGCCACGATAAATATTGCATATCGGTCATTGAAGGAGCAACCCTAAAAGTTAAGTTCTTGAAGACGCATAATTGCTTTGCCCAATTAAGCTATGAGTTACCTTTGGCTAAAAAAATAAGCTGAGTTTTTTTTTTTTTTTTGTCAATCCTACTCTATTCCTATTCTACACTCACTCTCAGACTTTTGCCCTGCCTCTTGCAGAGCGTGGGAGTCGAAACCTACTCCTGAAACTTACGCGTCCCCATCCCATTCCTCCTGAAAAGGTGGGGATTTGAACCCCTCACCTCCCCCTTCCATGTTGGAAGGGTGGCCACTGGGGCGAATCCCAGTAGTTTAAGCTGAGTTTAGAAGGGTAAATTTCATCTACATGAAAAAGAGTACCCGTTACTTTTTCAAGATAAAGCACAACATGTCGATCTCACCCCCATCAATTTTTTATTTTTTTTGGAATGCATTTAAATCATAAAGTTATACATAATCTACTGTCGTTTCAAATCCAATCCATAGAATAATTGGTCAGACTGACATTTCCTAAATTAAAAGTTTAAAACGTATAAAATTAATAGAAAATTTGAAGTTTTTGTGTATTTATGATTGGACGGGATTACTTTAATAACGCGGTGAATTAAAAAAAATGATTTTTTATTTTTTTTATTATAAATTTGGAGTCTATGGCACGTGGAGCGTCTCCTTGTCTATAAATTCTCTCCAACTGACCTTTCGCAAGACAATAATCAAATCTTCTGTTGTACTTCATTTTCTATTCGTCTGACATCTACCCACAAAGGGGAACCAAAATGTCCCTAGAAACCTCGGCAAATCGTCCTCTTCCTGCTAAAGAAAACAGCCAGATGGTTGAACGCCGGTCGGTAGATTATCATCCGAGCTTGTGGGAGGATTACCTCGCCAAATATTCTTCTCCCTCCAACTCAATGGTAGGATTTAAGTTGGTCCACATCTTGCAAGTTACTACAAAATCGGTTACTTACATAAGGTAGAAAAAGAGAGAGAAAATAGAATAAGAAGAAACAATTTAAGGATAGGCCTTGGGCCGATGAATGTTTCATGCACTTTCGGAGTGAAATTAACATGTATTCTTGTTTATGTGTAGGATGATGGCCATGATCAGCAGGCGGAACAAGAAATCCAGAAGCTGAAGGACGAGGTGAAGAGGATGCTATGCGCTCATGCGGACAAGCCATCCCTGAAACTGGATATGATTGATCAAATACAACGCTTAGGCATTGCGTACCACTTCGTAACCGAGATTGATAATGTGCTGAAAAAACTTAGCGAGACCTATTTTGTTAGTAATAATGGAGATCATGATAATGACGACCTCTACACAGTCGCTCTCCTCTTCCGTTTATTGCGACAACAAGGTCACCGTATTTCATGCGGTGAGTGGTCCCATTTGTGTTTCTATCATTTCGCAAATTACAACCAATAGACTATGATCCTTTGCGATTGTCTAGAATCTGTCCTCTTTGCCTTTCCCAGCTAGGACATATGTTATAGACACTATTTGTGGAAAAAAAAAAAAAATCCTCTACAAGTGGCTTTAATCACTATTCATGTGTTGGTTGTTATTATTACTATCTGCTCTTTCGGTAACCAACGGTGTTTAGACCGCCCGTGAAGAATCTTCTTGTCTTATTGGGATGTTTCAATAGGAATCCTGATTTCACTACGATTTATAAGCAGATATCTTCAACAAGTTCAAGGACACCGGCGGAAAGTTCACTGAAAAAGACGCAAGTGACGTACGTGGATTACTAAGTTTGTATGAAGCTAGCCATTTGAGTGTGCATGGAGAAGATGTTCTCGATCAAGCGCTTTCTTTCAGTTTAAAGCATCTGGAATCCATTGACAAGGAGCAACTGAGCCCTCCTCTCGCGGCACAAGTCCAACATGCCTTAAAGCAAACAATTCGTCGAGGGGTGCCGAGGCTCGAGGCAAGACAATACATCTCCATGTATGAAGCGGAGCCTTTGCATAATAAAGTGTTACTATCACTTGCCAAGTTGGATTTCAACCACTTGCAAAAGCAACACCAGAAGGAGTTATTTGATCTCGCAAGGTTGATCAATTTTGCAATCACAGGATTAAATTGATTTATTGTTTATACTCTATGGAAGGTTTTTAAGTAACTATGACTTTCCCTTTTACATGTAGGTGGTGGATGGGTTTGGACTTCAAGAACAAGTTATCATTTGCAAGAGATAGGCTCGTGGAAGGATACTTCTGGATTTTGGGAGTTCATTTTGAGCCTGAATTAGCGCTTGTTAGAAGAATGATGACCAAAGTGATTGCAATGACTTCAGTTCTTGATGACATATATGATGTCTATGGCACCTATGAAGAGCTAGAGCTCTTTACTCGAGCTGTTCAAAGGTCAGATTGGTACCGTACATGAGTCTTATCAAGTAGATTTTGTTTTATATATATTCGCATGACCAACAAGATGTGGTAAAATGTATATTATTGGCAAGTCCTTGTGATGGAAGATGATGGGGTTGGTAGATTAACCTTGTCATATTTATCGGGTGATATTGTGATTAACAAACCCTCGTATAGTGTAAGCTTTTCAAAATATCATGAAACGTATTCCTATAACATTGTCATATTTCGCAGGTGATATTGTGATTAGAAAATCCTTGAGTAATGTAAGCTTTTCGAAATATCATGAAACGTATTCCAATCTTATAATTTCAGGTGGGACATTGATTGCATAAATGAACTTCCAGAGTACATGCAAGTGTTCTACAAAGCACTTATCGATGTCTACGTTGAAATTGGAGAAAAGCTGGCTTCCGCTGGAAGATCGTATGGCCTCGACTATGCGAAAGAGGCAGTAAGATTGTACCACCTCTACTGTATTCTACAATCATAGTGTCATTATTCTCGACTTTTAGGAATTAAATGCTTTGCATTTTCAGATGAAAAGGCAAGCTAGATCCTACTTTGCTGAAGCAAAATGGCTGCACCAACAACACAAGCCCACAATGGATGAGTACATGTCCGTCGCATTAGTATCGAGTGGTTACCACTTGCTAGCGATCACGTCCTTTGTTGGAATGCAAGATATTGTAACAAAAGACGATTTAGACTGGCTGTACAACGACCCAAAGATACTCCAGGCTTCAACAGTTATTTGCAGGCTCATGGATGATTTGGCCACTCATAAGGTACCTTTTTTTTCTTGCACGCGTTAAATGAAGATATTGACCCAAGCCCAACTACTACGAAACATCAGATCTCGTTTATATGTCTTCTTGTCTATATCTTCGCAGTTTGAGCAAGGAAGAGAACATGCGGACTCGGCTGTGCAATGTTACATGAAGCAATACAATGTCACTGAACAAGAAGCGGAGAATGACCTTCGCAAGCAAGTTGATGATGCGTGGAAGGACCTGAATGAGGAGTGTCTTTGCCCGACTGCCGTCGCCAAGCCGCTTCTCATGGGAATTCTCAACCTTACACGAGTGATGGATGTGCTGTACAAGGATGGAGGAGATCATTATACCAATCCTCATATTATGCTGAAAGATTACATATGTTCGGTGCTCATGGATCCAGTGCAAACGTTTTGATATGCGGCAACTAGACATTCGTCAGATGATGCATTGACGCGTGTGTGAAGTATTAATGAAATAGGCTTGGCCATAAGATGTTGGAAGCATGTGTAGTTGGGGTACAATAAAGCTTTTAGTGAGAATGGTATGGTTGTATCAGTATGGACATATAGTTTGCTGTAACCTCTATATTTTTCATTGAAGAATAAAATGAAGCATATATGTTACTTATAAAAAAGAACAAATTCCGCTTTCGAGGAGGTATTTTCATTTTGAATCTCAAAGTAATTTAGAATGGTATGGTGATAAAACAAGTTGATTTTATCTGTATGGGCTATGGAAAGATGAGAATGAGATATACTTTGAGAAAGCTTTTAGGTCATATTTCCCAAAAGCCACATAACAAATACAGAGCTAAAGCACCAAGCATCGTAACAGATGATCAACAGAGAACAAAATGGCAACCTATTATTTGGCTCCAGCGCCTGAAAAAGCAGCAGCCGGCGTGAATCTTGCTTTATCTTTTTTCCCCTTCTCCGTCTTTTTTCAGATAAACCAGGCAATACAGAAGAAAAAATAAGATAAAAACTAGGGAAAAAGAAAAAGCAAAAGACGAGAGTGACATCTGACATGGTCCAACTCACCGTTATTTCGGGACAGAGGATTTTTGTTGCTGAATCTGCAGAGAAAAGAGAGCGGTAAGCTATTTTGTCTTCTCTCTGTGACAGACAAACTGCAGCAGGTCAACTGTTTCGAGCCAGAAAGCTGAAGGTCAATGAGCAAGAGCGCTATAATCAAGTCCTCTCCGCCTCAAGACACTGGTACGATACGTGGATTTGTCGAATTCGGGTTCTATCAAAGGAATCCGATGTCGACTCGGATTCTTCAGGGTCATGGTCAGGGTGGTCACAATGCAACAAGCAGCTGTTACCTTCGCTATACACTTAATGATGAACATGGGAGGGCAGCTAAACATCTTTTGTGTTTTTTATCGAATAATGAAGCGTTGGATAATGGGAGATTTTCGAAGATCTGAAGGAGCTAATCCTCAAAAATATGGACCGTTGGATTGCGGTTCACAAATTGCGAAGAAAAAAGAGATAATAAAATCAATGGCGGAAATCAATTGTCAAATGAATTTTCTTTTCATATTTTGTTGTTAATATAATGAATTATCCCAAATTGGTACATTTATGACTACCCAAAATCAATTTTTTGATCACCAAAAATTTCCAAACTAGTACACTTATAACAAATTTACCTCAAACTAATTGTTTAACCACTAAAAAACCCAAATTGATATATTTGTGATAAATTTACTCTTTATTAGCTTTCGTTAAATTGTATTAATACCACGAAATCCAGAAAATAGTACACATGTGATAAACAAAAAATAAAACTCTAAACTGGTTTACTCATTAATAAACATACACTATTTAGGTGCTAGAAAATTGCGCATGGGCAGTCGGGGAACTGGGTACGGGTATTGGAGTCCAAGGTTCAGCCTCATGGACCCCGACTCAGGCGCTAGGGATTGGGGCACGGGCACCTATGTCTTGAGCCAACTTTGATTGATTGGGGCACTAGCGTTGAGGTACCAAGCTCAGCCTTGATGGACCTAAACGTGGGCATTGAAGTTCCAAGCCTGGCCTCGATGGACCTAGGCATAAGCATCGAGATCTTGGGTGTTGGCCTAAGTGAACCCTAGCTTAAAAGCCAAGACTTGAACCTAAGCATTAAGGACTTGAATAGGACCTTTGTGGACTCAAGCTCAACTGCTGGGGACTAGAGCTCAAGCATAGAGGACCATAGCACAAACTTTGAAGACCCGGGCCCAAGTGTTGGGGATTTGAGCTCAGGTACTAAGATCTTGCACTTGGCCTTCATGGACCTAGGCTCGGGTGCTGTAGCATTAGGCATGAGCATGAGGCATCGAGCACAGGCACCTCGTGCTAATGCACCGAGGCTTCGGGCTCAGCCTCGATGGTCCCAAATGCGAGCATTGTGGGCCCAAGCATGGATGTTGGGGTTTGCGGCTTAACCTCGATGGACCTGGACACGGGTGTTGTGGACATAAGAAAGGGAATCAAGGTCATGAGCTTAGCCTTGATGGACCCCAGCCTTAGCGTTCTAGACTTAATCTTGGATGCCAGAGACCTGAGAACCAACATTGAGGTTTCCGTGTTCGAGAGTAGAGTTTTAGGTCTATACTTGATACCTAGATATATTTTGAAATATGACTTTTGATATTTTAAAGAGGAATTCATTTTCTTGAATATAAGTGTGGGTTTTTTTATCGATTAGGAAAACATTTTCCATTGACTTATCTTTCCTAAGCGAACTAAACACTGAAAAATATTTTTAACGAAACAAATAAAGCCTTAATATCTTCAAATTTAGCCAAAATCTACATCAACCCGTCAAGCCATGTAAGAAACAAAGTTATAAGATGTTGTTTCTATGTTACTGAATAATAAACCATTGTATAAAATGATCTTGACGATTGTCGTTCTTTCATATTGGTCAATCCATCTTCGAAGTCGGGTGTATTGTATGCTACGATGAAATGAGTATTAGTATGACAAATTAGCCTATGATACGGTCTCGTACTAGTATTTTATTGTAGAGGCAATAAAATATATGAAGTGTAGGTACATTAAACGGAAGCCAATAAGGAGTTATTACAAATATATATATATATATATATATAACAATAAGGTTTTGAAAAGCAGTAGCAACTTATGAGGGCGTCCTACATTTTATCCTACCAAAAAAAAGAAAAAGGAGGTCCCCATCGAAACCTTACAGCTTCATCCAACTGAAGTGAATGTAGTTTCGATGTCTGAACTCGAAGTCCTCTTTCTCTTCAGAATCACGGTGGAGACCATCGGATGCTACGGAGTTTGCACGGGACCTCTCATTGTCATCACGATAAATCTTGAATTGTTGATGAGATGTCCAATTGAAAAAAAAGAAGTCATAATCCTATTGTATTTATACCAATTTGGTCGTAAACTTTTCAAGTATACAATTTAAATTCTAAACTTTTGACAATCTGCTAGTATAGTCTATTTAGCCAATTTTGGCTGAAAATCATTAACATTAACATTGGTTGTTCTATATGGCACAGACAGTGTTAATATTGACAAATTTTACAATTTTTTAAATATTGTTTTCTTTTTTTTTTCCTTTCTATGTTTATTTTCACAAGTCCGAGTCAACAAGCATTTGGTTTGGTTGATGGCCACCTCACTCTCACTAAGATCCAGGAGAGGGCCACAATGCCCTCACTAGCCACAGGCAAGGGGCTCATGGTTCTCACCCTTGGCTGACAAGGGCATCATGGCCCTCTCTGGCCAACAAGAGAGGTCATAGCTCTCTCCTAGATTTGGTTGAGGGCCCAATGCCCTAGCTCAGGGGTGAGCATGGTCCGGGTTGGTCCAGGCTACCCCCTAACCCTAAAACCAACCCGTACAATGTCGGTCCTCAATTTTTAGGACCGAGGACTGACCCTATTGAGCTTGGGACCAAGAACCGGACTGACCCAATGGGCTCGGTCTGATTCTAGGGTTAACCCGGGACCGATCGATAATTTTTTTCGTCTTATTTTTTATACTCCCTAAAAAAGCAAACCTACAAATTCAAATTACACATCTATCGACAATGCGACATTGTGCAACTAAACTATAAATACCAATATATATTTAGCAAATTTAAGATGACACAATAATAGAAATTTCGTACTTGCTAACCGCTCATCGAGATATGGGACAAGATGGAAAGTTCTTGTAATCATCTATCTTTAATATTCATAACACCATATGCAAAAGCGTTTTCCTACATTCGATCATGTAGAGTCCATTCAACCAAAAAAGAGCTTCATACCACTTGACTAGCAAATCACCGTAGCAATTGCAATACTACTCTACTCTTCAAAAACTTCTACCATTTGACACAAATTGAAAAGCAAAGTGCAGCTGAAATTCATTAGTAAAATACAATTAAACCATAAAAAGTTCAAAATACTTAATATAAACCATGAATATATAACTTCACATCTTGTTAATTCACTTGAACTTCTAAACACCTGAAAACAAAACAAATGACACATAATTAATACTCAACAAAAGTTTTAAATTGAAATTACTATTAGTGCTATTGATAGAACATCTCAATATAATATAATATAACAGACATGTTACTTAAGTTTGAATATATAAAAAAATTATAAATAATATAATATAATATAATATAATATAATATAATATAATATACGGGGTTGGTCCAAGGTTGGATCGACCCAAAACTCTTAGGACTGAGGACCAACCCGTACAGTGTTGGTCTTGGAATTTCAGGACCAAGGACCGACCCAGTCCCCTTGGGAACCGGACCAAGACCGACAGGGTTGAGCCAGTCCAGAGTCGGTCTAGGGTCGACCCTAGACTGCTGCTCACCCCTACCCTAGCCTATAATGGGCAAGGGCACAAAGGTCCTTAGCCGAACCTTGCCTATAGCCGGCGAAGGTCTCGCCCACTTTTAGTTAAAAAGAAAAAAAGAAAAGAAATAAAACAACAAACAAAAAATTACTAAAAATTAATAATTTTTTTTTAAATAACAAAATTATCAATCTTAGCATTGGTCATGCCATGTAGGATAGTTGATGTCTATGTTAGCGATTTTTTGTCAAAATTGGCTGGATGGACTATTTTGGCAAATCGTAAAAAAATTTAGGACTCAATTGATACAATTGAAAATTTAAAAACTTCAACGCGGGAAAACCCCTGAAAAAAAAAAAAAAAAAACTTCTAAAGTCGTTTTAAAGCGTGTATCTACATGATGCCACTCATCCTATAAAGGAAGTGGGAATCACGCTGAGCAAATTACGAACAAAGGATTAATGACGATGAAATGAACCATATGCAAGTAGGACAGAGACGCTATATCCTTACAGAACCCAATGAGTGAATCACTAGCACTTGCATTGAATCCTGTGCATGTGCCTAAAATCACACTTGAGCACCAAACTCCCATCCAATCTGTCATAACAAAGCTCTCCACCAAGACATGGCAACCGAATCTCTTCCACTACCTGTCACCTTTGAACTCTTCCACTCTCTCCACTCTCACTTCTCTTCCTGATCCACCATCATCATGAGCCCACCCTCCTTCCCTCATCACCCACTTCATCTTCTCAGCAATGGCCACACTCACCCCCAATCTGATTCCTCTCCGTGCCTTGTCATGTGTCATGACCTTGAACCACACAAAGCCATCACTAATCCCATCATCATCCTTCACTGCTCTCAGGCCGAAGACCGAAGCCTCCTCCTTTGTCAAAGCCACATTTACCCTGGCCTTATTATTGTCCCCGTTGTTCACATTATTCTCACACGTGTGAAGCTCCTCCGTGCTCAAGTATCATCTTGTAGAACATTGACTTCTTCATTTGGTGCTTGGTCTCGACACCTTCATCCCTGACAAAAACACATGGGCAATACCATTCGCCCACAACAATAGGAGCAGTAGACTTGACTCACACCTAGCCTCTGGATTAATTAAGGCTCGTGTGGATATCAGAATGTAACAGATGAATAAGCTGTAATTCGGATTCAATTGCAACAAAAGTAGTTTAATATAACATAGATGGTATATCTTTTTGTTTCTGTGACTATAATTGGTCAAGAGAAATTAACGGATATTGCATACCCAAAGAACATGTTGAGTGCAAACTGTAGTCAGTACTATTACACATACCCTCGGTATTTGCCCTCCGCAGTTATGACATAATAGATGTTCGATGAGAGAGGCCTATCGAGTGCCGGAATGAACCAGAGCTTGGTTGCGGAGTCTTCATATAATGACTGGAAGAATAGGACCCTGTCCTGAGGAAATGGAAGCTTCGTGACCGATGTGATCTCGTAGCCGCAGCAATTCGTGTTCTCTGCTTCTGCTTCCACGTCCGTGATCACCAGGTAGCCTGAAAATGGACCTTCATTTGGTACTCCTCAAGAGCGCTCGTTGACTTCCTGCATGCAGACAGAAGCCGAGTCGCATACATCTCTCTCTCTGTCTCTCTCTCTCGCTGATGGTGGTGGTGATTTTTTACTATGCCATTTATACGACAATTGAGGAGACTATTGCACCAGTTCTTGATTGATAGAATGGAAATTTACTTTAAAGAAGGCCAAATATGACATATATATTTTGTATTTGTTGAATCGTTTTAAGGTAGAATGAAATGGACATAATGCATTTCTTTAGTGATTACTCATGCATTTCTTTTGAGCAAATTAAGATTATGTATCGGATTTTTGTATCATGCGCGGTAATGCATCGGTAATGCATCTCTTTCTATTTGATTGCGGTGAATTTTAGCCATGACTTTAATATTGAAACCACCAAAAAAAAAAATGAGAAGACTACTGCACGATTCTTGGTTGAGAGAGCAGAAATTTATTTTAAAAAGGGCTGAGTATGACCAGTTGTTTATATCTGTTGAATAGTTCCAAGGGTTGAATCAAATGGACATAATGCATTTCTTTAGTGACTACTTGTGCATTTCTTTTGAGCAAAATTAGACGTACTCATCCGATTCCGTATCATGCATTACCTATAAGATAAATGCGTTTGGTTTACTGAAAATTTCTTGTCACTAAAAAATGTTTTCAATAAATTCACTTTCGGAGAAAGCAAACCATTCTCTAGTGTTTGTTTGTAGGGAAAACAAGTTGAAAAAGTTGGTTTTGGTTTCGATAATTCACTAAATGGCATATGATAATAAATAAACTATAATCAAGATCTGCTTTGTTTATTCTGTAATTCATCAAAATAGCAGGACTTACGAAAATTATGAAATTTTATCCAAAAAAATGTTGTATATGATGGTCTTTTGGGAATGTGGAAGAATATAAATTTATTATGAAGAGAGTAGACAAGATTATCGAGAGGACATATGAGATTTGCTGGGAAAAAAATGGATGAGAGAGATCGGAGAAGGCAAATAATAACAATCAAGGAAAATAGATTTCTTTTTTGCTAAATCAAAAAGCCATATTCCCCAATCTAAGCTTATTATTTTCAATTCATAGTTAACTTTCCAGATTTCTCTTCATCCCCTCCTCTACATCCTTTTCAGCGCTGTCTACAACATTTGCCTTTTCTAGAGTATTGTCGTCGGCTAAATATGAGTCCTGTTGGAAGTTTGTTAACCAAGTGCATGTTTCCTTGTCCCACATAGGAGAAATGGGAGGAAGTGAGACAATTAATAAGTGTGGGGTTTCTTTAGTATACCTAAAGAGATGATTGGGGGTGGACTAGACCCTCGCCGGATGCCGGCTTCCCTCTGCCATGGTCGGTGGAGAGAAGAAGAAGAAAAAGACCAAAATGCCAAATTCCATTAACTTTAACTAATGGAAGGACCAAATTGAGCAAATCGAAAGCTCAGGGACAAGATTGCATATTAAGTAGAAGTCTAGGGACCATTTTCCCAAGAAACAATATAGCAAAAAGGGAAAAAATAGAAAATCCGTAATTTTTTTTTTAAATTTGAACAAATTGTTCACATCAGTGTTGGCCTGTCATGTCCAACGTCCACATTGGTAACTTTAAGCCAATTTTGATCGGAAGGATTATATTGATAAATCATAAAAAAATTCATATTTAAATTGGTAAAATTGAGAGTTTTAAAGTTAAATTGGCCATTGTAAAATAAGTTTAAAATTGAATTGGACATTTATTTGTGTATGTATGAATACGTCAAATCTCAAAGTTTCTAGAACGTTTGTAGTATGTACGCAACAAACTGGGATTATCTCTGGCTGATAGGTCTAGAAGCGGAATTGACGGAAAGACAATGACTCCAAGTCAAGGGGGCATTAACTACGTTTAGAGGGAGCTTATCTCGTAGGGTCAAAATTGTGCAGCGTGATAAGGAAGGCATCAGTTGCTACCAAGAGAATTTTCCAAGTCAGATTTATGGGTTGTTGGAAAGCTAGTCATGATAGGATAGTGCATGGACTTAGTTTATGCGTAGTGTGATGGATACAAATAATCACCCAATGCAAAATTGGTATGCACGTTTGTGTTTGTTTTTATGGCTCCGTACATTTTTTAAACGTGATTGGCTTGATCTCATATATTTAAAACTATGGAATACTTGCAATTTACCAAAGTATGCATGGAATTGCTTCAAAGAGGATTTTGAGAAAATATTATATGGTCTATCCACCATAAAGACCAAGCTTGACTTTATTATTATTCATATGAGCCTTGTAGCAAGATCCGTAGAGTTAATATATTAGATGGTATGGATCCAAGTCCACACGATATCTTCTAGAATACATAATATGTCTGTCACGCACCGACCCGCTTCGAGCACGCAGCACCCCTCGCTCGTCGTCATTCATTTCCTTTAGGTCATTTGATTGCGACATCCCAGGAGTTGTTGCCGACACGATCGTTTTATTCGATTAAATACGCAAGCGAAAGCATAAACAATTCACCCAATCAACAAACATGGATAGTTTCGAACACACTTATATTTACATTTATGCATCCATAATGTCATTACAACATACCAGCTATTTATATCCAAACTTGAACATCACTCGTTACGCCATTTCGTGTTCAATCAAAATATGTGGTCAGTCGCACTTCCAACTCCAATTTAAAGTTTTAACAAACAAAAACTGCAAAATAGTTCATTTGCGACACATTGAACATCAATTAGTTTCCATTAAATTAAATTAATACTACAAAATAGTATACATGTGACAAACGGAGAGTAAAACCCTAAATTAGTATTTTTGTCAATTGTCATTTGTCATCCAACTCAGCAATTTGATTGTAAAATTTAATGAAAACTAAGGGATGGTGAATTTGTCATAAGTTTACCAATTTATAGTTTTTTTCGTCAAAAAGATTAGTTTGGAGTTAATTTTTTATAAGTATATTAGTTTGGGATTTTCGTAGTGCTAACCCATTTCAAAAAATTGCACAAGTTGAAAACATTCATGATTTATGTTCCTTTTTCCACATTACATCAGATATTAGAAGCAAAGCCCAAGTCAAGTCATTATTAACTAAAACTAACCCAATATTTTACTGATCAACTCTTCCGCAAATGGATAGTTTTGTTTCAATTTTTGAGAATTGCAATATTCTATTAAAAACAGAAAAAATCTAATGAACTAATTGAAAAATTAAAGAATGACTTAAGGGTTTTAGAACTAATTTGGCCACTTGGGTGTGTATCACCCCGTCATATCTCAAAGTTTCCTGAATGTTTGTAGTATGTACGCAACAAACTTGGATTCTCTCTGGCTGATAGGTCTAGGAGCAGAATTGACGGAACGACGATGACTCCAAGTCAATGGGGCATTAATTAGGTTTAGAGGGAGCTACCTCGTAGGATCAAAATTGTGCAGTGTGATAGGAAAGGCATCAGTTGCTGCCAAGAGAATTTTCCAAGTTAGTTTCATGGGTTGTTGGGCATGGGGAAGATGACTCCAAGTCAATGGGGCATTAATTACATTTAGAGGGAGCTTCCTCGTAGGGTCAAAATTGTGCAGGGTGATAGGAAAGGCATCAGTTGCTACCAAGAGAATTTTCCAAGTCAGTTTCATGGGTTGTTGGGCATGAGAAGCTAGTCATGATAGGATCACGTATGGACTTTGTTTATGCGTAAAGTGATGGATATAAATAATCACACAGTGCAAAATTATTATGCAAACTCATGTTTATTTTTTATGGGTCCACATGTTTTTTAAACATGATTGGCTTGATCTTGTATATTTAAAACTATGGAATACTTACTATTTACCAACGTATGCATAGAATTGCCTCAAAGAGGGTTTTGGAAAAATATTGTATGGTCTATACATCAAAAACTCTTTATCATTATTCATGTGAGCCTTACAGTCAGACTCGCACAATCAATGTAATAGATGGTATGGATCCTCGTAATCTATAGACCACACAATGACTTCTAGAAGACAAAAAAAATATTGGTCTAAATATGTGTTCCATTAATTTATTGACACGCCTATTTACATACTTGTTTTTTATTTAAATTTTGCCCTTTTCTCTTTCAATTCTTTCCTTTTTTCCTTTGGGAAAAAATTCATATTTTGCTCTTCATTCTTGACAAAATGTAAATTGAATTTATTCAATTAGTTTCTTAAAAAAAAACTTAAACATGATTAAATTTAATATGAACCTTTTGGCTATACGAAATATTTAGAAACCTTCAACCATAACTTCCCCTTTTTTCCTTCATTTTTCACTCAATATGAGAACATAATTTAATTTCTTGAAAATTTTACGATTGAATTTTCTAAACCCGAAGCTTTAGTAGTTTATTATATCCTGTTAGTGCATCACATAAAAAAGATTTATTATTTTCTTTCCTCAACATCAATAAAAAGCTATTTTGGTATCTTGCACAATTTAAAAACATTCACGTATTATTTTCCTTTTTCCGCATTACGTCAAATATTAGAAGTAAAGCTTGAAAAAACTTAGCATTATATAAGACTCTATTCGTTTTGCGGAAAATGTACAATTGTGGAAAATGTTTTTCAAGAAACCATTTTTTTGGAAAATGACAATTACGATATTTGGTTGAAACTTGAAAATGAGCTAAAAAATATTTTTTGTCATTTGGTATCAAAAATCTCATTTGGTTTCCTTTTTGCACCGCTTTTAATATATATATATTTTTATTTTTGTAAAAAATTGAAAATTTAATTATTTTAATATTATTTTCTTTTTACTATTTCTTTTCTTTCTTCTTCTTCTTCGATCAATTGCTAGCCATGACGACGACTGGCTTGACACAAGCTCTAGCTTGCTAGATTTTGGTGAGCCAAGCCGAGCCAAGCCGACCTTGGGTGAGACTCCACCTCGCTAGATTTGACTAGCGGACCCTTGCCCAAGCTAGCAAGCCGCCTAGGTTTGCGAGCTAGGCAAGGCTCAAGCCTCACCGACCTTTGGCAAAGTCAGGTGAGTCTTGAGCTTACCTGTGGCCGGTTGTTGATGGCCATCATGGATGGCGATTGGTTGAGGAAGAAAAAGAAAAGAAAGAAAATAAAATAAAATAATTTAAAAATAAAAATTAAAACCTCAAGTTAATTTAAAGAAAAAAAGAAGAAGAAGAGGGAGATGTGTTTGGTGAAAGAAAGTGCTTCGCTTAGTAGTGAAAGAAGGATGATGAAAAATGTTTTCCGCTTTCCCCAATTTTGAAAGTGTTTTTTTCATTGACAAAAAATGTTTTCCTTGATTAATTTATTTTCCATGAATTGAATGATGGAAAATTCAAAGAGCTTTTTTTTTTTTTTTTTTTTTTTTTTTTTTTCTGAAAGTTGTTTTTTTTTTAAAAAAAATGAATGGAGCCTTAGAGACGTGGTAATAATTTTGATTTGTATTTGCTATCTTTAGGTAGTTTTATTCTATAGCCTATTGTTATATGAAGTTGGATTGCGCTTATGTTTGTGGCTGTCGAATTGGGCCAGGCACATGATTTGTATGGAGTATAGTTTTTTGGGGTCGTGAGGGAATTGGTCTGGCCTTTCTCTCTTTTTTTTTTTTGATCGAAATATCGTTCATTCATTACTAGCCCACTAAAGGGGCATCTTCAGTTGGAACATCTAAGCATAAGATTGAAATTAAAGGTTGAGGAGGATATGAAAACCAATTACTAGGAAGAGAATTTGCTCGATGGGCTTTAGCGACCCAATCTGTAGCCTTGTTTGTTTCCCGAGGTTCATAGATGATCGAAATTCCTCTAAGCTAGGCCAGTAAACTTTTGCAGTCTTCCACAGTGGACTGGGCCGACTAAGGGGGCTCTTCAAAACCTGATAAGCAGCGCACAAGGGGTAAGTGATCTGTTGATAGGTCTCCCACAGATTAGCTTCAGTCATGGCTTCCATATCAGTTTCGGTCTGGCTTTTCTCTTTGGCAGCTACAAAGTTCATGATGATGGATTTATGAGATGGGCTTAAGGCCCGTCCGCCCATGCTGGACCCAAAAAGCCCGGTCCACGGGAATAGGGCCCGTGGATGGGGGAAGGTATAAAAGGGAGGAGAGAGAGGGAGATGACACCCGTTGGAAAAACAGATGTACGTATGCTTTTCTCCCACGCGCTTTCTCTCTCCAAAAAGACAAAAAGAACAATAAGGCAAACGGCACTGTCTTCCCTTCAATTGACATCATCGGATCAGAATTTCTTCCTCTTCTTCAGCATTGGTGTCTAATCTGTGACTAACAAGGTACGCTCGAATCCGTGGTGTGCTTTAGGATCGGTGATACGTGTTTTTCTTGGGCTTCGCTTCCGCATTCGTTTTAGGGGTTCGATTTAGTGTCGAATCTGGTTTTCGGGGATCCGTTATTCCTAACATTGGTATTAGAGCCCTAGTTCATGTTTTTCCCGACTTGTTTTGATGTTTTTGATTGATTTTTCGCGAAAGAACTTCGACCGTACGGATCGGGGCAAAAATCCCGACACCCGAGCGCTGTTCGGCCATTTTTCTGAGTTTTCGTAAGTCGAAATCAAACCCGAGAGCTGTTCGGCCATTTTTCTGAGTTTTCGTAAGTCGAAATCAAATTCTGAAGGAACTGGGTGAAATGCGACGTCGAGACGAGTCCGGGGACAGGTCGAACGCCGTCGGGCGACGCCGCACGCGCCCACACGCGCGGCCGGGAGGCGCTGTGCTTGGGCGCGACGCGCCCGGAAGCATTGGCTTCGCCAGCGCGTGCGCGACATGCACCGGTGGCGAACCGGCACGTGCGCGCCGGCGGCCGGCGAACCGGCACGCGCCGGTCGGTAGACCGATGTGTGCTGATGTCACCGTGACGTCACGCTAACCGCCGGGATGACGTCATCGGTGACGTCATCGCCGACGACCGTTGGCCGGCCGGTCACCAGCCGACGACCCGACCCGCGCGGACGCTTGGCACGTGCCGGCTGACGTCTGCGTGACGTCAACCAGCGCACGCGCGCGGCACGTGCGGTCGATTCGTCCGACCGGCCGACCGGTCCGACCGGCCCGTCCGGTCCGACCGGTCCGACCGTCGCGACCGGTCCGACCGGTCCGACCCACGCGCCCGTTGACCCGACCCGTTGACCCATTGACCGTTGACCCGTTGACCGACGACCGTTGACTGTTGACTTTGACCGTTGACCGTTGACACGAATAAAAAAAAAAAAAGAAAGGAATTTGTTTCTTTTTTCATGGATGCCTATGTGGTTCATATGTAATCCATTTTTTATTCTGCATTTGTTGCATGAATTTTGGAAAATTATGTATTTTCCCTTATGTGCATTATGGATTATAAGTGATCTATTTTTTTTTTAGTTCTGCATTTGTTGCAGGAACTATGATGCGTCATGCACGAATACCTGCAATCCCGAGAACGGACGAGGGAATTGCAAGACTTATAAGGCTGATGACAAAGTTAGCTAATTATCGGTGGCATGACGGTGATTTAGTATCACATGTGGTCAGGGTCAATCAGATGATACAGGAAATCATCTACAATGGTTATCTTATGCCGGATTTTGAGAAGGTGCCGGCTTTGATGAACACTCTTCCACCTAAATGGCAAGCAGTGTTAGATCGGCTATGGGAGGTCAACGTGGTCCCGGATTATAGGAGGCTAGTGGAAGCTTTTGTAAGAGAGTACTATAGGATTGAGTTGGCCAAAACTTCAACCCTTAGATTGAGTGCCACATGGCGTAGAGTAAATGCGCCTTGGTGGCGACATGAAAGCTCTCCAAAAGTTTTTCCATGGTTGGCAAATGTGCCTTCAGTTTTCTCAGATGTTTTGACTGATAGATTAGAAGGGACATTCCCTAATTATTTTTTAGATTAATTATGAGATGTTTTATGGGTGTAAATATCTCTTTCCATGTTGATATTTCTCTATATATATTGCTTAGTGTAATGTATAGTTGTATTATGTGAAAGCATTATTATTTTATTGGATGTTAGTTATCTGTTGCTTTCTGTTATTGCTGGTTGCTGTAGGTAGTTTTAGAAGTTTTTGTAGCTTCATAGAATTGATTTTGCATATGACAATCATATTAATGATAGTTTTAAGTTAGGATTTTTGGAGGATGATTGGAAACATAGTGACCTTTTGATTCTGAAGCCTTACTTGAAATTATTCATTAATATGATGGGTCTATGTAAAAGTGGATGCATAAATGATAGGCATTAATAATTCGTGCATGTATGTCTGATGTGTTCAGATCGATGTTTTCAGCAACTAAGAACATTATTGCTGATATGAACGGCAACGATTGTGAAATATTGAATATGAAAATTCAATATGTGCTGGAAAAGCTAGAAGCACTAGAAGCTCTTGAACATATTATGGAAGATCTAGAGGATGTTGTGCACCACCTTGAGCTAGTAGAGGACTGCCTATCGGCATTTGAGCCGAAAATATACATTGGCTATGCTGGTCCTAGCTCAGAAAGGGCTTTGAGCTCTAAGCGCAAGCATATTGATTCGTTCAATATGTGGGAATGCAAAGGATCAAGTCCTTATTGCAAGAAATCAAGAGTTAACCAACAAAGAGAGGAAAACGTCCTTAAGTGAAAAAAATGTCAAGGGTGAGATGTTACAATTGTGACAAGAGAGGTCACTATGCTCGCGACTGTCGTGAGCCAAAGAAGGTATACACCTCTTGTACATTTGAGAACTTTGCTTATGTGTCAAGTTCTGCATTATAGGTTAAATCCAATCCTTTGTGGAATGTAGATTCAGGAGCGACAAACCATGTAGCAAAGGATAGAGGATCCTTCATGGAATTCCGGCGAGTACCAACTGGAAGTAAATAGATCTATGTAGGAAATAACTCCAGAGATGAAGTTAAAGGGATTGGCACCTGCCAATTGAGCATGCGTGGTGGACGCACCTTGTTCCTACATGATGTTCTATATGCTCCGGAGATTCGTCGAAATTTAGTGTCTGTTTTGGTGTTGGTCAAGCTTGGTTTTTATATGAACTTCCATAATAAAGGTGTAGATTTGTATTTGGATACAAACTACTATGGTTGTGGTTACTTTCTGGATGGTTTTATTGTACTAAATGTTGACTGTGGTGATGTCAATATGTTATTCCCTTGTTTCACGTCTTCTACCTTATATGATAATGATGTGAATATGGTGGCATGCTAGACTTGGTCATATGGGCCAACAACATATGAATAGACTAGCTAAAGAGGGCTTGTTGGGCAATATTGAAAAAGTCGATTTGTCCATATGTAAGCATTGCCTAGTAGGGAAAATGACAAGGAAACCATTTGGAAAAGGTAAAAGAGCTTAATTTCCTCTGCATTTAATCCATTTGGACGTCTGTGGTTCAATGAATATGAGAGGAAGGCAATGGGTTGTTTATTTCATCACTTTTTTATAGATGATTATACTCGAGTCGGATATGTCTATTTGATTTCTCATAAATCTGAAGCATAAGTTGTTTCAGAAGGTTTATGAACATGGCAGAAAATCAATTAGACAAGAAAATAAAGGTATTTAGATCCGATTGAGATTGAGAATATTTATCTGATAAGTTCAGAAAATTATGTGATGAAAAAGGAATAGAAAGATAGTTGTCTATTCTATGTACTCCTCAACAAAATGGTGTTGCGAGAGAATAAACAGAACCCTCTTTGGAATGGTTAGGTTTAAGATGGCGCATGCTAACTTACCTATCACTTTTTGGAGTGATGCGTTGTTAACTGCTGCCAATATACTTAACCGGATGCCTTCCAAATCAGTTATTTCCACTTCATGTGAGTTATGGACAGTTTGAAAACCGGACTTAAGTTTTCTTAAGCCATGGGGTTATGCTGCCTATATTCATGAGTCCTCTCACAAGTTTGGGAAATTGGGTCCCAAAGAAAATAAGAGTATTTTCATGAGATACTGCGAACACTCAAAATGGTATGTGTTCATTGGTGCGCAGGAAAGTGGGAGTATAACTGAATTTAAATCACGGGATGTCACATCCTTAGTGGATGAATTTCCTAAGAGGGGCGAAATAGGGAAAATTACTCCCTATTTGAAACCTTGGATCAAGATAATAATGTCAGTGGAGTTCGTCCAAGTGAGAGTAATATGAGATGTGATGAATTGAATTCAACTCATTCTCAATTGCAACCACCTGATGTGACGACATCATCATTACCTAATCCAAGTGGGAGCATGATGGGGAATGATGTGCTAAGTGTACAATCTCCCATACGGTGAACAAGTCGCCAAAGTATTCCCTATCGATGTTTTGACATTGAAAGGGAAACTTTTATGGTTGCTCCACAAGATGAGGATGAGCCAAGAAATATTAATGAGGCTCTGAATTGCCCTAATAAGGAAAAATGGATTCATGTAATGAAAGAGGAAATTGAGTCAATGAAATCAAACCAAGTTTGGGAACTGGTTGATCTTCCAAAAGGACACAAAGCTATTGGGAACAAGTGGGTTCTCAAAATAAAGCGAAAGGCTGATGGCTCGATAGAAAGGCATAAGGCTCGCCTTGTAGCAAAGGGGTATAATCAACAAGAATGAATTGATTATGAAGATACGTTTTCTCCTGTAGTAAGATTTACCTCGATTCGCATTATTATGGCAATAGTGGCTAGTTTGGATCTTGAATTACATCAAATGGATGTAAAGACCGCTTTCCTCAATGGAGAACTAGAGGAAGAAATATATATGGAACAACCTGTTGGTTTCATAGTGAAAGGCCGAGAAGAAAATGTATGTCGACTTTGGGGGTCGATATATGGCCTTTAGCAGTCGTCGAGATAATGGTATATACGTTTTCATAATGCCATAATGGCATATGATTTTACAATGATTGACGAGAATCATTGTGTATATATCAAAAGATCCAATGATCAATTTGTGATCATATCATTATATGTTGATGATATACTAATTGCCGGAAGCAATATGGAGTTTGTAAATACTGTGAAGAATTAGTTATCTTCCAACTTTGAGATGAAAGACATGGGTGATGTTGCATACATTCTTGGAGTTGAGATTTCAAGATTGTAAACCCATATATACTCCTATTGCAAAAGGTGAAGGGTTGAGCCATAGACTGTGTCCAAGGACTTCACAATAGAAGGAACAAATGAGACATGTTCCTTATGCTAGTGTTGTTGGAAGCTTGATGTACGCTATGATGTGTACAAGACCTGACATATGTTTTGTAGTTGGAATGGTGAGTAGATACCAATCCAATCTAGGTCAAGCACATTGGAAAGCCGTTAAGAGAATACTAAGGTATCTAAAGAGGACTGCTGATTATACGTTGAGTTATTAAGGAAAGGATCTGCAACTCAAAGGCTTTTGTGATATTGATTGGGGGAGGAGATTTAAATGAAAGGAAATCTACCTCTGGATTTGTTTTCTTACCGAATAATGGCACCATATGTTGGAGCAGTAAGAAACAAAAGTGTATAGTCTTGTCCATGATGTAAGTTGAGTTCGTGGCATTGTCAGCAGCAGTATAAGAAGGTGTTTGGCTTAAGAGATTTTTTGGATCATGTAGGTGTTATTGAAAATGCTGCAGATTCATTGTTGGTTAATTGTGATAGCCAAGCAGCAAAAGGGTACACCAAAGATCCAAAATATCATGGCAATAGATACCAAGTATAATTTTGTCAAGGATATAATTGCACTTAAAGATGTGAACTTAAAGTACATACTACGTATAGAATGGTAGCAGATCCTATGACAAAGCCAATACCTAGATATGTGTTTTGTGGCTATATGAAATCTCTAGGATTGCGTAGAGGCTGATGTACTGAATATTGCAATTTCCCTAAGTGTTCACAATTTGATGAATTTGTGTTTTCATTATTAATGCCTATGAATCTTTGTTTGATCTTTATGCATCTTAATGCTCAGTGCATTATTTTAAGTTGAGAAGTATGTCGGACAGATATAAGATTAGCCCACTCACACGGGTAATCGCCTCTGTTTACTGTGTGATAAATAGAGATGAGACTATTTTTAAGCTTATTATCTAGGTGATAATCGAGAGCTCAAGCCTAAAACACGTATGTCGCCTTAACTGAGTGTTAAGATGATGATATAATTCTTACGATATCCGAAAGTAAAATACCCCACATATTTTACTTTATCTGTTTAATATGCCAGATGTGAGTTCTAATGAATTTTGTGAATGAGTAGGTGCGTGAACTCAAGTTAGACATTGGGTATGTCTGAACTATCATCTGTACGGTATTGAAAAATGTAGACATACGCTCCATGGGAAAGGAGTTAATACCATAATACGTATTTCATACTACGTATGCATAAAACGACCAATAAGAGTTGCAAAAAGTTTGATCTCAACTTTTATGACGTGTGAGACTCTTGAGGAAAAAAGTTCCTCAATTTTTAGTCCCCTCATGACTCTTACTTATTCTTAAGATTTCTATTTAGTGTTTGCTATCTTAGGATGTTGCCAATGGTCATGAGTTTGATTCGATCTAATGGGACATTTCTAGAAAAGCAAGCTGAACTGAAATTGAGAGTTTGAAGGAAAGAGGAAGATCGATTTTGGAGAATCACATTGTAGTTTTGTATTCATCGGTTAACCAATTATGACTGTCTTTGGGATAATCATAATTGTGAATACAATATATATCATTGTTTGAAAGAGATCAAGAGAGATATAAATGTGATCGATCGATCTAGGGTACTGCATACTAAATCTACTCAGGATGTAATGCCCATTATGAGCTGCTATATATTCCTAACAGATGTATAGCAACGAGCTCTCAAAGTATGCTGGTCGCACGGATTATTCACCAGTATGAATGTTGAAGAGAGGAAAAGAGGATTCTGTTCGGCCCACCATGTTAAGGCCCTGTTTGGTTCAGCATTTGGAATGCTCATTTGGGCTCTAAAGTCCCTTGGCCAAATGCAAAGTTGTTTGGTTCATTTTTTAGCGCGACTTTAGCGAGATGCAATTGCATCTCCAAGTGGCTCTAAGGGCCTTTAGCCAAATGTAGCTCTTGAGGTCCTTTGGCAAGTTGCATTTTCGGAATGCAACTTCCGGTATTGTTCATCTCTCCGGTGGAGAAACCAATTGGCCGCCTGAATAAAAATAAAAATAAAAATAAATATGTTTATATTTTATATTTATATATATTTTATATAGATATAAACATATCCATTTTTTATATAAATATATTTTATGTTTAATAAATAAATAAATATATTATTTATAAATATAAACATATCTATTTTTTCTCCAATTTTTTTATATAAATATATATTTATATAAACATATCTATTTTTATATATATTTTATGTTTATATTTTTATATTTTTATATAAAAACATGTTTGTATAAAAAATATAAACATATTTTTTATTCAGGCGGTTCGGCCGCCGGGTCGGCGGTCCGGTATAAATATATAAACGTATATTTTATTTTTATTTTTTATATAAAAAATATAAACATATCTATTTTTTTAATATTTTATGTTTAATAAATATATATTTATAAAAAATATATAATATATATTTATATATATTTATATATTTTTTTATATATTTTATATAGATATAAACTTATCTATTTTTTCTCCAATTGTTTTTATATAAATATATATTTATATAAACATATCTATTTTTTTATATATATATTTTTATTTTTAATAAATATATTTTATGTTTATATGTTTATATTTTTTATATAAAAATATGTTTATATAAAAAATATAAACATATTTTTGCTTTTTTAATTTAATAAAAGTTAATTACAAATGTAAATTTTACCAAACGGTATTTTGGCAAAAGTTGTTTCTCAATGCAAATTTTACCAAACGATATTTGCATTTCGGAAAACCCCCTTCACCCAAAGGTATTTGCCTTTCTGCAAATGAATTCCCCAAAAGTCGAACCAAACGGGCCCTAAGTGAGAGTCTATGATGGATTTTTCTCTTATGGGGATGAGTAGGGCCTGTCCGCCGATGTTGGTTTTGGACCACCATGTGCGAGTGGGAGATGATGGATTTATGAGATGGGCTTAAGGCCCGTCTGCCCATGCTGGACCCAAAAAGCCCGGTCCACGGGAATAGGGCCCGTGGATGGGGGAAGGTATAAAAGGGAGGAAAGAGAGGGAGATGACACCCGTTGGAAAAACAGATGTACGTACGCTTTTCTCCCGCGCGCTTTCTCTCTCTCCAAAAAGACAAAAAGAACAGTAAAGCAAACGGCACTGTCTTCCCTTCAATTGACATCATCGGATCAGAATTTCTTCCTTTTCTTCAGCATTGGTGTCTAATCTATGGCTAATAAGGTATGCTCGAATCCGTGGTGTGCTTTAGGATCGGTGATACGTGTTTTTCTTGGGCTTCGCTTCCGCATTCGTTTTAGGGGTTCGATTTAGTGTCGAATCCGGTTTTTGGGAATCCGTTATTCCCAACACATGGGATTCCCATAATCCTGCTCATGGCTGTCTCTCCCACATCAGAAATACTCTCCACCTTAATTAGAACGAAAAAAGGAGAAATTATCTATGTTATCCCGCTTACTCTAATATTAGCACAGACAATACATTATAATAAATTGACAATTGAATATTCATTTGATTTTGTGTTTATTGTTATTGTATACATTGAAATACAATGTTTCTATTCATCATTCAGTAAGAGTCTTACTAATTACTTAAGATTGGTTTTACATTTTAGTCGAGTTGCCAAATGTATGCAAGTTACAGAAAAAGAATCGATATACGACAGCTCCTTTATCTATGTTGAATTATTAATGAGAGTCACAAGACTAACACAAATAGTAGCTGTCTATAAATGTACATAAAGCTAAGATTTCCTTGTATCAAATTGACATAACGAACAAATTCTAAGTCTGTAACTTTTTGACTTGTATGGAATCACAGTTTGTTTTCCCCCTTGCCGAGACAATTGCTTCGCTCACTACATTATTTATTTCACGTAAAAGTGTATAATGTTTTGAAATTCGGCATTAGGTGGAGATTAGCCGAATTGAAGAGGGAAGTCGCAAGTGGATTAAATCTTTATCTTTTCGAGAGATTTTACATTAGGTCTTTTATTTCAAAGGCGTAAATGTCATTCCTTATTATGTCCTTTAGCATATGTATTTTGTCTAACCTAAAGTTTCTTTATTACTAGTCTATAAATAGTGTTTGTGAAGTCTGAATCGAGGGTTCCCTGAACCACATACGATCATTTTTGCCACGAAATTATATAGATTCAACGTAGTCAAAACCAAACTTCTTCCACGAGATCTCTCACCATCAATTATGAGAGCCCTGGTTTTCGTGTGTAGAGAAAAAAGAGGTACTCTCATTTGTGTGTCGTGCGCAAAAACCGATTCTGTCATGAGCATCTCCAACTCAGCGTTCTGGAATCCTCCAAAAGCTCCATGGCGCTGAGTTGCTTCGCTCGGTCCCTCGCGCGCTTGTGACGTCCGCAGATCTGGAAGGCGTCGGGGGAGGGAAGGGAGAAAGAAATAGAGAATGGGGCCGAGTCTTTCTTGACGGGCTCCCCGTCAGTGGGGCCTTTCTTTCTTACTCTTATTGAACCTCATTTGGTGGGCTGCCCAAGGAAATGGGTCGGCTTAGTGAGGTCTCATCGGTGGGCTCTGAGCTTGGGTTAATGGATCGAATTCAACTTCGAAGAAAACGAAGCAAAATGGGTCCTGTGGTTTAGATCTGAATCGCGGATTTTGGCGACATGAGCTGGGCCAAACTCTTTTTCTTTCTTCTCTTTCATTTATTTATTTCCGTTCCTTTATATTTTTATTTAATATCATTTTTTTTCCATTCTCGCAAAAAGATGCATAGTTCGCCTATTGACGAAAATTCAGGTGTAAAAAATTACTAGCGGCGAAAAGATCAGTCTCATCAAGTCTCTCGTACAAGAATTAAAAGAGAGTTAAGCGTAGCTACTTTTCAGTCTCGGTACAAGGCCAAAAATGTCATGTTCACAACCTATAAATAGAGGAGATGATACATGAAGGAAGTTGATCACAAAGCATAGTTCCCACCAATAACATACCGAAAGGAAGCGATTAGCTCGGCAAGCCTTTCAAATTCTGGACTTGAATTGTTCGGCAGCATCTTGCATCTGGAAAATTCCAAACGACATATTTCCTTATTCATAGCAGGCAAACTTTCCAACGAGTCGCAATCAATTAAATTCAACTCTCTTAGGTTTTGTAAGCTGGAAAGATCTGGTAGCTTTTTTAAGGATGGGCAGAAGCATATCCATAAGCTTTCAGCGATTCTAATTGTTCGAGACCTTGTATCTCAACTAGCTTTGGGCACCGGTCAACTCAACATACAAAAGTCGTAGCTTTCTCAAGCTTGGTAAATGGGATGGTCTCTCAAGAAATTGACCCTCCAGTAAGTCAAACCGGCGAAGGTTCTCCAACTGACCAAGCGCATCTGGTGGAATTTCGGTTAAGCACGACCTCCAAATTGCAAAATGGAACAAATATTTGAAGGTGTGAAGGTTTGACCATCCATCTGTGGACTCAAGATCAAATAACGACAACCTCTCAATTTTGGGTGGACCCCGATCAAGAGATTGAAAGGTGGAGCTTGGTAATCGGAATACCACGAGTTCGGTAAGGGTACTTGCAAAGTCAGTGGGTAACGCGGTCATTTCCAAACGGTCTAATGACAACTCACGCAACCTAGTTAGCCTCCCAATCCACTGCAAATCTCAAGCTTGGCATGCGTTTAGGGGTGCATGAGGCATATCAACATATCTACGACGACCAAAATCGAATAAATGCAGAGCACGTAAATCGGTCAGGTTTGATACATCCGGAATCCTCTGTAATGCTGAAGATGAAATGACCAAACATGACAAACTTGTAGGAAACTCTGGCAGTTGTCGAAGCTCCTCACAACCACCCATAGTCAATCTCGTAAGTTGAGAAATAATACTTGGTGGCACCTCAGAAATATGGGTTCTTGATAAATTTCACTCTTTCAAAGATGATAGCTCCCCAATTTCCATTGGAATTTCTCCCTCCAGAAATATGCAAATTGAAGCATCTAATTCTTCAAGCTTCTCCAACATCCCTATCGTCTTAGGAAGCTTTCTTAATTTACATCTTTCCATGTCTCGAATCTCCAATCTCTTAAGCTCTCTGATTGAATCAGGCAGCTCAATAATGTTTGTGGACAATATAATCAACTTGACTAGATTTTTCAATTTCTTAATTGACTCTGGAAGTTTCTCTACAAATGAATTACATAAAGACAATACTTGAAGACCAGGTATCTCTCCAATTGCATCCAAAAGTTCAAGGAGTGCAAGATTTTCCATCCTTAGTGTTGATAGACGCTTTAGATTACCCAATGAGTCTAGCCATGATTGACGTCCCATGCCTAGATTGAGCATGGTTTGAGCTCCCTTAAGCACTCACAAAAGAATATGCCCCCTAATTTCCAAGTGCTTTAAATGCTGCAGCATAGTAATGGATGGGTCAATTTCAACTAACCTATGACAATTCTCGATGACGAGTCTCTCCAAAGTAAAGGATGTAGAGAAGTTAGGTGTCTTGATCAACCTTCTACAACTCATGAGATGTAGAGCTCTTAACCTGCATTTTCCCTGTAAAATTACTCATGCAAGAATGTATAAAGACTGTCGAATTTACTATGCCCAAGGAAAAAGAGTAAATGTAAGTAGCTTGTATCACACGATGATCATGCCATGATTTGGCCCCACCCACTCCATTCATCTGTAATGTCAGATTCTGAGATTTTAAGGACAATCAAATTGCTTGGAGAGAAGTTTGTAGCTTGAAACTCGGAGGACAATTTTTCCAAGAGAGCCATCTTAGCTCCAAGAGGGGATTTTGGAAGTCCCCTACAAAGTTTCCTCCATCCAATTTGAGGAACCTTAAGTTTACTAGCCTTGAAATGTCTTCACTTGTAAAATTGCACACTTGAGATTGTCTCCCTAGTTTGAGTGCTACTATTTCTTTGGTTCCTTATTAAAGGAAATTAGAGCTCAATTAGCCTAAGCTTTGGAGAACATAAGAAAAGGGTCCATGAATTTAGGGAAAAATGCCAAAAAAGTCCTAAGCCTTTTGTCTTTATGCCAATTTAGTCCTAAACCTTGGTGCCGATTTAGTCTTAAACATTTTTACATTATGCCAATTTAGTCCTTTTCGGCCAATTTAGGCTGGATTTTGCTGACTAGATGATGGTCGGCTGACGTGGCTTGATTGGCGCTGACGTGGATAACTTTTAATAATATTTTAATAATTTTAAATTTTTTTCTTTTATTTCTTTATTTCTTCTTCTTTTTTCTTCTCCTCTTCTTACTCCAGCTCGTCGCTGAACCTCGGTGATCAGCTAGAGGTGACGCTCGGCGAGGTTGAGGTCAACCTCGTCGGCCACCTTACTAGTGGCCATGAGGCCACCCTCGAGGCCTGGGTTGCGAGGCTCACCCATGGCCGGCGAGGGCGAGCCCCGCCAGCTCGACACAAGGAGGCTTGAGTTGGCCTCACGCTGAGTTGGTGGGGCTCGCCCTCGCTAGCCATGGGCGAGGCTCGATCCTTGCTAGATCCGGTGAGGGCGAGCCTCGCTGCCCAGGCCTCGAGGGCGTCCTTGCGCCGGGTGGGCGAGGCTCACCTTCGCTAGCCATGGGCGAGGCTCGACCCTCGCTGGACCTCCGCAACCGGCCAAAGAAAACAACTGGTGACCGGCTGGAGGAAGAAGAGGAGAAGAAAAAAATAAAAAATAAAAAATAAAAAATATAATAAAATAATTAATATATTATTAAAAGTTATCCACGTTAACGCCAATCAAGCCACATCAGCTGGCCGGTGTCTAGTTAGCAAAATCTGGCCAAAATTAGCCGAAAATGACTAAATCGGCATAACGTAGAAATGTTTATGATTAAATCGGCACAAAAAAAACGGTTTAGGATTAAATTGACACAAAAACAAAAATGTTTAGACTTTTTTGGCACTTTTCCCATGAATTTAACATAAAACAGTTCTTTATCTTGGTAAAAGGCTAGGAGGGATAATAATGGAGCTACCTCTCCAAGATTTAGATAAGGGTCTCGCACCCTTTATGTAATGTTTGGGTTGAGTGTTACTTATTCAATTTGCCCATAAGTGTATGAGCCTATCGAGGTGGCAAATACCTAATACACAAGTTGACAAAGATTCGCTTATGCATTACTTGAACTTGTGACCTTATCGAAGATAGTGTGACCTTTTTACTACTAAGCTACCATGTTCTGTGGTAATCTAACACGATACCGACCTATATTCTACACTAAGTGAAAAGTAGAACTTTGATCAATACAATACCTCTTTCTTTCGAATAATATCCACAGGTACGATGGTACACCATATTCAACTCTGCTCTCCAGGATTTTTTATGCTCTCTCTATGAACAAGTTCCCTTCCTAAATCTTTGAGTTGGTCATGCATCCAAATGTTATCATTCTTTATTTTTATTAGAGACTTATTAATAAGAATTGGGATGGCTTCATTGGGATAAAGTTGACAAGCACTCCACATAGAAATTGAATCACTTCTTTGTTCGCCGGCCATGTGACATGCAATGTCAAGGAAGATTTATTTCTGCTCATATTCCAACATGTCATAACTTACCTTCAATACCTCCTGAACTTCTTTGTGAAGCTTTTTCTTCAGCTTGGCTAATACATCATCGCATACTTCTTCACTTTCCAAGTAAAGTGAGGATTCGATGACCACAAGAGACAGTGGAAGTCCACCAGTGATTTTCACAATTTCTCTTGTTATTTTATCATATTCACATGGAGGAGTGTCGCTCTCAAATGCATATCCGTTGAAAAGTTGGATAGCATGATTCTCATCCATCTCCTTCATTTCATAGAAGTAATAAACCTTAGGATGCCTTGAGGCATTATTCTTGTTAATTCTGAAAATACTATTCCCTAGTTGTCACAATAATTCTACTTCCCAGACCGAACCATTCGCACTTCTTTGCTAGCTTCACAAGCTGGTCCCTTTTATCCAAATTATAAAGAACAATAAGAACTTTTTTGTGGTGGCATTTGCTTTTAATCACGTTGATCCCAAAGTTGGTATCATGAACCTTTAAGGATTTAGACTTGAGGATGTCAGATAATAATTTTTTTTGCAATTTCACAATTTTACCTTGCTGCGAAAATTGTGAATTGTCTGACAAGAAACTGCATCCATCAAATTGAGAAGCGATTTGGTTAAAAGAGTTGTCTTACTGATTCGCCCATGCCGTGTATTATGACAAACCGCACATCCAAAGAGTCTTCACCTAATGTATACATCACGTTTTGTACATGATAATCGATTCCCGCTAAATGATCAGGCACTACTCGAGCTCCTCTCGCCAATCTCAATGAAACCTCATCAGTAAAAAGTTTTATAAGTTCCCTTGGCTGCCACACAAGAAATCGAGATTGAGTACTAACATAAAGGACATTAAGTTCCAGGATATTCTAATGTGAAGTCTGAGTTCACAATAGTGGCGGAAATAGAACTTTTTACCGAGCGGCCCAAACGAATCAAGGCCAAGATATCTTTTTTAAACACAGATGTATCTTATCTTTTTTTTTTTTTGGTCAAATGTTTTATTTTATTTTTTTGGTCCAGATGTATCTTATCTTTTTACATTGAGAAAGGAACAAAATTATGCAGACAGAAAGAAAGCACAAGATTTCTAGCAAAGCTACCAAGTCAAAAACACAACAAATCAAAGGCGTGACGATTGAAATACATTCACAGCAAAATAACCACATTGAAATACACCGTCATCCTTGACTAATGCAAGCGTGACGATTTATGCTGTGAACAAAACAAATTCGTGGAAATTTAAACCACCTAAAAATATATATCGAACTAGCCATAACACTACTCTTTTGTTGCAATTTCGGAACTAGATATAACTTTGTCCTTGCATTTGCTTTGCGGAAAATCGCCTATTGGAAAATATTATTTCTTCAAATTACTCTTTGTTACTTATCACTTAGAAAGATTAGTCCGCGGATAATATTGTCATCATCCACAACAATTTATATATAAAAATTATTTTTTGATGATAAAAGTATTTTCAATTAATTGATGTCCCATATTAAAAATTATTTTTAAGAGAGTATTTTCTAAATCATGATAGAAAAATGTGCTAATCATAGTCCCTGTCACAGTTATTGATCATTTTGTGGCTATAGCTCTATATACATATCAACTCCAAGAAATCAGAAATAATTTTTTCTCTCTTCTTTGTGAAGATATGCTAGAGGAATGAAGTATATAGTCTTATTGAAAAGCTCTTGAAACTCTCTGACCCTCTATCTCTGCAGTGCCATCCTTTGATTGAAGCAACCTCTATTAGAGCCACCTTCCACTGTTGCATTTCATCGTAGCTGAATTTGTCTTCATGCCTTTTCAAGGCATCAACGTATAATCCAGTTTTGAGCTTAACATCACAAGGATCAACATTAGAAAAAATGGGAATAATCACTTTGTCAATCTTCTCGAGCATTCTACCATGTGGGTGAGTTTGTGAAGGCACATTGCACTAGATGCATAGTTTATGGAGAAGATGGGCACATAAATTTTGGAGCCATTGATTGCACTCAGAAGCTCTTCTCCAATCTTTTTCACCTTTTCAGATCTCTTCATTGTGTATGAAGACGCGAATCCCAACTCCATTCAGGGAGTGATAGAGGTAATCGGTGAAATTAAGGCGAGTGTTTGGTCCTCTAAAATTCAAGAACACCTCAAATTCAGCTCCAAGCGGCTTATCACCCACACTTATTGAAGAGGACATTGTTGTGTCAGAGTCCTTTCTCTTCATCGCCACCAACGCCATTTGCTAAGTTGAACTACTTCTCCTGTTTACGATTCTTCCTAGTCTGATCAGCGATTCCCGGAGAGAATGTCGTCTGTGAAAGCTCAAGAGTAAAGAGTACTAATTATGCTTGCTAGGAGAATGTCAGAGAAAGACTTTGACTCTTGTGGGACAAGATTCCCAAAGAAAATAATGGCACTCTCGTACTGGCCATAGAAGATAAAATTCCACTAACAAAAGAAGACATTTAGGCTCTATTTATTTCATGAAAAATGAATACTTAGAAAAATATTTTTTTAAAAAAGTGATTGCTTAATGAATAAATGAAAAGTATTTTCATTCTCCACAAAAATATTTAGATATAAATTGTTGTTGAAAATGAAATATTTTCATTAACTAGCTATTTTAAATAATACAAATGATCATTTTTAGGAAAATATTTTTCATTAATTAAGTATTGCCAAAGCTGAGAGATGATGCACCAGAATGGTAGAGGTGGGTGCGCAGAAGAATAAGAAGATGGTGGTGACTCAGCACTTGGAGTGGCCTATGGAATTAGTGAGGGGATTGAGATTTTTATGATTATTTTAATCAAATCAATTTGATTCAAATTCATAAATAAATATAGAAATAATAAAAAAAGTCTAGAATAAATTTACATTAAAAATATTAATCCACTATTTGTTAATATCATTAATTATTTTAATTTGACTAATTCAACTCCATTTATATAATCCATAAAATTTGTAGGCAAAAAAAAAAAAAAGTAATCCACATTTTGGAATCGTATGTCGGAGCGTGTTGGAAGAGAAGAGAAAAAAACAAATTTGGGGGATGAATTGTGTGTCACGAAAAGTGAGAGTTAAAAGAAAAGAAAAGACTAGATTTTTCTTCTTTCTCCATTTATTATTTTTATTATTTTTATTTAAATTAAAATTTGACCCATGCATATTGAAATTACATGTTGGAATTTCAAACTCACATATCGAAAATTTGGACTCGCGTGTCGAAGTATATCGAGAGAGTTGACTAGGTGTTGGAAAATCCAATACTTGTTGATCGAGCATAGAGTGTCAAACTGTTCGACGCGACATGAAGGTTCCCAAAAAGTGTCAATGCTTCATACGTCACAAATTTACTAGTTTACAGTTTTTTTGTGATCAAAATATTAATTTATGATAAACTTTTCATAAGTGTACCAGTTCAGGGCTAATAGGTTTGGGAGAGGAATTGACGGAACAAAAATGACTCCAAGTTGATGGGGGCATTAACAACGTTTAGAGGGAGCTATCTCAAAGGGTCAAAATTTTGCAGCGTGATAGGAAAGGCATCGGTTGCTACCAAGAGAATTTTCCAAGTCCGATGCATGGGTTGCCGGGCTTGGAAAACTAGTCATGATAGGATCATGTATGGACTTAGGTTATTCATAATGTGATGGATACAAATTATCATACGTTGCAAAATTGTTATGTGAGCTTGTGTTTATTTTCTTGGGTCCATACATTTTTTTTAGCATGATTGGCTTGACGTCATATATTTAGAACTATGGAATACTTGCTATTTACCAACATATGCATCGAATTACTTCAAAGAGGGTTTTGAGAAAATATTACATGGTCTATACACCATAAAGACCAAGCTTGTCTTTATGGTGTATAGACCAAGCTTGTCTTTATTCATGTGGGCCTTACAGTGAGACCCGCATATTTAATGTATTAGATGGTATGGATCCACGTAGTCTACAGACCATACAATAACTTCTTGAAGACATAAAATGTTGGTATGAATATGTGTTCCATTAATTTATTGACACGCCCGGCTATGTCTTTTCTTTTAATTATGAACTTTTCTCCTTCATATCTTTCCTTTTCCTTTGAGGGATAATTCATACTTTGCTCTTCATTCTTGTTGAATATAATTTGTACTTAATTCTTAGAAAAAATTAAACGTAATTAAATTTAATATGAAATTTTTTGTTATACAAAATCTTTAGAAGACTTTCATACATAACTTCTTTTTTTCTTCATTATTCACTCTATATGAAAAAAGAAATTAATTTCTTAAAAAATGTCTGATTGAATTTTCTAAACCCTAACTTTTAATAATTTATTATATTATCTTAATGCATGACAAAAAATATTTATGATTTTCTTTCCTAACAACAATATGTTGGGATCAACGAAAAGAAAAACCATTTAAAAAAGGATTAATATAACTAAAAACCCCAAGCTGGTACCCTTCTGACTAATTTTTGTCAAACTAAGTTTTTAAACACCAAAATTCTTAAATTGGTACATCTATGACAATTTTATTATGAGCTAATTTTTTAACAACCAATAATTTTCAAACAAGTACATTTGTGATAAATTTACTATCTATTAATTTCTATTGAATTGAATTAATACCATGCAAAACTATAATACATTTGTGATAAACGAAAGATAAAACCCTAAACTGATATAATGTCAATTGTCATATATCATCCAACTCAGCAATATGGCGATAAAATTCAAAGAAAACTAATGAAGGGTAAATTTGTCATGAGTTTACTAATTTAGGGATTTTTTGTGGTAAAAATATTAATTTGAAGTAAATTTATCATAAGTATATTACTTTGGGAATTTTTGTGATATTAATCCCTTTTAAAAACTTGCACAATTTGAAAACATTCACGGTTTATTTTCCCTTTTTCTACATTACATCAAATATTAGAAGTAAAGCCCAAGTAAACTTATTATTAACTAAACCTAACCTAATATTAATATAAATAAACCCTTCCACAAATTGATAGTTTTTTTTTCCCGATTTTTCATCTTTTAAGAATTTCTAAATCAATATTGTAATATTATATAAAAAATAGAAAAAATCTCATAAACTAATTGAAAAATTAAAAATGACCTAAACTTAAGTGTTTTAGAACTAAAATTGGCTGCTTGTATAGACCTTATCAAATCTCAAAATTTCCAAACATTTGTAGCATGTATGCAACAAACTAGGATTCTCTCAGACTAATAGGCCTCGGCCAATCACAACTCCAGGTCGATGGGGGCATTGACTCCGTTTAGAGGGAGCTATCTCATAGGGTCAAAATTGTGCAGTGTGATAGGAAAGGCATCAGTTGCTGCCAAGGGAAGTCTCTTCACGGATTGTTGGAGTTGGGAAGCTAGTCATGATATTATCATGTACGGACTTAGTTTATCCCAATGCAAATTTGGTATGCAAGCTTGTGTTTATTTTTATGGGTCCATACATTTTTTTTTTTAATGTGATTGGGTCGATGTCATATATCTAGTACTATGGAATATTTGCTATTTACCAACCTATGCAAGGAATTGCTTCAAAGAGGGTCTTAAAAAAAATATTATACGGTCTATACACCATAAAGACTAAGCTTGTCTTTATCATTATTCATGTGGGCCTACAGTGAAACTCGCATAATTAATGTATTAGATAAGGTGGATCCATGTAGTCTATAGACTACATATTATCTTCAAGAAGACATAAAATGTTGGTATGAACATGTATCCCATGAATTTATCGACATGCCCAATTATGTATTTTCTTTTAATTCTGATCTTTTCTCTTTCATATCTTTCCTTTTCCTTGGGAAAAACTTCATACTTTGCTCTTCGTTCTTGTTGAATGTAATTTGTACTTAATTCTTAGAAAAAAAATTAAACGTAATTAAATTTAATACGAACTTTTTGGTTATACAAAATCTTTAGAAAACTTTCATCCATAACTTCTTTTCTCTTCATTATTTACTCTATATGAAATAATAAATTAATTTCTTAAAAAAATTTCTGATTAAATTTTTTTAAACCCGAACTTTTAGTGATTTATTTTATTCTATTAGCGCACCATGAAAAAATATTTATGATTTTCTTTCCTAACAACAATATGTTGGGATCAATGAAAAACTATTTTAAAAAGGATTAATACAATGCAAAACCCCAAACTGGTATATTTGCGATTAATTTACCTTGTACTAATTTTTTAACTACCAAAGATCTTAAATTGGTACATCCTGTGATAAATTTTCCATAAACTAATTTTTTGATAATAAAAAACCCTAAACATGTACATTTATGACAAATTTATCATTTATTAGTTTCCATTAAATTAGATTAATACCACGAAAAACTATGGTACACTTGTGACAAACGGAAAATAAAATCCTAAACTAGTATAATTGTTAATTGTCACATGTCATCCTCAACAATTTAATGGTAAAATATAAAGAAAATTAATGACAAATAATTTTGTCACGGGTTTACTAGTTTGGAGGTTTCTAGTGGTCAAAAGATTAATTTAAAGTAAATTTTTCGCAAGTATACCATTTCAGGGATTTTCGTGATATTAACCCATTTTAGAAACTTGTACAATTTGAAAACATTCACGATTTGTTTTCCTTTTTCTACGTTAAATCAAATATTAGAAGCAAAGCCCAAGTAAACTTATTATTAACTAAAACTAACCTAAGATTTATATAATAAACCCTTCCACAAATTGATAGTTTTATTTCGATTTTTCATCTTTTAGGAATTTCTAAATGGGTATTATAATATTATACTAAAAACAGAAAAAAATCACATAAACTAATTAAAAAAATTAAAAAAAGACCTAAGCTTAAGTATTTTAGAACTAAATTGGCCGCTTGTATAGAACTCGTCAAATCTCAAAATTTTCAAAACATTTGTAGTAGTACGCAACAAACTAGGATTCTCTTTGACTAACAGGCCTCGGCACGACATTCATGGAGCAATCATGACTCCAAGTCGATGGGGCATTGACTACATCCGGAGCGAGCTATCTCGTGGCGTCAAAATTGTGCAGTGCGATAGGAAAGACATCAGTTGCTGCCAAGAGAAGTTTCCAAGCCAGCTTCATGGGTTGTTGGGGTTGGGAAGCTAGTAATGATACGATCACGTACGGACTTAGTTTATGCGTGATGTGATGGATACAAATAATCACCTAATGGAAAATTGGGATGCAAGCTTGTGTTTATTTTTATGGGTCCATACATTTTTTTAAACGTGATTGGGTTGATGCCGTATATTTAAAACTATGGAATACTTGCTATTTATCAACGTATGCATGGAATTTCTTCAAAAAGGGTTTTGAAAAAAATATTATATGGTCTACACACCATAGTTAATATATTAGATAATATGGATTGATGTAGTCTATAGACCACACAATATCTTCTAGAAGACATAAAATGTAGGTATGAATATGTGTTCCATAAATATATTGGCATGCCCAGTTATGTATTTTCTTTTAATTATGATCTTTTCTCTTTCATATATTTCCTTTTTCTTAGGGAAAAAATTCGTACTTTGCCCTTCATTATTGATAAATGTAAGTTGTACTTAACTTCTTAGAAAAGATTGAACTTAATTAAATTTAATATGAACTTTTTGGTTATACAAAATCTTTAAAAAAACTTCCATCCATAACTTCTTCATTGTTCTTCATTATTCACTCTATATGAAAAGAAAAATTAATTTCTTAAAAAAATTCTGATTGAACTAAACCCGAACTTTTAATAATTTATGTTAGGATTAATATCACAAAAAACCTTACTAGTTTCCATTAAATTTTATGGTTAAATTATTGAGTTAGATAATACGTGTAGCGATGAGTATACTAGTTTGGGGTTTTATATTTCGTTTGTCATAGGTGTACCAGTTTATGATTTCATTATATTAATCCAATTTAACAGTTAACAGGGGGTAAGTTTATCACAAATGTATTAATTTAAGGCATTTGTGATCAAAAAATTAATTTATGGTAAATTTGTCATAAACATACTAATTTTGTGTTAAATTTGTTTGTGATAAATTTGTCATACATGTACTAGTTTAGAGTTCTTCTGGTATTAACCTTTTATACATGACAAAGAAAGATATATCATTTTTTTCCCAAAAGAGTTAATGCAATGAAAAACCACAAACTAGTATAATTACGATAGATTTACCCAAAATTAATTTTTTAACTACTAAAAACCCCAAATTGATAACCTATGAGAAATTTATCTCAAAATAATTTTTTAACAACCAAAAGTCCTAAACTAGTATATATGTGACATATTAACTGTCCATTAGTGTCCACTAAATTGGATTAATGCCACCAAAAACACAAAATGGTACACATGTGGCAAACATATGGTAAAATCATAAATTAATATACAATAATTTGATCGTAAAATTTAAAAGAAATTAAAGGAGGGAAAATTTATCACAAGCCAAGTAGCACTGACAATGAGATGCTACACCCGACACGACGCATTACAACATGCTGACATATTAATTCTCAAAAAATAGAAAATTCCTACATGTGAAAACACGTTATATATTATATGTATATTTTAGTATATACATGATAATTATCATTTTTATAATTATTTTAAACAAATCATTTTATTTAGATTCATAAATAAATACATAAATAAATAAACAAATAAGAGTATAGAATAAATTTATTCTAAAAATATTAATCTATCATTTGTTAATATCATTCATTATTTCAAATTGAGAGGGAGAAAAAAAAAAGTAGCCCATATTTTGGACTCACATGTCAAAGCGTGTCAGAAGAGGAGAAAAAACAAATTTGGAGAGTGAGTTGTGTGTCACGGGAAGTGAGAGTCATAAGAGAAGAGAAAATTCGATTTTTCTTCTTTCTCCCTTTATTATTTTATTATTTTTTATATATTTACATTTTGACATCCCATTTATTAAAATTTTTAATATTTGCCCGCGTGTGTTGGAATTTCAAACTCGAATATTGAAAATCTGGACTCAGTTACCAAATTTTCCAATAATTGTTGACCAAGTATCCAAAAGTATCGGAGAATGTCACACTCCAATGTGACACAAAAGTTCTAGGAGAGTGTCAGTACTTCCTATGTCACAGGTTTACCGGTTTGCAGTTTTTTGTGGTAAATTTTTTACAAATATACCGGTTCAAAGTTTTTTGTTGTTGCTGCGACCTACCCCTCGGGGGGAGGGAATATGTTTAGGGGTATTGCCTAAAGGATGGACCTAAGGCCCATCATTAGGCGTGGGCTCTTCCAAGCACATACCTCGCGTGATATTGGGGTATTTTTAGGAACTTTGCAATAATGAGTCACTACTAGCCTATTGGGGTCAGCTAGAAACCAAGTGAGGCATGGGAGAGTACCTCACTTTTCTACACAACTAAAATATCTAGGGTCGATGACTTGATTACACTAATTAACCAATTAGTGCCCTTTCGATACTTAATCTTGTTTATTTTAAAAGAAAATGTTTTTGTTAGACAATTTGGATTTCTTTTATACCTATCCACTAATATGTGAGGTGATCATGCGGGTACATGATTATTATAGTAACAATTTGCAACCAAAATCCTAATTGCGGTAAACTTTAACATGTGCAAATTAAACATTCGCAAACGTAATTAAATATGCAAATTAAACATGTAATATGATCAACATACGAGCAAATAAATGCCTAATTATACTAAGAAGGCAAGACATGACAATTTCCAACCAAACCCTGCATTTTTTAGATTTTGGATTTTCTTTTAAATATATATTTTTATTTTTTGTAAAAAAAATATTTTTTTAGGCGAACTGGGTCAGGTCTACTTTGACTCAACCTAGGTCTAACCTAGTTGGGTGGGCCGGTCAAACCTGCTTGGGTTCGGCCCATTTGGGGTCCGGTTAGTCAACTCACCCGAAAAGGGCCAAGCCCAACTAGCCTTGGTCAGGCCTTCATTCAAATGAGGATTGGGCCCAACCGACGAGCCCAACTCCCATTTTAAAAATTGGCCTTACGAAGGCCCAAACGAAAGGGGCCGAGTGGGCTAGATTTGTAATATGACCGAGCTTGGCCCTTGACCTTGTTTCGCGATAGGGGACAACGATGGCGTGCGACACAAGTGGCCGCTCCGGCTGGGGCTACGATGGTGCCACCATGACTAGGCGGGCAGGGGTAACCCTCAACCTCTAAGGTCGGGGGTTTCGACAACTGTGGCGAGGACCATCTTGGGGTGGGCTTCGACGATGGTGTGTATGGGGACATGGGACCCTGTTTTTCCTTGGCTTTGGCAATGCAAGTTCGAGGAGCTCGACCTAATTGACGTCCAGAAGGGAGAGAGGGAGAGATGGAAAGAGAGAGAGAGAGGTGGCAGAGGCTCTAAATAACAAATCCAAGGGCGGGCTTTAGTCAGGCAATTCATCAAATAGGTGGAGGGCAGTGTTGAATCGAGAGGTTTTCGGCGTAATCGAGACTTGAGTGCTAGTCAAGAGGGTTAACAAGGTGTGCCAGGACGATAAGACATGTAGTGGGGACGAGTGGTGGACTGGAGCTCACTCGAAACGGTCGGGGGAGCTTTAGCCAGCTTGGTAACACACTACGCACATAAGATGTTTGATGGAATGCCTACCTGGATTCTAGGGAGATAGCAGTGGTCGGTGTCGGTTGAGAGGCTCACCGGTGACGATTGGACATTTTGGAGATTCCTCCTCTCCTTAGTAGCCTTCACTAGCTCCCTCCTCCCGCCGTTCTCCTCGTTTCGCTCTCTCCCCCTCGATTCCTCATTCTTTGTCTTGTTTTGCTCTTTGGTTTCCCCCTTTTCGGTTCTACCTCTCCCCCCCTCCTTCTCCTCTGGTTGCAATCTCCCTCTTCTCCTGCTCCTATCTTCTGCCTCAGCTCTCCTGTCTTTTCTCCATACTCCTTATTTTCTACAGGTTTTTGGGCATGAAGATGGCTAGAGGAGGGAGAAGGTTGGGGCGTGGGCCGGGCTAAAGGGAGAGGGAAGCTGGGTTGGGCCTACGAGTGTGAGAGAAAAAAGGGGAGAGGCAGGTTAGGCTAAGGCCGGATTTGGCCTAACCCAGCCCCCTTCGTGTTCTCTTTTTTCTTTTTTGTTGTTTATTTTTTTAATTTTTCGTTTAAAAATAAGTGTTAACAGCTGCCCCTTTTTGAATATAGACTCGAAAATGTTGCATTTAAAGACAAAAGATACCTAAATTATTTCGGTGGTAGAAAGATCCTAAGTGCATAGGCTCGCACTAGGTCAAGCTATGGAAGCGTGTTGTGTCGATAAAAGGAAGAAAGACCTCGGGCTATAGAAGTATGTCATGTCATAAGACAAAAGAGAAATCCCGAGTTACAGAAGCACGTTGTGTCATAGGAAAGAGAGACTTCAGGCTACAGAAACATACTGTGTTATAAAAAGAAAGAGAGAAGAGACCTCGTGCTATAGAACCACATCGTGTCATAAGAAAAAAGAGAGACCCTGGGCTATAGAAGCACGCCGTTTCATAGGAAAGAGAGACTCTGAGTTACAAAAGCATGATGTGTTATAAAAAAGAAAAAGAAAAGAAAAGAGAGAGAGAGAGAGAGAGAGAGAGAGAGAGAGAGAGAGAGAGAGAGAGAGTAGATTATGAGCTACAAAAGCATGCCATGTTATAAAAAAAGAGAGAGACCCTGGACTATAAATGCACATCATGTCTTAAGAAGAAAGAGAGATCTTGGCTACAGAAGCACACAGTGTCATAAAAGAAAAAAAAATGGCATCCTATTATTTGGCGCTGGCAACCAAGAAAAGCAGTAGAGCATCCACAACCTTGAACCTAGCCCTATTTTTTCTTCCCTTCTCCGTCATTTTCCAGATAAACCAGGAGATACCAGAAGTAAAAAGACTAAGCCAAGAGAAAAAGGCGAATGAAGAAAGGGGTACGGTGGAAACTCACCATTACTTTGGGTTCTTGAAAAGATGGCTGCGGCTGAATCTGCAGACAAGAGAGAGCAGGAAGCCATTCTCTTATTTCCTCACTCTGACGGACCAATTGCGGCGGGTCAAATGTCTAGAGCCAGAGAGCAAAGGACAGTAAACAATCGTGCTATAATCAAAGTCCTCTCTGCCTCTGAGACACCGGTGAGATACGAGTCTTTTGCCAGATTTGGGCCTCATCGAGGAATTAAATGTTGACTTGAGCTCTTCACTTTTAGGGTCAAGGTGGTCACATTGCTGCCAGCGGCCGCTATTTTCATTGTAGAGTAATAAATGAACATGGATTCTTGCCCCATCCGATGGATACGATAATGTAATGTATATTGAGAAAATGCTGAGGGGACTGTCTCCATAGGACGACAGAGACACGATCAAAGCTCAGCCACGAGACTTTTCTTGAGGAAACCAGTAAACTTCCTTGGCCGGTTCCACATTTATTTCTTTCCTACAAGCTACAATTGACAGACTAAATCGTAAGGAACAAATTGAAATTGGTTGATATGCGAAGAAACAATAAAACATATATGAAGAGCTCAATTGTAACTTTCAAAATAATGGATCTTATCCCTGACCAAAGAAAAATATGATCCAAATATTGTTTCCAAATTAAAAAAAAAAGAACTCAATAACTCAAAAAATAGTTGTATAATTAACTTGTACTCTTTGAAATTTTGATTATTGTAGGATTTTGTAATTAAATAAGTCATAACTGTTGAGAAAGATAAGTTCATTTATGCTTTTTTGATTGCAAAGAAAGTAACAGGCATTTACTGTTATCAAATTTTAGTTTGGATCTATATATTTTAGACATAAAATGCATAATTTTTTCTTCTTATCTCGTTCAGATGGATGAAGTTCATAACGAAAGTAACTTCACTAATGAAAATAAAGGTGATGATGAAGACAGGATGATCAATGCAATCGAAGATGCTAGTGATGAAGCGTCACTATATTGAAGAACATGAAATTTGCACCTTGCATAGGTATGTAGTTTAATTTTTATGATAAGGCTTATGCATTTTATAACAATCTTGCTAAAAAAAAATGTGATTTGGCATTAGAGTGCTGAGCTCATGTAAAAAAAAAAAAAAAAAAAAGGCAACGGCGGAAAAAAGTGGTGTAGTACTTTGTTGCAGTTGTTAAGGGTCTAAGATCGAAAATGAGTCGGTTAAGTAAAGACTTAGGAAAAGATGCAGTTGCCTAGCAATGGTCAAAGTACATCTAGTTGAGTCTCAAAAGTGGAAAATAACAAAAGTTGTACTCAATCATAATCATTTAACAACTCCTTGTGGAAGGGTAGTTTAGTCTTCTTCATTATTAGTGAACCCTAATGCTCACTATATATATTGATGTAATCCCTAATTATAAAAATAACAATTTTCTTCTCTTTTGCTTCACATTTACCCTAGACACCGACAGTCATTGTTACATCACCGAAAAAACTACCATTGCCATACAGCGATAAACCATCGTTGCCAGAGGCACATTCTTGACGCTCTAGTCACTATCGCCAAGGTTTGGCAACCAAATCTAGCATCGTCTAAACCATAGTCGTGCTTGCCTATTCTCACAACTAGAATGGCATCGCAGATGAGGTCTGCTCCTCCTTCCTCGCTCAGGAAGCTTCTAGTTCGGACTTTCGAAGCACTTTGAAGAGATAGGATATGAAGTTTTTCTAGGTGATGTGCAAGCAATTATCCATCTTCTAGGTGATGTGGCCAAGGATTGCAAGTGTAGCAAATGCAATTGTTTGAGAGTTTGATTGGTCGGTTTTCATATGATGATTAGTGAATTCATTTCTCAACGAAAAAGTGATGTGGGTTTGTTTGCAGTATTGGAATTTTGATAGGTTCTGTGTTGATCTAGAACTTTGTGTTGGATGTTTAGTGTCACTTCGGACACATTAAATAAGAGAAAATCATAAAATATTTGAGTGAAATTGCTTGGTAATTAGAAATCATATTTTGGTTGAATATGTGTTCATGACTAACTTTGCAGATGGATTGCATCGCTTCAAGGTAAGCATTTCTTTCTTATCCTTGTGATTTATTTAAGAGAAAAAGCCACTAGAGTCCTCAAACTATATCTACTGTGACAAATTTATCTTAAATTTTTTACATGACATAAAAAAGCATAAATTATGCTCACTGTGGCACATTATACTAAACTTTAAAGAACTTAAGAACTAGAAAGCATAATAAAGAGCCTCGGGATTTAGAACTTTGACTCTTGAAACTTACATATATATCATCAAAGACTCCAAGAAACTAAAAAATGTAATTAATAACACAGGAGCTTGTATTCTTGACTCTTCAATGCCTTATCTTCCAAATTCGTCCTCCAAGCTTAACCATAAGATAAGCATCTTAAAAGCTCACCAAATATGCATGGAAATTGCCTAGAATAGTTTCCCATTGATAGGTTGTTGATAAACTTCGAAATTGGCAGCTAATAGTGTATTGAGAAGTATCAGTAACTCTTCACTTGGTAACGCTCTAATTGTCGATAACTCTTTACTTGGTTCCCATTAGTATCATCTTACTGATAACTCGGTAGGGAATGGATCGGTATCTCTTTATTCAGAAACTTTAATCTTGACACATCATGCCTAAATCTTATCTTGTTTGAATGAGCATTGATGGTGCCAAGTTAGTTGATGGAGCTAAGTTGGATGCTCCCACATCACCTTATAAGATAGAATTCCGTCTTTAGATCAACTGAATTTGAATTTGCCAATTTCACGTGCGTGGTAAGGGTATGGGACAGTCCACGCCGAGGAATATCCGAGCAAATCTTGAGTAGAGGTAACTGTAATTCCCTCTCGACAATTGGCTAAACCTGCTTCCCTTAACGGAACTCTTCTTAGAAGGTTGCGACCTATTAAATGTCTTCAAATTTGGCCAAAATTTTCTTCAGTCTGTCAAGTCATGTGCAAAAGAAAGTTACGAGATATTGCTCTATATTACAAAAAATGGAATCAATTCACGACATGGTACACTTTGATGATCGCTGTTCTTTGAAGCTAGATATATCGAGTGCTACTATAAAATGAATATTGGTATGACAAACTAGCCTAGGGTACAACTTTTTACGACCGTTTCATCATAGATCCAATATGACATTTAATGCATAATTACATCAGATTGAAGCCAATGAAAACGTTTGTAGATAACTATTAGATGCGAAAAGAAATAGCATCCTACTTTTTATTCCACGAAAATTATAATAAAAAAAAAAGCAAATTTTTAAACTGCACTTGTTTATGAAATAGCATGCATTGGTTTACATTGCAAAGTCGAAATTTTTTCTTTGTTTGTGAAGGATACTAATTCTAAATTTCTAAACTCGAACCATCAAGTACCATAAAACTGCATACAAAAACTGGGCCTGAAAAACCTTGTATCACTGATGGAAGGTACATTACATTAAAGAACATACCTCATTTTTCCATGGAATAAATGTACCTATTGCAGCGTCGTGAGACAGATCAAGTGGGAAAAATTTTATTCTCAAGGGAGAGAGCTTTTTTTGTTCTTCTTCTTTTCCTTTTAGAACACACAATTCTAGTCTTCCACACTTATAGAAAAAACACGTTCTTTTCTCTTTTAAAGAAGTAACCCTCAAAATAATTATTTTAGCAGTAATTTTCTTTGAATTGTGGGTTGTTGTCCCTTTGAGTTACAAGCCGGTTGAGCCCAACTTGAGAGGCCTGATAGCCATAAAATCCATCATCTCTCACTCTCTCATGATGGGCTAAATATAGCAATATTTATATCAGTAAATAATCTGTGCGACCAACATACTTTGAGAGTTCGTTACAATACATCTGTTAAATATATAACAATTGAAATTGAGCATAATTATTTCGAGTATATATTGTATTCACAATTACGATTAAACACAAATAATCATAATTGGTTGACTTATGAATACACATAGAATCTGACATCAATAACAAATTTATCTTCCTCTTCCCTCAAAACTCTCAATTTCAGTTCAATTTGTTTTTCTTAAAATGTTCCATTAGATTGAATTAGTTCTATGATCATTGGCAACATTTTAAGATATCAAATATTGAATAGAAATTTTGAGAATAAGTAAGAGTCGTGAGGGCACTTAATCAAGGAGCTTTTATCCTCAAGAGTCTTACACGGTTTAAAGTTGAGATCAAAATTTTTGCCTACTTTTATTGGTCATCTAATGTATACGTAGTATGAAATACGTATTCCGATATTATCTCCTTTTCCATAGAGTGTATGTCTCTGTGTCAAATACTGTACAAATGATAGTTCAACATATTCAATGTCTAACTTGAGTTCACAAATCTACTATGTTTAAAGACTTCATTTGAACTCACATTTGGCGTTAAAGATAGACAAAGTAAAACATGTGGATTATTTTACTTTCGAGCATAATAAATATTATGATCTCATCTTAACGCTCAGTTAAGATGATATATATATTAAGCTTGAGCTTATAATTATCTTCTAGATAGTAAGCTTAAACTTGTCCCATCTTTACTTACCACATAGTAAATAGATGAGATTACTTGGGTGAATAAGTTAATCTCTTATATGTCCGATATACTTTCTTAACATAATGCACTAAGCATTTAAGATGCACTAGCGTTAAACAAACTCATAGGTATTAATGATGATAGAAAACTTCATCAATAGTGAACTTAGGGAAATTACAATATTAGTACATCGGCTTCTAGTAGTCCTAGAGATTTTACATGACCATGAAAAACATCTCTAGAAATTGGCTTTGTTATAGGATTTGCATCATTCTATACGTAGATATGTACTACAGGTTCATATTTGTTCATGTAACCATATCTTTGACAAAATTGTATTTAGTATCTATATGTTTGGTCTTGCAATAATATTTCAGATCCTTGGTGTAAACTATCGCTGCTTAGCTATCACAATTATCCAACAATGAGCTTGCAACATTCTTAGCAATACCTAAATGATCCAAAAATCTCTTAAGCCAAACATCCTCTTATGTTGCTGATGATAATGCCATGAACTCGGCTTCCATTGTGGATAAGGCTATACATATTTGTTTCTTAATGTTCTAAAATATGACATCATTGTTCATTAATAATATAAATGTAGAGGTAGATTTCCTTTGATCTAAATCTCATTTCCAATCAGCATATAAATAGCTTTCAAGCTGTAGATCCCTTACTTAATAACTCAGCGTATAATCAGTAATACCTTTTAGATTCCTTAGGATTCTTTTGACAACGGTCCAATGTGCTTGAACTAAATTAGATTGGTATCTACTTACCATTTCAACTACAAACATATGTCAGATATTTTACATATCATAGCATATATTAAGCTTCCAACAATACTAGCATAAGGACACATTTCATTTGTCCCCGTTCTTGTGGAGTCTCAAAACACAGTCCATGGCTCAATCCTTCACATTTTGCAATAGGAATATTTATGAGTTTATAGTATTGCATACAGAATCGTTCAAGTATTTTATTTATATGTCTCTTGCAAAAGAGACAATAATATCTTTAAATGATCTTTTAAAATCTTAACTCCAATAATATATGTAGTTTTATTCATACTTTCATCTCAAAATTAGAAGATAACCAATTCTTAATAGCATTAACTAACTCCATATTGCTTTCGGTAATTAGTATATTATCCACACATAATGGTAATATCACAAATTGATCTTTGGATCATTTGATATAAACATAATGATTTTCTTTAATTATTGTAAAATCATGCGCCTTTTTTATAATGTCATTATCTTGAAGACTACTTAAGGCTATATATCGATTTTAAAAGTCGACATACTTTTTGTTCTTAGCCTTTTGAAATGAAACCATTGGGTTGTTCCATGTAAATCTTTTCTTCTAATTCTCCATTAAGAAAAACAATATTTGCATTCATTTGATACAATTTAGGATTCATACTTGCCACAATTGCTAGAATAAAACGAAATGAGGTAAATCGCTTGACAAGAAAAAGTTTTCTCATAATTAATTTCTTTTTGTTGATTATATACATTCATTGTAAGGTGAGTTTTATATCTTTCTATTGAGCCATTGGCTTTTTGCATTGTTTTGAGAGCCCACTTATTTTTAATGTCCTTATGTCCTTTTGAAAGATTAACCAATTCCTAAACTTGGCTTCATTTTATTGATTTCATTTTTTCTTCCATTACATACATCCATTTTTTCCTCATTAGGACAATTTAGAGCCTCATTTACATTCCTTGGCTCATCTTTATTTTGTGGAGCAACTATGAAAGTTTCCCCTCCAATATCAAAACATCATTGGGGAATACTTTTGCAACTTGTACGCCGTATAGGAAATTGTATACTTTGTACAGTATTCTCCATTATACTCTTACTCGAATTAGATAATGATGATATTGTCTTATCTAGTGGTTATAATTGAGAATGGGTCGAAAAACAGCCTAAGTGTCGAAACTTGGTACGAGGGGACACTTAAGTGCCAAGACTTTGAAAAGGTACACTTAAGTACCACCTCCGGTGAACCTTACTGGAAATCCTATGTGGCAATATTTTATTATTTTTGCTTGCCTTCGTGGCTCGCGAGAGAGCTAACTCAGCTCAAACTCACCCGAAACGACGTCGTTTGCAAAATGAAAATCAAACTACCAACTAAAATATTCTAAAAAATAAAAAATGTGTAAATAATTAATATAAAACTTAATCAAAATAAATTTAAGCTTACATTTATTTAAAATATTCTAAAAAAACATAAAATTAAAAAAGGGGGCCGAAGGAGGCAGGCGAGGGTTGAGCCTTTGCTACCGCCACCGGGAAGGGCCGGCGACCGAGGGGGGGGGAGGGTTGGCCGTGGTAGCTAGCCCCTGGCTGATCGGCAGCGAGGGCTCACGGCCCTCGCCGCCTCCTCCTCGTCGTTGGGAAGGGCCGACGATGGTGGGGGGAGCATCGGCTAGGGTCGTTGGGCCTTTCCCATGGGTTGACGATGCCAGTCGACCGGCGGCAAGGGCCCACAAGCCCTCGTCGGCCCCTAGTAGACCGACAGCAAGGGCTCATGAGCCCTCGTCAGATTTGGGCGAGGGATGTGACCCTCGCCCCAGATCTGGGTGAGGGCTTAGGGGCCCTCGCCGCCGATTGGCCAGCATCACCAGCCCCTGGCCAGGGCTCGGCGACGAAGGGGAGGCGACGAGGGCTTGGGCCCTCACCTAGATTTAGGGCGAGGGTCGCGGCTCTCGCCACTAGTCAGCCAGGGGCCGGCCACCCCGGCCGACCCTCCCCACTCCGTCATTGGCCCTTCCCAGCAACGGTAGCGAGGGCTCAGCCCTCAATCTCCTCCTTCCCCCCCCCCAAAACTTTTTAAAGTTTTTTATTTTATAGAATATTTTAAATAAATTTAATTAATTTTTATATTAATTATTTACACATCAAACACAAAACAACGTCGTTTTTGTATTTTCTCGCCACGTTAGCGTGCAAAATGACGCTATTTTGCACTCACCTCGCTAGAAAATTGCCACGTCAACAATTTTGCCGGAGTGGCACTTAAGTGATCAATTTTACTCTGATTTTGGTACTTAAGTATACCTTTTCAAAATTTTGACACTTAAGTGTCCCTCTGTCCGTGCCAAGTTTTGGCACTCTAGGTGTCCTTACCTCTTGAGATTGAGTCGAATTTGACTCCTTACTTCTCACATTACTCTTACTTAGATGAACTCCATTATGTTCATTATTTTGATCTAATGTTTAAAATAAAGAGTAATCATCACCTATATCGCCATTATTAGGAAATTCATTATCTAAGAATGTGATATCCCGTAATTCGAATTCAGTTATACTCAATCTTTCTTGCTCACCAATGAATACATACTATTTCAAGTATTCTAAGTATCTCGTGAATATAATCATTTTGCCTCTTGGACCCAATTTTTCATACTTGTGAGAGGGTTCATGAATATAGACAGCATATCCCAAAGGCTTAAGAAAAATTAAATCAGATTTTTTACCTGTTCATAACTCACATAGAATAAAAGTAACTGATTTAGAAGGCACTCATTAAGTATGTAGGCAATAGTTAACAAAGCATCACCCCAAAAAGAAATTATTTAGTTAGCTTATGTCATCATCAATCTGACCATTTTTAGTAAGGTTATGTTTCTTCTTTTTATTACACCTTTTTGTTGAGAAGTATGTGGTATGGATAATTGTCTTTCTTTTCCTTTTTCATTACATAAATTTCTGAAATTCATCAGATAAATATACTTGACCTCAATCGAAAAATTTCCATGCATGTGGTTCATTGTTCCTACTGTACTAAAATCTAAAAGTAAAATTTTATAAAAATTAAAAAAGACAATTGGTTCACTGTTCCTATTGTACTAAATAGATCAAGCATGGTGAAAGAGTAGGCCATTGTACCATCCATATCATCTTAGAAAATTCCAAAATTAAAATATGTTATATTTCAATATGTCTTGTACAACTTTCAAGGAGGAAATTTCCTCAAATTTGAAACACATGAAACTCCACAAAATTAACAAGCCAGCAAGGTTCAGTAATTCCAGTTTTTGGAAATCTAAACTAAGGCTCTAAATGGCTTGTAAATTTGAACCACACAAGTTTATAGATCAAGAATACTCCAAAATCAAACATTTTAGACCACATGCAACATATATCTTCAACTGTAAATCATAGAAAACTTCTATACATCAAGTATAAGCATTAGAACCCACATGCAGCACCATTCAGGCCACAAAAATAGCATGCATGTCAACTAAAATCCTGACCAATTCACTGCAACAACAATCTTCCAAATCTCGAGACACGATTCCAACCATTAACAACATGGAACCAACAACTCAGCATATCTGCATGATGAGCAAACTGATACAACATAAAGAGTTGGAATTTCACTTGTCTTGACAACAATGGATGGATGCGATGCGGTTTGGATGGGGGAAAAACGATTGTGACTTGGCCTTCCTCGAAGCTTGACATCACTCCTCACGGTGTGAACCCCCATGGAGTAGCAAAACTGTGCCATGGTAGTGAGGTCGAGAGGCGGAGGAGCTTTAGGATGGGAGAGAGAAAGGTCGAGTGTGAGGGAGGGGAAAGAGACAAGCGAGAGGGAAATGAGAGAGAGCTTCTGGACAAGGGGACATAGAGAGAGAGAGAGAGAGAGAGAGAGAGAGAGAGAGAGAGAGAGAGAGAGAGAGAGAGATGATGGCGGTCACTTGCCTTAGAAGGGGAAGGTCATGATGGCCTTGGGGGAAGAGACCATGTTGGTCCTTGGGAAAGAGAAATGCATGCATGGGCATGCATTGGTGAGGAAGAGAGGGGTTGCCACTTGGTGACTGTCGCGACCAGATTTTTCAGGGTGTGAACCACCTAAAACTAGGTTAATGGATTACTAAGTCTTTAAGCTTAGCTTAGGCTCTCCCAAGCCCATACCAATTCACGACTTAGATTCGAGTTCTTAACATGCAATTGATCTTTAATTAGGAGTCGCCACTAATCTATTTTTGGTGGGTCGATTAGAAACCCAAGTAAAGTAACGAGAGATTTACTTTACTCCTACGAACTAGAGATTTATGAGTTCGGGGACTTGGTTATACCAGACTATCCTAGTGCCCTTTCGGTACCTTTTATTTCATTTTCAAAAAAATGTTTAGATTGGTTACACTAGAGATTTATGAGTTCGGGAAATTGATTTTAATTTAATTTCCTAACATGTGAGGTGATCATACGTGTGCGCATACCACCAATTTAACACTCAAGAAAGCACTTAAATAATGCAGGATTTACCTCAAAGCAACGAAAGCAAGCATCTGCAGTGTTAAATTAAAATCCATATCAACAACCCTAAATATGATTTCTAATTAACACGCAATTACCCAATTTTTGTTTTCGCTTTTCTTAATGAAAATCATGCGATGCATGCTAATAATCTAATATGACATGGCAGCATGACTTAAACTATATGACATGAAGAAATGCAATAATTAAATGCAATCTAAGTGGCCTAATTTTAATGACATGCAACTTGATGCAATGACATACAAAATTATTTAAACTAAAATGACACGCAACATACAATTTATTATGCTGGTTAAATGTCATGCGACATTTATTAAATGACTTAGTCTAATGACGATGGAGTTCTAATTAAATGAACCTAATAAAAACTAAATGACGTGCATTTGATATTTCTATGCAAAAATGATCTAGCTAGATTAAAATTCTATCTAATTTAAACTAAGGATCAAGTCACATTAAATCCTAATTTAAACTAAGATATTATCTTAATCTAACATGTAATTTATCTAATATGCAATGACATGCAAAGAATGCCCTAATTCAACATGATATATGCATGATGATTTTTTTTTTTATATTAATTTCGAAATTAAAATTTCACATGCAATTCAAATAGTGATAAAACTAACAACCTAAATGAATGCATTTTTTTTGTTTTTTTTTTTTGTTTTATATTTTCCTAAATTTGGAAAAAAAAAATCCCTATTCTAGATATGCAAGATAACAAGAAATATTCCAAAACAAACTGAATCCTAATTCAAATAATTTTTTTTTTTGATTTTTTAGTGATTCTCCAAAACAAGCAATTATCAACTAAACATTAAATCTAAACAATCAAGATATTCAATCAAATAAAGGATTAAAATAATAAAAAAAATAACCTGTTGTCTCACAGGTCAAATTAACGATTACCTAACCCTAATTATCACGACAAAGAGTTCAAAATAACTAAAAATCTTATCCGAATTCTTACGGATCAAATTAATAATTATATTGATTCAACACTTAAAATAATATCGACAAACCCCAAAAATTAATATAATTAAAACAATGATCCGACATCTTATGGATCAAATTAGTAATTACAATAATTCTGGGGGACCCTGCGGATAATGCCTACAAAATTCATGAGATGAAGATCACTTCAAATTTACATAATAACAACTAAACTTAAAAGAAATAAATAAAATAAAGTTAATAGAAAAAGAAAATAAAACTACCTAATTTCATTTTCTTTTTTTTCTTTCCCACGTGTAATAGTGGGTCTCTAAGGGCAGCCGGTTAATTGGTCCGGCAAAAGGGGAACTCCGACAAGGGCGGGCGCGAGCACGGTGGTCACGGGTCAGGTGAGACAGGGGCGGCAAGGGCGAAGCCACCAATGTTCGGGCACTGGCAAAGGTGCGCGAGTGCAGCAGTAGCTGAGGCGGTCTGGCGTCTTGGGTGAGGAGGAGTCGGCGAGCAATGGACTCATGGCTTCGAACGGCGAGCGGCGCGGGTCGACAGGACGTCGGGGGAACGAGATCGGTGCTTCGGTGCGGTGAACGGCAAGAGGCGAGCTGCTGCGGGATAGGCTGCCGGAGCGACGAGGGTGCGCTTGTGGGTTGTGGGGTGGTCTGCTAGCGTCGCTGACGGGGCACGGCAAATCGACTCGGAATTGGTTGGGTCGCGAGTTGCGAGACTCAAACAGAAGGTGGGGAAGCAGCAACAGCAGATCTCAGATCGGTGAGTGGGGATCGGATGGCTTTAGGGGTGTGCAGGCGATTGAACGGAGACAGCGTTGCTACTGGGCTTCAGGGACAGTGACCAGTGGGACAGGGCGACTGGTGGAACATCAGCGGTGGCGCGAGCGCTGGTGCTGGTCGGTGAGGGGCTCAACGAAGAAGAGAAACAGTATTTTTTTTTTTTTTTAATTTTCCTCTCCCTTCTGCTTTCTCTTTCTTTGTTCGCACGTCCCTCTCACTCTGTCTTCTCTCACGTCACTCTCCTGCCGACTTTTCCTTTTCCTTGCAGTTGTCAGGAAAAAGAAAAGAGAAAAAAGCTCTCTTTGCTGAAGACGGATGAGGAAGAAAATCTCTCTCTTTTTACTTCGACGAAGAGAAAAACCTAGAAAAACCCCCCTCCCAATTGAACTCCGTACGCATCCTTTTATAGATGAAACAAAATGTGATCTTTTTTGTTAATATTTTCATCTCACGAATATTGCTTATAACCTATTGATCACAAAAATCCTTATTTTATGAATATTCACCCCCGATTTCATCATCTATTGATAAAAATAAGATTACAATGCGATTTTCTTAATTTTCAAAAATCATTTTAATATCGCATCAAATCTTAATTTTCACAAGATAATCAATCAAAAATAACGACGAGCCTGGATTAATTTTCTACTTTCATGGGCTTAGCCCGGCCTGTCGAACTAAAGCCTAGAAATATTAATTCGAACCCATCAACCACCAGTCCTAAAAATAAATTAAAAAAATGCAAAACATGTAAATTAAAAATAACTACGCTTAAAAAAAATTATATGCTATGCAATTGAATTATAATATTTTTTCTTAGGGATTAAAAATTAATCCCTAATTTTTATGCAATAAATGACTAAATGGGTTGTCCAAAATTTAGGTGTCAACAGTGACAGCAAAAGAGAGGGGTGAGAGAAGAGATACAAAGAGAGAGAGAGAGAACGAGAGGCAATTGTGCCCTTGGAAATTCAACATTGATTGTGTCCAATTTTCACATACCACAAATACTTGCGATCAAGGATCGCGTCTATGACTCAAAATACAAACTAAAATTTCTTGGCTAATATACAGAAGGAGCACCATCATTCCTAAAATTTCATAATTATCTAAAATCTAACCGGTGTCCATTGGTGCCACCTAATAATCTATATTTAAATACATTACTACTTAGGTGGACGAAAATCGAGCCATCACAATAGTCATTTATAAATGCGATGCAATATATAGCCCCATGCCTTACTTTTACTTTCATTGGATCACATATGTCAGAATTGATTAATTGTAAAGGAAATTAAGCTTTTATACTTAAATACATAATTATCTAAAATCTAACCGGTGTCTATTGGTGCCACCAAATTATCTATACTTAAATACATTACTACTCAGGCAGACAAAAATCAGGTCATCACACCAGTCATTTATAAATACAATATAATATATAGCCCCATACCTTGCTTTTACATTTATTGTACCATAGATGTCAAAATAGGTTAATTGTAAAGGAAATTAAGATTTTATTGCTTTTTCAAATGGTTTCTTTGTTTTTTTCCCGCTAAGCAATGCTCGTAAATAAGCAAATTAACATTTTCAATATTGTCCAATAAGCCTTCTTTGGCTAATTTATTTATTTATTGTTGGCCAATATGACTAAGTCTAGTATGTCATATATTCACATCATTATCATATGAATAAGAAGATGTGAAGAGGGAATAATAAATATTGACATTCCTATGTCAACATATAACACAATAAAATCATTTAGAAAGTATTAACAACCATAGTAATTCGTACCTAAATACAAGTTTACACCACTATTATAAAAGTTCAAATTAAAACAAAATTGAACCAATACTAAAATAGACATCGAATTTCAATGAATTTTCGGAGCATTTAGTATATCATGTAGGAACAAAGTGCGTCCACCACGCATAACTAACAGACAAGTGCCAATCTTTTTAAATTCAGCTTTGGAGTTGTTTCTTACATAGATTTATTTCATTTTAGTTGGAACTTGTTGGAACTCCATGAAGGCATCTCTATCCTTTGCTTTATGGTATGTTGCTCCTGAATCTACAATCCATAAATGATTAAATTCAATTAGAAAAACTGAACTTGATACAAAAATAGATATAGGGTGTTTACATTCTTTGGCTAACCACAATCATGAGCAAAGTGACTTCTCTTACCACAATTGTCATATTCACCCTTGACATTTTCTTCACATGATGACGTTTTCCTCTCTCACGTTGGTCAAGTCTTGATTTCTTACCTAAAGAACTTGCTTCCTTGTCTTTCCACTTTTTGAATGAATTCAAACGATTGTACTTATAGCTCGAAGCCTTCAGTGAGCTAGAATTAGCATAATAGATATTAGTTTTCAGCTTAACCGCTAAGAGGTGGTCTTCTTCCAGCTTAAGGTGGCACATAACATCCTCAAAAGTCTTGATGTTCTAATTGTGGGTCAGGTGCACCTTCATGTGCTCTCAACTTTGAGACAAGGAACGAATCATTGCTTGCACTTGCTGCTCGTAAGTCAAAATGTTGTCAGCATCCCTCAGCTTATTAATCATGTTTGATATTTGCCTCGACTTTAATTCCATGGTCTATCCATGAGGTTTCTTATATGAGTCAAACCTAACAAAGAGCTATCTCATTTTGATCATAGATGTTTGACCCAATCTAGCAACTAACGCTGCCCACATATCCTCATTCTCAAAATGCCTAAACTCTCACATAACGTCATTGTCCATGTTACTCAGCAATGTGATGCGAGCAATTGATTTCTTCTTCCAAGCAGCAAATGCACCCTTACCTCTCTTATGTTGTGTAGTCTTTCCATCTTCATATTTTTCCATAACTTAGTTAAGAGTTTCTAGTGCTTTTGCTCTTCTAGTATATATTGAATTTTTATATTTCATATCTCATAATTCTTGCCATTCAATTTGTCTCCTTTATTCAAGCCACTATGTTCCTGGATGTTGAAGCCATCATATCTGAACATTTTAGACATATTTGGACAAATTATTAATGCCTAACATTTATGAATTTATTTTGCATAAACAAATCATATTAATGAAAAAGATCAAATAAGGTTTTATAGTTGAAAGGGCATTTTGTTTCCAATTATCATCCAAAATTCCTACCTTGAAATTATCATTAATATAATCATTTATGAAAAATAATTTTTCCAAAGTCCCTAAAATTTTCTTGAACTTCTCACAAATAATTGTCAATTAAAATAATAATTTACAACATCAAATAACATTGAACTTTCATTAATTAAACATGCCGTTTACACAAAGTAATGTGTCCAGGAGGAAGATATCAACATCAATGATACTCAACTTTCTAATAAATAGGGAAAGACTTTTCATAATTCTAAGAAAATTCCTCTAAAAATTCTAAGGTCACATTGGGTAGCCACGGAAAGACCCTCGGAGATCCCTTATGGCTCTTACATGGCGCATTCATTTTGCGCCAAGTTAAATTCAACCCGAGGGTTGAAATTTCTATTGCCTCAATCCTATAGTATTCTTTTAGAAACTCTATTGCAAGTTTTTTATAAGCTGGAACCACGTTGGCCTCCCATAGACTATCTGATATTGCTTGCCATTCAAATGAAATAGTGTTAATTAGGACCAGCACCTTTTCAAAATCCAGCATAGGGTAATCATTTCAAATGATTTCTTGTATCATCTCATTAACTCTGACCACATGTGTGACATATTGAATTTTCGAACCCGTCTCGATAAAATGAAATGGGCTTTTCATCAACGCACCTATGGTCCTTGGCGGAAAAATCAATTTCGGCAAATTAGAATTTGTGAAATTCGGATGGGCAGCTTGGCAGGCATTTTTGCGCTGCCAAAAGGGTTTAATTGGGAGAATTTGAAGCTTAATTCTTCATTGGTTGGTGCTTGGACTTTGTGGGCTGGATTAGAGGAATTTTGGCCACCAAATTGAATTAAATTGTGAGGAACTTGGAGGGAAATTCGTAGGGGCTGCTGCATGGGTATTTTTTGGGTGCAAGTTGGGTTTGTTTTGTGAAGATTTGAGGGAAAATCACCCATTGGAGGAAGGCAGGACTTTGGTCTGAAGACTATGGTGTCCATGCACTTCAGAGCAAGATATTTTGGTTTGGTTGTCCATTGGTTGCTTGGTGGACTTCCAAGGCCTCTTGTCCCCCCCCCTCCTCCTTCAAGCTATGACCAGCCCCCCTGTAGAAGAGCTTCTGCTTTCTTCCTCTTCATTTCACCTTCTTCAACCTCTATTTCCAATTCACTCTAGCCCCCACCGAAGCCACTAGTCATCGCCAGTCGTGCCGTCCAGTCCAGTAGCCGCCTAGCCGCCTCATGCCATCCCCGATGCCTCCAGCGTCTGCCAGTTCGCCAACCCTCACTGCTAGTCCAGCTCATCAACTCGTCGAACCGATGCCATCTGCCAAAGCCAGCTCCTACTCGACCATTGTCTCGACTAGGCCCACCGTTCGCACCTCACTGCTCGTCCTCGTAGCCATCAGCACTTGTTCGACCCCCACTAGCCGTTGTTTAGCCCCTTCACAGAACCGACTTTCAGCAACAAGCTGTGAGGCTTGTTGGCCTTTTTTAGCCCCTTCCGACCCTCTGTTGGAGTTACCGTAGGCCTGGGATCTCACCGCCATCGTGCCGCCATCGCCGTGAACCCGTTTTCTCGCTAATCCGGGAGTTAGCTTAATTACACTTAGGGGGATTAGTTTAAGGTTAATTAGGATTAATGGTTAATTTAGTTAATGTAATTAGTTAGTTGGTTAGTTAGTTAGATGAACTAGGTGGTTAGATTAGTTTAATTAGGGGTTAGTTTAGTTAGGATTAACTACCCTAGGTTAGTTTACTTGACTAGGGTTAGTTGGTTAATCATGGTTAGTTAACCATGGTTATTTTATTTAATTGTGGTTAGTTTATTTAAATAATTTATTTTTTGAGAATTTATTTAATTAATTTTAATTGGCGTCAATTGTACCGGGATAGCCGGTTAGGAGAATTTTTCGTTGATCGTCGTGGTTGAGTTCATTTGTGAAATTAATTGCTAAATTATGCAATTGAGTGCTTGGTGATGATTTTTAATTATTATTGCAAAAAATGATTTTATGGTATTTAATTAGAAAAATACTAGGTGTCGGGTTTTGACTTAAAAAATATTTTATTTACTATATAAATCATGGAATATTTAAATGGGAGAGTATCATGTTTTGTGGATTGATTTGATTGAGTGACCACACACAGTTATTTTACTGGGTATTTTTAATACAAAGAAAATTGACCAAGTCCATTATTTGAAATGGAAGTATTTGAGTGCAAAGCACGATGTTCTTGGCCGAGCATGGATGTGCATGTGATCATTATTGGAACCCGTCACCTAATGAGAGTTGGGGAGGCAATGCCTGATTAAGTTTGGATGCCCTTAACAACAGATGTCGGTCACAATGGAGGTGAATGCCGTCTAGATTTAGACGTTGCCATGCCGACGAAGTGGGACGGCGCTCGGTTATGCCGGATGACCGCCAACTAATGAGTTGGATGTGGCCATTGGGTCATAAATAATTGGAACACGCTTGAATGATTGAGATAGTCGCGCCTAATTATGGGATAAAATTGTGTGGCACAAAAAAGACGTGTCATAATGATTTGGCCTTCTAATCAGGACCCCTGTAATTGTCTAAGAATGAATTGATGTATTCTAATTATTGATTTACACTTGCTATGTTTATACATGTATATGTGATGTACTAATGTGTAGGAAGGTGCTGATGCGAGGTAAATCATATATGGTGCATGTTTAGGCTGCCTCTAAGTAAATTCTCGTCCTAATCGGGGTTAAGGGTGTAGATTCGCTGAGATTTATTTCACCCCGTTGTGGTTAACCCATTTTTCAGGTCCTTAGATGGAGGTATGGCACGTTCGTTTTTGGTGACCACGGGAAGCGGAGACCGAGACTACTCATCTCCCCATCCACGGGACCCCCTAAACCTGTGAGCTTGTGGTGACCACCTTTTGGGTTGATAAGAGCCTACCTCACTTGGTATCTCATTGCTTCAAAGTGTGGTTTCGTATCGAGCCTAACGGAGTTCTGGAGGGTACCTTGGAGGGTTTCCACGGACTTGCCGTCGATACTGAGTATGAGGAGGTGCTTGACCCTATTGTGGATGTCAATATTTTGGAAGATATTGCGGTGAACCCAGGGCCTGAGGTTGAAGGGCCCAGAGTAGAGATAGCGGATCCTTTGGACATCGACATCCCAGATGGTGTCGTAATAGACCCGGATCTCGAGTAGATAGGGTCTGGGGTAGAGTTAGATTAGGAGTTCCTTTTCGGATATAGACTCATGTACATAAACTGTAGGTTTGGCTTGATTGTATATAAAGTGTGTTTTATGAAAAATGTGTTAGCATGTTTTACTATCTCATGTGTTTGATTGTGTCTAGAGTTTATGAGTTCGCTTCCGCATGTGCATAAAATGAATGGGTTGGCTACGCGTTTTGGGAGCATCGCAATTCTATCGACCATCGAGAGATGTTCGCACACTTGAGGTTCGAGGCGTGACAACATGGATCACTATGTCACCGTCATTCCATCAATAATTAGCTAATTCCACTCTTAGCCCTTCAAGTCTCACCATTTATTCATTAGTATTTTGATACTGTCAACGATCAACGTCGATCAATGGTCAATAGTTGGTTAAAAGGTCGGGTGAAAGTGGATCAACCAAGTTGAGTTAGGCGCCGAGTCGATTTAGTCTTCGGGTTAGGTTAGGAGACTCGACTCTATAACTGGCGTGGTTGATGTCACCATGACATTAACCACACGATGTGCTTGCAACTACTGGTGCATGTGCGGCAAGTGCTTATGGTTATCACGTGCGCATGCCACACACATGCTCGAGGGGCCTCATGCGTCGACGAAGCCACCCCTTTGCAGCTACGCGTGGAGGTGCATCTAGCATCCTTCGGAGGCGTATCACTACTCGTTTTTCTTGTCTTAACGAGAACTATGACCCTACACTTGCAAAAACGATTTTTATCTCATAGAACTTCGAGAAGCAACCTTGAACAGCACGGTCAAGCATTTGTTGGTGCCATTTTGCAATATCCGACCAACAATTAAAAAATATATATGTGTTTTAACAATCAGGAAACACGAACACATGCTTTAATACCAATGAAGGAAACTAATTCCAAATTTCTAAACTCAAACTATTGAGTAATGTAAAATTGCATACAAAAACGGGTCCAGGAAAACATTGTATCACTGATCGGAGGTATATTATGTTAAAGAACGTACTTTGTTTTTCTATGGATTAAATGCACCTATTGCAACATTGTGATAGAGATCGAGTGGGAACAATTTTTTCTTCACAGGCAAGAGAGCCTTTTTAGTTCATCTTCTTTTCCTTTTAGATCACACAATTCTATTCTTCCACGCTTAGAGAGAAAAACATGTTATTTTCTCTTTTAAAGAAATAACCCTCAAAATAACTGGCTTGGTGGTTATTTTCTTTAAATTGAGGGCTATGGGCCCTTTAATTTATGGGCTGGGTTAGCCTAGCTTGGGTTGCCCAATAGCAATAAAATCCATCAGTTTGGATTAGCAAGTCCTTAGAAATAATTTTTTTTATTGATAAAATGAAAAAAAAAAAGGCGTAATCTTTATTTCTTTGCATCGGTGAGCTCCTCAAGTAATGTCAATCCTGATCAGTTCTTGCAAATATTTTTTTTTTTAGAATTTTTTTTTTATTTGAATTCGCTTACCAAAGGGCACTTCCAATTTTAAATGGAGACACAGCTGAGGAGAGCTAGGTAAAAGTGAAAAGCTTTGTTATGCGAGTTTAAAAAGAAAATAAAAATAAAGAACATGAAATTCCTAAAGGAAGTATATAAAAAAAAATTGCCTCAAATACGTGACCAAAAGAATATTGGTTTTTCTTTATAAAAGTAATCGAACTCGTGTAGACGAGAGTCGCAAACCAGGTTGAAGGATAAATCTCTTGTCCAAGCTCACTCATTTTTGCATTTTGGGATAGGCAGACCTAGACATGCCTAGTGGGCCTCAAGAGAAAGGCTACTACATGGTTTTAGGGAGTACGTTTTCATGAAGAATTTGTCCATGTCGATGAAAGTGAACCCAGCGTACATCTACATTGCCACAAGTGAAATCCATCAATGTCCTTGACAATGACACATTTAGACAACCCGAAAAACTTTACTCGAAGCTAACGAATGGTTAGATTGCCCCAATAATGTTTATATTTTAGCTGCTTAGCATCTCGATGTTTGTTAATAATAGTTCCACTCATAGAACCACTTGCAAACGTCTCTTTCCCTCCCGACCGAACCTAACGTAACATCTCTCTCTACTGTTGCCACCAGCGAAGTCACCATCACCACCTCCAAGCTCATTCATGGCCAGGTGTTTGAGCTGTTCCATTGTCCGCCATTGCCTTCATTGTTTCGCGCCGATTGCTCTCTCTCTTTGCTCCACCACTGTCGATTTCAGCGAATCCTCTATGGTAGTCAAGATCTTGACATCGCAGTACGGTCTTGAGGCCATCGGGTGTTGAGATACATGTGTGAGTTATATTAAAAAAATCCCACATCGGAGAATCGATGTATTGTAGAAACTTGAACATGATTGAAATTTGAAATGGTTATACTCATATTTCACTCTCGTGATTAAAGCTTAGCCACGATAAATATTGCATATTGGTAACTGAAGGAGCAACCCTAAAAGTCAAGTTCTTGAAGATGCATAATTGCTTTGCCCAATTAAGCTGTGAGTTACCTTGGTTAAAAAGATAAGCTGAGTTTAGAAGGGTAAATTACGCCTAAATGAAAAAGAGTACCCGTTACTTTTTCAAGATAAAGCACATAACATGTCGATCTCACCCCCATCATTTTATTTTATTTTTTTGGAATGCATTTGAATCACAAAGTTATACATAATCTACGGTTGTTTCAAATCCAATCCATAGAATAATTGGTCAGCTAACATGTCCTAAATTAAAAGTTTAAAACGCATAAAATTAATAGAAAATTTGAAGTTTTTGTGTATTTCTGATTCGACGGGATTCATTTAATAATGCCGTGATTTTTAAAAAAAATTATGTATTTTTAAAATTTGGAGTCTTTGGCATGATGGAGCGTCTCCTTGTCTATAAATTCTCTCCAACTGACCTTTCGCAAGACAGTAATCAAAGCCTCTGTTGTACTTCATTTTCTATTCTTCTGACATCTACCTACAAAGGGGAACAAAAATGTCCCTAGAAACCTCAGCAAATCGTCCTCTTCCTGCTAAAGAAAACAGCCAGATGGTTGAACGCCGGTCGGTAGATTATCATCCGAGCTTGTGGGAGGATTACCTCGCCAAATATTCTTCTCCCTCCAACTCAATGGTAGGATTTAAGTTGCTCCACATCTTGCAAGTTACTACAAAATCGGTTATTTACATAAGGTAGAAAAAGAGGGAGAAAATAGAATAAGAAGAAACAATTTAAGGATAGGCCTTGGGCCAATGAATGTTTCATGCACTTTCGGAGTGAAATTAACACGTATTCTTGTTTATGTGTAGGATGATGGCCATGATCAGCAGGCGGAACAAGAAATCCAGAAGCTGAAGGACGAGGTGAAGAGGATGCTATGCGCTCATGCGGACAAGCCGTCCCTGAAACTGGATATGATTGATCAAATACAACGCTTAGGCATTGCGTACCACTTCGCAAGAGAGATTGACAATGTGCTGAAAAAACTTAGCGAGACCTTTTTTGTTAGTAATAATGGAAATCATGATAATGACGAGCTCTACACAGTCGCTCTCCTCTTCCGTTTATTGCGACAACAAGGTTACCGTATTTCATGCGGTGAGTGGTCCCTTTTGTGTTTCTATCATTTCGCAAATTACAACCAATAGACTATGATCCTTTGCGATTGTCAAGAATCTGTCCCCTTTGCCTTTCCCAGCTGGGACATATATTATAGACACCATCTGTGGAAAAAAAAAAAAATCCTCTGCAAGTGGCTTTAATCACTATTCATGTGTTGGTTGTTATTATTACTATCTGCTCTTTCGGTAACCAACGGTGTTTAGACCGCCCGTGAAGAATCTTCTTGTCTTATTGGGATGTTTCAATAGGAATCCTGATTTCTCTATGATTTATAAGCAGATATCTTCAACAAGTTCAAGGACACCAGCGGAAAGTTCACTGAAAAACACGCAAGTGACGTACGTGGATTACTAAGTTTGTATGAAGCTAGCCATTTGAGTGTGCATGGGGAAGATGTTCTCGATCAAGCGCTTTCTTTCAGTTTAAAGCATTTGGAATCCATTGACAAGGAGCAACTGAGCCCTCCTCTCGCAACACAAGTCCAACATGCCTTAAAGCAAACAATTCGTCGAGGGGTGCCGAGGCTCGAGGCAAGACGATACATCTCCATGTATGAAGCGGAGCCTTTGCATAATAAAGTGTTACTATCACTTGCCAAGTTGGATTTCAACCACTTGCAAAAGCAACACCAGGAGGAGTTATTTGATCTTGCAAGGTTGATCAATTTTGCAATCACAGGATTAAATTGATTTATTGTTTATACTCTATGGAAGGTTTTTAAGTAACTATGACTATTTCGGGAAAATTACTAAAAAAGTCCAAAACCTATTGCAATTGTGCCAATTCAGTCATAAACTTATTTTTTTGACCAATTGAGTCCTAAATCTTTTATAATTATTCCCGATCAGTCCATTCGGCCAAAAATGGCTGGCTGGCGTTGATGTGGCAGCTAGCCAAAGCACCGGCGACATTTTTTTAATAATATTTTATTTTTTAAAAATATTTTATTGATTTTTTAATCTTTTTTTCCTTTTTTTTTTCCCTCTCCCTCCTTCCTCCTCCTCCTTCCCTTGGCTCCAGCCGACCTGCCCGAGGGGAGGGCTGGCCGTCACCGGACCGAGGCAGCCAGCGAGGCGAGCCCTCGCCATCGCCGGGTCTGGCGAGGCGAGCCCCGCTTGATTTGGCAAGGGTTCGCCTCGTCCGGCGAGGGGGGCTTGCCGTCGCGTCTGGCAAGGCCCTCCTCGCTGGATCTGGCAAGGGGTCGCCTCGCCCGGCGACCGAGAGGCAAGCCCTCGCTAGATCCGGTGAGGAGGGCCTTGCCAGACGCGATTTGCGACTACCGCGCCAAGATCAAGGTCGAGCTCTCCAAGATCGGCGACGGCATCCTCGGCCTCCTCGACTCCCGCCTCATCCCCGCCGCCTCCGTCGGCGACTCCAAGGTCTTCTTCCTCTAGATTAGTTTCTGGATCGTTGGCGAGCCCCCCTCACCGGATCTGGCGAGGGCTCGCCTCACCAGATCCGGCAACGGTGAGGGCTTGCCCCGCTGGCAGCCTCAGTGTAGCGACTAGCTAGCCCTCCCCTCTGGCCGGTCGCCGGAGCCCAGGGAAGAAGGAGGAGAGGAGGAGGAAGGAGGGAGAGGAAAAAAAAAGAAGGAAAAAATGATAAAAATAATTAATAAAATATTTCAAAAAATAAAATATTATTAAAAAATGTCGCCAGCACCAGTCGGCTGCAATGTTAGCGCTGGCCAGCTATTTTTGGCCGGATGGACTGATCGAGAATAGTAGTAAAAGGTTTATGACTTAATTGGTCAAAAAAATAAGTTTAGGACTGAATTGGCACAATTGTAATAGGTTTATGATTTTTTTTATAATTTTCTCTAACTATTTCCCTTTTACATGTAGGTGGTGGATGGGTTTGGACTTCAAGAGCAAGTTACCATTTGCAAGAGATAGGCTCGTGGAAGGATACTTCTGGATTCTGGGAGTTCATTTTGAGCCTGAATTAGCGCTTGCTAGAAGAATGATGACCAAAGTGATTGCAATGACTTCAGTTCTTGATGACATATATGATGTTTATGGCACCTATGAAGAGCTAGAGCTCTTTACTCGAGCTGTTCAAAGGTCAGATCGGTACCGTACATGAGTCTTATCAAGCAGATTTTGTTTTATATATATTCGCATGACCAACAAGATGGGGTAAAATGTATATTATCGGCAAGTCCTTGTGATGGAAGATGATGGGGTTGGTAGATTAACCTTGTCATATTTCTCGGGTGATATTGTGATTAGCAAACCCTCGTATAGTGTAAGCTTTTCGAAATATCATGAAACGTATTCCTATAACATTGTCATATTTCGCGGGTGATATTGTGATTAGAAAATCCTTGAGTAATGTAATATTTTCGAAATATCATGAAACGTATTCCTATCTTATAATTTCAGGTGGGACATTGATTGCATAAATGAACTTCCAGAGTACATGCAAGTGTTCTACAAAGCACTTATCGATGTCTACGTTGAAATTGGAGAAAAGCTGGCTTGCGCTGGAAGATCGTATGGCCTCGACTATGCGAAAGAGGCAGTAAGATTGTACCACCTCTACTGTATTCTACAATCATAGTGTCATTATTCTCGACTTTTAGGAATTAAATGCTTTGCATTTTCAGATGAAAAGGCAAGCAAGATCCTACTTTGCTGAAGCAAAATGGCTGCACCAACAACACAAGCCCACAATGGATGAGTACATGTCCGTCGCATTAGTATCGAGTGGTTACCCCTTGTTAGCGATCACGTCCTTCGTTGGAATGAAAGATATTGTAACAAAAGACGATTTAGATTGGCTGTTCAACGACCCAAAGATACTCAAGGCTTCAACAGTTATTTGCAGGCTCATGGATGATTTGGCCACTCATAAGGTACCTTTTCTTCTTGGACGCGTTAAATGAAGATATTGACCCAAGCCCAACTACTGCGAAACATCAGATCTCGTTTATATGTCTTCTTGTCTATATCTTCGCAGTTTGAGCAAGGGAGAGAACATGCGGACTCGGCTGTGCAATGTTACATGAAGCAATACAATGTCACGGAACAAGAAGCAGAGAATGACCTTCGCAAGCAAGTTGATGATGCGTGGAAGGACCTGAATGAGGAGTGTCTTTGCCCGACTGCCGTCGCCAAGCCGCTTTTCATGGGAATTCTCAACCTTACACGAGTGATGGATGTGCTGTACAAGGATGGAGGAGATCATTATACCAATCCTCATGTTATGCTGAAAGATTACATACGTTCGGTGCTCATGGATCCAGTGCAAACGTTTTGATATGCAGCAACTAGACAATCGTCAGATGATGCATCTACGCATGTGTGAAGTATTAATAAAATAGGCTTGGGAATAAGATGTTGGATGCATATGTAGTTGGGGTACAATAAAGCTTTTAGTGAGAATGGTATGGTTGTATCAATATGGACATATAGTTTGCTTTAACCTCTATATTTTTCATTGAAGAATAAAATGAAGCATATATGTTACTTATAAAAAAGAACAAATTACGCTTTCGAGGAGGTATTTTCATTTTGAATCTCAAAGTAATTTAGAATGGTATGGTGATAAAACAAGTTGATTTTATCTGTATGGGCTATGGAAAGATGAGAGTGAGATATACTTTGAGAAAGCTTTTAGGTCATATTCCCCAAAAGCCGCAGAACACATGCAGAGCTAAAGCACCAAGCATCGTAACATATGATCGACAGAGAAAAAAATGGCAACCTATTATTGGGCTCCAGCGCCAAGAAAAGCAGCAGCCGGCGTGAATCTTGCTTTTCCTTTTTCCCCTTCTTCATCTTTTTTCCGATAAACCCGGCAATACAGAAGAAAAAATAAGACAAAAACTAGGGAAAAAGAAAAAGCAAAAGACGAGAGTGACATGGTCCAACTCACCATTATTTCGGGTTCTTGAACAGAGGATTTTTGTTGCTGAATCTGCAGAGAAAAGAGAGCAGTAAGCTACTTTGGGTGCGTTTGGGAACCACTTCCCAAAGCCCCTTGGGAGTCCAAAGCCCTTTGGACAAAAAAAATGGTGTTTGGGAAAAAACTTTGGAAGGGACTTAGGCAAAATGCTAGCATTTTTAAGGCTGAAAGCCCAAGGCGGGGGACCTGCCTTGGGCTTTCAACTTTCTCGGCATGCCCACGCGAAACATTGTTTACTTTTTTTTTTTCCAAAATTGTCCTCATGAATTTTTTGTTTTTTCGGTTCGTGTCCTTGGATGAAACACTGTTCATCTTCTCCGGGCCTACGACTGCTACAGGGACGCCGCGACCTAGGCGATCGTCGTCGGAGAGTCAGGCGACCTCCGCGAGTCGCGGCGTTGTTGGCGACCGTCGTTTGCCGCACCGTGACCTCCGCACGAAGCTCGCCGGGGCCACGCAACCCACTGGTCGCAGGTCTAGTGGTCGTGACCAGATCTGGTGCCGGAGGCTCGAGCGGTGACCAGATCTGGGTCGCGTGATCTAGGTCGCGGCGGCGTCGCGCGACCTCCCGCGACCCCGCCGCGACCCAGATCCGGGGCAGCGAGGTCCTCCCGCGACCTCGACGCCTCGGATCTAGGTTGCCGGAGGTCAAGGCGGCGTCGCGCGACGCACGCGACCTCGCCGCCCCAGATCCGGTGTCGCCAGAGGTCGAGGCCGCGTCGCGCGACGCGCGCGATCTCGCCGCCCAAGATTCGGCATCGTCGGAGGTCGAGGCCATGTCGCGTGACGCGCGCGACCTTGCCGCCCCAAATCTGGGGTCGCCGGAGGTCGCCGGCATTCACTGGAGGTCGTTGACGGCCGCTGCCCTTGCCGGTCAATTTTTTTAAAAATTTTTCTTTTAATAATTTTTTTACCACAAAACTCATTTGTAAATGTAATTCCCCAAACACTATTTTGCTCAAAGCACTTCACAAAGAGCTTTCAAAGTACAATTTACCAAACACAATTTGCATTTTGAAAAACATCTTTAAGTCAAAGGTCTTTACATTTTCCTAAAGGCTTTCCCCAAAAGTGGTTCCCAAACGCACCATTTGTCTTCTCTTTGTGACAGACAAACTGCAGCAGGTCAACTGTTTGGAGCCGGAAAGCTGAAGGACAATGAGCAAGAGCACTGTAATCAAGTCCTCTCCGCCTCAAGACACTGGTGGGATATGTGGATTTGTCGAATTTCGGTTCTATCAAAGGAATGATGTCGACTCGGATTCTTCAGGGTCATGGTCACGGTGGTCACAATGCAACAAGCAGCTGTTACCTTCGCTATACACTTAATGATGAACATGGGAGGGCAGCTATACATCTTTTGTGTTTTTTATAGAAAAATGAAGCGTTGGATAATGGGAGATTTTCAAAGATCTGAAGGAGCTAATCCTAAAAAATATGGACCGTTGGATTGTGGTTCACAAATCGCGAAGAAAAAGAGATAATAAAATCAATGGCGGAAACCAATTGTCAAATGAATTTTTTTTTCATTTTGTTTTGTTGTTGTTAATATCACGAAAAATCCCAAATTGGTACATTTATAACTATCCAAAATTAATTTTTTAATCACTAGAAACCCAAAATTGATACATTTGTGATAAATTTACCTTTTATTAGTTTTTGTTAAATTGTATTAATACCAAGAAATCCAAAAAAATAGTATACATGTGATAAACAAAGAGTAAAACTCTAAACTGGTATACTCGTTAATAGACATACATTATTCGGGTGCTAGAAAATTGCGCAAGGGTAGTCGGGGAATTGAGTACGGGTATTGGAGTCCTAGGTTCAGCCTCATGGACCCCGAGCCAGGTGCTAGGGATTGGGGCACGGGCACCTATGTCTTGAGCTAGCTTTGATTGATTGGGGCACTAGCGTCGAGGTACCAAGCTCAGCCTCGATGGACCTGAATGTGGGCACTGAAGTTCCAAGCCTGGGCTCGATGGACCTAGGCATAAGCATTGAGATCTCGGGTGTTGGCCTCAATGGACCCTAGCTCAAAAGCCAAGACTTGAGCTTGAGCATCAAGGACCCAAATAGGACCTTTGTGAACTCAAGCTCGAGTGTTGGGGACTAGAGCTCGAGCGTTGAGGACCATAGCACAAACTTTGAAGACCTGGGCCCAAGTGTTGGGGATTTGAGCTCAGGTACCAAGATCTTGCGCTTGGCCTTCATGGACCTAGGCTCAGGTGCCGTAGCATTAGGCATGAGCATGAGCATGAGGCATTAAGCATAGGCACCTTGTGCTAATGCACTGGGGCTTCGGGCTCAGCCTCGATGGTCCCGAATGTGAGAATCGGGGGCCTAGGCATGGATGTAGGGGTTTGTGGCTCAACCTTGATGGACTTGGGCACGGGCATTGAGGACATAGGAAAGGGAATTGAGGTCACAAGCTTAGCCTCAATGGACCCCAGCCTTAGCGTTCTAGACTTAATCTTGGACGTCAGAGACCTGAGAACCAACGTTGGGGTTTTCATGCCCGAGAGTAGAGTTTTAGGTCTATACAATGATACCTAGATATATTTTGAAATATGATTTTTGATATTTTAAGAGGAATTCATTTTCTTGAATTTAAGTGTGGGTTTTTTTATTGATTAGGAGAACATTTTCCATTGACTTATCTTTTCTAAGCGAACCAAACACCGAAAAATATTTTTCACGAAACAAATAAAGCCTTAATATCTTCAAATTTGGCCAAAATCTACATCAGCCCGTCAAGCCATGTAAGAAACAAAGTTATAAGATGTTGTTTCTATGTTACTGAATATTAAACCATTGTACGATATAAAATGATGTTGACGATTGTCGTTCTTTCATATTGGTCAATCCATCTTCGAAGTCGGGTGTATTGTATGCTACGGTGAAATGAGTATTAGTATGACAAATTAGCCTATGATACGACCTCGTACTAGTATTTTATTGTAGAGGCAATAAAATATTTGAAGTGTAGGTACATTAAACGGAAGCCAATTACGAGGTATTACAAACGTATATAACAATAAGGTTTTGAAAAGCAGTAGCAACTTATGAGGGCGTCCTACTTTTTATCCTACCAAAAAAAAAATGCAAAAGAAAAAAATTGCATAAGTAAACCTGCATTGTTTATGAATTAGCAGGTGAGCCGTCGGCAGGGAAATGAGAAAATCAAGAACCTGCAATACTTGCCCCCGGAGGTCCCGATCGAAACCTTACAGCTTCATCCAACTTGAGTAAATGTAGTTTCGATGTCTGAACTCGAAGTCCTCTTTCTCTTCAGAATCACGGTGGAGACCATCAGACGCTACGGAGTTTGCCTGGGACCTCACATTGTCATCACGATAAATCTTGAATTGTTGATGAGATGTCATTGGGGAAAAGTGAAAAAAAAAAGTCCTAATCCTATTTTATTATTGTCAATTTAGTCATAAATGAAAGAAGGCAAGAGTAAAGGAAGAACAAGGTTCGGAGAGGAAAAATGTAAAGCGATGTAGGGAAATTTCCTGTTTTCTCATTGATTCAACTGAATGTACAATTCTGCAGAGATATAATACAAGCTCTATCTTGAATGAGGAAGTAATTGATCTGACTATCAATCTAAATCTAGATCTCAATATTTAATTTACATATACACGAAGATTGTGATCAATCATGATCAATTAAGATCAAATCGGATTAGGCAATCCGCATATCTTCCAACACTCCCCCTCAAGCTGGTGGCTTGTAGATGTCCAAGACACCTAGCTTGTTTAATAGATATGCGTGTTGTCTCTGACATAGGGGCTTGGTGAACAAGTCTGCCGGTTGCTCCGTTGTCCCAATTCCTCCTGTCTCAATTACTCCTTCTTGGATCTTTTCCCGTGTAAAGTGACAATCCACTTCTATATGCTTGGTTCTTTCATGCACTATAGGATTAGATGCAAGTTTAAGAGCCGCATCATTATCGCAATATAACCTCGTGGGTCCGTGCACTTCTACTCCAAGATCCTTGAGTAATCCTCGCATCCAAACCACTTGACAAGTGGCCTTGGCCATAGCTTGATATTCTGCTTCAACTGAGGATAGAGACAAAGTGGCTTGTTTCTTGGTTTTCCAAGATAGAAGAGATCCTCCCAATTTAATGCAATATCCAGTGACAAATCTTCGACTAATCGGACATGTTGCATAGTCTGCATCACAATATGCTGTCATCCTCATGTCACATTCCTTTGAAAGAAGTATCCCCAGCCCCGGACATTTCTTCAGATATTTTACGACTTTTAGAGCTGCATCCAAATGAGAACGCTTTGGCTGATGCATAAATTGACTAAGTGTCTAAATCGCATATGAGATATCAGGTCTAGTCATTGTCAGATATATAAGTTTTCCAACAAGTCTTTGATAGCCTGACGGATCACTGAGTAGGAAATCATCATTTCGAGATATTCCCTTGTCATAGTCTGCGGTGGTCAACTTAGTGTTTTGCTCTATAGGAATTACAGCTGGCTTGCATCCTGATTGACCTGCTTCCGATATAATCTCTAGGATGAACTTCCGCTGGCTAAGGGAAATTCCCTTGTCAGATCGGGCAATTTCAATTCCAAGGAAGTATTTTGGTGCTCCTAAATCTTTAATATGGAAGGTAGCATGCAAATATTCCTTGAAATTCTCTATAGAGGCTCTATCATTTCCCATAACAAGTATGTCATCGACATAAATCATCAAATAGATAGATGACATACCTTTAGTTTTTGAGAACAGAGCATAATCATGCTTGGATTGCTTGAAGCCTGCTGTTGTAAGAGCATTGGCAAATTTAGCATACCATTGTCTAGACGCCTGTTTTAATCCATAAAGGGATTTACAAAGACGACACACCTTATTCTCCCCCTGTCTCCATATGCCTTGAGGAATATCCATGTAGATCTCTTCATCTAGATCGCCATGGAGAAAGGCATTATGGACATCCATCTGGTGTAGATGCCAGTCATTAATGGCAGCAACAGCTAAGAAAGAACGGACTGTAACATCCTTGGCAACTGGTGAGAACGTCTCATGGTAGTCAAAACCTTCTCTTTGGGTGAACCCTTTGGCTACCAATCGTGCCTTGTACCGTTCAATGGAGCCATCAGCCCGGTACTTGATCTTGTAAACCCATTTGCATCCAATAGGTTTACGTTGAGCTGGTAATGGAACAAGATCCCATGTATGATTATCAGTGAGGGCCTTCAATTCTGCCTTCATGGCTTCTTGCCATTTTGGTTTATTGGAGGCTTCTTTATAATTGGATGGTTCCTTTTCTTCAGACAATTGACTAATACAACATCTATGTTCCTGAGACAATCTATCAAAGGAAACATATGAAGAGACTGGATACTGAATACCTGGAGAGTTGTGAGCAGCACAGACATAATCTTTCGTCCAGGTTGGTGGTTTTGTAGCTCATCCAGACCTCCTAGGGTGCCCAACTTCGGTGGTGTGTTGTGATGTCACTGAAGTTGTTGTAGTGTCACCAACTTCTGCATCAACAGTGGGTTCCTCCAAGGTATCTCCCTGAATATGTTCTGAAGGATTCAAAGGTTCATTAGAATCTTGTGGAGCTGGGATTGTAGGAAGAATAGGATTCCTTGGCTCTACTATTGGTATGTAAGAGAATTCCCGGTGTGGTGCTTCATCATGGAGGGAATGATGGCTGGAAGTTATCTCTGGATCTCCATGTGAAAATTCCCCTTCAGAAAATGGAAAAATAGTCTCATGGAAAATAACATCACGACTTACTATAAATTCGCCTGTGGAAATCTCAAGCACCCGATACCCTTTTTGGAGATTGGGATAGCCCATAAAGACGCATCGCCACGCACGTGGGCTCATTTTATCTCGAGGCCCCATGACTGCAGCATAGCAAAGGCATCCGAAGATCCTGAGATGATTCAAGTCCGGTTTCTTCCCAAATAGTAGCTCAAATGGCGTCTGCCCATTAAGAATCCGAGTAGGCATTCTATTAATTAGATAAGCTGCTATGGTGACACATTCACCCCAATATCTTTCCGGAATTGATGCTTGAAATTTCAAGGCACGAGCAACTTCCAGTAGATGGCGATGCTTTCTTTCAACCACTCCATTTTGCTGTGGTGAGTAAACGCAGGAGCTTTCATGTAGAATACCATGAGAATTAAATAACTGGGAGCATTCATGACTGAAGAATTCTTGTCCGTTATCGGTGCGAATCCGCTGAATAGATTTCCTGAATTGGTTCTTAGATAGCAGAATGAAATTTTTCAGGTGAGAATAGACCTGATTTTTGGATTGCATAAGGAATATCCATGTTGCCCAAGAATAATCATCTACTATCGTAAGAAAATAACGGGAGCCATCATGATTCACGGTATGATAAGGTCCCCAAATGTCCACATGAAGTAATGCAAATATTTGACTAGTTCGTGAGGTACTAGAAGAAAATAGTGTGCGTGATTGCTTGGCAAGAGGACATATAGGACATTCAGGATATGAAAATGAAGCACTGTGACCCAATCTCATATGCATAGTCAAATTTCTATCATTGGCAGTTGAATTACACAATGATTTCTTATTCAAGGAATTGCATGAAAAATTGAAATTACTTGGAAAACTCGTCCAGAAATAGAGTCCTTCAGAAAGACTACCCAAGCCCATCTGTCTCTCAGTCAAAAGGGCCTAAAATAAACATGTGTCAGCATTGAATATTACCCGGCATGAGTTGTCTTTGCATACTTGAGACACAGATATGAGGTTGAATTGGAATTCTAGGACATATAGCACATTCTGGAGAATAATCTGAGGACTGAGATTTACTGTCCCTGTCACTTTGACATGAGTAACATTTCCGTTGGGTAATTGCACGGAGACAGGAAAATTCAAACTTTCATTTATATTTGAAAAAAATTCCTTGTCGCATATAATATGGTCACTTGCCCCAGAGTCTATAATCCATGCCTTCCTAGAAATGGAATTAATTAGGCAATGTGAAATACCTGAGAAACTTCCCCCTTTGTTGGACATTTCCATCCTCTGTAGTTTCTGCATGAGTTGCTGGTACTGACCATATGAAATTGGTTGATCAATTTTTGGACCAGTCGATCCAATGACTTGATAAGCCGTGGAAATTTTTTTCTCCTTTTCTCCCGGCTTCCCGTGTAATTTTCAGCAACTGTCAATGGTATGATTAGTACGCTTACAATAATCGCAAAAAAATTTACCCTTTCCTTTAAAATTTCGGGCGAAATTCTTTGATGACGTTGCAAAGATCTGGCCATCCGTTCCTTTGATCGCGATCTGCTGTCCACCGTCCGATCCAGGCGCAATTTCGATCCCTTGATGACCGTCGGATCTCCATGCGTTCTTTAGACCGTCAGATCTTCGAGCGTAATCTAGGCCGCTCGATCCTTGCATATAATCCTGGCCGTTCGTCCCTTCCCTTTTAAGGCTGCGCGGATCGTGTTCGCCGAACCCTAAAGGGCTTTTCTTCTCCTTGTCGCGAGCTAGGGTTAGGGTTCTCCCCTCTCCACGCGTAGCCAGAGCGATGCTCTCATTGTTCTTCGTGATTGTGAGTCGTTGACTCTCCTCCTGCATCGCTAGTTGGAAAATACGCCCGATCAGTGGCATGGGATCCATGGCAAGGATCTGTGACCAAAACGTGAGGTACGATTCGTTCAAAATCAGCAAGAATCGCGTGGCCTTTTCTCTCTCTTTGATTTTTTTATACTGCTTGAGGGTGGATTCTGGCCCTTCAAGCCTTTCTTCTATTGCTTCGAGTTGATTCAGGAGAGACGATAGCTTGTTGAAGCAGGCCGTGACCGTCGAGTTTCCCTGTTTGAGTTCGCGATTTCCGCATAAGATTAAAAACCTTTGCTTGATCCATTTTACCGTACATTTCTCGAATATTTTCCCACATGGTTTTGGCATCCTCTGTGGGTGGAAGCCCGGCCGCGACTTCTGGGGATATGCAATTTCCGATCCACGTTCGGACGAGTTGATTGCATTTCTGCCAGTGTCGGGCCATGTGTTCATCGGAGGGGATGGAAATCATTCCATCAAGAAATCCGTCTTTGTCTTTTGTCGCCAATGCCCGCCGGAGCTCCTGTGACCACTTCGAATAGGTTTCTGGTCCGATAAGTTGCTAGTTTATCAGTCAAAGTTCCGGTCCTTCGGCGGTGGAGACAAACAGAGGATCGCCTATTTCTGGTCGTCCGGTGAATGCCGCCGCTGGAATGGGCAGAAAACCCGGTGCGAAATTCGGGCAGGGATTCGTCCCTTGACCCATTTCACTCGACCCGAATGGATACCCCGCATTGACATGTCCCGGGTAGGTATTATGCCCTGTACCCGATTCGCTTGAACCGCCCGTCGCCTCTCTCGCGATGGTTGGGTTTGCCCCACTTGTGGCTGGCGGACCTCCATCGTGACTTTGGTGGCCCACGGAGAAAGGCGATGAGGAATTTTGGCTTGGCCCAAAATAGAGTGGATAGGGAATCCACTGGTATGGTTGACCCATCGTGGGTTGCCCCAATTGAAATTGAGCTTGCGTGGGCCGCCATTGTTGAGGTTGAGTTAGAAACAGTTGTTGTTCGAATGCTGGTATTATTGCAGGGAGATTCTGGATCTGTGGAACTTGAGGACTACTTTCTTCGGTGATCCTGTCATCAACAGCCAGATTGGAGTCCTGCGGAGAAGCCATGGTAAGATAATTTTAAATTTCTTCCTTCGAGAGTATGCCTACTGCCGAGAGATCAATCCTTTTGCAGGTTGAGAATTTCCTTCGGCAGTCCTTTGGAGCGGAAGCGAGTCAGAGATCAAGATGCTCTGATACCATGAAAGAAGGCAAGAGTAAAGGAAGAACAAGGTTCGGAGAGGAAAAATGTAAAGCGATGTAGGGAAATTTCCTGTTTTCTCATTGATTCAACTGAATGTACAATTCTGCAGAGATATAATACAAGCTCTATCTTGAATGAGGAAGTAATTGATTTGACTATCAATCTAAATCTAGATCTCAATATTTAATTTACATATACACGAAGATTGTGATCAATCATGATCAATTAAGATCAAATCGGATTAGGCAATCCGCATATCTTCCAACAATAAACTTTTCAATTATACAAATTAAATTCTAAACTTTTGACGATCTGTTAGTATAGTCTATTTAATCAATTTTGACCGAAAATCACTAACATTAATGTTGATTGTTCTATATGGCACAGATGGTGTTAATATGGACAAATTTTACAATTTTTAAAATATATATTTTTTCTTTTTTTTCCTTTTTATGTTTATTTTCACAATTCCAAGTCAACAAGCCTTTGGTTGGTTGATGGTCGCCTCACTCTCACTAAGATCTAGGAGAGGGCCATAACACCCTCACTAGCCACAGGCGAGGGGCTCATGGCTCTCACTCTTGGCCAACGAGGGCATTGTGGCCCTCTCTGGCCAACAAGAGAGGTCATAGCTCTCTCCTAGATTTGGTTGAGGGCCCAATGCCCTAGCCTATGGTGGGCAAGGGCGCAAAGGTCCTTAGCCAGACCTTGCCTATAGTCGCCGAAGGTCTACCCACTTTTAGTTATAAAAAAAAAAAAAAAAAAAAAAAAAAAAAAAAAAAAAAAAAAAAAAAAAAAAAAAAAAAAAAAAGAAAAAAAAAAAAAAAAGGAAATAAAACAACAAACAAAAAAGTACTAAAAATTCATAAATTTTTTAAAAAGATAACAAAATGATCAACCTTAGCATTGGTCATGCTATATATGACAGTTGGTGTTTATGTCAATGATTTTTGGTCAAAATTGGTTGAATGGATTATTTTGGCAAATAGTCAAAAAATTTATAACTCAATTGATACAACTGAAAATTTAAAGACTTAATTAACGCAAGTACAATAGGTTTAAGATTTTTTGATATTTTTACAAATGTCGTTACTGTTGAAGGGCTTTGGGATTCCATCTCGAATTACTTCGAAGAGGCACATTGGGTTTGTTCTCTTCCTTTGACCAAGCGTAATCCTGCCTGCAAGTTTCCGATAGATCATAGAACACAAAGCTCAGAAAAAGAAGGTCCAAAACAATAGGATAATGCCATGGCCAGAAACATTTCCTTCCCTTTAATTTGCTTTATTCTGTCCAAACCAATTTGGGCTGGAACAATAGAAGGTTTCGCTAGCAAAGGTCATACCACCTGACCAGTTAACCAAAAAAATAGAAGAGAGTGTTTGCCCTGAGCTTGAAATAGTGGTTTATGCAAAAAATATGAAGTTATTCTACTTTTGTTCCTATAATTTCATGTTTTGTGTAATCATGTCACTGAATTTTTTTTTTTGGTTTAATGTCTCTTAACCTTTAACTTTTCTAATTGGTTCATATTTGCATAAGTTGTCTAATCAAGTGTCCATGGTATTAAATTTGACCAAATCCGGCTGACATGACAGTGGGATATCTTTGGAGCGTGCAATCTTTAACAATTTGCTAACATGGACTCTATCGTGGAAAATAAAAGACAAGTTCTTTTCTTATTCTCTTCTCTTCTTATTTCCCATGATAGCGTCCATTTGGGTGCAACGTTGGCAAGTTATGCCTCCACCACATTTTCGCGTCATCCGATAGCCACATCAGCTAGATTTGACCGCACTTCATGTTGGACGCATTTCGTTAGATAATTTGTGCAGGCATAAATGAATGATTAGAAAAATTAAAATGCATGGACTTTTTTTTAGAGAAAGCAATAAAGTGCATGGACAAAAAGTAGTCTTTTTCCAAATATAAAACCCTAATCTAGAGTTGGTTGAATTCACCAACCTCAATAGGTTCATTGTTTTTCTTCCATCTACATACGACTAGTGAACGTTTCAATTTTGAATTTTATTGCATCATATTCTTGATCAAGATAGGCTATTCTTGAAATTGGTAAAAACAGTTATCATGGCAGAAGAACTCAGACATATACAATTGGCGAATGTTTCACTTTTGAATTTTATTGTGTCCTATTCTTGATCAAGATACGCTATAATTGAATTTTCAATTGGTAAAATCAGTTATCATGACGGAAGAATTCTGAGAATTTTATGATTACTATCAATTATTTTAAAAATTTATGTTATTAGATGAATACGTGGTTTAATATTTAAATATTCTAACATTTTTCCTCATACACATGGGCTGGAATTTGGCCTAAGCCTAAAACGCCGAAATATGCAGTTGGGGAGGCAAATACAGGCCTAAAATGATTTAAACTCAGAATTTCTTACTCTGATTTCATGTGAGATTTTCTTAAAAACTAGCTTATGCGTGAGGGAGAGTGTCAAAATATTTGAATATTCTAACACGAACATTAATAGCTGAAGAATTTTCGGTAAATAATTGAGATTTATATGATTCAATAGCCATTGCTCCCCTAGGAAAACGGATCCGGAGGCAACGTGGGAAAACCCCTGAAAAAGAAAAGAAAAGAAAAGAAAAGAAACCTTCTGCAGTCGTTGTAAAACGTGTATCTACATGATGCCACTCACCCTATAAAGGAAGTGGGAATAACTTTGAGCAAATTACGAACATAGGATTAATGAAGATGAAATGAACCATATGTAACTAGGACAGAGACACTATATTCTTAGAGAACCCAATGAGTGAATCACTCCCACTTGCATTGAATCCTGTGCGTGTGCCTAAAATCACGCTTGAGCACCAAACTGCCATCCAATCTTGTCATAACAAAGCTCTCCACCAAGACATAGCAACCGAATCTCTTCCACTTCCTGTCACCTTCGAACTCTTCCACTCTGTCCACTCTCACTTCTCTTCCTGATCCACCATCATCATGAGCCCACCCTCCTTCCCTCATCACCCACTTCATCTTCTCAGCAATGGCCTCACTCACCCCCAATCTGATTCCTCTCCGTGCCTCGTCATGTGTCCTGACCTTGAACCACACAAAGCCATCACTAGTCCCATCATCATCCTTCACTGCTCTCAGGCCGAAGACCGAAGCCTCCTCCTTTGTCAAAGCCACATTTACCCTGGCCTTATTATTGTCCTTGTTGTTCACATTATTCTCGCACGTGTGAAGCTCCTCCCACTTTTGCTCAAGTACCATCTTGTAGAACATCGACTTCTTCATTTGGTGCTTGGTCTCGACACCTTCATCCCTAACAAAAACGCATGGGCAATACCATTTACCCACAACAATAGGAGCAGAAGCTGGATGATTGCCTGAGATTGGGAAAGTGAAGTCGGGGAGGCGGGCTCTCAGAGTCATGTCAAGGCCTAAGGCCTCTTCTAAGTGAGGTCGGAGAGAATCCGAGGTCTGAACTTGCCACGATTTCTTCCGTAGGTACCTAGGAGGAAAGCCATCTGGAGCCACTGATTCTGCAAAGAAACTTCGGCTGTCGTGACGGTGAATCTGGAACACTTGGTATGTGTCTCTGGGGTCAAAATGACTCGGTCTGGTATCTTTGATGGATGTGCCGCAACAAGTTGGTTGTATGTCCCCATCTCTCGAACATATGCATGATTTCCTGCAGAAATATCAAGATTGGTGGTCAGTGATCAAGCAAATTGATGCAGGCAAGACCGTGATATGATAATTGTTCGTCCGTAACCTTTCTTTTCCTTTTTCTTTTTTCCCTCTTTTTGGTGAACAAGGATGGTTCTTTATCTTATCTATCGAATATTCCAAGAAGAGAAGGCGTTGTAATTGAAAGAAACCTGGAGTCAGTAGACTTGACTCACACCTAGCCTCTGGATTAATCAAGGCTTGTGCGGATATCAGAATGTAACAGATGAATAAGCTGTAATTCGGATTCAATTGCAACAAAAGTAGTTTAATATAACATAGATGGTATCTCTTTTTGTTTCTGTGACTATAATTGGTCAAGAGAAATTAACGCATATTGCATATCGGAAGAACATGTTGAGTGCAAACTGTAGTTAGTACCATTAAACATACCCTCGGTATTTGCCCCGCGCAGTTATGACATAATAGACGTTCGATGAGAGAGGCCTATCGAGTGCTGGAATGAACCAGAGCTCAGTGTCGGAGTCCTCGTCAGCTAATGACTGGAAGAATAGGAGCCTGTCCTGAGGAAATGGAAGCTTCCTGACCCATGTGATCTTGTACCCGAAGCAATTCGTGTTCTCTGCTTCTTCTTCCACGTCTGTGATCACCAGGTAGCCTGAAAATGGACCTTCATTTGGTAACTCCTCAAGAGCGCTCGTTGACTTCCTGCATGCAGACAGAGGCCGAGTCGCATACATCTCTCTCTCTCTCTCTCTCGCTGATGGTGGTGATTTTTTACTATGCCATTTATACGACAATTGAGAAGACTATTGCACCAGTTCTTGATTGAGAGAATGGAAATTTACTTTAAAGAAGGCCATATATGACATTTATATTTTGTATTTGTTGAATCGTTTTAAAGGTAGAATGAAATGGACATAATGCATTTCTTTAGTGATCACTCATGCATTTCTTCTAAGCAAATTGAGATTATGTATCGGATTTTTGTATCACGCGTGATAATGCATCGGTAATGCATCTTTTTCTATTTGATTGCGGTGAGTTTTAGCCATGACTTTAATATTGAAACCACCAAAATAAAAATAAAAATGAGAAGACTACAGCACAATCCTTGGTTGAGAGAGCAGAAATTTATTTTAAAGGGGGCCGAGTATGACCAGTTGTTTATATCTGTTGAATAGTTCCAAGGGTTGAATCAAATGGACATAATGCATTTCTTTAGTGACTACTTGTGCATTTCTTTTGAGCAAAATTAAAAGTACTCATCCGATTCCGTATCATGCATTACCCTTAAGATAAATGTGTTTGGTTTACTGAAAATTTCTTGTCACTAGAAAATGTTTTCGATAAATTCAGGTTCAGAGAAAGGAAACCATTCTCTAGTGTTTGTTTGTAGGGAAAACAAGTTGAAAAAGTTGGTTTCGATAATTCACTAAATGGCATATGATAATAAATAAACTAAAATCAAGATCTGCTTTGTTTATTTATTCTGTAATTCATCAAAATAGCAGGACTTACAAAAATTATGAAATTTTATCCAAAAAAATGTTGTATATGATGGTCTTTAGGGAATGTGGAAGAATATAAGCACTAAGGAAATTTATTATGAAGATAGTAGACAAGATTATCGAGAGAACATATGAGACTTGCTGGGAAACAAAATTGATGAGAGATAGAGATCGAAGAGGCAAATAATAACAATCAAGGAAAATAGATTTCTTTCTTACTAAATCAAAAAGCCATAATTCCCAATCTAAGCTTATTGTTTTTAATTCATAAAAATGTTTTTTGTCAATTAATTAATTTTCTATTATCAATAATGGAAACTCCAAAAATAATTTCTCAATTGTGCAACGGCTTAAGCTATGCATTTTTATGGTTTGCATCAAATTCCATGCCTATTTACTCTGTCAGAGCTGAACACTATGTATTATCTAATGATTGTTCATGCAATCGCGTAAACCCTAAGATCAAAATAGAAATTGAAATCTTAACGTTAAAAAAAAAAAAATCGAATTTCACAATCGGCAACGAGAAGCATCGCCTCGAGAACACAAGGATTGAGGTCACATTTGAACGGGGCGGACGGAGAACGATACAAAAGTCAACTGCTGGACAAAAAAGACAAGGAGAAAAATCGGAAATCCGGAATCCAAGAGTGTGAAATCCGAGATAACGCCAAAACGGCTGGAGAAGCGACGCATTCAATGACCGTCTTATCTTTTAGAGAGAGAGAGAGAGAGAGAGCAACGGGCGCTGGTCAATATTAAACTCTGTGTTTGCTTATTAGAAGAAGAGCGAGGGAGAAGGATCAGTTGCCTCCGAGCGTACGGTTGGGACGCATTCGATGCCGTCTGGTCTTCTAGAGAGAGAGAGAGAGAGAGAGAGAGAGAGAGAGAGGGAGAATGCAACGGGTGAGAGAGAGGTGGAAACGACAAGAGGACTACCCAGAAGAAGACGAAGTCCCGAGACGGAGATGGGGGGAAGGAGTCGTGGAGCGATCGCGACAAAATAACACAGAATAATGTTAAGCAGATATGATCAATGGACGGGTTCGAATAGCTTCCAATAAAGTCTGAAATATCGTCAGGTCCCGCCCATCAAGAGAAGTGATACATATGTAAGAATTATGCGGGTTGGGCGGGCTTAGAATATCTGATCAGCTTCCTGAAATTCAAGGAGGGTGACTTTGTCTGCGCATTATCTGCACATCGGAGAAAAGAGAGGAGAGACTACGGAAGAAAAATGAAACCAATCATCATTTAATAATCACATGAAAGAAATATATGATTAATAGTCCTAATTAGCCAAGTCACAAAATCAATCGTATTTTATGTAGTTTAGAAATCTTGTTGTTCTTTCTAATTAACAATCACATCAAAGAATTGTTTCCTAAACTTTTATATATGGATACTATTTTTCAGTTAGCTCTTTGAAAGATTCCCATAATCTCTTTCAATAAATTATAACACAATAGATGGCTGTTAGTGGTCGTTAAATTTACCCATTATGTAGATAGTTTATTGCTCATTTTGAATTGGGGGCAAAAGGTCATCCCGTTTATATTCACGCGTTCGTCACATTTTGATGGAAAAATGGGAACAAAATGCTGCTTTAGAGGCATCAAATGCAACTTTTTAAATTTCAATTTTCAAACTGCATCAGATTAATATGATATTTCTCTTGTTTCCTTAATCGTCTCTTCTAAATCATCCCGTTGTAAGGAAAGAGGTTTTTGCCACCCCCGATCAGTGATGCAAAATGAGCCATTACCCTTTTTGACTGTACGTTGTCATTCCTATAAAACATCTTTTGCCAAGCATAGAAGAAAACCAAAACGATGCACAAGTAGGATTAGTTTGGACAGTTCATGCCTAGATCAAATTCGATGAATTTCTAACGTTGATGTAGTGGATTTAACATTAGTTGTGTATTGCGTGTCAGGGATCAATATAAGGGAATCCATTGCGGAAAAAAAAAAATCCTCATTTTGGATCTCTTTTTCTCAGATTATTTGTTTCTTTTATTGGTGTATATGATCACATTTTCCGATTATCATAACATTTGTACAAAAATTAACATTCTGATCCAGTATTGCGCACTTGAAGGAATTATATGCGAAAGGAGTTATGTTGGGTTTAATGGCCTGAATGTATATAGGTGGACGTAACTACAAGATGCAATAACCCTTTTTGAGTTCTCTGATTGTAAATATATGCATGCGCTTTAATTTTATCTTTATTGAGAATATACAGGAATAGTTAAAATAGTGGATGGGGTGTAGCAGGAAAATTGTCCAAAAACATATAAATTTATTGCACTTTTACCAAATTAGTTATAAACATTTTAATTGTGATAATTGTGTCCTATAAATTTTCACATTTTGTCAATTGAATTCATCAAATCAAATTTTGCTTAAAATCACTGATGTGAACATTAGTCATCTAACATGACATGATCAGAGTTAACGCGAACAAATTTTAATAAATTTTTTAATTTTTTTAATTTTTTAAAATTATTTTCTTCTCCTTTTCTTTTTCATTTTTTTTCATTTTTTTAATTTCTATTTCTTTTTTTTTTTTTTTGTTCCCTTTTTCCCTTTGCCAAGCCTCGTTGATGGCCAACAGACATGGACCACCCTCACTTGGGCTACTGGCAAGGGCAACCTTTACTAACCCAAGCCTGGGCATCCCTTGCCTGAGGCAAGTGGCCATCAATGAGGCATGGCAATGGTTGATAGAGGAAAAAAAGAAAAAAAAAAAGAAAAAAAAGGAAAATAAGGAAATAAGGAAAAGAGAAGAAAAGAAAAACGGAAAAAAAATTAATAAATTGATTAAATATCAAAATATCATTAAAAATTATCCACGTTAATACCGATCATGCTTTATATGACGATTAGGGTCCCATGTCAGCAATGTACTTGTGTCTTTATATATATACTAAGTGCAAGGGACGTATGCCTAATTTGGTTGACAAGGACCTTGACCGTCAACTTGTTTTTGGAACTTATCAAATTGATAGATTATTAAAGGGAAGATATTGAGAAGAAAGTCTTAAAGAAAAAATCTTTAGAGTGCAAGGGACTTATGCCTATTTTCCCGTGACCCGCCAACTTGCTGAGAGAGGCCTATCGAGTGCCGGGATGAACCAGAGCGTGGTTTCGGGGTCTTCACATAATGACTGGAAGAATAGGAGCCTGTCCTGAGGAAATGGAAGCTTCCTGATCCATGCGATCTCGTACCCGCAGCATTTCGTGTTCTCTGCTTCTGCTTCCACTTCCGTGATCACCAGGGAGCCTGAAAATGGACCTTCATTTGGTAACTCCTCAAGAGCGCTCGTTGACTTCTTGCATGCAGACAGAGGCCGAGTCGCGTACATCTCTCTCTCTCTCTCTCTCTCTCTCTCTCTCTCTCTCTCTCTCTCTCTCTCTCTCTCTCTCTCTCTCTCTCTCTCTCTCTCTCTCTCTCTCTCTCTCTCTCTCTCTCTCTCTCTCTCTCGCTGATGGTGGTGATTTTTTACTATGCCATTTATACGACAATTGAGAAGACTATTGCACCAGTTCTTGATTGAGAGAATGGAAATTTACTTTAATGAAGGCCGAATATGACATATATATTTTGTATTTGTTCAATTGTTTTAAAGGTAAAATGAAATGGACATAATGCATTTCTTTAGTGATCACTCATGCATTTCTTTTGAGCAAATTAAGATTATGTATCGGATTTTTGTATCATGCGCGGTAATGCATCGGTAATGCATCTCTTTCTATTTGATTGCGGTGAGTTTTAGCCACGACTTTAATATTGAAACCACCAAAATAAAAATAAAAATGAGAAGACTACTGCACGATTCTTGGTTGAGAGAGCGGAAATTTATTTTAAAGAGGGCCGAGCATGACCAATCATTTATATTTGTTGAATAGTTCCAAGGGTTGAATCAAATGGACATAATGCATTTCTTTAGTGACTACTTGTGCATTTCTTTTGAGCAAAATTAGAAGTACTCATCCGATTCGGTATCATGCATTACCCATAAGATAAATGTGTTTGGTTTACTAAAAATTTCTTGTCACTAGAAAATGTTTTCAATAAATTCACTTTCAGAGAAAGCAAACCATTCTTTAGTGTTTGTTTGTGGGGAAAACAAGTTGAAAAAGTTGGTTTCCATAATTCACAAAATGGCATATGATAATAAATAAACTAAAATCAAGATCTGCTTTGTTTATTCTGTAATTCATCAACATAGCAGGACTTAGGAAAATTATGAAATTTTATCCAAAAAAACGTTGTATATGATGGTCTTTTGGGAATGTGGAAGAATATAAATTTATTATGAAGAGTAGATAAGATTATCGAGAGAACATATGAGACTTGCTGGGAAAAAAATTGATAAGAGATAGAGATCGGAGAAGGCAAATAATAACAATCAAGGAAATAAGATTTCTTTCTTGCTAAATCAAAAGTCATATTCCCCAATCTAAGCTTATTATTTTCAATTCATAGTTAACTTTCCAGATTTCTCTTCGTCCCCTCCTTTACATCCTTTTCAGCGTGATCTACAACATTGGCCTTTTCTAGAGTATTGTCGTCGGCTAATATGAGTCCCACCATCACCAACACCACTATCATAGCCACATTGGATCCATCATCACCCACGACAAGAGTAGGATCAAGTGTGGTAAAATTTTCACCATGCCTCTCTACTTTAGCGTAATCTTTAAACCACACATCGCAACTGTAGGATTGTATAGCAAAAGAGAATATATCACACAATACGATTTTAGATTTTACACCAAAACTAAGTAAACCACACATCACAACACAATGCTCAATAAGTAATCATGCCCGTCATTCATCCAATTGGAGTAATTTTTAGATTTATATCTTAAATTAGGAATTTTAGAAAATTTGAGTCACGAAGTCTGATTCTTGAATTGTAGAGCTTTGAAATTTCATGGAAATGGTGGATTTTATTATTATACAACTGTGGGGTTTGATGGGTGTCATTTTGGTGCGATGAGAGTCGTTTTGGTGTAACGGCCCCACAATCTTTCAATGCACATTATTCATCATGTGTAGGAAATTTCAAAATTTTATTTCGGGTAAATCATAAGCTCAAATCAAGTTTTGTAAAATCCTATGGCTTCACAACACTATCATTTGCATGAAATTCCGTAATTCAACAACTCAAAAATCAGACTTTGCAATTCCAATCTCACATAATTCCGAATTTAAGCCTAACCGAAAAAAACTAGTCCAATTGGAAGAACGAGAGACATGGGCAATTATTGGGCGTTATGTTACGTGTTGAATCGGCTTGGTGAGGCGTTTGTAATGAGCACACACAAAACGAAACTTGAGTGCAAAACTTGATCACATCATAATTCTCTCTACCAAATCTCATTTCAAACATACTTATAGTCAATAGAAACCCTTCAATATATTACTAAAACAACTTGACTGACTCAAAATCAAGCTAAAAACGATGAAATATGACCCCATAGTCTTTGGATGCACACTATTCATCACGTGTGGAAAATTTTAAGATTTTGTTTTGGACAAACTGTATGATCAAATCAAGTTTTGTAAAATCCTACGACTCTACAATACCATAAACTATAATTTTCATGAAATTCCATAACTCAACAATTCAAAAATCGGACTTCGCAGCTCGAATCTCAGATAATTCCAAATTAAAACATAACTTCCAAAACTATTCTAATTGGAAGAATGGAGGTGTGAGCACATTATGGTATTACGTTACTTAGTTGAGTCGGTTTGATGAGCCGTTCGTAGCAGGCACACACGAAATCCCTCTTTTCATGGATTATGAGATTGTTGGCTCGTTTGAAAACATCAACATTGGCCTCATTGGCCTCTTTGTACTCCTCCTCCTCACCAACCTCGTCATTATCTTCATCACTAATGGACTCTTCCTTCTCGTCCTCCTCCCTATTCTTCACAAATGAAATACCACTACTATGGCCAAGTAGGTGCAGCAGCACCATCATTAGCAACTTGCGTCTCATTATGCTTACTCTACTCATCGAGAGATGAAACCAATGAGTGGAACATTCATTGAAAGCAAGCCAATATATTTGGGGGTCAAATATGCCGATGTATAAAATCTTATACCCAATGTGACATTCATTACATGGAAAAGAAAAGCAGTAATGGGGCTTTAATAGCCACGAGCTCATCTAATAAAATTGACTCGTTCTCATCATCATCCTCCTTATCCTCTTCCTCAACAAATAGAGTTGAAATAAGCAGCTCGTCCTTATCATCATCATCCTCCTTCTCTTTCCTTAGTCTCATTGTCATCAACTTCATCAACATTAGTCTCATTAGCTTCTCTCTCTACCTTTTCTTTAGCATCCTTAGCAGCAAGTTCATCAATATTTGCCTCAACATTCTCGCCATCAGCTTTGTCATGATCAAAAGAACGCGCAATGCCTAGTAATTCTTCAAAAACAGTGACATTAGCATTCACATTATCAGTTTCGTCATGATTGGGAGGACTCACAATGCCCATAAATTCTTCAAAAACTATGGCTTCGACAACCTTACCATAATTTTTTTCGACCTTTTCCTTCTCCTCTTCCTCTTCCTTTTCCCTAGCTTCCTAGCCATCGGCTTCATCAATATTGGCTTCAGTGGCATCTTTCTCCTCCTCCTCCTCCTCAATAACCTTGTCATCACATTCATAACTAGTGGGCTCTTCCTCTTCGTCCTCCTCCTCCTCTCCCACAAATGAAATACCACTATTATAGTTAAGAGTAATTGCAGCAGTACCATCATTAGCAACACCCACAACATCTTAATAAGGCTTCCTACATGAGTTGCACCAACCCCCTCATTATTGCCATCACCACCGCCATCGCCGGTATTGTAATCGCTGGCAAGTTCGCTAGTATTCTCTTGTTCACTGAAATCTTCTTCCTCTGCATCATATTCAACTGGAAAAAAAAATAAAATAAAAGAGAGAAGGAGAAAATCAGACATCACAACCCATTCATCAAGCAAAACAAAACAAGATAACTCAGAGGATTTTACCCTTGGAACCTCAATGTGCATGTTGACATTGGAATTTTTTTTTTTTGACTTTTTGGATATTCATTTATTTTACAAAAAATACAAAAATATATATAAAAAGGAAAAAAAATGAATAAAATAGGTGAGATTAAATAACAATAAAAGTACTAAAAAAGAAAAAAAGGGAGTCGAGTGGGCCGGCGTAGTTAAGCCCATTCTTTTTAATGCTTTCGCAGCCCATTCCTTTATTTCTTCTCCAGCCCGTCCATTTATTGTTTATTCTTCGAGCCCATCTGAAATAATTAAGAAAAGAGGCCCAGCCCCACATGCTCTCTCTCTCTCTCTCTCTCTCTCTCTCTCTCTTCCCTTTGAACGACCAACAGGTGGGTGACACCAGAAGACGAACGCGGCAAAGGAAGGCTGCTTGAGTGAGAGGTCTGTAAGGCAACAGCAAGCGATGAGGGCACATCTGGGCAGCTTCTTGGACCGTCAGCTGGCAAAGGAAAATGACAGAAAAAATTCCCTGCCGAGTGCCCAGGCAAGGGTTTGGCCATTAGAGAGGAGGAGAGAGAGATTTCACCGAGAGAGAGAGAGAGAGAGAGAGAGAGAGAGAGAGAGGGGGCAACTGAAGAAGAAAAGAGAAGATTTTCTCTCGGGAGCTCTGTCCGACCCTTTCTCTGTACATGATCGCCCTTGAAGCTCCGCACAAGGCCTTGGAGCCGCAGCTGATCGACGTCGTCTGCCTCCTCCAGAATATCGTCCGCTCGCTGCCGTTCGTCGTCGCCGCCGGCCTCATCTTCAAGGAGCACCAGACGTGCTCTTTTTCGCATTGCTTTGCAACGGAGAGCCTTGGAGCTGGGGGTTCCCCGACCAAGTCAAATCTGGCGGAACATTCAACATCGAAGGATTTCGTTCATCAACGATCATTGAAGCTTCCGTAGTTGACATAATCAATACTCGGAGCCTCGGTTTTCGCACATTAAATAGGTATGATTCGGATCTGAAGCTTGCACACAAAGCGCACACCACTGTTCGACAATTCTTACGTTGATGTATCGGACAAACTTTTTGTATAATCGGCCGTGCGATAGCGTTTAGATGCGAGTTTGGTTCATATTTGCCTCATTGATTGTTTAAATGAAGCTGATGTCGAGTTTTTGTCCGTTTTTATGTAATAATCACTGAGTCGGCCATGGATGAACATCTCGCCGGAGACGCTGTTCCTCCAGCCGGAGAAGCCTGCGGTTAGAGGCCGCTATAGTCGGTCCTCCTTTCTGTCTCGGCGTGCATATATGTGTTTGCTTTGTTGCTATAGCGTTTGTTTTTTGATATATGTTTCTGGGGAGCCTAATGTCGATGGAATTAGTCCGGCGCTAGTCGGAGTAGCGACCGGCAAAGATGACTTGGTGATGGTCGGCGATGTTAGGTGTCGACATCGGATCGATTAGATTTCCAGTCTGGGTTCGGGCGATGAAATTCTCATGTGGCGTTCACCGGTGGAGAGGCTTCGGGTGAAGGTCTCGTGAGGAAGTATTCGGGAAAGGAGACCTGCAATCGGGAAGAAGATGCAGGCGAAAGGGAAATAAAAGAATAAAAAGCAAAAAGAAAAAAAGGAGAAATTGAAAAGAGAGTGACAAATGACTACGTTGCGCTTGTCTAATTTTAATTAGGCTCAATGGGCTTTGGACTTGAATTGGTTTAATAAGCTGGGGTTTCTATCCAAAATTTACATAAGCTTAATTGATTAAAATTATGCTAGATATGAGCTTAGGAGAGCCCAAATTATTAGAAGGACATTGACTCGCAGTTGACAATACCTTTAAACCTAACAAAATCTCTCCGCCGCGAGAGGGTTAGGTTGCGACAGCATGCGCAAAAAGAAAAGAGGGAAAAAATTCTCAAACTTATTTTTGAAGAAGATGTCCACCCGAGGAGGAGCTCCACCTCATGCTTGAAACTCAAGTTGATGAACACTAAAGGCGACCAAGACACTCTAAGACACTCCAAGACACTATTCCATCGAGAGCAATCTGGGAGAGAAAAGTTTGAAGAATGTTATGTGGAGAGGGAGGGGAGTGAGAGAGCGACGAAGAGAGAACCGTCGAAGAGAAAAGCTGGAAGTGTTGAGGGGGAGAGGTAGGGCAATAAGAGAGCCATAGAGAGACAGAAAAACTGAGAGATTGTCCAAGAGAAATGTTGAGGGGGAGAGGTAGGACAGTAAGAGAGCCATAGAGAGAGAAAAACTACGAGATTGTCCAAGAGAAATGTTGGAGGAGCGTTCGTGGAGAGGGAGGGGGAAGTAAGAGGGCCACGGGGAGGGAGAGAGAGGATTCTTTGCATGTCGCCATGCATGTGTACCGGTGATAAGGTATAACGGACACTCCCCATGTTAGTGTCCTACCATTTATTATCTGGAACTGGAATTGCCAATGTGGGCAAACTATAAATATGTTCCTTTTCCCTTTTCGAAGGGAAGAACGTGAAGGCGATATTACAGATTTGCCAGTTCTCTAAAACCCAAGTCAGATATTTGATTGTGGGCGGCAAATTACGGCACGGTTACCGGCATCCCGCCAGTTCATGCTGTAGCATCCTCTGTTATCATGGTTGATTTTTGGTTTTGACCTCTGCTTTCACTCTGCTTTATGTGGTGGTTTAGTGCCATGCTCTCTCCATCCGCAGATCGTTCCCGGGTGCTTTCCAATGCTGAGAGCTTGAAATCGGTCAGCTGTCGAACCCAACTATGACGAAGTTTTCTCTCATTGTGTGGGGGGCCATTTGTTAAGAATCTCATGAAAGCACAGCCTACACAAGCATACTTTGCACAAGCATACTCTGTTGCTGTTTCAACAAAGGAAAGGAATGCAGGTGCTGTTGCTGTGACAAAGATCAGAAGAAGTGAAGTACGCAAGTCATCGACTATGCCAGCTACGTATGTACATGGTGTTCAGGTTCAACTAGCTAGGAAAGACACGAAGTTGGTGGCGAAACCTCCAAGCTCCACGTGTTCAACTTTGAGTGGAGATCCTTTGCTGAAGAACTGTTGTTCTGTTTTCACATGTCTAACAGAATGGGCAACAGTTTTCGTTCTTTTCTTGTTAGTCAGTTTTTCCAATTGTTAGTCGGTTTTACTTCTTCGTCAAGATCATGTAATATAAATAGGAAAACAGAGCAAGCGAGATAAGCAAGCTCTCAGATGAACATTTTTCCTTGAATACAGAGAAGAAAGTCCAATGAGCATGACGCATAGTGGGATACAGATACACAAGCTGTATACAAGCAAATTTGAACTATATGAATCAGTTAAATGACAATTCTTCCTCGATCTCTGCTAAAACTTTGCTAAGAAATAAGAGAACATAAGGGAGAAAACTGTCAAATTTAACAAAGAACACATGTTGTTTATGTCAAGTCTCTTTCTCCACTCTTTTCTGGGTTCTTCAGCTGGTCAAGTGGCCCGAACTATAGAAAATACGACATTGCAAAAGTCGAGTCTGCCCTCTTCATACTAGTAAAGGTGATAAGGGCCATCGAAATCACGTAGCATCCTGCACGAATGAATATTCACACGGCATGCTTCTTTATTTGCTACGGGAGGCAAATTCGCCAACGATTTGCAACCAGAGAAAGCCAACGTCATCAGGTTGCGCAAGTCCGACAGATCTGGTAACTTCCTCAAGGAGACACAACCATCTATACACAAATCCTCCAGCAATTCCAATTGGCCAAGGCCTCGAATCTCAACTAACTGCGGGCAATTTGTAATCCACAGACGCCGGAGCTTTTTCAAGCTAGATATATTGGACAAGCTCTCGAGAAGTCGACTGTCCGTTATATACAGTTCGGCAAGACTTTCAAATTGTCCAAGCCTATTCAGTGTGATGTCAGCTAAACTAGATCTGCATAACTCGAAGCTGGACAAATTCTGCAAGTTGTAATCCCGCGGCCATTCCACCGTGGACTCGAAACCGATGAGATTCAACCTCTGAAGATTCGATGGATAACGCGTGTGAGATTGAAAGGTGGACCAAGGTATGTCAAGTCGTTGGAGCCCAGTAAGGGAATTAACCTCGGCAGGCAACGTGGTGACATCCGAAAGTTCTAATTTCAACCTCCTCAACTTGCGTAGCCTCCCAATCCACCGCAAATCTGGTGTTTGACTAGCCTCCGGTTCGTGATGTGGGCCAAATTCTTTTGAAGGTGCAACAAATCTAGGACGGCCATAATCGGATAAACTTAGAGCGACTAAATTGGTCAGGTTTGAGACGTTCGGAATTGTTTGCAGTGTTGTGGACTTAAACTTTAACGTGTTCAAATTTGCAGGAAGCTCTGGCAACTTTGGAAGCTCATGGCAAGGAAACAGATGCAGACTCTCCAGTTGATGAAGCCGACCGACTGATGTCGGCAATTTGCAAATACGGGTCCCTCCCAAGTCTAGGTTTCTCAAAGATGACAATGCCCCGATTTCGCTTGGGACTTCTCCCTCCAAAAGTTCGCAATCATAAGCGACTAACTCTTTCAACTTCTCCAACATACCTATTGCCTTAGGAAGCTTCCTTAACTTACAACCCGGCATCAATAGTACCTCCAGTCTTTTGAGTTCTCCGATTGAATCAGGTAATTCTGTAACTTTCGTGTTAGACAAAGTCAACTCAACTAGAGACCTTAGTTTCCCTATTGAGCTTGGGAGATCGATGACAGAAGAGTGACTCAGAGACAAGCATTGAAGACCTGCTAGATCTCCTACTGATTCTGGAAGCACGAGAAGTTTCATATTTTCCATTCTTAGCGTCGATAGGAACTTCAGATTACCCAGTGAGTTTGGCAAAAATTGGGGTACGAAGCATAGATTTTGCTCAGTTGAAGCTCTTTCAACCATCCTCAAACCGTTACAGCCATTAATTTCCAAGTGCTTCAATTGCTGCAGCATACCAATGGATGGGTCGATTTCAACCAAGCTTTCACAATCCTTCAAAATCAGTCTCTCCAAAGTCAGGCATGTAGAGAAATCCGGCGTCTTGATCAAGCTTTTGCAGCATCTGAGATTCAGAACTTTTAACCTACTTTTTCCCTGCAGAATGACTCAATGTCAGAATGTGCAGAAACTAACAATCGATAATTTAAAGAAACGAAGTAATTTTAATTAAGTTGAGCGTGATTTATGATCTTATGTACCATGATTTGTCTCCAACCACCCCAATCAATTGTGACGTCACTTCTTGAAATTTTGAGGACGGCTAGATTGCTTGGAGAGAAGTTAGTTGCTTGAAACTCCGAGGGACAATGATGCCAAGAAAGCCATCTTATCTCTGAGAGGACATCCTGAAGTCCCCAACAAAGTTTCCTCCATCCAATTCAAGGAACCTTAACTTGACCAGCCTTAAAAGTTCTCCGCGTGTGATATTATGCAATTTTGAATCTCCCGAGTTTGAGTGCTACAATGTTTTCTGTCCCCTGTCAATGGAAATCAAAGACCAATCAGCGTAAGCTTTGAGGAGGATAAAAAAATGGCTCATGAAAAGAGTAGGGCTTTACTTGCAATTTACCTCATTTCTTTGCATGACACCATTAGCTACAATGGGACACCACAACCTACTACGCTTTCCAGGATATTGGATGCTCTCCCTACGAACAATCTCCCTTCCTAAGTCTCTAAGCTGGTCATGCATCCATATTTTCTGATCATTTGTAATTTTTATCAATGACATTTCGACCAGGACAGTAATGGCGCTATTGGGAAAGAACTCACAAGTTTTCCACATACAAATTGCATCACTTCTTTCTTCACCGGCCATGTGACATGCGATATCCAGAAACATTTCTCTCTGCTCATATTCTAACATGTCATAACTTATCATTAGCATGTCCTGAACTTCTTTGTGAGGCATTTTCTCTAGCTTTTCCAATGCATCGTCCCATACTTCTTTGCCCCTACGATAAAGAGAGGACCCAATAACCACAAGAGCCAAAGGAAGGCCGCCAGTAGTCTTCACAATTTCTCTTGCCATTCGATCATAGTCACGTGGAGGAGCATCTCTTTGGAACGCATGCTTACTGAATAGCTGAATAGCATAATGAAAAGGCATTTCCTCCATTTCATAGAGTCGAAACTCTTGAGGATTATTTTGGAGAAAACTGATGTTCCTAGTCGTCACTATGATTCTACTTCCCGGCCCGAACCACTCTCGCTTTTCAGCTAATTTCACAAGTTGGTCTATCTTATCCACGTTGTCAAGAACAACCAAAACTTTTCTGCAGCAGAATTTTTCTCTAATCATGTTGATCCCGGTGTCGGTATCATTAATTTTCACAGCTTTAGACTTGAGAACATCAGACAATAATCGTTTTTGCAATTTTGCCATCTTACCTTGTTGCGAAAACTCTTGAATATCGGATAGAAAGCTGCAACCAAGAAATTGAGAAGAGATTTGATTGAAAACAACTTTGGCAAGAGTTGTTTTACCAATTCCACCCATTCCGTGGATTATGACAAACCGCACATCCAGAGACTCTTCACCTAACAAGTCCATCATGGCTTCCACATGATTGTCAATTCCCACCAGATGATTGGGCACAACTCGAGCTCTTCCCAGTAGCTTGCTTGAAACCTCACTAGTAATATGCTTTATGAGTTCACCTTGACTGCCACGTTTCAAACAAAAGAAAAAAAAAAATTGTTGTGGCCAGGCACATACAACACATTAGTACTTTCTGAAATTTGTAGATCGTTCTTTTACAATTTTCTGCACTAGTGGCCATTAAAATTTGATATCTCCTGATGTTTTACGAGGCGCGAATGATAATTGTTATCCACAAAAAGCTTGTCAATACTGGAAAGTTACCAATATGATGAATCCTGTAAAAGTTGTATAATTTCATTCAAACTGGGCATAATCTAGGCAATACTACAATTGTATTGCACGAAAAAATTCAACCAATATTCTCCTCATACTTTTGTATAGATATAGATGCTTGTAATTTTGTTTGTAGTATTTTTAGTATACCACATAATGTAGTGCGCATAACAGAGTCACATCAATTCAAATTTATAAGTGCATTCGTTTTTGCGGAAAAGAAGGAAAAAGTACCAAAAAATTCTAAACCTATTGCATTAGTATCAAATTAGTTATAAACTTTTCAATTTGACCAATTTAATCCTAAATATTTTCACATTAGTATCAATTTAGTCCATCCGACCAATTTTGGCTTGCCAGTACTAACATGGGTGCCGGTTGGTGGCTAGACGCTAATGTGGCAATTTTTAAAATAATTTATTCGAATTTTTTATTAATTTTTTCCTTTCTTATTCTTTTCTTTTTCCTTTTTTTTTTTTCTTCCTTCTTCCTCTTGGACTTTTAGTGGCTGGCCACTAAGCAAGGGCCGCAAAGCCCTCTCTGGCTGTCGACGAGGGTTGCAGCCCTCACCCGCCCTCACCCAAGGCCACGGGTGAAGGTGGCCTCGCCTGCGGTTGGGGAGGCCACCATGGCCTCCCTAGCCGCAAGCGAGGCTGCTTTTGCTGCTACAAGGCCAAGGTGATACTAGTCTTGCCCAAATCTGGGCAAAGTTGCCTCGCCCTTGGCCCTAGGCAAGGTCGAGCGAGGGCCGCGGCCCTAGGCAAGGTTGGGTGAGGGTTGTGACCCTCACCGGTGGCCGGTGAGGGCTTCGCGGCCCTCGTCCAGTGATTGGCAATAAAAGAAAAAAGAAAAGAAATAATTCAAAACAAATTCAAAAAAATTTAAAATATTGTCACGTTGGCATCTAGCCACCGACTAGCGTCCACATCAGCCCGATCGGCTAAAATTGGCCAGATGGACTGAATTAGTACTAATATGAAAAAGTTTAGAACTGAATTGATACCAATGCAATAGGTTTATGACTTTTTTGGTACTTTTTCCAAAAAAGAATGATTTGGAAAAAAAATATAAAAATGATCGCTTGTATTAATTTTGCACAAGGAAAATAACTTCCAATTAGTAAATAATCAATAATGTCTACATGTGTGGATAATGATTAACCACAGAAAATCAACTTTCAAGTATATGAGTGACCACTGTAACTAACTATACTCTGGAAAAGTTATGAGCAGCCCCAGTGTCCTCTCCAGGAAGAATGATATTGGACATTTAGGAAAATTATTGTGAGAACTGTATGTGCATGACAAGCTATCTATTAACATGATGTCGTTAAAAATAATTGGACGGTGGGGAATCACCGCATGATGTGTCCAATTATTCATGCCACAGTAGCAAAGAAAAGGCCCCGATCATTATAGATATAGCGCGGTTCTGTTTTGGAGAAAAAGAAAGAGAATGGAAGAAACCAAGTCATTGTATAATTTCCTTTTACTAGTCGTAGCGATGACCCTAGAAACTTGAATCTCAAGAAGTTGCCGCGTCGTTTATATATAATACGGACAAAGATCATTCGAATCATAAATAACGTGAGTCTCATTAAGAGATCTAAATATCAACAGTTAGTTAGGCAAAATATAAACGGTGTAAAGATCACGCAATACGTTTTCATGGGCCTTACCCGCTATCTTTCAAGTCCCAACCATTAATGTCAGCGACCTCTGCTAGAGCCTCCTTCCACCGTCCCACTTCGTCGTAGCCAAAACTGGCTTCGTGCCTTTTCAGCGCGTCAATGTAGAGTTCAGTTTGAAGCTTGACATCAGAAGGTTTCACGTCATAAAAAATGGGCAAAATCACTTTGCCACTAGATTCCCTCCGGTACTTTACGATGCTTGCGAGTTCGCGGAGACACCATGCACTAGACGCATAGCCTCTTGAGAGAATGGGCACATAAATCTTGGAGGTTTCAATTGCGTGTAGAAGTTCACCTCCAATTACTTCGCCCTTTCGAATCTCCTCGTTATCTCTAAAGACACGAATCCCAGCTCCGTCTAGGGAGTGATAGAGGCAATCAGTGAAACCGAGGCGAGTGTCAGGGCCTCTAAAATTCAAGAACACCTCGAATTCAGACCTCATCGACTCACCAACATTTGCAAGGAACGTCATCGAGCTGTCTGACGAGTCCCTTTTTCTCTTCATTGTCAGGAGCTCCATTTGCTAATGTGAGGTAAATTCTTCTGTCTTATTACTTAATCAACAAAGCCTCGCTAGGATTTATAGAGCCAACAGAGTATGGTGAGTCGCTTTCGCTTGACTTTAAGGGCCTATTTGGTAAATACCAAATAGTGCCTAGTTCTATTCTCTATTTTTCAGAACAAAAAAAAAAAGAACATAAATCTTTTTGGTAACTTTTTTTGTTTTCGGGAACAAATTTGTTCCAAGGAATAATTTTGGAATATGATTAAGAAGTAAAAAAAAAAAAAAAAGTTACTTCTTTATGTCTAGGAACAACTCCAAAATCAAGTGAAATCTTTTTTTTCTTTTTCTTTTCTTCTTTTCCTTTTCTTTTCTCTTCTTCTTCCTCTAACTAGTTAGCAAAATATAATAAAATTATTAAACATATAATAAGTTATAACATAAAATTATATTAAAAAAATAATAAAATTACATAATAAAATTATATTAAAAATGATAAATTATATAATAAATTAAAAAATATAATTAAATAATTTAAAAACAAAATAATTATATAATAAATTTTAAAAAAAAAATTTAAAAGAGAAAAATATAATAAAAATTTTTAAAAAAATTCTAAGTCACAGAAAAATTTAAGAGTTGTACCAAACACATTTCTATTTCAAGAATATAAATTTTGGATAGTTAGTAAACACGTTCAAATGCTTAGAAAATTATCTAGGGAACATAACATAAAATAATCATTTATGGCCAGAAATTGTTTTCGAAAACAAAATATTAACCAAATAGATCCTAAGTCAAAGTAAGTTGAGCAATTCATCTTATGCTCCATCCTTGGTCGGGGCATCCCTTCTTCTAATTAATGGGTCACATATTATGTGTATCCTATAGATTTCGTCAAATGGGTTGGTAGGGTTGGGTTTGGGTTGGTTCGACAATGATTTGATCAAAATAGACACATTCAATCATTTTTTTACCCATTTCTATATAATGCAGGTCTAGTGACCCACACTCGACCGGATACAAACTCAACCCATACATGACCCAATCCATTTTGCTAAATACTTTCATATTTAACCCAATGTAGAAAAATTATACCCAAAATAAGGTGATAGTGTGAAGTAAGTGAGCATGTGATCTAGTTGTAAATCCATATATGTCATATTTAACATTTATATTATGTTTAAACCCATTTATTGTCAATTTATTAAATTTAACTAATTCATATGACAGCGCAACTCATGATACATGGGTTAAAAAATATTCTTATGAACAATTTTGACAGGTTTAATATCCCATGTATGAAAAATTAACTAAACATAAACATAGGCAGTGAACATGATTGTAACCCAACAATTAGAAAAGTGATTAGAGCAATTTCCTTTGACAAGAGATTATGGATTATTCTGTTAAGGATATGTTCCGAGTTTGAACCTATAAAGGAAACTGATTAAAGTAGGTTTCCTCTATATATATATATTACACTAAAAAGCAAACAAAAGAAGCGTGAGGATTTTTTCTCTATGAATTTTCTGAATGAGTTGTCTTTAAAGGATTATGATTTGTGGATTTGCTTTGGGAGTAATCTAGTTCTATAAAACACTTGATTGAATGAGCTATTGTGAAGTCTATATTATCCAAATTCATAGTGAGTTTCTTGATAGCTATCTCTCACTCGGAGTAGATACTAATAATAGGATCAAACAACATAAATCTCCAAATTTCTTTGTTTTTTTTTTTCATTCTCGATTAGACTTCAATTGCAAGATCCTCTAATCCGCGGCATTATTTTCACAACACACTCATCAAAGCGCTGGAAAGCGGTAGACCGACCATTCCAAGCTCTCCCACTTGTTCACGCTGAGGATGAAGTCGACAGATTTGGACTTTCTTCAGGAAATATATGACGGGCCATTATCATTCATGAAAAATTTGAACGGAAGAAGCGTTTTCGTAGGGAGAAAGCTGGGAACATGCTTTTGAGGTCATCGTTCTTCTGGCGTGTCCCTTCCCTTTCCCCGAGGGCGTGACCCCGTCAACTCTCAAAGTTTCCACAACGTTTGTACACAACAAACTGGGATTTTTTCTGGCAGAAAAAGGTCTAGGCTCGGAACATAACAATGACTCCCAAGTCACAGCGTATTAGCTACGTTTAGAAGAAACTATGTCGTAAGTTCCATATTGAGAATAATTACTAAAAAAAAAAATCAGAACTTATTATACGGCAGTCAATCTAATTATAAACATTTTCACTTTGCCAATTAGTGCTAGATTTTTAGAAATTTTGCCAATCTATTCATTCCGACCATGAATGATTTTTCTGAAATTTTCATTATTTCTTCTTTTTATTTTTGTCTTTCTTTTCTTTTTATCTTTTTTTTCCTTTAGATTTCCGGCCATTAGGATCACCAAGGCCCCAACAACGGCCGGTGAGCCTTGTGCGGCCACGGGCAAGGGTGTTGCAAGCATTGCCAAAAATCAAATGAAGGAGAAAAGATAAAAGGAACAAAAGAACAAAAAGGGGGAAAAAAAGAAAATCCCGAAATTTTTTGTTTAAATTTAAACAAATTGTCCATGCGTCGTGTTGGCTTGCACGTCCAACGTCCACATCGGTGACTTCCAGCTAATTTTGATCAAAATGATTATATTGATAAATTGTATAAAAATTCATGATAAATTGGCAAAATTGGGAGATTTAGAGTTAAATTGGCTATTGTAAAATAAGTTTAGAATTGAATTGGATATTTGTGTACATATGAACATGTCAAATTTCAAAGTTTCTAGAACGTTTGTAGTATGTACGCAACAAACTGGGATTATCTCTGGCTGATAGGTCTAGAAGCGGAATTGACGGAAAGACGATGACTCCAAGTCAAGGGGGCATTAACTGTGTTCAGACGGAGCTATCTCTCTGTTTTTTTTTTTTTTTTCCTTTTGTCGGTTGAATAGAGGGAGCTATCTCTCTGTTTTTCTTTTCCTTTTGTCGGTCGAATAGAGGGAGCTATCTCTCTGTTTTTCTTTTTCCTTTTGTCAGTCGAATAGAGGGAGCTATCTCTCTGTTTTTCTTTTTCCTTTTGTCGGTCGAATAGAGGGAGCTATCTCTCTGTTTTTCTTTTCCTTTTGTCGGTCGAATAGAGGGAGCTATCTCTCTGTTTTTCTTTTTCCTTTTGTCGGTCGAATAGAGGGAGCTATCTCTCTGTTTTTCTTTTTCCTTTTGTCGGTCGAATAGAGGGAGCTATCTCTCTGTTTTTCTTTTCCTTTTGTCGGTCGAATAGAGGGAGCTATCTCTCTGTTTTTCTTTTCCTTTTGTCGGTCGAATAGAGGGAGCTATCTCTCTGTTTAGAGGGAGCTATCTCTCTGTTTTTTTTTTTTCCTTTTGTCGGTCGAATAGAGGGAGCTATCTCTCTGTTTTTCTTTTCCTTTTGTCGGTCGAATAGAGGGAGCTATCTCTCTGTTTTTCTTTTCCTTTTGTCGGTCGAATAGAGGGAGTTATCTCATAGGGTCAAAATTGTGCAGTGTGAGGGAGCTATCTCTCTATTTTTCTTTTCCTTTTGTCGGTTGGATAGAGGGAGCTATCTCGTAGGGTCAAAATTGTGCAGCGTGAAAGGAAAGGCATCACATTAGTTGCTACCAAGAGAATTTTCCAAGTCAGATTTAAGGGTGGAGACCAAAAAAAAAAAAAAAAGTCAGATTTAAGGGTTGTGGGCTTGCAAAGCTAGCCATGATAGGATAATGCATGGACTTAGTTTATGCGTAGTGCGATGGATACAAATAATCACCCAATGCAAAATTGGTATGCACGTTTGTGTTTGTTTTTATGGCTCCGCACATTTTTTAAACGTGATTGGCTTGATCTCATATATTTAAAACTATGGAATACTTGCAATTTACCAAAGTATGCATGGAATTGCTTCAAAGAGGATTTTGAGAAAATATTATATGGTCTATCCACCATAAAGACCAAGCTTGACTTTATTATTATTCATATGAACCTTGTAGCAAGACCCGTAGAGTTAATATATTAGATGGTATGGATCCACGTCCACACAATATCTTCTAGAATACATAATATGTCGGTATGAATATGTGTTCCATTATTTTATTGACACGCCCAGTTATGTATTTTCTATTAATTCTAATCTTTTCTCTTTCGTATCTTTCTTTTCCCTTTCGTAAAAAATTCATACTTTGCTCTTCATTCTTGATGAATGTAAGTTGCATATTTTCACTTAATTTCTTAGAAAAAGTTAAATGTAAATAAATTTAATATGAACTTTCTGGTTATACAAAATCTTTAAAAAATTTCATCCATAACTTCTTCTTTTTTCTTCATTATTCACTCTATATGAGAAGAAAAATTAATTTCTTAAAAATTTTGATTGAACTAAACCCAAACTTTTAGTAATTTATTTTTGGATTAATACTACAAAAAATTTTGTTAGTTTCCATTATATTTTACGGTCAAATTGCTGATTTAGATGACATATGACAATTGATTGGTGTACTAGTTTAGGGTTTTACACTCCATTTGTCACAATTGTATCAATTTGTGATTTTTTTGTAGTATTAATCCAATTTAACAATTAACAAAGAGTTAATTTGTCGCAAATGTATTAGTTTGGGGAATTTGATGGTCAAAAAAGTTATTTATAGTAAATTTGTCATAAGTGTACTACTAATTTGTCGTAAATTTATCATACATGTATGAATTTGGGATTTTTCGAAGTATTAACTTTTTATTTTATTCGATAGTGCATAACAAAGAAAGATATATCATTTGCTTCCTAAAAGAGTTAATATAACGAAAAAACTCAAACCGGTACAATTGTGACAAATTTATCTCAAATTAATTTTTTTTAACCATCAAAAATCCCAAATTAGTACACTTGTTACAAATGTACTGCAATTTAAAGTTTTAACAACCAAAAACTGCAAAATAGTACATTTGTGACACATTGAACATCAATTAGTTTCCATTGAATTAAATTAATACTACAAAATGGTATACATGTGACAAATGAGAGTAAAACCCTAAATTAGTATTTCTGTCAACTGTCATTTGTCATCCAACTCAGCAATTTGACTGTAAAATTTAATAGAAACTAAGGGAGGGTGAATTTGTCATAAATTTACCAATTTAGAATTTTTTTGTGGTCAAAAAATTAGTTTGGAGTTAACTATTCATAAGTATATTAGTTCGGGACTTTTTAGTGCTAACCCATTTTAAAAAATTGCACAAGTTGAAAACATTCATGATTTACATTCCTTTTTCCACATTACATCAAATATTAGAAGCAAAGCCCAAGTAAACTCATTATTAACTAAAACTAACCCAATATTTTACGACCAACTCTTTCACAAATGGATACTTTTGTTTCAATCTTTGAGAATTGCAATATTCTATTAAAAACAGAAAAATCTAATGAACTAATTGAAAAATTAAAGAATGACTTAAGGGTTTTAGAATTGATTTGGCTGCTTAGGTGTGTATCACCCCGTCTTAGGCTGTATTTGCTAATCGAGATAAAATTCAGGATATGATATGATTTATCATATCTTACATTTAGTGTTCGCTTAGGACAAGATAAAGTCGGATATAAGGGGGATATAGATAGAATAAAATTATCCCATGGGGGAGGTGGAATAAAGGTGGATATGATTTTAATTATCCATAATAGGAAGTTATTTTTCTCGAATAACAAATTTTTTAAATTAACAAAATTGAAATTATATTTCAATATAAATAATATTTGAATTCTAATTTAAGAAATTTAAAATAAAAAAATAAAATTTATTTTTAATTAATATTATTTTAATTTATATATTCAACTTTAATTCTATCTTATAATAAACATTCAATCTATGAATTAAATATTTATATTTGTTATATATTCTAGTTATTTTTGTATTTTAAGTATGTTAGTATAGTTTACTATTTGATATAATTTTATTAAAGAATGATGAAAGGAGGAAAAAGAAATAATAAAGAAAATAATATAAAAAAGAGGAAAAATAAAATAAAAATAAATTAATGAATAGTGTTATGAGAGATTTTTACCATCTCCATTTATTAACATTTAGGTTCATTTATAATGATATGTCATTTACATTAAAAAAAATGTATATGATATGATGTGAATATATCTGACTTTAATACTGCGATTCACCAAACAATGGACAATATTAAAAAAAATCCCAAAATTTCATATCCTATCCTATCTAGTCCTATCCCGATTAGAAATCTGAATGACCAAACGTAGCCTTAAAGTTTCTTGAATGTTTGTAGTACGTACGCAACAAACTGGGATTCTCTCTGGCTAATAGGTCTAGGAGCAGAATTGACGGAACAATTATGACTCCAAGTCAATGGAGCATTAACTACGTTTAGAGGGAGCTATCTTGTAGGGTCAAAATTGTGCAGCGTGATAGGAAAGGCATCAATTGCTACCAAGAGAATTTTCCAAGTTAGTTTCATGGGTTGTTGGGCATGGGAAGTTCGTCATGATAGGATCACATATGGACTTTGTTTATGCGTAAAGTGATGGATATATATAATCACACATTGCAAAATTGTTATGCAAACTCGTGTTTATTTTTATGGGTCCATATGTTTTTTAAACATGATTGGCTTGATCTTGTATATTTAAAACTATGGAATACTTACTATTTACCAACGTATGCATGGAATTGCTTCAAAGAGGGTTTCGAAAAAAATATTGTATGGTCTATACATCAAAAGGACCAAGCTCCTCTTTATCATTATTCATGTGAGCCTTACAGTGAGACTCGCACAGTCAATGTATTAGATGGTATGGATCCTCGTAATCTATGGACCACACAATGACTTCTAGAAGACAAAAAAAATATTGGTATGAATATGTGTTCCATTAATTTATTGACACGCCTATTTATGTACTTGTTTTTTCATTTAAATTTTGCCCTTTTCTCTTTCAATTCTTTCCTTTTTCCTTTGGGAAAAAATTCATATTTTGCTCTTCATTCTTGACAAAATGTAAACCCGAAGGTTTAGTAGTTTTTTTTTATCTTGTTAGTGCATCACAGAAAAAAAGATTTATGATTTGCTTTCCTCAACACCAATATGTTGGGATCAACGAAAAGCTATTTTGGTATCTTGCACAATTTAAAAACATTCACGTATTATTTTCCTTTTTCCGAATTACGTCAAATATTAGAACTAAAGCCTGAAAAAACTTAGCATTATATAAGGGTCCGTTCGTTTTGCGGAAAATAGGTCATTTCCGGAAAATATTTTCTTATAAGTCATTTTTCAGGAAAATTATAATATTTTCCAATGTTCGTCTAAAACCTGAAAATGTTTCAGAAAATATTTTCCGGTATTCGATAAGGAAAATATTTTTGACTTCACCACTTAGTAATGCATCACTTATCGACCTATAAATCCATCAAATATGAACTTGCCTTTAAATCCGGGCAAACTTACTTTATATCTTTGTTCTCTCATTGTCACCAAACGCTCATCTACTCTAAAAAATATTCGTATGGATTTTAAAAAGAAGCAAATGAGAAAAGAAGTAAAGCATGTACAGCCCTAATGAGAATCTTTCAGTTGAGTGGCCTGTTCTCCCCCTTCGTCTTTTGTGTTCCAATAAAGAAAAGAAAAAAGAAGCAAAGCATGTAGAGCCCTTTGCTTGAGAAATGTACAATTACATGATAGAGTAAATAAAGAAAATGATAAGCAAGAGAGCTTGAGATCGATGAGCTCAAGGTTCGCCTAGCAACGGCCAACAACTAGCCAAGAAAGAAGAAGATGGGAACAAAGAAAGAAAAAGAAAAAAAGAAAAAAGAAAAGAAAAAGGAGAGAAAGAGAAAAGAAAAAGGAAATTAAAAATAATTTGAATTAAAAAATAAAATTAAAATTAAAAAATAATTCGAATAAAAAAAAAAGAAAAGAATAAGAAGAAAGGGAGGAGGAAGTGAAGATTTGTAGATGTATGAAATAAGAGAGATCAAGAGAAGAAAATGTTTTTCACTTTTGAAAAGTGGAAAACATTTTCCCCTAATTTAGAAGACTTTTTTCCATTCATGGAAAACATTTTCCTCAAGGAATTCATTTTCCGTGAAACGAACGTTGGAAAATGTTTTCTTGGAAATTATTTTCCGTGAAACGAACAGAGCCTAGACTCCATTTGTTTTGCGGAAAATGTACAATTGTGGAAAATGTTTTTCAAGAAACTTTTTTTTTTTTGGAAAATGACAATATTTTAGGATATTTGGTTGAAATTGAAAATGAGCTAAAAAATATTTTTTTTTCCCATTCAATATAAAAAATCTCATTTGGTTTCCTTTGTGCACCGCTTTTAGTATTTTTTTTTTGTAAAAAATTGAAATTTTAATTATTTTAATATATATTTTTTACTATTTCTTTTCTTTTCTTTTCTTTTTTCTTCTTCTTTGACCAATTGGTGGCCATGGCAACAGATGGCACTTGGCTTGATGCAAGCTCTAACTCATTAGATTTCGATGAGCCAAGCCAAACCAAGCCGAGCCAAGCCGACCTTGAGTGAGACTCCACCTCGCTAGATTTGACTAGTGGACCCTTGCCAAAGCTGGTGAGCCGCCCAAGCAAGCAAGCTAGGCAAGGCTCAAGCCTCACCAACCTTTGGCAAACTCAGGTGAGTCTTGAGCTTGCCTGTGGCTGATTATTGACGGCCATCATGGCTGGAGACCGGTGGAGGAAGAAAAAAAAAAGTAAGAAAATAAAATAAAAAATTGAAAAATAAAAATTAAAACCTCAATTTTTTAAAAATAAAAAATTAAAAATAAAAAATAAAAAATAAAAAATAAAAAATAAAAGGGAAAGGGAAATGTGTTTGGTGAAAGAAAGTGCTTTGCTTAGTAGCGAAAGAAGGATGATGAAAAATGTTTTCCACTTTCCCCACTTTTGAAAGTGTTTTTTTCATTGACAAAAAATGTTTTCCTTGATTAATTTATTTTTTGTGAATTGAATGATGGAAAATTCAGAAAGCTTTTTTTTTTTTTTTTTTTTTTTTTTTTTTTTTTTTTAAAATGAATGGAGCCTTAGAGACATGGTAATAATTTTGATTTGTATTTGTTATCTTTAGGTAGTTTTATTCTATAGCATATTGTTATATGAAGTTGGGTTGCTCTTATGTTTGTGGCTGTCGAATTGGGCCAGGCACATGATTTGTACGGAGTATAGTTTTTTGGGGTCGTGAGGGAATTGGTCTGGCCTTTCTCTTTTTTTCTTTTTGATCGAAATATCGTTCATTCATTACTAGCCCACTAAAGGGGCATCTTCAGTTGGAACATCTAAGCATAAGATTGAAATTAAAGGTTTGGGAGGATATGAAAACCAATTACTAGGAAGAGAATTTGCTTGATGAACTTTAGCGACCCAATCCGCGGCCTTGTTTGTTTCCCAAAGCTCATAGATGATCGAAATTCCTTTAAGCTAGGCCAGTAAACTTTTGCAGTCTTCCACAATGGACTGGGCTGGCCAAGGGGGCTCTTCAAAGCCTGATAAGCAGCGCACAAGGGGTAAGTGATCTGTCGATAGGGTCACCCGCAAATCAGCTTCAGTCGTGGCTTCCAGTTTCGGTCTGGCCTTTCTCTTCGGTAGCTACAAAGTTCATTGGATTGCCATAATCCTGCTCATGGCTATCTCTCCCACATCAGAAATACTCTCCACCTTAATTAGAACGAAAAAAAGGAGAAATTATTTATGTTATCCCGCTTACTCTAATATTAGTACAGTCAATATAGTATAATAAATTGACGATTAAATATTCATTTGATTTTGTGTTTATTGTTATTGTATAAATTGAAATACAATGTTTCTATTCATCATTCGATAAGAGTCTTACTAATTATTTAAAATTGATTTTACTTTTTAGTCGAGTTGCCAAAATGCCAATTAATCGAGATGCTTATTGTATGCAAGTTACAGAAAAAGAATCAATATACGACAGCTCCTTTATCTATGTTGAATTATTAATGAGAGTCACAAGACTAACACAAATAATAGTTGTCTGTAAATGTACATAAAGCTAAGATTTCCTTGTATCAAATTGACATAACGAACAAATTCTAAGTCTGTAACTTTGTGACTTGTATGGAATCACAGTTTGTTTTCCCACTTGCTGAGACAAATTGCTTCGCTCACTATATAATTTATTTCACGTAAAAGTGTATAATGTTTTGAAATTCGGCATTAGGTGGAGATTAGCCGAATTGAAGAGGGAAGTCGAAAGTGAATTAAATCTTATCTTTTCGAGAGATTTTACATCAGTTCTTTTATTTCAAAGGCGTAAATGTCATTCCTTATTATGTCCTTTAGCGTATGTATTTTGTCTAACCTAAAGTTTCTTTATTACTAGTCTATGAATAGTGTTTGTGAAGTCTGAATCGAGGGTTCCCTGAACCACATACGATCAATTTTTATCACGAAATTATATAGATTCAACGTAGTCAAAACCAATCTTCTTCCACGAGATCTCTCACCATCAATTATGAGAGCCCTGGTTTTCGTGTGTAGAGAAAAATGAGGTACTCTCATTTGTGTGTCGTGTCCAACGCGCACATAGTGATGCAAAAACCGATTCTGTCATGAGCATCTCCAACCTAGCGTTCTGGAATCCTCGAAAAGCTCCATGGCGCTGAGTTGCTTCTCTCGGTCCCTCGCGCGCTTGTGATGTCCGCAGATCTGGAAGGCGTCGGGGGAGGGAAGGGAGAAAGAAATAGAGAATGGGGCCGAGTCTTTCTTGACGGGCTCCCCGTCAGTGGGGCCTTTCTTTCTTACTCTTATTGAACCTCATTTGGTGGGCTGCCTAAGGAAATGGGTCGGCTTAGTGAAGTCTCATCGGTGGGCTCTGAGCTTGGGTTAATGGATCGAATTCAACTTCGAAGAAAATGAAGCAAAATGGGTCCTGTGGTTTAGATCTGAATCGCGGATTTGGGCGATGTGAGCTGGGCCGAACCCTTTTTCTTTCTTCTCTTTCATTTATTTATTTGTTTATTTCTGTTCCTTTTCATTTCTATTTAATATCATTATTTTTTCATTTTCGCAAAAAGATGCATAGTTCGCCTATTGACGAAAAGTTAGGCGTAAAAAATTACTAGTGGCGAAAAGATCAGTCTCAGCAAGTCTCTCGTACAAGAATTAAAAGAGAGTTAAACGTAGCTACTTTTCAGTCTCGGTACAAGGCCAAAAATGTCATGTGCACAGAACCTATAAATAGAGGAGATGATACATGAAGGAAGTTGATCACAAAGCCTAGTTCCCACCAATAACATACCGAAAGGAAGCGGCTAGCTCAGCAAGCCTTTCAAATTCTGGACTTGAATTGTTCGGCAGCATCTTGCATCTGGAAAATTCCAAACGACATATTTCCTTATTCATATCAGGCAAACTTTCCAACGAGTCGCAATCAATTAAATTCAACTCTCTTAGGTTTTGTAAACTGGAAAGATCTGGTAGCTTTTTTAGGGATGGACAGAAGCATATCCATAAGCTTTCCAGTGATTCTAATTGTTCGAGACCTTGTATCTCAACCAGCTTTGGGTACTGGTCAACTCAACATACAAAAGTCGTAGCTTTCTCAAGCTTGGTAAATGGGATAGTCTCTCAAGAAATTGACACTCCAGTAAGTCAAATCGGCGAAGGTTCTCCAACTGTCCAAGCACATCCGCTGGAATTTCGGTTAAGCACGACCTCCAAATTGCAAAATGGAACAAATATTTGAAGGTGTGAAGGTTTGACCGTCCATCTGTGGACTCATGATCAAATAACGACAACCTCTCAATTTTGGGTGGACCCCGATCAAGAGATTGAAAGGTGGAGCTTGGTAATCGGAATACCACGAGTTCGGTAAGGGTACTTGCAAGGTCAGCGGGTAACGCGGTCATTTCCAAACGGTCTAATGACAACTCACGCAACCTAGTTAGCCTCCCAATCCACTGCAAATCTCAAGCTTGGCATGCGTTTAGGGGTGCATGAGGCATATCAACATATCTACGACGACCAAAATCGAATAAATGCAGAGCACGTAAGTCGGTCAGGTTTGCTACATCCGGAATCCTCTGTAATGCTGAAGATGAAATGACCAAACGTGACAAACTTGTAGGAAACTCTGGCAGTTGTTGAAGCTCCTCACAACCACCCATAGTCAATCTCGTAAGTTGAGAAATAATACTTGGTGGCACCTCAGAAATATGGGTTCCCGATAAATTTCACTCTTTCAAAGATGATAGCTCCCAATTTCCATTGGAATTTCTCCCTCCAAAAATATGCAAATTGAAGCATCTAATTCGTCAAGCTTCTCCAACATCCCTATCGTCTTAGGAAGCTTTCTTAATTTACATCTTTCCATGTCTCGAATCTCCAATCTCTTAAGCTCTCCAATTGAATCAGGCAGCTCAATAATGTTTGTGGACAATATAATCAACTTGACTAGAATTTTCAATTTCTTAATTGACTCTGGAAGTTTCTCCACAAATGAATTACATAAAGACAATACTTGAAGACCAGGTATCTCTCCAATTGAATTCAAAAGTTCAAGGAGTGCAAGATTTTCCATCCTTAGTGTTGATAGACGCTTTAGATTACCCAATGAGTCTAGCCATGATTGACGTCCCATGCCTAGATTGAGCATGGTTGGAGCTCCCCTAAGCACTCGCAAAAGAATACGCCCCTTAATTTCCAAGTGCTTTAAATGCGGCAGCATAGTAATGGATGAGTCAATTTCAACTAACCTATGACAATTCTCGATGACGAGTCTCTCCAAAGTAAAGGATGTAGAGAAGTTAGGTGTCTTGATCAACCTTCTACAACTCATGAGATGTAGAGCTCTTAACCTGCATTTTCCCTGTAAAATTACTCATGCAAGAATGTATAAAGATTGTCAAATTTACTATGCCCAAGGAAAAAGAGTAAATGTAAGTAGCTTGTATCACACGATGATCATGCCATGATTTGGCCCCATCCACTCCAATCATCTGTAATGTTAGATTCTGAGATTTTAAGGACAATCAAATTGCTTGGAGAGAAGTTTGTAGCTTGAAACTCTGAAGGACAATTTTTCCAAGAGAGCCATCTTAGCTTCAAGAGGAGATTTTGGAAGTCCCCTACAAAGTTTCCTCCATCCAATTCGTGGAACCTTAAGTTTACCAGCCTTGAAATGTCTTCACTTGTAAAATTGCATACTTGAGATTGTCTCCCTAGTTTGAGTGCTACTATTTCTTTGGTTCCTTATTAAAGGAAATTAGAGCTCAATTAGCCTAAGCTTTGGAGAACATAAGAAAAGGGTCCATGAATTTAGGGAAAAGTGCCAAAAAAGTCCTAAACCTTTTGTCTTTGTGCCAATTTAGTCCTAAACCTTTTTTTGGTGCCGATTTAGTCTTAAACATTTTTATGTTACGCTAATTCAATCATTTTCGACCAATTTTGGCTGGATTTTGCTAACTAAACCCTGCCAGCTAACATGGCTTGATTGGCACTAACGTGGATAAATTTTAATAATATTTTAATATTTTTGAATTTATTTCTTTTATTTCTTTATTTCTTTTTCCTTTTTTGTTCTTCTTTTTTTCTTCTCCTCTTCTTCCTCCAGCCAGTCGCTGGACCTTGGTGAGCAGCCATAGGTGACGGTCGGTGAGGTTCGACCTCGTCGGCCACCTCGCTAGTGGCCACAAGGCCACCCTTGAGGCCTGGGCGGCGAGGCTCACCCATGGTTGGCGACGGCAAGCCTCGCCAGCTCGGCACAAGGAGGCTTGAGCTAGTCTCGCGCCGAGCTGGCGAGGCTTGCCCTCGCTAGCCATGGGCGAGGCTCGACCCTTGCTAGATTCGGCGAGGGCGAGCCTCGCCGCCCAGGCCTCAAGGGCGGCCTCGCGCCGGGTGGGTGAGGCTCACCCTCGCCAGCCATGGGCGAGGCTCGACCCTCGCTGGACCTCGGCGACCGGCTAGAGAAGACAACTAGCGATCGGCTAGAGGAAGAAGAGGAGAAGGAAAAAAAAACAAAAATTAAAATATTATTAAAAGTTATCCATGTTAGCGCCGATCAAGCTACATCAGCTGGCTAGCGTCTAGTCAGTAAAATCTGGCCAAAATTAGCCGAAAATGACTGAATTAGCACAACGTAGAAATGTTTATGACTAAATCGGCACAAAAAAAAAGTTTAGGATTAAATTGACACAAAAACAAAAAGGTTTAGGACTTTTTTGGCACTTTTCCCATGAATTTAACATAAAGTAGTTCTTTATCTTGGTAAAAGGTTGGAGGGGTAATAGTGGAGCTACCTCTCCAAGATTTAGATAAGGGTCTCACACCCTCTATGTAATGTTTGGGTTGAGTGTTACTTATTCAATTTGCCCATAAGTGTATGAGCCTATCGAGGTGGCAAATACCTAATACACAAGTTGACAAAGATTCGCTTATGCATTACTGGAACTTGTGACCTTATCGAAGATAGTGTGACCTTTTTACTACTAAGCTACCATGTTCTGTGGTAATCTAACACGATACCGACCTATATTCTACACTAAGTGAAAAGTAGAACTTTGATCAATACATACCTCTTTCTTTCGAATAACATCCATGGGTATGATGGTACACCATATTCAACTTTGCTCTCCAGGATTTTTTATGCTCTCTCTATGAACAAGTTCCCTTCCTAAATCTCTGAGTTGGTCATGCATCCAAATGTTATCATTCTTTATTTTTATTAGAGACTTATTAATAAGAATTGGGATGGCTTCATTGGGATAAAGTTGACAAGCACTCCGCATAAAAATTGAATCGCTTCTTTGTTCACCGGCCATGTGACATGCAATGTCAAGGAAGATTTATTTCTGCTCATATTCCAACATGTCATAACTTACCTTCAATACTTCCTGAACTTCTTTGTGAGGCTTTTTCTTCAGCTTGGCTAATACATCATCGCATACTTCTTCACTTTCCAAGTAAAGTGAGGATTCAATGACCACAAGAGACAGTGGAAGTCCACCAGTGATTTTCACAATTTCTCTTGTTATTTTATCATATTCACATGGAGGAGCGTCGCTCTCAAATGCATATCTGTTGAAAAGTTGGATAGCACGATTCTCATCCATCTCCTTCATTTCATAGAAGTAATAAACCTTAGGATGCCTTGAGGCATTATTCTTGTTAATTCTGAAAATATTGATTCCCTAGTTGTCACAATAATCCTACTTCCTGGACCAAACCATTCGCACTTCTTTGCTAACTTCACAAGCTAGTCCCTTTTATCCAAATTATAAAGAACAATAAGAACTTTTTTGTGGTGGCATTTGCTTTTAATCATGTTGATCCCAAAGTTGGTATCATAAACCTTTAAGGATTTAGACTTGAGGATGTCAGATAATAATTTTTTTTGCAATTTCACAATTTTACCTTGCTGTGAAAATTGTGAAATGTCTGACAAGAAACTGCATCCATCAAATTGAGAAGCGATTTGGTTAAAAACAACGTTGGCAAGAGTTGTCTTACTGATTCTGCCCATGCCGTGTATTATGACAAACCGCACATCCAAAGAGTCTTCACCTAACATATACATCACGTTTTGTACATGATAATCGATTCCCACTAAATGATCAGGCACTACTCGAGCTCCTCTCGCCAATCTCAATGAAACCTCATCAGTAAAGAGTTTTATAAGTTCCCTTGGCTGCCACACAAGAAATCGAGATTGAATACTAACATAAAGGACATTAAGTTCCAGGATATTCTAATGTGAAGTCTGAGTTCACAATAGTGGCGGAAATAGAACTTTTTACCGAGCAGCCCAAACGAATCAAGGCCAAGATATCTATTTTAAACACACAGATGTATCTTATCTTTTTTTTTTTTTTTGGTCAAATGTTTTTTTTTTTGGTCCAGATGTATCTTATCTTTTTACATTGAGAAAGGAACAAAATTATGCAGACAGAAAGAGAGCACAAGATTGCTAGCAAAGCTACCAAGTCAAAAACACAACAAATCAAAGGCTAACGCCCATGGCATAGAACCTTGAACCCGAAAAACGACAGCACATTCACAGCAAAATAACCACATTGAAATTCACCGTCATCCTTGACTAATGCAAGCGTGACGATTTATGCTGTGAACAAAACAAATTCGTGGAAATTTAAACCACCTAAAAATATATATCGAACTAGCCATAACACTACTCTTTTGTTGCAATTTCGGAACTAGATATAACTTTGTCCTTGCATTTGCTTTGCGGAAAATCGCCTATTGGAAAATATTATTTCTTCAGAATACTCTTTATTACTTATCACTTAGAAAGATTAGTCCGCGGATAATATTGTCATTATTCACAAAAATTTATATATAAAAATTCTTTTTTTGATGATAAAAGTATTTTCAATTAATTGATGTCCCATATTAAAAAATATTTTTAAGAGAGTATTTTCTAAATCATGATAGAAAAAATGTGCTAATCATAGTCCCTGTCACAGTTATTGATCATTTTGTGGCTATAGCTCTATATACATATCAACTCCAAGAAATCAGAAATAATTTTTTCTCTCTTCTTTGTGAAGATATGCTAGAGGAATGAAGTATATAGTCTTATTGAAAAGCTCTTGAAACTCTCTGACCCTCTATCTCTGCAGTGCCATCCTTTGATTGAAGCAACCTCTATTAGAGCCACCTTCCACTGTTGCATTTCATCGAAGCTGAATTTGTCTTCATGCCTTTTCAAGGCATCAACATATAATCCAGTTCTGAGCTTAACATCACAAGGATCAACGTCGAAAAAAATGGGAACAATCACTTTGTCTGTCAATCTTCTTGAGCATTCCACCATGTGGGTGAGTTTGTGAAGGCACATTGCACTAGATGCATAGTTTATGGAGAAGATGGGCACATAAATTTTGGAGCCATTGATTGCACTCAGAAGCTCTTCTCCATTCTTTTTCACCTTTTCAGATCTCTTCATTGTGTATGAAGACGCGAATCCCAACTCCATTCAGGGAGTGATAGAGGTAATCAGTGAAATTAAGGCGAGTGTCCGGCCCTCTAAAATTCAAGAACACCTCAAATTCAGCTCCCAGCGGCTTATCACCCCCACTTATCGAAGAGGACATTGTTGTGTCAGAGTCCTTCTTTCTCTTCATCGCCACCAACGCCATTTGCTAAGTTGAACTACTTCTCCTATTTACAATTCTACCTAGTCTGATCAGCGATTCCCAGAGAGAATGTCGTCTGTGAAAGCTCAAGAGTAAAGAGTACTAATTACGCTTGCTAGGAGAATGTCAGAGAAAGGCTTTGAATCTTGTGGGACAAGATTCCCAAAGAAAATAATGGCACTCTCATACTGGCCATAGAAGATAAAATTTCCGCCAACAAAAGAAGACATTTAAGCTCCATTTATTTCATGAAAAATGAATACTTAGAAAAATATTTTCTTAAAAAGTGATTGCTTAATGAATAAATGAAAAGTATTTTCATTCTCCACAAAAATATTTAGATATAAATTGTTGTTGAAAATGAAATATTTTCATTAATTATTTTAAATAATACAAATGATCATTTTTAGGAAAATATTTTTCATTAATTAAGTATTCCCAAAGCTGAGAGATGATGCACCGGAATGGTAGAGGTGGGTGCACAGAAGAATGAGAAGATGGTGGTGACTCAGCACTTGGAGTGGCCTATGGAATTAGTGAGTGGATTGAGATTTTTATGATTATTTTAATCAAATCAATTTGATTCACTTTCATAAATAAATAAAGAAATAATAAAAAAATTCTAGAATAAATTTACATTAAAAATATTAATCCACTATTTGCTAATATCATTAATTATTTTAATTTGACTAATTCAACTCCATTTATATAATCCATAAAATTTGTAGGCAAAAAAAAAGAAAAGTAATCCACATTTTGGAATCGTGTGTCGAGCGTGTTGGAAGAGAAGAGAAAAAAAAAATTTGGAGGATGAATTGTGTGTCATGAAAAGTGAGAGTCAAAAGAAAAGAAAATACTAGATTTTTCTTCTTTCTCCATTTATAATTTTTATTATTTTTATTTAAATTAAAATTTGACCCGTGCATATCGGAATTACATGTTGGAATTTCAAACTCGCATATCGAAAATTTAGACTCGCGTGTCAAAGTATGTCGAGAGAGTTGACTAGGTGTTAGAAAATCTAATACTTGTTGATCAAGCATAGAGTGTCAAACTGTTCGACACGACATGAAGGTTCCCAAAGAGTGTTAGTGCTTCATACATCACAAATTTACTAGTTTACGGTTTTTTGTGATTAAAATATTAATTTATGATAAAGTTTTCATAAGTATACCAGTTCGGGGCTAATAGGTTTGGGAGAGGAATTGACAGAACAAAAATGACTGCAAGTTGATGGGGGCAATAACAACGTTTAGAGGGAGCTATCTCAAAGGGTCAAAATTTTGTAGCGTGATAGGAAGGGCATCGGTTGCTACCAAGAGAATTTTCCAAGTCCGATTCATGGGTTGCCGGGCTTGGAAAACTAGTCATGATAGGATCATGTATGGACTTAGTTTATTCGTAATGTGATGGATACAAATCATCACACGTTACAAAATTGTTATGTGAGCTTGTGTTTATTTTTTTGGGTCCATACATTTTTTTTAGCGTGATTGGCTTGACGTCATATATTTAGAACTATGGAATACTTGCTATTTACCAACATATGCATCGAATTACTTCAAAGAGGGTTTTGAGAAAATATTACATGGTCTATACACCATAAAGACCAAGCTTGTCTTTATCATTATTCATGTGGGCCTTATAGTGAGACCCGCATATTTAATGTATTAGATGGTATGGATCCACATAGTCTATAGACCATACAATAACTTCTTGAAGACATAAAATGTTGGTATGAATATGTGTTCTATTAATTTATTGACACGCCCGGCTATGTCTTTTCTTTTAATTATGAACTTTTCTCTTTCATATCTTTCCTTTTCCTTTGAGGGAAAATTCATACTTTGCTCTTCATTCTCGTTGAATATAATTTCTTTTTTTTGGTAAGGGTAATAATAAATTTGCTCTTCATTCTTGTTGAATATAATTTGTACTTAATTCTTAGAAAAAATTAAACGTAATTAAATTTAATAGGAACTTTTTTTTTGTTATACAAAATCTTTAGAAGACTTTCATACATAACTTCTTTTTTCTTCATTATTCACTCTATACGAAAAAAAGAAATTAATTTCTTAAAAAATGTCATTGATTTTTTTAAACCCTAACTTTTAATAATTTATTATATTATCCTAGTGCACGACAAAAAAAGATTTATGATTTTCTTTCCTAACAACAATATGTTGGGATCAATGAAAAGCCATTTAAAAAGGATTAATATAACTAAAAACCTCAAACCGGGTATATTTCGACTAATTTTTGTCAAAATAATTTTTTAAACACCAAAATTCTTAAATTGGTACATCTATGACAATTTTATTATGAGCTAATTTTTTGACAACCAAAAATTTCAAACAAGTACATTTGTGATAAATTTACTATCTATTAATTTCTATTGAATTGAATTAATACCATGCAAAACTATAATACACTTGTGATAAACGAAAGATAAAACCCTAAACTGATATAATTGTCAATTGTCATATATCATCTAACTCAGCAATATGGCGATAAAATTCAAAGAAAACTGATAAAATTCAAAGAAAACTATTGAAGGGTAAATTTGTCATGAGTTTACTGATTTAGGGATTTTTTGTGGTCAAAATATTAATTTGAAGTAAATTTATCATAAGTATATCACTTTGGGAATTTTCGTGATATTAATTCATTTTAAAACTTGCACAATTTGAAAACGTTCACGGTTTATTTTCCCTTTTTCTACATTACTTCAAATATTAGAAGTAAAGCCCAAGTAAACTTATTATTAACTAAACCTAATCTAATATTTATATAAATAAACCCTTCCACAAATTGATAGTTTTTTTTTTTTTTTCAATTTTTCATCTTTTAAGAATTTCTAAATCAGTATTGTAATATTATATAAAAAATAGAAAAATCTCATAAACAAATTGAAAAATTAAAAATGACCTAAACTTAAGTGTTTTAGAACTAAATTGGCTGCTTGGATAGACCTTATCAAATCTCAAAATTTCCAAACATCTGTAGTATGTATGCAACAAACTAGGATTCTCTCAAACTAATAGGCCTCGGCGCGGCATTCACGGAACAATCACAACTCCAAGTCGATGGGGCATTGACTCCGTTTAGAGGGAGTTATCTCATAGGGTCAAAATTGTGCAGTGTGATAGGAAAGGCATCAGCTACTGCCAAGGGAAGTCTCCTCACGGATTGTTGGAGTTGGGAAGCTAGTCATGATATTATCATGTACGGACTTAGTTTATCCCAATGCAAAGTTGGTATGCAAGCTTGTGTTTATTTTTATGGGTCCATACATTTTTTTTTTAACGTGATTGGGTCGATGTCATATATCTAGTGCTATGGAATATTTGCTATTTACCAACCTATGCAAGGAATTGCTTCAAAGAGGGTCTTGAAAAAAATATTATACGGGCTATACACCATAAAGACTAAGCTTGTCTTTATCATTATTCATGTGGGCCTACAGTGAAACTCGCATAATTAATGTATTAGACAAGGTGGATCCATGTAGTCTATAGACTACATATTATCTTCAAGAAGACATAAAATGTTGGTATGAACATGTATCCCATGAATTTATCGACATGCCCAATTATGTATTTTCTTTTAATTCTGATCTTTTCTCTTTCATATCTTTCCTTTTCCTTGGGAAAAACTTCATACTTTGCTCTTCGTTCTTGTTGAATGTAATTTGTACTTAATTCTTAGAAAAAATTAAACGTAATTAAATTTAATATGAACTTTTTGGTTATACAAAATCTTTAGAAAACTTTCATCCATAACTTCTTTTCTCTTCATTATTTACTCTATATTAAATAATAAATTAATTTCTTAAAAAAATTTCTGATTGAATTTTTTTAAACCCGAACTTTTAGTGATTTATTTTATTCTATTAGCGCACCATGAAAAAAGATTTATGATTTTCTTTCCTAACAACAATATGTTGGGATCAGTACCGGACAACCCTAGGAATAGAAGGCTCCAACGAGGATGGGGATTTGACCCCTCTGTCTTCTTCGGTGGCCCTGCTGAGCATATGGATTGATGGCGGGTCATTCCGGACTTATGAATGGTGCTATGGTTGCCATTACTAAGTTGATCTTCTTTGATCTTTGGCGTTTGCTGTGCTGTGTTTGCCGGTTGTTTTGGCTGGTGTTCTTGTGTTTGTTTTGGTTCTTTTTTCCTGGCTCCCTTTCCACTCATTCTGCTTCTGCACTATGAGTGAAAGTTTTTGGCGCCGTTTTTGTATAGCTAACTCTCCTTTAATATATTCTTACCTTTACCCAAAAAAAAAAAAACAATATGTTGGGATCAATGAAAAACTATTTTAAAAAGGATTAATACAATGCAAAACCCCAAACTAGTACACTTGCGATTAATTTACCTTATACTAATTTTTTAACTACCAAAGATCTTAAATTGGTACATCTGTGATAAATTTACCATAAACTAATTTTTTGATAATAAAAAACCCCAAACAAATACATTTATGACAAATTTATCATTTATTAGTTTCCATTAAATTAGATTAATACCACAAAAAACTATGGTACACTTGTGACAAACGGAAAATAAAATCCTAAACTAGTATAATTGTTAATTGTCACGTGTCATCCAACTCAACAATTTAATGGTAAAATATAAAGAAAATTAATGACAAATAATTTTGTCACAGGTTTACTAGTTTGGAGGTTTCGGTGGTCAAAAAATTAATTTAAAGTAAATTTTTCGCAAGTATACCACTTCGGGATTTTCATGATATTAACCCATTTTAGAAACTTGTACAATTTGAAAACATTCATGTTTGTTTTCCTTTTTCTACGTTAAATCAAATATTAGAAGCAAAGCCCAAGTAAAGTTATTATTAACTAAAACTAACCTAAGATTTATATAATAAACCCTTCCACAAATTGATAGTTTTATTTCGATTTTTCATCTTTTAGGAATTTCTAAATGGGTATTGTAATATTATACTAAAAAAAGAAAAAAATCACATAAACTAATTAAAAAATTAAAAAGACCTAAGCTTAAGTATTTTAGAACTAAATTGGCCGCTTGTATAGACCTCGTCAAATCTCAAAATTTTCAAAACATTTGTAGTATGTACGCAACAAACTAGGATTCTCTTTGACTAACAGGCCTCGTGTGACATCCCAAATTTCATTGACCGTCATTAGCATAATTAGATCATTAGAAACTTAGATTTATGTAGAACGGGCCGGAAAATGAACCCGATGGATCGTGAGGAATGTGTGGACTTGAGAAGTGAGTGGGCCACATGAATTGGACTTGAGAAATCTAATGAGAGATTATGGGCTTGGACTTGGCTTGAAGCGGGCCAAGGTTCGGAATTATTAGATTTATAAGTTTAGTGGACCGGATCGTTGTAGATTAAGCCTATTGGGCCGGGAATGAATATTTAGGCCCGAATAATTTATTTTATAGATTATATTATGATAACTTGATTAATGATTATAATGCTAATATCAATTTCTAACTTTAGGATTTTGTGATGAATTTCTTATAAACTAACATTGACTAGTCGATATGTTATGTCATTTGTTATGTTATATATATGTTATGACTTTGTATAATTGGGATTAAGTAGAAACAAAAGACAATTAGATGAAAATATTAGAAGCTAATGAACTAACGAATGATATTGATTAACTGTTAATTAGCGACGATCGACAGATGGCAAAAATCATCATGCATGAAAGCCACAACACCTCTCTTCTCTCTTTGTTTTTCTTCACCCACGGTTTTGATTCCCACGAACCGAGACATGCAAACTTCAAGGAAAATAATCATTAGCAAACTTCATCATTACTCTAGCCTAGGGATTAGTTTGTAGACCTATTTTTCCCCCTTAAGCTTCGTACACTCTCTCTCTCCATATAAAACCGAGCAACCCCCATCTTCATCTTCTTCTTTCTTTTTCTCTCGGCTGAGCAGCGAAAAAACCAGAAGCAAACCAGCAACCTTCTTCTTCTTGCATGCTGATTTTGAGTGTTGATCTTGAAGCATCTCTGTGCTGTTTAGTAGCTGAAGCAAGGTAAGGAAAGATCTAACTCTAAATTGAAAGTTATCCATTGTTTCATCAAGGGAGCTTGAGGATCTAACCAAATAGTGATGGATATAGTTTGTAGTTGCTGTTTTGTGATTGATCTAAGCTGAGTAAGTGTTAGATTAGAGTTAGAAGCCATTGCATGTTGTTTTTGAGAACTGCATGTTTCGAAATCCTTGTGTGAGTATGCTGTTTTGTTGAGCGAAGTGATGAAATGGATGCCGAGTGTGTTGTTTTGGTAGAAATCGTGATAAGTGGCTTACGGATGCAACGACACTTCGAGCTAAGCTGTGGAATTGATCATTTGTTAGAGAAAGATATGCTGAAGTTGCTTTGAGTTGCTGTGAGTAAGCATTGGAGTATTTTAGAGGAGATTTATGGATAGACAAGTTGTTTAGTTGAGTTAGAAGTGAGAAAATTTGTGTATCTATTCTGTTCTAAGTGAAAACAGTTATGGAGTCTTCTGTTTGTGTTTAATTTTCTTTATGAATGTTAATAAAAATAAGAAAGAAACTATTCTACACGATAGAACATCTATAAGATCAAGTTATACACGTAGCTATAACCATATGAATATACAAAAACATAGAGATAGAAGTGAACTTAGTAAAACCAGTAAACTGTTCTTGTGAAAAACAGTTTGACCTTTACTGATTATGCGAATTTTCTGTATTTACCTAGTTGGATTTGGACTTCGAATCCTCAATGAAAATTGTAGAAAACATCTTAAGGAATAACGCGTCAAAATTTGAGATTAAATCAATAAGATTTGGCTAGTGAAACAATTTTCTTTGTAGATAAAGAATCTGGATGTCGGTACAGGGTGCTAGTAAAAATTATGACAATTGTTACTTTTAATACAGTGAGAATTAGACTTAAGTTTCTTCACAGAAAATGTCAATCTATGTCTCAAGTATAACATACTAAAAATTTGGTAATATTTTGACAAGAATTAATATACCTTCTGTGTTCGAAACCAAAACTGTTCATTTAGCTAGTATACTGTTTGTACCCGAGAACACATATTAGATGTAGTGTCTTGTATCTTAGACTTGTATGATGAACATAGAGTCTAATAAACCTTATACTAGATGTTAGTTGTGTATGAGTGAGTCTCATATATCATTTAAGATATAAGTGCATATAGAATCATGTGTGTGCAATGACTGCGGTGCATAGTGCTTAATTATGGGATAAATATCTGTTCGCCATGGAATGGGACATGACGTAATGGGTTTTATCTTATAATTCGGACATGCACGTGTGCTAGGTTCATGAGAGTTAGTTAGATACTTTAGAGTCTTTTCTTTTGCATACGATAAATGCATTAATCAAAGGTGTGGTGGTGTGAAACATGTGCTTAAGATGAATGAACCCATTGGTACCGAGATACCGGTGATGCCCCCGGAAGTTTGGGATGCCCTTGCTGCGTGGTCTTGGATGCCTCGGTAGAGAGATACTGAGATGCCTCGGAGTGAGATGCCCTTGTGTGTGATCAAGGATGCCTCGATTGTGTGATACTGAGATGCCTCGGAGTGAGATGCCCCTTGTTGTGTGGTCTTGGGAGGACCTCGGTTGTGTGATACCGGGATGCCTCGGAGTGAGATGCCCACAATTAGAGGTATTGTGGAAGTCCGAATAACGTACTTTCCAGAAGTGACTCGATCAGGCCGGTAGAGTCCCGGTTGTGACTGATTCGAGGGTGGATTTTATGCACACTAAATATAATTATTTGGCGAGTGAGTTCATCTATTATTGTTGCATTATATTTTGATGTGAGATTGAGTTTGTGAAGGGTAAGTATAGAAGTGGATGCATATAAGGTGATTTCTTACATGAAGTAATAGTATTGTTTATGCTTGTGATATATTCTCTTAGTATCCTAAATTGTTTGATGATTCACTTGTAACTTTGATGGCTATGGATTGTTTAAGTTAGAGTTTTATCATTCTTTACTGGGCAAGGTTGTTTGCTCATACCTTACATTTTCAAATTGATAGCATGGATGTACCGCCGGTAGCTCGATACGGGGCGGTAGTGCGTCTTGATGTTTCTCTTCATGACGAGTATGATCCCGACATTGACATGACCCTCTCCAAGTATGAGGCCACCTTATGGTTGGATGACGGTAGAGTTGAGTTGTTACCGATGACGTTCGTTGCATGGTTTATCAACCATGAAGGAGAGATGTTCGGACCTTTACCCTTTGGAGCAGGGACCTAGAGCGGGGATGGACGGCGCCTAGACGCCTTTGATCTTGTAGAAGCTGACTAACTTTTGTTTTTTTTTTTTTTTTTTTTTTGTTAGATGCGGGCTAGTATGGGAACTCGTGGAGTAGATAACCTCACCCATATCCCTGGCTTGTGTTACGCCTTACTTTTGTTTTGTATATGACGTAAATATATAGGCGAAGAACATGGAATGAGTCCAGGTCGATAATTTTGTATGCCCCGATGAAGATAAAATGAAAGGAAGCCTTTTATGATCTTGTCTATGTGCATTGCAGGATAACCTTATAATATAAACTTGAGATTTTAAATAATCCATGTTATACATGCTAACCTTCAATGGTAAACACTATAGGTTATCTAAAGGAGATTACAAGCTAGACATGAAGATAATAATAATTATAATTCCGCTTGCGCTTAGTACGTGACGCTCTGGGACGTCACAGCTCGTTACACCTCGGCACGACATTCATGGAGCAATCATGACTCCAAGTCGATGGGGCATTGACTACGTCCGGAGCGAGCTATCTCGTGGCGTCAAAATTGTGCAGAGCGATAGGAAAGACATCAGTTGCTGCCAAGAGAAGTTTCCAAGCCAGCTTCATGGGTTGTTGGGGTTGGGAAGCTAGTAATGATACGATCACGTATGGACTTAGTTTATGCGTGAAGCGATGGATACAAATAATCACCTAATGGAAAATTGGGATGCAAGCTTGTGTTTATTTTTATGGGTCCATACATTTTTTTAAACGTGATTGGGTTGATGCCGTATATTTAAAATTATGGAATACTTGCTATTTATCAACGTATGCATGGAATTTCTTCAAAAAGGGTTTTGAAAAAAATATTATATGGTCTACATACCATAGTTAATATATTAGATAATATGGATCGATGTAGTCTATAGACCACACAATATCTTCTAGAAGACATAAAATGTAGGTATGAATATGTGTTCCATAAATATATTGGCATGCCCAGTTATGTATTTTCTTTTAATTATGATCTTTTCTCTTTCAGATATTTCCTTTTCCTTAGGGAAAAAATTCGTACTTTGCCTTTCATTATTGATAAATGTAAGTTGTACTTAACTTCTTAGAAAAGATTGAACTTAATTAAATTTAATATGAACTTTTTGGTTATACAAAATCTTTAAAAAACTTCCATCCATAACTTCTTCGTTTTTCTTCATTATTCACTCTATATGAAAAGAAAAATTAATTTCTTAAAAAAATTCTGATTGAACTAAACCCAAACTTTTAATAATTTATCTTAGGATTAATATCACAAAAAACCTTACTAGTTTCCATTAAATTTTATGGTTAAATTATTGAGTTAGATAATATGTGCAGCTGATGAGTATACTAGTTTGGGGTTTTATACTCCGTTTGTCATAGTGTACCAGTTTATGATTTCATTATATTAATCCAATTTAACAGTTAACAGTGGGTAAGTTTATCATAAATGTATTAATTAAGGCATTTGTGATCAAAAAATTAATTTATGGTAAATTTTTCATAAATATACTAATTTTGTGTTAAATTTGTTTGGGATAAATTTGTCATACATGTTCTAGTTTGAAGTTCTTCTGGTATTAACCTTTTATACATGACAAAGAAAGATATATCATTTTTTCCCAAAAGAGTTAATGCAATGAAAAACCACAAACTAGTATAATTACGATAGATTTACCCAAAATTAATTTTTTAACTACTAAAAACCCCCAAATTGATAACCTACGAGAAATTTATCTCAAAATAATTTTTTAACAACCAAAAGTCCTAAACTAGTATATATGTGACATATTAACTATCCATTAGTGTCCACTAAATTCAATTAATGCCACCAAAAACCACAAAATGGTACACATGTGGCAAACATATGGTAAAATCCTAAATTAATATACAATAATTTGATCATAAAATTTAAAAGAAATTAAAGGAGGGAAAATTTATCACAAGCCAAGTAGCACTGACAATGAGATGCTACACCCGACACGACGCAATACAACATGCTGACATATTAATTCTCAAAAAATAGAAAATTACTATATGTGAAAACACGTTATATATTATATGTATATTTTAGTATATACATGATAATTATCATTTTTATAATTATTTTAAACAAATCATTTTATTCAGATTCATAAATAAATACATAAATAAATAAACAAATAAGAGTATAGAATAAATTTATTCTAAAAATATTAATCTATCATTTGTTAATATCATTCATTATTTCAAATTGAGAGTGAGAAAAAAAAGTAGCCCATATTTTGGATTCACATGTCAAAGCATGTCGAAGAGGAGAAAAAACAAATTTGGAGAGTGAGTTATGTGTCACGGGAAGTGAAAGTCGAAGAGAAGAGAAAATTTGATTTTTCTTCTTTCTCCTTTATTATTTTATTATTTTTATATATTTACATTTTGACATCCCATTTATTAAAATTTTTAATATTCGCCGCGTGTGTTGGAATTTCAAACTTGAATGTTGAAAATTTGGACTCAGTTACCAGATTTTCCAATAATTGTTGACCAAGTATCCAAAAGTATCGGAGAATGTCACACTCCAATGTGACACAAAAGTTCCAGGAGAGTGTCAGTACTTCTTATGTCACAGGTTTACCAGTTTGCAGTTTTTTGTGGTAAATTTTTTACAAATATACCGGTTCAAAGTTTTTTGTTGTTGCCGCGACCTATCCCTCGGGGGGAGGGAATATGTTTAGGGGTATTGCCTAAAGGATGGACCTAAGGCCCATCATTAGGCATGGGCTCTTCCAACCACATACCTCGCGTGATATTGGGGTATTTTTAGGAACTTTGCAATAAGGAGCCACCACTAGCCTATTGGGGTTAGCTAGAAACCAAGTGAGGCATGGGAGTGTACCTCACTTTTCTACACAACTAAAAAATCTAGGGTCGATGACTTGATTACACTAATTAACCAATTAGTGCCCTTTCGGTACTTAATATTGTTTATTTTAAAAGAAAATTTTTTTGTTAGACAGTTTGGATTGATTTTATACCTATCCACTAACATGTGAGGTGATCATGCGGGTACATGATTATTAAAATAACAATTTGCAACCAAAATCCTAATTGTGGTAAGCTTTAACATGTGCAATTAAACATTTGCAAACATAATTAAATATGCAAATAAAACATGTAATATAATCGATATATGAACAAATAAATGCCTAATTATACTAAGAAAGCAAGACATGACAATTTCCAACCAAACCCTGCATTTTTTAGATTTTCGATTTTCTTTTAAATATATATTTTTATTTTTTGTAAAAAAATATATATATTTTTAGGCAAACCGGGTCAGTCTAGTCTGACTCAACTTGGGTCTAACCCGGTTGGGTGGGCCGGTCAAACCCGCTTGGGTCCAGCCCATTTGGGGGTCGATTAGTCAACTCGCCCGAAAAGGGCCAAGCCCAACTAGCCTTGGTCGGGCCTTCATTCAAATGAGGATTGGGCCCAACCGATGAGCCCAACTCCCCTTTTAAAAATTGGCCCTACGCAGGCCCAAACGAAAGGGGCCGAGTGGGCTAGATTTGTAATATGACCGAGCTCGGCCCTTGACCTTGTTTCGCGACAGGGGACAACGATGGCATGTGACACAAGCGGCCGCTCTGGCTGGGGCTGCGACGGTGCCACCACGACTAGGCGGGCAGGGGTAACCCTCAACCTCTAAGGTCGGGGGTTTTGGCAACTGTGGCGAGGACCGTCTTGGGGTGGGCTCCAACGATGGTGTGTATGGGGACATGGGACCTTGTTTTTCCTTGGCTTCGGCAACGTAGCTTCGAGGAGCTCGACCTAATCGACGTCCAGAAGGGAGAGAGGGAGAGATGGAAAGAGAGAGAGAGGTGGCGGAGGCTCTAAACAACAAATCCAAGGGCAGGCTTTAGTCAGGCAATTCATCAAATAGGTGGAGGGCACTATTGAATCAAGAGGTTTTTGACTTAATCGAGACTTGAGTGCTAGTCCAGAGGGTTAATGAGGTGTGCCAGGACGACAGGACACGTAGTGGGGACGAGTGGTGGGTTGGAGCTCGCTTGAAACGGTCAGGGGAGCTTCAGCCAGCTTGGTAACACACTACGCACATAAGATGTTTGACGGAATGCCTACCTGGATTCTAGGGTGATAGCGGTGGTCGGCGTTAGTCAAGAGGCTCACCGGCGACGACTAGACATTCTGGAGATTCCTCCTCTCCTTAGTCGCCTTCACTAGCTCCCTCCTCCCTCTGTTCTCCTCGTTTCGCTCTCTCTCCCCCTCGATTCCTCATTCTTTGTCTTGTTTTGCTCTTTGGTTTCCCCCCTTTTCGGTTCTGCCTCTCCCCCCTCTATCGGGTTCCCCCCTCCTTCTCCTCTGGTTGCAATCTCCCTCTTCTCCTACTCCTATCTTCTGGCTCAGCTCTCCTGTCTTTTCTCCATACTCCTTATTTTCTACAGGTTTTTGGATGCGAAGATGGCTAGAGGAAGGAGAAGGTTGGGGTGCGGGCCGAGCTAAAGGGAGAGGGAATCTGGGCTGGGCCATGCGAGTGTGAGAGAAGAAAAGGGAGAGGCAAGTTGGGCTGAGGCCGGATTTGGCCTAACCCAGCCCCCTTCGTGTTCTCTCTCTTTTTTTTTTTGTTGATTTGTGTTGTTTATTTTTTTATTTTGTTTAAAAATAAGTGTCAATAGTTGCCCCTTTTTTTAATGTAGACTCGAAAATGTTGCATTTAAAGACAAAAGACACCTAAATTATTTCGGTGGTAGAAAGACCCTAGGTGGATAGGCTCGCACTAGGTCGAGCTATGGAAGCGCGTTGTGTCAATAAGAGGAAGAAAGACCTCAGGCTATAGAAGCATGCCGTGTCATAAAACAAAAGAGAATTCCCGGGTTACAGAAGCACGCTGTGTCATAGGAAAGAGAGACTTCGGGCTACAGAAACATACTGTGTCATAAAAAGAAAGAGAGAAGAGACCTCGTGCTATAGAACCACACCGTGTCATAAGAAGAAAGAGAGACCTCAGGCTATAGAAGCACACCGTTTCATAGGAAAGAGAGACTCCGGGTTACAAAAGCATGATGCGTTATAACAAAGAAAAAAAATAAAAAAAAATAGAGAGAGAGAGAATAGATCCTGAGCTACAGAAGCAGGCCATGTCATAAGAAAAAAGAGAGACCCTGGACTATAAATGCACACCATGTCCTAAGAAGAAAGAGAGACCCTGGCTACAAAAGCACACAGTGTCATAAAAAAAAAAAATGGCATCCTATTATTTGGCTCCAGCAACCAAGAAAAGTAGTAGAGCATCCACAACCTTGAACCTAGCCCTCTTTTTTCTTCCCTTCTCCGACATTTTCCAGATAAACCAGGAGATACCAGAAGTAAAAAGACTAAGCCAAGAGAAAAAGGCGAATGAAGAGAGGGGTACGGTGGAAACTCACCATTACCTTGGGTTCTTGAAAAGATGGTTGCAGCTGAATCTGCAGACAAGAGAGAGCAGGAAGCCATTCTCTTATTTCCTCACTGTGACGGACCAATTGCGGTGGGTCAAATGTCTAGAGACAGTGAGCAAAGGACAGTGAACAAAAAGTGGTGTAGTACTTGGTTGCAGTTGTTAAGGGTCTAAGATCGAAAATGAGTCAGTTAAGTAAAGACTAGGAAAAGATGCAGTTGCCTAGCAATGGTCAAAGTACATCTAGTTGAGTCTCAAAAGTGGAAAATAACAAAAGTTGTACTCAATCATAATCATTTAACAACTCCTTGTGGAAGGGTAGTTTAGTCTTCTTCATTATTAGTGAACCCTAATGCTCACTATATATATTGATGTAATCCCTAATTATAAAAATAACAATTTTCTTCTCTTTTGCTTCACATTTTACCCTTGACACCGACAAGTCATTGTTACATCACCGAAAAAACTACCATCGCCAGACGGCGAGAAACCATCATTGCCAGACAACACATTCTTGACGCTCTAGTCACTATCGCCAAGGTTTGGCAACCAAATCTAGCATCGTCTAAACCATAGTTGTGCTTGCCTATTCTCACAACTAGAATGGCATTGCAGATGAGGTCTGCTCCTCCTTCCTCGCTCAGGAAGCATCTAGTTCGGACTTTCGAAGCACTTTGAAGAGATAGGATATGAAGTTTTTCTAGGTGATGTGCAAGCAATTATCCATCTTCTAAGTGATGTGGCCAAGGATTGCAAGTGTAGCAAATGCAATTGTTTGAGAGTTTGATTGGTCGGTTTTCATATGATGATTAGTGAATTCATTTCTCAACGAAAAAGTGATGTGGGTTTGTTTGCAGTATTGGAATTTTGATAGGTTCTGTGTTGATCTAGAACTTTGTGTTGGATGTTTAGTGTCACTTTGGACAAATTAAATAAGAGAAAATCATAAAATATATGAGTGAAATTGCTTGGTAATTAGAAAACATATTTTGGTTGAATATGTGTTCATGACTAACTTTGCAGATGGATTGCATTGCTTCAAGGTAAGCATTTCTTTCTTATCCTTGTGATTTATTTAAGAGAAAAAGCCACTAGAGTCCTCAAACTATATCTACTGTGACAAATTTATTTTAAATTTTTTAATGACGTAAAAAATCATAAATTATGCTCACTGTGGCACATTATCCTAAAATTTTTCTTAAAATATGAAAAAAAAAACCCTAAACTCGCACTTATGTGACACATTGAACATCTGTCAAGATTCCATTAGATGATTTTTCCAGCCAAAATGTCATTTTTAATTCTCTTAAGCTACATGGGCGCTTGTAAACACAATTTGCTTTTTGGCATCTATGTATGAATATTTTGTAAGGTTATCATTGACAAAACTTTAACCGAGGGCAACTATGTCACACATGCACAAGTTTTGGACTTTTGGCGTCACATAAAAAAATTTAGGTTATAATAGGTATAGTTTATGATTTTCCGTGGCTTTTGCCATTTATTTAATGATTTGATTATTGAGTTTCACATTAATGGTAGCACATTACATGAACAACTCAAATGTTAGTTGTTAGGTCAAATATTAATTCAAGCTACCTACAAAATATTTTTGAAAATAAAAGAGAAAAGGTACCGAAAGGGTATTAGAGTAATCAAGTATTATTAAGTCTTTAAATCCATAAAAAATTTTCATTTAAAGAAGTAAAGTAATATATTCAATACTTTATTTGGGTTTCTAATTGACTCGCAAATAAAAAGATTAGTGACGACTTCTAGTTAAAAATCATTTGTATGTTAATAACTTGAACTTAAGTTGCGAATTTGTATTGACTTGGGAGAGCCCGAGCTAAGTTTATGTTAGTAATTCATTAACCAAACCCTAGGTAGTGCACTGTTTGGTGAGGTCGTGACGGTAGGATGTGGAACAATCTCTTGCATTCTACTTGGCTCCTCACTGGCTTCAATAAGTTAATGACAACTCCTTATGATGCATGTGTGGCAAGTGATTATGGGATATAGGGATTTTTGTGGTTAAGCATATGAGAATGGTGTGTATGGGGATGGTTAAGGAGGGATGAAATGCAAATGTGAGGATAGAAAATGATCGTCACCAAGGTATAAAGGATGTGCCACCATCCAAGGATGACGATCGGGATAAACAAAATTTACTATCAAGGCTTAAAGGACAAACCACTTGCCAAGAATAAAGGACTTTGTGATAGATAAGCTCACCGCCAGGGCCTAAAGGAAATCCACTAGCTGAGAATAAAGTGCTTCTTGCCTCACCATTGAAGAATAATCCACTTTTCAAGGATAAAGAGACTGATAAAGGAGTTATCCACTTTCCGAAGATATTCACTCACACAGAGAAAATCTCAAATATTTTCATTCATCAAAATTGTCTAGTCTCTGTTACAATGGAGAGTCTTCCTCTAAGTATAGGAAAGATGATATCTCAGGAACTACTGAAACATTAAAGAACTTAAGAACTAGAAAGCATAATAAAGAGCCTAGGGATTTAGAACTTTGGCTCTTCGAAACTTACATATATATCATCAAAGACTCCAAGAAACTAAAAAATGTAATTAATAACACAGGAGCTTGTATTCTTGACTCTTCAATGCCTTATCTTCCAAATTCGTCCTCCAAGCTTAACCATAAGATAAGCATCTTAAAAGCTCACCAAATATGCATGGAAATTGCCTAGAATAGTTTCCCATTGATAGGTGGTTGATAAACTTCGAAATTGGCAACTAATAGTGTATTGAGAAGTATCAGTAACTCTTCACTTGGTAACGCTCTACTTGTCGATAACTCTTTACTTGGTTCCCATTAGTATCATCTTACTGATAACTCGGTAGGGAATGGATCGGTATCTCTTTATTCAGAAACTTTAATCTCCACCCATCAAAGTACATCATGCCTAAATCTTATCTTGTTTGAATGAGCATTGACGGTGCCAAGTTAGTTGATGGAGCTAAGTTGGATGCTCCCACATCACCTTATAAGATAGAATTCCGTCTTTAGATCAACTGAATTTGAATTTGCCAATCTCACGTGCGTGGTAAGGGTATGGGACAGTCCACGCCGAGGAATATCCGAGCAAATCTTGAGTAGAGGTAACTGTAATTCCCTCTCGACAATTGGCTAAACCTGCTTCCCTTAACGGAACTATGCTTAGAAGGTTGCGACATATTAAATGTCTTCAAATTTGGCCAAAATTTTCTTCAGTCTGTCAAGTCATGTGCAAAAGAAAGTTACGAGATATTGCTCTATATTACAAAAAATGGAATCAATTCACGACATGGTACAATTTGATGATCTCTGTTCTTTGAAGCTAGATATATCGAGTGCTACTATAAAATGAATATTGGTATGACAAACTAGCCTAGGGTACAACTTTTTACGACCGTTTCATCATAGATCCAATATGATATTTAATGCATAATTACATCAGATTGAAGCCAATGAAAACGTTTGTAAATAACTATTAGATGCGAAAAGAAATAGCATCCTACTTTTTATTCCACGAAAATTATAAAAAAAAAAAAAAGCAATTTTTTAAACTGCACTTGTTTATGAAATAGCATGCATCGGTTTACACTGCAAAATCGAAAATTTTTCTTTGTTTGTGAAGGATACTAATTCTGAATTTCTAAACTCGAACTATCAAGTACCATAAAACTGCATACAAAAACCGGGCCTGAAAAACCTTGTATCACTGATCAAAGGTACATTACATTAAAGAACATACCTCATTTTTCCATGGAATAAATGTACCTATTGCAGCGTCGTGAGACAGATCAAGTGGGAACAATTTTCTTCTCAAGGGAGAGAGCTTTTTTTGTTCTTCTTCTTTTCCTTTTAGAACACACAATTCTATTCTTCCACACTTACAGAAAAAACACATTCTTTTCTCTTTTAAAGAAGTAACCCTCAAAATAATTATTTTAGCGGTTATTTTCTTTGAATTGTGGGTTGTTGACCCTTTGAGTTACAGGCCGGTTGAGCCCAACTTGAGAGGCCCGATAGCCATAAAATCCATCATCTCTCACTCTCCCATGATGGGCTAAATATGGCAATATTCATATTAGTAAATAATTCGTGCGACCAACATACTTTGAAAGTTCGTTACAATACATCTGTTAAGAATATATAGCAGTTGAAATTGAGCATAATTATTTTGAGTATATATTATATTCATAATTACGATTAAACACAAATAATCATAATTGGTTGACTTATGAATACACATAGAATCTGACATCAATAACAAATTTATCTTCCTCTTCCCTCAAAACTCTCAATTTCAATTCAATTTGCTTTTCTTAAAATGTTCCATTAGATCGAATTAATTCTATGATCATTGGCAACATTTTAAGATATCAAACATTGAATAGAAATTTTGAGAATAATTAAGAGTTGTGAGGGCGCTTAATCGAGGAGCTTTTATCCTCAAGAGTCTTACACGGTTTAAAGTTGAGATCAAAAATTTTGCCAACTGTTATTGGTCATCTAATGTATACGTAGTATGAAATACGTATTCCGATATTATCTCCTTTTCCATAGAGTGTATGTCTCTGTGTCAAATACCGTACAGATGATAGTTTAATATATTCAATGTCTAACTTGAGTTCACAAATCTACTATGTTTAAAGACTTCATTTGAACTCACATTTGGCATTAAAGACAAACAAAGTAAAACATGTGGATTATTTTACTCTCGGGCATAATAAATATTATGATCTCATCTTAACACTTAATTAAGATGATATATATATATATAAAGCTTGAGCTTATAATTATCTCCTAGATAATAAGCTTGAACTTGTCCCATCTTTATTTACCACATAGTAAATAGATGAGATTACTTGGGTGAATAAGTTAATCTCTTATATGTCCGATATACTTTCTTAACATAATGCACTAAGCATTTAAGATGCACTAGCGTTAAACAAACTCATAGGTATTAATGATGATAGAAAACTTCATCAATAGTGAACTTAGGGAAATTACAATATTAGTACATCAACTTCTAGAAGTCTTAGAAATTTTACATGACCATGAAAAACATCTCTAGAAATTGGCTTTAGTATAGGATCTGCTATCATTCTATACGTAGATATGTACTATAGGTTCATATTTGTTCATGCAACCATATCTTTGACAAAATTGTATTTCGTATCTATATGTTTGGTCTTACAATAATATTTCGGATCCTTGGTGTAAACTATTGCTGCTTAGCTATCACAATTATCCAACAATGAGCTTGCAACATTCTTAGCAATACTTAAATGATCCAAAAATCTCTTAAGTCAAACATCCTCTTATATTGCTGATGATAATGCCATGAACTCGGCTTCTATTGTGGATAAGGCTATACATATTTGTTTCTTAATGTTCTAAAATATGACATCATTGTTCATTAATAATATAAATGTAGAGGTAGATTTCTTTTTATCTAAATCTCATTTCCAGTCATCATATAAATAGCCTTCAAGCTGTAGATCCCTTACTTGATAACTCAGTGTATAATCAGTAATACCTTTTAGATTCCTCAGGATTCTTTTGACAACGGTCCAATGTGCTTGAACTAAATTAGATTGGTATCTACTTATCATTTCAACTACAAACATATGTCAGATATTTTACATATCATAGCATATATTAAGCTTCCAACAATACTAGCATAAGGACACATTTCATTTGTCCCCGTTCTTGTGGAGTCTCAAGACACAGTCCATAGCTCAATCCTTCACCTTTTGCAATAAGAATATTTATGAGTTTATAGTATTGCATACAGAATCGTTCAAGTATTTTATTTATATGTCTCTTGCAAAAGAGACAATAATATCTTTAAATGATCTTTTGAAATCTTAACTCTAATAATATATGTAGTTTTACTCATATCTTTCATCTCAAAATTAGAATATAATCAATTCTTAATAACATTAACTAACTCTATATTGCTTTCGGTAATTAGTATATTATCCACATATAATGGTAAGATCACAAATTGATCTTTGGATAATTTGATATAAACATAATGATTTTCTTTAATTATTGTAAAATCATGCGCCTTTTTTATAATGCCATTGTCTTGAAGACTACTTAAGGCTATATATCGATTTTAAAAGTCGACATACTTTTTGTTCTTAGCCTTTTGAAATGAAACCATTGGGTTGTTCCATGTAAATCTTTTCTTCTAATTCTCCATTAAGAAAAACAGTCTTTGTATTCATTTGATATAATATAGGATTCATACTTGCCATAATTGCTAGAATAAAACGAAATGAGGTAAATCACACGACAAGAAAAAGTTTCCTCATAATTAATTTCTTCTTGTTGATTATATACATTTATCGTAAGGTGAGTTTTATATCTTTGCATTGTTTTGAGAGCCCACTTATTTTTAATGTCCTTGCGTCCTTTTGAAAGATTAACCAATTCCTAAACTTGGCTTGATTTTATTGATTTCATTTTTTCTTCCATTGCATACATCCGTTTTTCCTCGTTAGGACAATTTAGAGCCTCATTTACATTCCTTGGCTCATCTGTATTTTGTGGAGCAACTATGAAAGTTTCCCTCCCAATATCAAAACGTCGTTGGGGAATATTTTTGCAACTTGTACGCCGTATAGGAAATTGTATACTTTGTACAATATTCTCCATTATACTCTTACTTGAATTAGATAATGATGATATTGTCTTATCTAGTGGTTATAATTGAGATTGGGCCAAAGAACAGCCCAAGTGTCAAAACTTGGTACAAGGGAACACTTAAGTGCCAAGACTTTGAAACGGTACACTTAAGTGCCACTTTATTTGAAAAGTTGGACACTTAAGTGCCACCTCCGGTGAACTTTGTCGGAAATCTTATGTGGCAATATTTTATTATTTTTGCTTGCCTTCGTGGCTCGCGAGAGAGCTGACTTAGCTCAAACTCACCCAAAACAACGTCGTTTGCAAAATGAAAATTAAACTACTAGCTAAAATATTCTAAAAAATAAAATCGTGTAACTAATTAATATAAAAATTAATCAAAATAAATTTAAACTTACATTTATTTAAAATATTCTAAAAAAAAACATAAAATTAAAAGGGGGCGAAGGAGGCGGTTGAGGGTTAAGCCTCTACCGCCGCCGCCGGAAGGGCTGGCGACGGAGGGGGAGGGTTGGTCATGGTAGCTGGCCCCTAGCCGATCGGCGGCGAGGGCTCACGGCGCCGCCGCCTCCTCATCGTCGCCGGGAAGGGTCGGCGACGGTAGGGGGAGCATCGGCTTGGGTCGCTGGGCTCTTCCCAAGGGCTGACGATGCTAGTCGACCAGCGGCGGGGGCCCACGAGCCCTCGTCGGCCCTTGGCAGACCGACGGCAAGGCCTCACAAGCCCTCGTCGAATTTGGGCAAGGGCTGCGACCCTCGCCCCATATCTGGTCGAGGGCTTGGGGGCCCTCGCCACTCGCCACCGGTTGGCCGGCGTCACCAGCCCCTGGCCAGGGCTCGGCGACGGAGGGGAGGCGGCGAGGGCTTGGGCCCTCACCCAGATCTGGGGTGAGGGTCGCGGCCCTCGCCACCAGTCAGCTAGGGGTCGGCCACCCCGACCGACCCTCCCCACTCCGTCACCGGCCCTTTCCAGCAACAGCAGCGAGGGCTCATTCCTCAATCTCCTCCTTCGCCCCTCCCCTTTTTAAAGTTTTTTAATTTTAAGTTTTTTATTTTATAGAATATTTTAAATAAATTTAAGTTTAAATTTAATTTAATTAATTTTTATATTAATTATTTACACATCGACACAAAACAACGTCATTTTTGCATTTTCTCGCCACGTCGGTGTGCAATATTTTGCACTCACCTCGCTAGAAAATTGCCACGTCAACAATTTGGCCGGAGTGACACTTAAGTAATCAATTTTACTCTGATTTTGGTACTTAAGTGTACCTTTTCAAAGTTTTGGCACTTAAGTGTCTATCCATGCCAAGTTTTGGCACTCTAGGTGTCCTTACCTCTTGAGATTGACTCAAATTTGACTCCTTACTTCTCACATTACTCTTACTTAGATGAACTCCATTAAGTTCATTATTTTGATCCAATGTTTAAAATATAGAGTAATCATCACCTATATCACCATTCTTAGGAAATTCATTATCTAAGAATGTGACATCCCGTAATTCAAATTCAGTTATACTCACACTTTCTTGCTCACCAATGAATACATAGTATTTCAAGTATTCTAAGTATCTCATGAATATACTCATTTTGCCTCTTGGACCCAATTTTTCGTACTTGTAAGAGGGTTCATGAATATAGGCAGCACATCCCAAAGGCTTAAGAACAATTAAATCGGATTTTTTTACCTGTTCATAACTCACATAGAGTAAAAGTAACTAATTTAGAAGGCACTCATCAAGTATGTAGGCAATAGTTAACAAAGCATCACCCCAAAAAGTAATTATTTAGTTAGCTTGTGTCATCATCAACTTGACCATTTTTAGTAAGGTTATGTTTCTTCTTTTTACTACACCTTTTTGTTGAGAAGTATGTGGTACGGATAATTGTCTTTCTTTTCCTTTTTCATTACATAAATTTCTGAAATTCATCAGATATTCTCGACTTGAATCGGAAAATTTCCATGCATGTGGTTCACTGTTCCTACTGTACTAAAATCTAAAAGTAAAATTTTATAAAAATTAAAAAAGACAATTGGTTCATTGTTCCTATTGTACTAAATAGATCAAGCACGGTGAAAGAGTAGGCCATTGTACCATCCATATCATCTTAGAAAATTCCAAAATTAAAATATGTTATATTTCAATATGTCTTGTACAACTTTCAAGGAGGAAATTTCCTCAAATTCGAAACACATGAAACTCCACAAAATTAACAAGCCAGCAAGGTTTAGTAATTCCAGTTTTTGGAAATCTAAACTAAGGCTCTAAATGGCTTGTAAATTTGAACCACACAAGTTTATAGATCAAGAATACTCCAAAATCAAACATTTTAGACACACATGCAACATATATCTTCAACCGTAAATCATAGAAAACTTCTATACGTCAAGTATAAGCATTAGAACCCACATGCAGCACCATTTGGGCCACAAAAATAACATGCATGTAAACTAAAATCCTGACCAATTCACTGCAACAACAATCTTCCAACTCTCGGGACACGATTCCAATCATCAACATGGAACCAACAACTCAGCATATCTGCATGATGAGCAAACTGATACAACATAGAGAGTTGGAATTTCACTTGTCTTGACAACAATGGATGGACGCGACGCGGTTCGGACAGGGGAAAAACGATTGTGGCTTGGCCTTCCTCGAAGCTTGACATCACTCCTCACGACGTGAACCCCCACGGAGTAGCAAAACAGTGCCATGGTAGTGAGGTCGAGAGGCGGAGGAGCTTTGGGATGGGAGAGAGAAAGGTCGAGTGTGAGGGAGGGGAAAGAGACAAGCGAGAGGGAAATGAGAGAGAGCTTCTGGACAAGGGGACATAGAGAGAGAGAGAGAGAGAGAGAGAGAGAGAGAGAGATATGATGGTGGTCACTTGCCTTAGAAGGGGAAGGTCATGATGGCCTTGGGGGAAGAGACCATGTTGGTCCTTGGGAAAGAGAAATGCATGCATGGGCATGCATTGGTGAGGAAGAGAGGGGTTGCCACTTGGTGACAGCAAAAGAGAGGGGTGAGAGAAGAGATACAAAAAGAGAGAGAACGAGAGGCGATCGTGCCCTTGGAAATTCGACATTGATTGTGTCCAATTTTCACATACCACAAATACTTGTGATCAAGGATCGCGTCTATGACTCAAAAAACAAACTAAAATTTCTTGGCTAATATACGGAACGAGCGCCATCATTCCTAAAATTTCATAATTATGTAAAATCTAACCGGTGTCCATTGGTGCCACCTAATAATCTATATTTAAATACATTACTACTTAGGTGGACGAAAATCGAGCAGTCACAATAGTCATTTATAAATGCGATGCAGTATATAGCCCCATGCCTTACTTTTATTTTCATTAGATCACATATGTCAGAATTGATTAATTGTAAAGGAAATTCAGCTTTTATACTTAAATACATAATTATCTAAAATCTAATCGGTGTCTATTGGTGCCACCTAATTATCTATACTTAAATACATTACTACTCAGGCAGACAAAAATCAGGCCGTCACAACAGTCATTTATAAATACAATGTAATATATAGCCCTATGCCTTACTTTTACATTTATTGTACCATAGATGTCAGAATAGGTTAATTGTAAAGGAAATTAAAATTTTATTGCTTTTTCAAATGGTTTCTTTGTTTTTTTTCGGCTAAGCAATGCTCGTAAATAAGCAAATTAACATTTTCAATATTGTCCAATAAGACTTCTTTGGCTAATTTATTTATTTATTGTTGGTCAATATGACTAAGTCTAGTATGTCATACATTCACATCATTATCATATGAATCAGAAGATGTGAATAGGGAATAATAAATATTGACATTCCTATAGTCAACATATAGCACAATAAAATCATTTAGAAAGTATCAACAACCATAGTAATCCGTACCTAAATACAAGTTTACACCACTATTATGAAAGTTCAAATTAAAACAAAATTGAACCAATACTAAAATAGACATCGAATTTCAATGAATTTTCGGAGCATTTAGTATATCATGTATGAACAAAGTACGTCTACCACGCATAACTAACTGACAAGCGCCAATCTTTTTAAATTCAGCTTTGGAGTTGTTTCTTACATAGATTTATTTCATTTCAGTTGGAACTCATTGGAACTCCATGAAGGCATCTCTATCCTTTGCTGTATGATATGTTGCTCCTGAATCTACAATCCATAAATGATTAAATTCAATTAGAAAAACTGAACTTGATACAAAAATAGTGCACTTAAGAACATATGTGGTGTTTACATTCTTTGCCTAACCACAATCACAAGCAAAGTGACTTCTCTTACCACAATTGTCACATTCACCCTTGACATTTTCTTCACATGATGACGTTTTCCTCTCTCACGTTGGTCAAGTCTCGATTTCTTACCTAAAGAGCTTGCTTCCTTGCCTTTCCACTTTTTGAATGAATTCAAATGATTGTACTTAGAGCTCGAAGCCTTCGGTGAGCTAGAATTAGCATAATAGATATTAGTTTTCAGCTTAACCGCTAAGAGGCGGTCTTCTTCCAGCTTAAGGTGGCACATAAAATCCTCAAAAGTCTTGATGTTCTAATTGTGGGTCAGGTACACCTTCATGTGCTCCCAACTTTAAGACAAGGAACGAATCATTACTTGCACTTGCTGGTCGTAAGTCAAAATGTTGTCAACATCCCTCAGCTCATTAATCATGTTTGATATTTGCCTCGACTTTAATTTCATGGTCTATCCATGAGGTTTCTTGTATGAGTCAAACCTAATAGTGAGCTGTCTCATTTAGATCACAGATGTTTGACCCAATCTAGCTACTAACGCTGCCCACATATCCTCATTCTCAAAATGCCTAAACTCTCACATAACGTCATTATCCATGTTACTCAGCAATGTGATGCAAGCAATTGAGTTTTTCTTCCAAGCAACAAATGCACCCTTACCTCTCTTATGTTGTGCAGTATTTCCATCTTCATATTTTTCCATAACTTGGTTAAGAGTTTCTAGTGCTTTTTGCTCTTCTAGTATATATTGAATTTTTATATTTCATATCTCATCATTCTTGCCATTCAATTTTTCTCCTTTATTCAAGCCACTATGTTCCTGGACACTGAAGCCATCATATCTGAATATTTTAGACATATTTGGACGAATTATTAATGCCTAACATTTATGAATTTATTTTGCATAAACTAATCATATTAATGAAAAAGATCAAATAAGGTTTTATAGTTGAAAGGGCATTTTGTTTCCAATCATCATCCAAAATTCCTACCTTGAAATTATCATTAATATAATCATTTATGAAAAATAAGTTTTCCAAAGTCCCTAAAATTTTCTTGAACTTCTCACAAATAATTGTAAATTAAAATAATAATTTACAAAGTCAAATAACATTGAACTTTCATTAATTAAACATGCCGTTTGCACAAAGTAATGTGTCCAGGAGGAAGATATCAACATCAATGATACTCAACTTTCTCATAAATAGGGAAAGACTTTTCATAATTCTAAGAAAATTCCTCTAAAACTTCTAAGGTCACATTGGGCAGCCATGGAAAGACCCTCGGAGATCCCTTATGACTCTTACGTGGCGCATTCATTTTGCGCCAAGTTACATTCAACCCGAGGGTTGAAGTTTCTATTGCCTCAATCCTATAGTATTCTTTTAGAAACTCTATTGCAAGTTTTTTATAAGCTGGAACCACGTTGGCCTCCCATAGACTATCTAATACTGCTTGCCATTCAAATGAAAGAGTGTTAATTAGGGCCAGCACCTTTTCAAAATCCAGCATAGGGTAATCATTTCAAATGATTTCTTGTATCATCTCATTAACTCTGACCACATGTGTGACATATTGAATTTTCGACCCCATCTCGATAAAATGAAATGGGCTTTTCATCGACGCACCCATGGTCCTTTTTTTCTGAGCTGATTACTCACGAGTTAATTAACCTATTAGGTGAAGCCGTTAAGGGATATAATCGTGATAAAATCTCTAAAAGCTATACGGTAGGTTGGATTGTACTAAAATCACGTTCGGTTGATTTTAACCATGAAATTGAATTTGATTTCGGGAATCGAACGTTCGAGTGTGTCACGATTTATTTTTAGGACCCCGTCTCATCTTTTGGAAAATTTTCATCAAGCCGGGAATTTGGCGGAAAAATCAATTTTGGCAAATTAGAATTTGTGAAATTCGGATGGGTAGCTTGGGAGGCATTCTTGCGCTACCAAAAGGGTTTAATTGGGAGAATTTGAAGCTTAATTCTTCATTGGTTGGTGCTTGGACTTTGTGGGCTGGATTAGAGGAATTTTGGCCACCAAATTGAATTAAATTGTGAAGAACTTAGAGGGAAATTCGTAATGGTTGCTGCATGGGTATTTTTGGGGTGTAAGTTGGGTTTGTTTTGTGAAGATTTGAGGGAAAATCACCCATTAGAGGAATGCATGACTTTGGTGGCTGAAGACTTTGGTGTCCATGCACTTGAGTGCAAGATATTTTGGCTTGGTTGTCCATTGGTTGCTTGGTGGACTTCCAAGGCCTCTTGTCCCCCCCTCCTCCTTCAAGCTATGACCAGCCCCCCTGCAGAAGAGCTTATGCTTTCTTCCTCTTCATTTCACCTTCTTCAACCTCTATTTCCAATTCACTCTAGCCCCCATCGAAGCCACTAGTCACCACTAGTCGCGCCGTCCAGTCCAGTAGCCGCCTAGCCGCCTCATGCCGTCCCCGACGCCTCCAGTGTATGCCAGTCCACCAACCCTCGCTGCTAGTCCAGCTCATCAACTCGTCAAGCCGATTCCATCTACCAAAGCCAGCTCCTACTCAACCGTTGTCTTGACTAGGCCCACCATCCACACCTCACTGCTCGTCCTCGTAGCCATCAGCACCTGTTTGACCCCCACTAGCCGTTGTTTAGCCTCTTCACAAAACCGACTTTCAGCAACAAGCCATGAGGCTTGTTGGTCTCTTTTAGCCCCTTCCGACCCTCTGTTGGAGTTATCGTAGGCCTGGGATCTCACCGCCGTCGTGCCGCCGTCGCCGTGAACCCGTTTTCTCGCTAATCCGGGAGTTAGCATCCTAATCTATGATTATTGAGTTAATTACACTTAGGGGGATTAGTTTAAGGTTAATTAGGATTAATGGTTAATTTAGTTAATGTAATTAGTTAGTTGGTTAGTTAGTTAGATGAACTAGGTAGTTAGATTAGTTTAGTTAGGGGTTAGTTTAGTTAGCATTAACTACCCTAGGTTAGTTTACTTGACTAGGGTTAGTTGGTTAATCATGGTTAGTTAATCATGGTTATTTTATTTAATTGTGGTTAGTTTATTTAAATAATTTATTTTTTGAGAATTTATTTAATTAATTTTAATTAGCGTAAATTGTCTTGGGATAGCCGGTTAGGAGAATTTTATGTTGATCGTCGTGGTTGAGTTCATTTGTGAAATTAATTGTTGAATTATGCAATTGGGTGCTTGGTGATGATTTTTGAATTATTATTTCAAAAATATGATTTTATGGTATTTAATTAGAAAATTACCGGGTGTCGAGTTTTGACGCCAAAAATATTTTATTTACTATATAAAATCGTGGAATTTTTAAATGGGAGAGTATCATGTTTTGTGGATCAATTTGACTGAGTGACCACACACAAATATTTTACTGGGTTTTTTTAATATGAAGAAAATTGGCCAAGTCCATTATTTGAAATGGAAGTATTTGAGTGTAAAGCACAATGTTCTTGGCCGAACATGGATGTGCCTATGGTCGTTATCGGAACCCGTCACCTGATGAGAGTTGGGGAGGCGATGCTTGATTAAGTTTGGATGCCCTTAACAACAGATGTCAGTCGCAATGCAGGCTGGGCCGATGCTCCTTCTGGAATGCCGTCTAGATTTAGACGTTGCCGTGCCGACGAAGTGGGACGGCGCTCGGTTATGCCGGATGACCGCCAACTAATGAATTGGATGTGGCAATTGGGTCATAAATAATTGGAACATGCTTGAATGATTGAGATAGCCGCGCCTGATTATGGGACAAAATTGTGTGGCACAGAATAAGACGTGTCATAATGATTTGGCCTTCTAATAAGGACCCATGTAATTGTCTAAGAATGAATTGACGTATTCTAATTATTGATTTACGCTTGCTGTGTTTATACATGTATATGTGGTGTACTAATGTGTAGGAAAGTGCTTATGCAAGGTAAATCATATATGGTGCATGTTTAGGCTGCCTATAAGTAAATTCTCGTCCTAATCGGGGTTAAGGGTGTAGACTCGCTGAGATTTATCTCACCTTGTTGTGGTTAACCCATTTTTCAGGTCCTTAGATGGAGGTATGGCACGTTCGTTTTTTATGGCCACGGGAGGCGGAGACCGAGACTACTCATCTCCCCATCCACGGGACCCCCTGAACCTGTGAGCTTGTGGTGACCACCTTTTGGGTTGATAAGAGTCTACCTCACTTGGTATCTCATTGCTTCAAAGTGTGGTTTCGTATCAAGCCTAACGGAGTTTTGGAGGGCCCCTTGGAGGGTTTCGACGGACTTGCCGTCGATACCGAGTATGAGGAGGTGCTTGACCCTATTGTGGATGTTGATATTTTGGAAGATATTGTAGTGAACCTAGGGCCTAAGGTTGAAGGGCCCGGAGTAGAGATAGCGGATACTTTGGACATCAACATCCCAGATGGTGTCGTAATAGACCCGGATCCCGAGTAGATAGGGTTTGGGGTAGAGTTAGATTAGGAGTTCCTTTCCGGATATAGACTCATGTACAAAAACCGTAGGTTTGGCTTGATTGTATATAAAGTGAGTTTTATGAAAAATGTGTTAGCATGTTTTACTATCTCATGTGTTTGATTGTGTCTGGAGTTTATGAGTTCACTTCCGCATGTGCATAAAATGAATGGGTCGGCTACGCGTTTTGGGAGCATCGCAATTCTATCGACCATCGAGTGATGTTCGCTCACTTGAGGTTCGGGGAGATTTATTCATCAGTATTTTGATTTTTTTTTTTTTTTACTATCAACGATCAACGTCGGTCAATGCTCAATAGTTGGTCAATAGGTTGGGTGAAAGTGGATCAACCAGGTTGAGTTAGGCGCCGGGTCAATTTAGTTTTCGGGTTAGGTTAGGAGACTCGGCTCTATAACTGGCGTGGCTGATGTCACCATGACATTAACCACACGACACGCTTGCAACTACTGGTGCATGTGCAGCAAGCGCTTATGGTTATCACGTGCGTGTGCCACACACGTGCTCGAGGGGCCTCATGCGTCGACGAAGCCACCCCTTTGCAGCTACGCATGGAGGTGCATCTAGCATCCTTCGGAGGCGTATCGCTACTCGTTTTTCTTGTCTTAACGAGAACTACGACCGTACACTTGCAAAAACGATTTTTATCTCATAGAACTTCGAGAAGCAACCTTGAACAGCACAGTCGAGCGTTTGTTGGTGCTGTTGACACCTAATATTTTAAAAATAATAAATTAAATAAAATTTGTTTTTTGAAAATCTTTGTTGTTGAAAATATATTCTCATTTCAAAATTTTAAAAAAAAATTAACCGTTTGATTTTGGAACCACTTTGTTGTTGAGAGGTTGAGCGAAAATCTCCACCGGCGAGAGGTTGAGCGAAAATCTCCACCGGCAAAACAAATTCGAGTCTTCACTTTATAAATAGAGGGTGCGAGATGTGAAAATGGGGTCTTCTCTTCGTTCGGCCGAAAAAAGGAAACGTAGAAGGAAAAAGTAAAAGAGAGAGGAAAAGGAAGAAGGGACGTGCGTCAGGGTGAAACAGAAAAAGTGAGAAAAGTCAAAAAAAAAAAAAAGACTCAACTTCTGCAAGAGAGTGCAGTGACAGAGAGAAGGGACGTATGAAGTGGACAAGTGAGAGAAAAAAAAAGAAAAAGGAAAAAGCAACTGCTGGTCTTCTTCTTCGCTGATTCGTCCTGCTGGTGTCAGTTGTTGTTGTCCTCCGCACCAGCCCTCCTCACCGATCAAGCCGCCGGACTCCACACCGCCGCGAAGACCCAAGTGACGCCCCTGCATTGCCGCTCGTCACCCCCGACGACTGCGCCTCTGCAATACGCAACCCAGCCGATTTCGAGTCGGCTCGCCATGCCCCCGCTGTTGCTGCGCCTCTGACACTCGAGTATCGGATCCCATGACGCTCGCGCCTCCGATCTCCTTTGCTGACGCTCCCCGCAGCAGCTTAAACCAGCACCGACGTGCCCTACCTCACCGCGATCCACCACTGCTGCAATACTCTCAACCTCCTCTTGCCCCGACGCCAGTAGATCCCGAGCCAGTTGACGCGCCTTCGCCAGAGCTAGACCCGCGAAGTCGTCGCTGTCCCATCTCGCCAGGAACCCTGGCCCGTGAGCCCGCATCCCCGCACCACGCCACACCATTGCGCTCGCATTGCTGCGTCCCTTGCACGTCACTGCTGCCGAGCCGCTCCACCATCCCGACGAAGCTGCCATCGTGCTGATCCGTGACAACTCGCGACGCCACGCCTCCCTGCTGCCGCTTCCGCTAGCCCCGAGTCCTCCGCCTGAGCGAGCTGCTACACGCCCAAGCGACCTCTTTGCTGCTGGGTTTTCTCCTCCGCCCAAGACCGAGCGAAGCCATCAGCTACTGCCGAGGCGATCCTCTGTTTTGTTGCAGGTCTACCTCGCCGGACCTCCGACGGACAGCCCCAGCTCCGGCCACCAGGACCCATCACCCTTGGCGAACCACCATCATAGCTCGGTCACCGTTGCTCCCTCACCATTCCTCAAGGTGAACCATTCCTCAAGGTGGTTGTGAGTTAAACTAGGTAAATTTTTTAGATTAAATTTAGTTTGAGTATTCGAACTCATAGTTTTGTTTTTATTTTTAATTTAACTTGATTTGTTTTGATTTATTTTTATCCAATTAAAAACTTGTCATAGTAAGTCACAATAATAAAAAAATATTGAGCCGCGAGACGTCGGTTTAGATTTTTGATTATTTAGACTTTTCATGGCAAATTCTTGAATTGCTTTGCATTATTGATGCCCATTAAAATAATATGTTGTCGATTTACATTGATGGGTTTTTCAATAGGACACATATTTTGGGGCATTATCGTTAGTTGCTCGCTACATATCATGCATCAAATGTCATATCTAGAATTTAGATATTTAGGTACACATGCATTTCATATTTAAAGCTTCGCATTTTAGTTTTTCTAAAATTCATGTAGAATTAGGATGATTTTCCTTTAATAAAACCAAAAAAAAAATGTTATTTAGGTTATATAGATTTCATAATGTGCACATTACATGTTGCATTTTAATTAGTGGATTATAGGTTAATGTTTTAACATTCTCATTATGTAGTATTTTCTTTTAAAAAAATATTTTAAAAAATATTTTAAAAAATGCCAAAAAAATTAGCATTGCATCATTACGTTACTTTCTTTTAATAAAAATTATTAGGTCATTTCAAGTAAAAAAGAAAACACAAAAGCCTTTTATTTGGTTAGTTAATAGGTTAGCTCATAATCAATCTCATTTCATGTCATCATTGTTAGTGTAGGTTGCATATGTGTAATAAAAAAAATCATTAAAAAATCATAAAAAGAACATGCATATAGAATTACGACGTCATACATCTCATATCATACAGCATATGCATATTTAGGGTTATGTAAATTAGATTGCATACATATTGTAATGATTTAAATTATGTCACATGAATTGCATCTCATATGTCATTAAAGTAAAACTCATGCATATCAAATTTAAATTAAGATTGCACATAATTAACATTTTTAAAAGAAAAAGAAAAATTAGGTGTCATGTCATTTAGAAATCATGTTTAGGACATGCAATTTTATTAGCATTTTTTATTTGAATGTTATTTCATTGATTGCGCACTCTCATGATCACCATTTGCATGTTAGTAGCTTAGGTTTAAATTAATCAATATTGCTTGCAAAATATTTTTAAAATTAAAATAAAAGGTACCGAAAGGGCGTTAGACTAATCTAGCGTAACCATGTCCCCGGACCTGTTGAATCTCTGGTTCGCAATAGTAAAGTATTCTCCCATACTTTACTTGGGTTTCTAACCAGCCCTAATTGGTTAGTGGCGGCTCCAAATTGAAATTGCATGTTTAAATGAATTAATTTCTATCAAGTCGCGATTGGTAGGACTTGGGAGGGTCCGTGCCAAGTCTTCGGACTTAGTAATCCATTAGCCCTTTCGAATAATTCACCTTCAAAAAAATTCGGGAAGGTCGCAACAGCTTGGCGACTCTGCTAGGGACTAGAGTTAAAACTCATAGTGGACATAGGCCTGTTTCTTTTTTAAAAAATATTCTGTTTGGCAGCATGGAAACAAGGTACGCTCCTAACATAAAGTGTTAAATGTCCTTGCAGATGGGAGGTATAAGGGGAGTAGTCTTTGCTAACCCTTGTTTTGCAGGTTGGAGTTAAGGATGAATGGTTGAATTTAAACTATAGAAGTGTTGCTTGCAATTAAACTGTTATGCATGTTTTATTATTTTTAGCATTACACTATTGCACACACAACCTGCTGCCGGACCTAGGCTGCGATAGGATTCTTAGGATGGTGTTGGGAATGATACTTCCTTTAAAGCGAGACTGCTATATAGAGGTTGACCTTCTCTTCCCCGAAAGTTCTTCATGGTGTCGAATGTGTTTGTCCATATCCGCGAGACTGCGTGATTATTAGACATTCCATTCGACTGAGCCGGGGTTAGGAGGACCTGACACGTTAATGCGAGACTGCAACGATCAGATCATCCTCTTAGCTCCATTTTGTTAAGCTATCTAGATAGAAATCGAGCCCTACATTTCATGTGTGTGTCTATGTGATTGTCATCTCTTCCCAGTAAAAGTAAGTTGTTTAAATTCTCACTACTGCAATTTACTTGTAATTTTGTTGGTCCATGACATTAGGTTTCGTTGTCGGTCTTATTTTATATGCAATGGGGAGATCCGGTGTTCAATTCATTCCAACTCCCAAGATTGAGCTCAGAGGGTGGTGGAACAATTTAAGTAAAGAAGGTCAAGATTATGTGGAGTCGATACTGGGACGGCTCATCCCGCTTTTGGATATCGGAGTCCATAGTGGTGTTTTGCAAGCTATATCGCACTTTTGGTGTCCCAAGACGGCTACATTATTTTTGGTAAGAATGAGCTAACTCCAACACTGGAAGAGTATAGCATCATTATAGGAATGCCCCTTGAGACAGAACTTGTTAGGCCACCTCTTGGTATGGAACCCACATCAATTTTATCTCAATTTCTAAGAATTAAAACTGATGAGGTTAAGAAAGTTTTGAAAGCTAATTGTAATGCATGCCCTTTCTCCTTTTTGGCTAATCATTTTTTAAATCAGTCTTCAATGCGCCAAAAGGGTAGGATATTCATCTTAGCATTCTTTGGACTTATAATATTTTCTCATCGAAAAAAATGCTATTGATCCCTCGATTGCATGGGTGGTTAGACAAGCATGCGCTGGCATGAACTTTATAAACATGATTTTGGCTAAGATATTTTTGTCCCTCAACCGTTTTAAACAAAATGGAGAAAAAATCATGAATGCCTCTCCTGAGCTTTTACAGATTTGGTTTCTTTCTCACATGAAGGAGTTTGGTCATTTCATGCGTCGAGGTGAAATTGATCACCCAATAAAAAGATTTTCAATTTTATAAAAAAAATATACCGGAAAATCATTTTCCGATTGGGTGACTTTTCTTAAAGATCCAGATCTCAAGGGCTTCCTATGGTATGCTAAATGGTTCCATGTTAGCATGGCTCGTTTCTCTCACAAGACAGATAATCCAATTCCACTTATGGGAATTACTGGTGCAACATCTTACTATCCTTATAGAGTGGCCCGCCAGTATCGAATGCTCCAAGATATCCCACCTCCTCTCCGAATGGATCTATTTCAAGCCCGCTTCGTGCGCAAGGATCACAAATACCTCGATGAGATCGAGCGTCTTGAAAATGCATGGAAGGAATGCCATCCGAAAAAAATTGTGGTGCCTAGAAGATTGAAAGGAAATGAGATGATTTTTCATGCCTCGGATTATTATATCCACCATCACGAGATCCTTCAAGCTCTACTTCCCGTGATACCTGAAGTGACCATGAAGCCCACTCGTAAAGTACAAATTGAAAATCTTGAAGAAACGGTGGAAAGGAAAGAAGCTCGTATTTCTGAGTTGGTTCGACAGAACAAGAAGCTTCGAAAGACTGTGATCTCCCAATTGTATATAGAAAAGAGTCGCTAGATTTAGGAGTTTAATTTTGGCTTTATGATGTTATTTCAATTTCTTAGATTGATGTTTTAGGAATTTAATTTCCTAGGGAGTTATTTTAACATTTTAAGTTGATGTCTTTGGAATTTGATTTCACTTAATCAAATAAGCGATTGACCGTTGTCATGGACTAATCTCATTTGTTATGATACTTACTGTATTATTTTACATTATTAGGTGACAACACGGCTCACCCAAGATCGCCAATTCGTACTCGTTCTAGAGCAACAATGGCTGATAACACTGAACAAACACGTGTTGCTGAACAAGCTCGCGTTGCTGCCCTTGAATCGGAGATGAAGCAAGTCTTGAATGTTCTTGAGCGGCTCTCTAAGCAAATTGACTCTCTCCAAGCAAACACTGCCCCACTAGCTCCGTAAGTTGAAGTGGTGTTACCACAACATGCTCTCATGGCTGATTCGAGGGATAAAGGCAAGAATACATCCACAGTTGGTCCATCATCCTATGATGATGCCTCCAGGGTTAAAATTATTGATGAGCCTCAAATTGTTGTTGGTGATGAGGTACAAGTGATACCTTCAGTTGTACCAAAAACTGAGCAGGAAAAACACTTGATAAAAATCGAGGAGAAACTTAAGTAGCTGCAGGGTTCGTTTACCCAAGACCCAACTGATCTGTCTCATTATGCAAAGATCAAGATGCCAAAGAAGTTCAAAATGCCAGACTTTGAAAAGTATGATGGCACATCTTGCCCAAAGATCCATCTGCAGACTTATGTGGTCAGGATGACCCAATATGTTGATAACATCCCCTTGATGATCCAACAATTTCAAGCAAGCCTGACAGGACCATCGCTGCAATAGTACATCATGAAAAAGATTAATCTGCTGGAGACTTGGGAGGATTTGACTGATGCATTCTTCAAGCAATATAAGTATAATATTGATGTCACCCCATCTCGAGAAGATTTACTTCGCACTGAGAAGAAGAGGACTGAATCTTTCAAGCATTACGTCACAAGATGGAGGACTGTAGCTACTCAAATTACTCCAGAGCCGACAGAAAAAGAGTTGATGGATTTGTTCATGAAGACACTCCCGCCTGAATATCGAAATCGGATGTTAGGATCGACTGCTGAGTCATTCAATCAACTAATCCCTGTTGGCGAACGAATTGAAGTAGCATTGCGTGATGGATGGGTGTCTGATCAAACCAGCTCATATGGGAGAGTCTCAACCAAGAAGGATAAAGAACTTGTAGCGGAGGTTAATGCAGCTTATGTGCAACCACCTCGCCCTACCCCGAACACCCATCAAGAAGGAGCACGACCATTCTTTGGCCAGTAGAAGAACTCTTCCAGGCGTCAATTTACGCCTCTTCCTAAGCCATTGTCAAAGATCTTGCCAACCCTTCAGAAGAAAGGATTACTCGCTAAGGAGCCTAAGCGACCTAATCCCGAGCGTTTCCCCAACTATGATTCTTCCAAAACATGTGCTTACCATATGGGGGAGATGATGCATGAGGAAGCAGAAGTGATGGACACCTTGGGGCAACCAAGTGGCAAATTTGATTATTATGTAAAGTATTCGGCTCCTCCCAGCTCCTACTTCGACCCACGGGATATCATCCCAGATGGATGGGGTGGCATAGATGATCCCGCACCTCCAAAGATTGAGAGCTCTGATGACGCACTTGAAGGAATGACTGAGTTGTCTGAAGATAATTTAGTGTTTGCCATCAACAAAGCTCGAGAGTAGGAAAATTTTAATTATTTGCACACTCCTTTGCACAGAGTCTTTATTGCTTTCCATATTTGCATATTTGCATTTTCAATTCTAGAATTTCCCTCATTTCAATAATGTAATTTGCTTTTCATCCAATAAAATACATGAAGATTTTCATTGTTTTAAGGGCATGTTGAAGTACACCAAACTAGCCCTGTGATGAAATCCTACCAAAAAGAAAACGGCAAGGAGCTAATTCTGAAGGCTGGGCTTCTTCATGTTCCCTTGAAATTTTTTTCAAAATAAAATAATTTTCCAGTAAGCATCTAATTTACCATGTTTGTTTCTTTTGATTATCTACTTTATGTTTCAGGTGCAGCCCTGCGCACATTTAAGGAACCTCTATGAGCTCCCTTGCAAAGAGAGGCAAGACACAGACATTTAACAGCTTTGACTTTATGATTTGATGTGCTAGAATAGAGCATGGCCTTTTTATCATTATAGAATGCTTTCACATCATATTGAACAATTCATCAATTCCACTTGAAATTTATCAAAATGGATAATTCAGTGAAGGATGTTGAGTTACTTGAACATGTTAAATGATGCTAAATGAAGTGTGAAAGGCAAGCCTTACCCCATACACAGTCCCTTGTCTATACATTGTGAGGTGAGTATGGAAACATTTTGTGTTTCAAGATGAAGAGTTTTCTTGCATGAAGTACGACAACTAAAATGACGAGGGGCAATTCATTTCTCTTCAGTAAACCCTTGTTTAACCCTTCTTTGAGCCTAAATACTTGAAGAATTTCTTTCATACTACCCCTGTCAAGGACCACCCCATATCGAGGCAAATGGAGGTAAGTTGACATTGAAGGAGAGTGAAATGGATAGAAATTTTATTGCTTTCACTTGCATTAATCTTCAAGTCATGCTATTTACATTGAATTCATATGGTAATTTAAGTGCTTTATGATGACGAAGAGCATTTCTTTCACTATCCTACACACTTATATCATTTGCATAGCCCACTTGAGCCTATGAATTCATTTCATGTCAAACCTAGTTGGTGATCATCCCCCACACTGGGGCAAGATGAAAGACAATCATTCGAATAGCATGGTCTAAAATGCTGATGAAAGAAGACTGCGTGAGTCTAAAGAAAATAAGTGCAAAAAAATAAGGGGCATGAAAAAGCAGTGTGCCTAGTAAAAGCAAGGCCAATGCCTGTGAAAAAAGAAGAGAAAATGACTGATGAATTGGGGGGCATAAAAAAAAGTGGTGTGCCTGATCGATGCCCACCATCAAAGAAAATAATGTTGAGTAAAGATCTCCAGTTGAATAATTATTGGCATCTTGAGCCAATAAAGAAATCTGTCAAGAAGACAATTTGTGGCGAAGAAAACTTGTGGCAATGTCAAGATGATCACCAACTTTGACCCCTATACACATCTTTGAGCCTAACGATCCTTTCGTTGCTCAGCCCATAAACCCAGCCTATGTTACGTCCCTTACAAAATCTCTTCAGATTAGGGCACTTGAATTAACATAGGAATTCATATGTTTTAAGCATTGCTCGAAGAAGTGCGAGCAATATTATTTCTTTCTCATTTTGCAGGGTTCTTGACTTGTAAACCCGGAGATGATTACAAAATTGTTCTTTCAATAGTCTTGACTCAAAGAGTCTCTTTTGCTAAGCCATTAACTAAACCCACATTACAATCCTTGTCAAAGACCTCTTAGATTGGTAAGATCGTATTGCTTGCAAGAAAATTCGAACTCTTGTTGACAATATGATGGTAAGATTGAGTGATATATTCCCGCATCAATGGTCGGGACAAATAACCCCTCCTAAATGAAAGCGAGTGAAAAAGCCTTTTTCACACCAAAAGTATCTCATTTAGCATGTTCGAGAGATTCACACTATAACTGAAAATTGTCCTCGTGATAATTTTTCTAGTAGAAGCTTGATAAAGCCATCATGCATGGACCTTCATTGAATTTTTCCTCAAAGACCAAAAAAAAATTGTCTTTGAAACCCTGAGTTTGTTCAGTCATCTTGGTGCTTGATGAGAATTCCAAGTACCCATTTATAAAATGTTTTCAAATGTCTAGTTTGAGTTCCAGATGTTTGAACCTTTAAACACTTGATGTGATTTCCAAGTGCTTGTCTTTTCAAACATCTGATGTGATTTCCAGATGTTTAGTAAAATATTTTCAAATGTCTAGTGTGAACCCCAGATATTTGAACCCTTAAACGCTTGATGTGATACCAAGTGTTTGTCTTTCCAAACATTTTATGTGACTTCCAGATGTTTAGTAAAAATCCCAGATATTTGAACCCTTAAATGCTTGATGTGATACCAAGTGTTTGTCCTTTTAAAACATCTCGATGTGATTTCCAGATGTTTAGTAAATGTTTTCAAATGTCCAACATGAATTCCAGAATTTGAATCTTTAAATGCTTGATGTGACTTCCAAGTATTTGTATTTTCAAACATATGAATGTGATTTCCAAGTGCTTAGGATCTGATGAGAGTTCCCATCTCTAAAGACTTTGAGCCTTTCAATTATCTAAAGAGATTTCCAAATGTTGGTCAGGTCTTATAGGAATCATTTCACACCTAATAATACTTTTTTGAATCTCTAGATAAGTATGACAGGTACGTGTTCTTCTTTGCATTTGCATTTCATTAAGCATGGAGACATAGAAATATATGCTCTCGATAAAATCATTGCATTTACATTGCATTATTGCATGACCTTGCATTTCAAAAAGAATTAAATTTATTTGAAAAAGAGGTCATTAACATTTGCATATACATTCCATATTCATTTTGCATTCATTTTGCATTTGCATTTCATTTAGCATAGACACATTGAAATATATGTTCTTGACCAAATCATTGCATTTACATGGCATTCTTTATTGCATGACATTGCATTTATCTAAATCCATTTTTTTTTAAAAAAAAGGGTTATTACAATTAGCATTTGCATATTCATTTTGCATGATTTAAATTTAGGCGTCATTTATCTTTGAAGGAAACCTCTACAAGCTTCCCTTCAAAAAGGGGCAGTTGTTGACACCTAATATTTTAAAAAATAATAAATTAAATAAAATTTGGTTTTTGAAAATCTTTGTTGTTGAAAATATATTCTCATTTCAAAATTAAAAAAAAAAATTAACCGTTTGATTTTGGAGCCACTTTGTTGTTGAGAGGTTGAGCGAAAATCTCCACCGGCAAAACAAATTCGAGTCTTCACTTTATAAATAGAGGTGCGAGATGTGAAAATGGGGTCTTCTCTTCGTTCGGCTGAAAAAAGGAAACATAGAAGGAAAAAGTAAAAGAGAGAGGAAAAGGAAGAAGGGACGTGCGGCAGGGTGAAAAGGAAAAAGTGAGAAAAGTCAAAAAAAAAAAAAAGGCTCAACTTCTGCAAGAGAGTGTAGCGACAGAGAGAAGGGACGTACGAAGTGGACAGGTGAGAGAAAAAAAAAAAAGGAAAAAGCAACTGCTGGTCTTCTTCTTCGCTGATTCGTCCTGCTGGTGTCCGTTGTTGTTGTCCTCCGCACCAGCCCTCCTCACCGATCAAGCCGCCGGACTCCACACCGCCACAAAGACCCAAGTGACGCCCCTGCCATTGCCGCTCGTCACCCCCGACGACTGCGCCTCTGCAATACGCAGCCCAGCTGATTTCGAGCCGGCTCGCCATGCCCCCGCTGTTGCTGTGCCTCTGACACCCAAGTACCAGATCCCGTGACACTCGTGCCTCTGATCTCCTTCGCCGACACTCCCCGCAGCAGCTCAACCCAGCACCGTCGTGCCCTGCCTCACCGCGATCCACCGCTGCTGCAATACTCTCAACCGACGCTCTTGCCCCGACACCAGTAGATCCCGAGCCAGTTGACGCGCCTCCGCCAGAGCTAGACCCGCGAAGTCGTCGCTGTCCCATCTCGCCAGGAACCCTCGCCTGTGAGCCCGCGTCCCCGCACCACGCCGCACCACTGCGCTCGCATTGCTGCGTCCCCTGCATGTCGCTGTTGCCGAGCCGCTCCACCATCCCAATGAAGTTGCCATCGTGCTGATCCGTGACAACTCGTGATGCCACGCCTCCCTGCTGCCGTGTTCGCCAGCCCCGAGTCCTCCGCCTGAGCGAGCTGCTACACGCTTGAGCGACCTCTTTGCTGCTGGGTTTTCTCCTCCGCCCAAGACCGAGCGAAGCCATCAGCTACTGCCGAGGCAATCCTCTGTTTTGTTGCAGGTCTACCTCGTCGGACCTCCGACGAACAGCCCTGCTCCGGCCACCGTGACCCATCACCCTTGGCGAACCACCATCATAGCTCGGTCACCGTTGCTCCCTCACCATTCCTCAAGGTGGTTGTGAGTTAGACTAGGTAAATTTTTTAGATTAAATTTAGTTTGAGTATTCGAACTCATAGTTTTGTTTTTATTTTTAATTTAACTTGATTTGTTCTGATTTATTTTTATCCAATTAAAAACTTGTCATATTAAGTCACAATAATAAAAAATATTGAGCCGCGAGACGTCGGTTTAGATTTTTGATTATTTAGACTTTTCATGGCAAATTCTTGAATTGCTTTGCATTATTGATGCCCATTAAAATAATATGTTGTCGATTTACATTGATGGGTTTTTCAATAGGACACATATTTTGGGGCATTATCGTTAGTTGCTCGCTACATATCATGCATCAAATGTCATATCTAGAATTTAGATATTTAGGTCCATATGCATTTCATATTTAAAGCTTCGCATTTTAGTTTTTTCTAAAATTCATGTAGAATTAGGATGATTTTCCTTTAATAAAACCAAAAAAAAAAATGTTATTTAGGTTATATAGATTTCATAATGTGCACATTACATGTTGCGTTTTAATTAGTGGGTTATAGGTTAATGTTTTAACATTCTCATTATGTAGTATTTTCTTTTAAAAAAATATTTTAAAAAATATTTTAAAAAATGCCAAAAAAATCAGCATTGCATCATTACGTTACTTTCTTTTAATAAAAATTACTAGGTCATTTCAAGTAAAAAGGAAAACACAAAAGCCTTTTATTTGGTTAGTTAATAGGTTAGCTCATAATCAATCTCATTTCATGTCATCATTGTTAGTGTAGGTTGCATATGTGTAATAAAAAAATCATTAAAAAATCATAAAAAGAATATCCATATAGAATTACGACGTCATACATCTCATATCATACAGCATATGCATATTTAGGGTTATGTAAATTAGATTGCATACATATTGTAATGATTTAAATTATGTCACATGAATTGCATCTCATATGTCATGAAAGTAAAACTCATGCATATCAAATTTAAATTAAGATTGCACATAATTAACATTTTTAAAAGAAAAAGAAAAATTAGGTGTCATGTCATTTAGAAATCATGTTCAGGACATGCAATTTTATTAGCATTTTTTATTTGAATGTTATTTCATTGATTGCGCACTCGCATAACCACCATTTGCATGTTAGTAGCTTCGGTTTAAATTAATCAATATTGCCTGCAAAATATTTTTAAAATTAAAATAAAATGTACCGAAAGGGTGTTAGACTAATCTAGCGTAACCATGTCCCCGGACCTATTGAATCTCTGGTTCACAATAGTAAAGTATTCTCCCATACTTTACTTGGGTTTCTAACCAGCCCTAATTGGTTAGTGGCGGCTCCAAATTGAAATTGCATGTTTAAATGAATTAATTTCTATCAAGTCGCGATTGGTAGGACTTGGGAGGGTCCGTGCCAAGTCTTCGGACTTAGTAATCCATTAGCCCTTTCGAATAATTCACCTTCAAAAAAATTCGGGAAGGTTGCAACTTGGTGCCATTTTGCAATATCCGACCAACAATTAAAAAAAAAAAAAAAAAAATATATATATATATATATATATATGTTTTAACAATCAGGAAACAAGAACACATGCTTTAATACCAATGAAGGAAACTAATTCCAAATTTCTAAACTCAAACTATTGAATAATGTAAAATTGCATACAAAAACGGGTCCGGAAAACATTGTATCACGATCGAGAGGTATATTATGTTAAAGAACGTACTTCGTTTTTTCACGGATTGAATGCACCTATTGCAACATCGTGATAGAGATTGAGTGGGAACAATTTTCTTCACAGGGAAGAGAGCCTTTTTAGTTCTTTTTCTTTTCCTTTTAGATCACACAATTCTATTCTTCCACGCTTAGAGAGAAAAACATGTTATTTTCTCTTTTAAAGAAATAACCCTCAAAATAACTGGCTTGGTGGTTATTTTCTTTAAATTGAGGGCTATGGGCCCTTTAATTTACGCGCCGGGTTAGGCTAGCTTGGGTTGCCCAATAGCCATAAAATCCATCAGTTTGGATTAGCAAGTCCTTAGAAATAATTTTTTTTATAGATAAAATGATAAAAAAAAAAAAAGGCGTAATCTTTTTTTCTTTGCATCGGTGAGCTCCTCAAGTAATGTCAATCCTGATCAGTTCTTGCAAATATTTTTTTTTTCTAGAATTTTTTTTTTTTTGTTGATTTGAATTCGCTTACCAAAGGGCACTTCCAATTTTAAATGGAGACACAGCTGAGGAGAGCAAGGTAAAAGTGAAAAGCTTTGTTATGCGAGTTTAAAAAGAAAAAAAAAATAAAGAACATGAAATTCCTAAAGGAAGTATATAAAAAAAATTGCCTCAAATACGTGACCAAAAGAATATTGGTTTTTCTTTATAAAAGTAATCGAACTCGTGTAGACGAGAGTCGGCAAACCAGGTTGAAGGATAAATCTCTTGTCCAAGCTCACTCATTGTGGCATTTTGGGATAGGCAGACCTAGATGGGCCTCAAGAGAAAGGCTACTACATGGTTTTAGGGAGTACGTTTTCATGAAGAATTTGTCCATGTCGATGAAAGTGAACCCAGCGTACATCTACATTGCCACAAGTGAAATCCATCAATGTCCTTGACAATGACACATTTAGACAACCCGAAAAACTTTACTCGAAGCTAACGAATGGTTAGATTGCCCCAATAATGTTTATATTTTAGCTGCTTAGCATCTCGATGTTTGTTAATAATAGTTCCACTCATAGAACCACTTGCAAACGTCTCTTTCCCTCCCGACCGAACCTAACGTAACATCTCTCTCTACTGTTGCCACCAGCGAAGTCACCATCACCACCTCCAAGCTCATTCATGGCCACGTGTTTGAGCTGCTCCATTGTCCGCCATTGCCTTCATTGTTTCGCGCCGATTGCTCTCTCTCTTTGCTCCACCACTGTCGATTTCAGCGAATCCTCCATGGTCGTCAAGATCTTGACATCGCAGTACGGTCTCGAGGCCATCGAGTGTTGAGATACATGTGTGAGTTATATTAAAAAAATTCTACATCGGAGAATCGATGTATTGTAGAAACTTGAACATGATTGAAACTTGAAATGGTTATGCTCATATTTTACTCTCGTGATTAAAGCTTAGCCACGATAAATATTGCATATTGGTAACTGAAGGAGCAACCCTAAAAGTCAAGTTCTTGAAGATGCATAATTGCTTTGCCCAATTAAGCTGTGAGTTACCTAGGTTAAAAAGATAAGCTGAGTTTAGAAGGGTAAATTACGCCTAAATGAGAAAGAGTATCCGTTTCGATCTCACCCCCATCATTTTATTTTATTTTTTTGGAATGCATTTGAATCACAAAGTTATACATAATCTACGGTTGTTTCAAATCCAATCCATAGAATAATTGGTCAGCTGACATGTCCTAAATTAAAAGTTTAAAACGCATAAAATTAATAGAAAATTTGAAGTTTTTGTGTATTTCTGATTCGACGGGATTCATTTAATAATGCCGTGATTTAAAAAAAAAATGATGTATTTTTAAAATTTGGAGTCTTTGGCATGATGGAGCGTCTCCTTGTCTATAAATTCTCTCCAACTGACCTTTCGCAAGACAGTAATCAAAGCCTCTGTTGTACTTCATTTTCTATTCTTCTGACATCTACCTACAAAGGGGAACAAAAATGTCCCTAGAAACCTCAGCAAATCGTCCTCTTCCTGCTAAAGAAAACAGCCAGATGGTTGAACGCCGGTCGGTAGATTATCATCCGAGCTTGTGGGAGGATTACCTCGCCAAATATTCTTCTCCCTCCAACTCAATGGTAGGATTTAAGTTGCTCCACATCTTGCAAGTTACTACAAAATCGGTTATTTACATAAGGTAGAAAAAGAGGGAGAAAATAGAATAAGAAGAAACAATTTAAGGATAGGCCTTGGGCCAATGAATGTTTCATGCACTTTCGGAGTAAAATTAACACGTATTCTTGTTTATGTGTAGGATGATGGCCATGATCAGCAGGCGGAACAAGAAATCCAGAAGCTGAAGGACGAGGTGAAGAGGATGCTATGCGCTCATGCGGACAAGCCGTCCCTGAAACTGGATATGATTGATCAAATACATCGCTTAGGCATTGCGTACCACTTCGCAAGCGAGATTGATAATGTGCTGAAAAAACTTAGCGAGACCTTTTTTGTTAGTAATAATGGAAATCATGATAATGACGACCTCTACACAGTCGCTCTCCTCTTCCGTTTATTGCGACAGCAAGGTTACCGTATTTCATGCGGTGAGTGGTCCCTTTTGTGTTTCTATCATTTCGCAAATTACAACCAATAGACTATGATCCTTTGCGATTGCCTAGAATCTGTCCTCTTTGCCTTTCCCAGCTGGGACATATATTATAGACACCATCTGTGGAAAAAAAAAAAAATCCTCTGCAAGTGGCTTTAATCACTATTCATGTGTTGGTTGTTATTATTACTATCTGCTCTTTCGGTAACCAACGGTGTTTAGACCGCCCGTGAAGAATCTTCTTGTCTTATTGGGATGTTTCAATAGGAATCCTGATTTCACTATGATATATAAGCAGATATCTTCAACAAGTTCAAGGACACAAGCGGAAAGTTCACTGAAAAACACGCAAGTGACGTACGTGGATTACTAAGTTTGTATGAAGCTAGCCATTTGAGTGTGCATGGGGAAGATGTTCTCGATCAAGCGCTTTCTTTCAGTTTAAAGCATCTGGAATCCATTGACAAGGAGCAACTGAGCCCTCCTCTCGCAGCACAAGTCCAACATGCCTTAAAGCAAACAATTCATCGAGGGGTGCCGAGGCTCGAGGCAAGACGATACATCACCATGTATGAAGCGGAGTCTTTGCATAATAAAGTGTTACTATCACTTGCCAAGTTGGATTTCAACCAATTGCAAAAGCAACACCAGGAGGAGTTATTTGATCTTGCAAGGTTGATCAATTTTGCAATCACAGGAATAAATTGATTTATCGTTTATATTCTATAGAAGGTTTTTTAAGTAACTATGACTATTTCCCTTTTACATGTAGGTGGTGGATGGGTTTGGACTTCAAGAGCAAGTTACCATTTGCAAGAGATAGGCTCGTGGAAGGATACTTCTGGATTTTGGGAGTTCATTTTGAGCCCGAATTAGCGCTTGTTAGAAGAATGATGACCAAAGTGATTGCAATGACTTCAGTTCTTGATGACATATATGATGTCTATGTCACCTATGAAGAGCTAGAGCTCTTTACTCGAGCTGTTCAAAGGTTAGACTGGTATCGTACATGAGTCTTATCAAGTAGATTTTGTTTTATATATATTCGCATGACCTACAAGATGGGGTCAAATGTATATTATTGGCAAGTCCTTGTGATGGAAGATGATGGGGTTGGAAGATTAACCTTGTCATATTTCTTGGGTGATATTGTGATTAGCAAATCCTTGTATATTGTAAGCTTTTCGAAATATTATGAAACATATTCCTATAACATTGTCATATTTCTCGGGTGATATTGTGATTAGAAAATCCTCTGGTAATGTAAGCTTTTCGAAATATCATGAAACGTATTGCTATCTTATAATTTCAGGTGGGACATTGATTGCATAAATGAACTTCCAGAGTACATGCAAGTGTTCTACAAAGCACTTATCGATGTCTACGTTGAAATTGGAGAAAAGCTGGCTTGCGCTGGAAGATCGTATGGCCTCGACTATGCGAAAGAGGCAGTAAGATTGTACCACCTCTACTGTATTCTACAATCATAGTGTCATTATTTTCGACTTTTAGGAATTAAATGCTTTGCATTTTCAGATGAAAAGGCAAGCGAGATCCTACTTTGCTGAAGCAAAATGGCTGCACCAACAACACAAGCCCACAATGGATGAGTACATGTCCGTCGCATTAGTATCGAGTGGTTACCCCTTGTTAGCGATCACGTCCTTCGTTGGAATGCAAGATATTGTAACAAAAGACGATTTAGATTGGCTGTTCAACGACCCAAAGATACTCAAGGCTTCAACAGTTATTTGCAGGCTCATGGATGATTTGGCCACTCATAAGGTACCTTTTCTTCTTGGACGCGTTAAATGAAGATATTGACCCAAGCCCAACTACTGCGAAACATCAGATCTCGTTTATATGTCTTCTTGTCTATATCTTCGCAGTTTGAGCAAGGGAGAGAACATGCGGACTCGGCTGTGCAATGTTACATGAAGCAATACAATGTCACGGAACAAGAAGCGGAGAATGACCTTCGCAAGCAAGTTGATGATGCGTGGAAGGACCTGAATGAGGAGTGTCTTTGCCCGACTGCCGTCGCCAAGCCACTTCTCATGGGAATTCTCAACCTTACACGAGTGATGGATGTGCTGTACAAGGATGGAGGAGATCATTATACCAATCCTCATATTATGCTGAAAGATTACATACGTTCAGTGCTCATGGATCCAGTGTAAACGTTTTGATATGCAGCAACTAGACATCCGTCAGATGATGCATCTACGCATGTGTGAAGTATTAATGAAATAGGCTTGGGAATAAGATGTTGGATGCATATGTAGTTGGGGTACAATAAAGCTTTTAGTGAGAATGGTATGGTTGTATCAGTATGGACATATAGTTTGCTGTAACCTCTATATTTTTCATTGAAGAATAAAATGAAGCATATATGTTACTTCTAAAAAAGAAAAAATTACGCTTTCAAGGAGGTATTTTCATTTTGAATCTCAAAGTAATTTAGAATGGTATGGTGATAAAACAAGTTGATTTTATCTGTATGGGCTATGGAAAGATGATAATGAGATATACTTTGAGAAAGCTTTTAGGTCATATTTCCCACAGAACACATACAGAGCTAAAGCACCAAGCATCGTAACATATGATCAACAGAAAAAAAATGGCAACCTATTATTGGGCTCCAGCGCCAAGAAAAGCAGCAGCCGGCGTGAATCTTGCTTTTCCTTTTTTCCCTTCTCCGTCTTTTCTCGGATAAACCCGGCAATACAGAAGAAAAAATAAGACAAAAACTAGGGAAAAAGAAAAAGCAAAAGACGAGAGTGACATGGTCCAACTCACCATTATTTCGGGTTCTTGAACAGAGGATTTTTGTTGCTGAATCTGCAGAGAAAAGAGAGCAGTAAGCTACTTTGTCTTCTCTCTGTGACAGACAAACTGCAGCAGGTCAACTGTTTCGAGCCGGAAAGCTGAAGGACAATGAGCAAGAGCACTGTAATCAAGTCCTCTCCGCCTCAAGACACTGGTGGGATATGTGGATTTGTCGAATTTCGGTTCTATCAAAGGAATGATGTCGACTCGGATTCTTCAGGGTCATGGTCACGGTGGTCACAATGCAACGAGCAGCTGTTACCTATCGCTATACACTTAATGATGAACATGGGAGGGCAGCTATACATCTTTTGTGTTTTTTAATAGAAAAATGAAGCGTTGGATAATGGGAGATTTTCAAAGATCTGAAGGAGCTAATCCTAAAAAATATGGACCGTTGGATTGTGGTTCACAAATCGCGAAGAAAAAGAGATAAAAAAATCAATGGCGGAAACCAATTGTCAAATGAATTTTTTTTTTCATTTTTTTTTTGTCGTTGTTAATATCACGAAAAATCCCAAATTTGTATATTTATAACTATCCAAAATTAATTTTTTTAATCACCAAAAATTTCCAAACTAGTATATTTATAACAAATTTACCTAAAATTAATTTTTTAATCACTAAAAACCCAAAATTGATACATTTGTGATAAATTTACCTTTTATTAGTTTTTGTTAAATTGTATTAATACCAAGAAATCCAAAAAAATAGTATACATGTGATAAACAAAGAGTAAAACTCTAAACTGGTATACTTGTTAATAGACATACATTATTCGGGTGCTAGAAAATTGCGCAAGGGTAGTCGGGGAATTGAGTACGGGTATTGGAGTCCTAGGTTCAGCCTCATGGACCCCGAGCCAGGTGCTAGGGATTGGGGCATAGGCACCTATGTCTTGAGCTAGCTTTGATTGATTGGAGCACTAGCGTCAAGGTACCAAGCTCAACCTCGATGGACCTGAACGTGGGCACTGAAGTTCCAAGCCTGGGCTCGATGGACCTAGGCATAAGCATTGAGATCTTGGGTGTTGGCCTCAATGGACCCTAGCTCAAAAGCCAAGACTTGAGCTTGAGCATCAAGGACCCAAATAGGACCTTTGTGAACTCAAGCTCGAGTGTTGGGGACTAGAGCTCAAGCGTTGAGGACCATAGCACAAACTTTGAAGACCCGGGCCCAAGTGTTGGGGATTTGAGCTCAGGTACCAAGATCTTGCGCTTTGCCTTCATGGACCTAGGCTCGGGTGCCACAACATTAGGCATGAGCATGAGGCATCGAACACAGGCACCTTGTGCTAATGCACTGGGGCTTTGGGCTCAGCCTCGATGGTCTTGAATGCGAGCGTCAGGGGCCTAGGCATGGATGTAGGGGTTTGTGGCTCAACCTCAGTGGACTTGGGAATGGGCGTTGGGGACATAGGAAAGGGAATTGAGGTCACACGCTTAGCCTTGATGGACCCTAGCCTTAGCGTTCTAGACTTAATCTTGGACGTCAGAGACTTGAGAACCAACGTTGGGGTTTCCGTGCCCGAGAGTAGAGCTTTAGGTCTATACAATGATACCTAGATATATTTTGAAATATGATTTTTGATATTTTAAGAGGAATTCATTTTCTTGAATGTAAGTGTGGGTTTTTTTTATTGATTAGGAGAACATTTTCCATTGACTTATCTTTTCTAAGCAAACCAAACACCGAAAAATATTTTTCATGAAACAAATAAAGCCTTAATATCTTCAAATTTGGCCAAAATCTACATCAGCTCGTCAAGCCATGTAAGAAACAAAGTTATAAGATGTTGTTTCTATGTGAAGGCTTTATTGGTATTGGGCTTAAGGCCCATCCGCCCAAGTTGGGCCCGTAAAGCCCGGCCCACGGGAATAGGGCACTGGAAGGAGATAGGTATAAAAGGGAGGAGAGAGAGAGAGACATAACACCGATTGGAACAATCGGTACGTACGCTTCCTTTCTCCCGCGCACTCTCTCTCTCAAAAAGAAAAAGAAGAAACGGTAAGGCTTCGGCAATTTCTTCTTCCCTTCATTGCTTAATCGGATCGAACAGGACCGTTTCTCTTCCTCTTGTCGACGTTGGTGTTTAATTTGTGGCTAACAAGGTACGCTCGAATCCGTGGTGTGCTTTACGATTGGTGATGCGTGTTTTTCCCGAGCTTCGTCTTCCGCATTGATTTAGGGGTTCGATTCGGTGTCGAATCCGGTTTTCGGGGATCAGTCATTCCCAACATTGGTATCAGAGCCCTAGTTCACGTTTTTCCCGATCAATTCTGATGTTTTTGATTGATTTTTCGCGAAAGAACTTTCGGCCGTACGGATCAAGGCGAGAAATCCTGACACCCGAGCGTTGTTCGACCTTTTTTCTGAGTTTTCATAAGTCGAAATCAAATTCTGAAGGCCCTGGGTGAAAGGCGAAGTCGAGACGAGGCCGGCGACATGTCGCACGCCGCCGTACGACGCCGCACGCGCCCACACGCGCGGCCAGAAGTCGCTGCGCATGGGCGCGACGCGCTTGGAAGCGCTGGCTTCGCCAGCGCGTGCGCCACACGCGCCGGTGGCGAACCGGCACGTGCACGCCGGCGACCGGCGAAACGGCACGCGCCGGTCGCGGACCGACACGTGCTGACGTCACGCGATGACGTCATCCAATGGTCGGTAACCGCACGGATGACGTCACCGATGACGTCATCACCGACGATGTTTCGCCGGGCGGTCACCGGCCGGCGACCCGACCCGACTCGCGGACGAGGCACGCGCCCGGCACGTGCCGGATAACGTCTGCGTGACGTCATCCCCCGCACGCGCGAGGCACGTGCGGTCGGTCCGCGCGAGTGGTCCGACCGGTTCGACCGTCACGACCGGTCCAACCCGCGCGCCCGTTGACCCAACCCGTTGACCGTTGACCGACCGTTGACCACTTGACCGTTGACTGACAACCGTTGACTGTTGACCGTTGACCGTTGACCCAAAAAAAAAAAAAGGAATTTGTTTCTTTTTCAGTCATACCTATGTGGATTATAAGTAATCCATTTTTAATCCTGCATTTGTTGCGTGAATTTTGGAAAATTATGTATTTTCTCTTATATTAATTATGGATTATAAGTGATCCATTTTTAATTCTGCATTTGTTGCAGGAACGATGATGCGTTATACAAGGATACCTGCAATCCCGAGAACGGACAAGGGAAATGCAAGACTTAAAAGGCTGATGTCAGAATTAGCTAATTATCAGTGGCATGATGGTGATTTAGTATCACATGTGGTCAAGGTCAATCAGATGATACAGGAAATCATCTCGAATGGTTATCTTATGCCGGATTTTGAGAAGGTGCCGGCTTTAATGAACACTCTTCCACCTGAATGGCAAGCAGTGTTGGATCGACTATGGGAGGTCAACGTGGTCCCGGGTTATAGGAAGCTGGTGGAAGCTTTTGTGAGAGAGCATTATAGGATTGAGTTGGCCAAAACTTCAACCCTTAGATTGAGCGCCACATGGCGCCGAGTGAATGCGCCTTGGAGGCGACATGAAAGCTCTCCAAAAGTTTTTTCATAGTTGGCAAATGTGCCTTTAAATTTCTCAGATATTATGGCTGATAGATTTGAAGGGACATTCCCTATTTATTTCTTTGATTAATTATGTAATGTTTACTACCTGATTGTTGTTGATGTAGCAACCGATATATTAGTTGTATCATGTGAAAGCATTGTTATTTTATTAAATGTTAAGATTTTATTTGCTTTCTACTATTGCTGGTTGTTGTGGGTAATTAGCTGTGAGTAGTAATAGAAGTTTTTGTAACTTCATAGAATTTATTTGCATAAGATAATTATATTAATAATAATTTTGAGTTAGGATTTTTGGAGGATGATTGGAAACATAGTGACCTTTTGATTCTAAAACCTTACTTGAAATTATTCATTAATATGATGGGTCTATGCAAATAGGAATGCATAAATGATAGGCATTAATTATTCGTGCATATATGTCTGATGTGTTCAGATCGATGGTTTCAGCAACTAAGAACGTGATTGCTGATATGAACGATAACAATTGTGAAATATTGAATAAGAAGATTCAATATGTGCTAGAAAAGCAAGAAGCACTAGAAGCTCTTGACCATGTTATGGAAGATCTTAAGGATGCCATGCGCCACCTTGAGCTAGTAGAGGACCGCCTAACGATATTTGAGCCGAAAATAGACATTTGCTATGCTGGTTCTAGCTCAGAAAGGGCTTTGTGCTCTAAGCGCAAGCGTATTGATTAGTTCAATATGTGGGAATGCAAAGGATCAAGTCCTTATTGCAAGAAATCAAGAATTAACCAACAAGAGAGAGGAAAACGTCCTTAAGTGAAGAAAATGTCAAGGGTGAGATGTTATAATTGTGACAAGAGAGGTCACTATGCTCGCGACTGTCGTGAGCCAAAGAAGCTATACACCTCTTGTACATTTTGAGAACTTTGCTTATGTGTCAAGTTATGCATTATAGGCTGAATCCAATCATTTGTGGAATGTAGATTCATGAGCGACAGACCATGTAGTAAAGGATAGAGGATCCTTCGTGGAATTCTGACGATACCAACTGGAACTAAGTGGATCTATATTGGAAATAACTCCAGAGCTGAAGTTAATGGGATTGGCACCTGTCAATTGAACATGCATGGTGGACGCATCTTGATGTTCTATATGCTCTGGAGATTCGTCGAAATTTAGTGTCTGTCTTAGCGTTGGTTAAGCTTGATTTTTGTATGAACTTCCATAATAAAGGTGTAGATTTGTGTTTAGATACAAACTACTATGGTTGTGGTCACTTACTGAATGGTTTTATTGTACTAAATGTTGACTGTGATGATGTCAATATGTTATTCCCTTATTTCACATCTTCTACCTTATATGATAATGATGTGAATATGGTGGCATGCTAGACTTGGTCATATGGGCCAGCAACATATGAATAGACTAGCCAAAGAGGGCTTGTTGGGTAATATTGAAAAAGTCGATTTGTCCATATGTGAGCATTGCCTAGTAGGGAAAATGACAAGGAAACCATTTGGAAAAGGTAAAAGAGCTGAATTTTCTCTACATTTAATCTATTTGGGCGTCTGTGGTTCAATGAATGTGAGAGGAAGGCAATGGGCTGTTTATTTCATCACTTTTTATAGATGATTATACTCGAGTCGGATATGTTTATTTGATTTCTCATGAATCTGAAGCATAAGTTGTTTCAGAAGGTTTATGAACTTGGCAGAAAATAAATTAGACAAAGAAAATAAAGATATTTAGATCCGATCGAGGTTAAGAATATTTATCTGATAAATTCAGAAAATTATGTGATAAAAAAGGAATAGAAAGATAGTTGTCTATTCCAAATACTCCTCAACAAAATGGTGTTGCGGAGAGAAGAAACAGAACCCTACTGGAATGGTTAGGTCCATGATGGCGCATGCTAACTTACCTATCACTTTTTGGAGTGATGTGTTGTTAACTGCTGCCTATATACTTAACCGGATGCCTTCCAAATAAGTTATTTCCACTTCATATGAGTTATGGACAGTTAGAAAACCGGACTTAACTTTTCTTAAGCCATGGGGTTGTGCTGCCTATACTCATGAGTCCTCTCACAAGTTTGGGAAATTGGGTCCCGAAGGAAAGAAGAGTATTTTAATGAGATACTCCGAACACTCAAAAGGGTATGTGTTCATAGGTGAGCAGGAAAGTGGGAGTATAACTGAATTTGAATCATGGGATGTCACATCCTTAGTGGATGAATTTTCTAAGAGGGGCGAAATAAGGGAAAATAACTCCCTATTTGAAACCTTGGATCAAGATAATGATGTCAGTGGAGTTCGTCCAAGTGGGAGTAATATGAGATGTAATGAATTGAATTCAACTCATTCTCAATTGCAACCACCTGAATGTGACGACATCATCATTACCTAATCCAAGTGGGAGCATGATGGGGAATGATGTGCTAAGTGTACAATCTCCCATACGGTGAACAAGTCGCCAAAGTATTCCCCGTCGACGTTTTGACATTGAAGGGGAAACTTTTATGGTTGCTCCACAAGATGAGGATGAGCCAAGAAATATTAATGAGGCTCTGAAATGCCCTAGTAAGGAAAAATGGATTTATGCAATGAAAGAGGAAATGGAGTCAATAAAATCAAACCAAAGTTTGGGAATTGGTTGATCTTCCAAAAAGGACGCAGAGCTATTGGGAACAAGTGGGTTCTCAAAATAAAGCGAAAGGCTAATGGCTCGATAAAAAGGCATAAGGCTCGCCTTGTGGCGAAGGGGTATAATCAACAGGAAGGAATTGATTATGAAGATACATTTTCTCTTGTAGTGAGATTTACCTTGATTCGCATTATTCTGGCAATAGTGGCTAGTATGGATCTTGAGTTACATCAAATGGATGTAAAGACTGCTTTCCTTAATGGAGAATTAGATGAAGGAACATATATGAAACAACCTGCTGGTTTCATAGTGAAAGGCCAAGAAGAAAATGTATGTCGACTTTGGGGGTCGATATATGGCCTTAAGCAGTCGTCAAGACACTGATATATACGTTTTCATAATGTCATAATGGCATGACTTTACAATGATAGATGATGATCATTGTGTATATATCAAAATATCAAATGATCAATTTGTGATCATATCATTATATGTTGATGATATACTAATTGCCGGAAGTAATATGGAGTTTTGTCAATACTGTCAAAAGTTGGTTGTCTTCCAATTTTGAATTGAAGGATATGGGTGAGGCTGCATACATTCTTGGAGTTAAGATTTCGAGAGATCGTTCGAAGAGATCGTTGTCTCTTTCGCAAGAAACCTATATAAATAAGGTTCTTGAACGATTTCATATGCAAGACTGTAAACCCATAGACACTCCTATTGCAAAAGGTGAAGGATTGAGCCATAGACTGTGTCTAGGGACTCCACAAGAGAAGAAACAAATGATACATGTTCCTTATGCTAGTGCTGTTGGGAGTTTGATGTATGCTATGATGTGTACAACACCCGACATATGCTTTGCAGTTGGAATGGTGAGTAGATACCAATCCAATCCAAGTCAAGCACATTGGAAAGCCGTTAAGAGAATATTGAGGTATCTAAAAGGGACTGCTGATTATACGTTGAGTTATTAAGGAAAGGATCTGCAACTCAAAGGCTATTCTAATACTGATTGGGGAGGAGATTTAGATGAAAGAAAATCTATCTCTGGGTTTGTTTTCTTACCGAATAATGGCACCATATGTTGGAGCAGTAAGAAACAAAAGTGTATAGCCTTGTTCACAATGTAAGTTGAGTTCGTGGCATTATCAGCAGCAGTATAAGAAGGTGTTTGGCTTAAGAGATTTTTGGATCATTTCGGTGTTATTGGAAGTGCTGCAGATTCATTATTGGTTAACTGTGATAGCCAAGCAGCAAAAACCGTATACCAAAGATCCAAAATATCATGGCAAGACCGAACATATAGATACCAAGTATAATCCTGTCAAGGATATGGTTGCACGAAAAGATGTGAACTTAGAGTACATACTACGCATAGAATGGTAGCAAATCCTATGATAAAACCAATACCTAGATATGTGTTTTGTGGCCATATGAAATTTCTAGGATTGCGTAGAGACTGATGTACTGAATATTGTATTTTCCCTAAGTGTTCACAATTTGATGAATTTGTGTTTTCATCATTAATGCCTATGAATCTTTGTTTGATCTTTATGCATCTTAATGCTTAGTGCATTACTTTAAATTGAGAAGTATGTCGGACAGATATAAGATTAGCCCACTCACACGGGTAATCGCCTCTATTTACTGTGTGATAAATAGATATGAGACTGTTTTAAAGCTTATTATCTAGGTGATAATCGAGAGCTCAAGCTTAAAACACGTATGTCGCCTTAACTAGGTGTTAAGATGAGGATATAATACTTACTATGTCCGAAAGTAAAATACCCCACATATTTTACTTTATCTGTCTAAGATGCCAAATGTGAGTTCTGATGAATTTTGTGAATGAGTAGATACGTGAACTCAAGTTAGACATTGGGTATGTCTGAACTATCATCTGTACGGTATTGAAAGGTGTAGACATACGCTCCATGGGAAAGGAGTTAATACCGTAATACGTATTTCATACTACGTATACATGAGACGACCAATAAGAGTGGCAAAAGTTTGATCTCAACTTTTATGTCGTGTGAGACTCTTGAAGAAGAGAGTTTCTCAATTTCTTAGTCCCCTCATGACTCTTACTTATTCTCAAGATTTCTATTTAGTGTTTGCTATCTTAGGATGTTGCCAATGGTCATGAGTGATTCGATCTAATGGGGCATTTCTAGAAAAGCAAACTGGACTGAAATTGAGAGTTTGAAGGAAAGAGGAAGATCGATTTTGGAGAATCACATTGTAGTTTTGTATTCACCGGTTAACCAATTATGACTGTCTTTGTGATAATCATAATTGTGAATACAATATATATATCATTGTTTAGAAAAGATCAAGAGAGATATAAAATGTGATCGATCGATCTAGGGTACTGCATACTAAATCTACTCGGAGTGTGACGCCCATTATGAGCTGCTATATATTCCTAACAGATGTATAGCAACGAGCTCTCAAAGTATGCTGGTCGCACGGATTATTCACCGGTATGAATGTTGAAAAGAGGTAAAGAGAATACTGTTCGGCCCACCATGTGCAAGTGGGAGATTAAGGCTTTATTGGTATTGGGCTTAAGGCCCATCCGCCCAAGTTGGGCCCAGAAAGCCCGGCCCACGAGAATAGGGCACCTGGAAGGAGATAGGTATAAAAGGGAGGAGAGAGAGAGACATAACATCGGTTGGAACAATCAGTACGTACACTTCCTTTCTCCCGCGCACTCTCTCTCTCTCAAAAAGAAAAAGAAGAAACAGTAAGGCTTCGGCAATTTCTTCTTCCCTTCATTGCTTAATCAAATCGAACAGGACCGTTTCTCTTCCTCTTGTCGGCGTTGGTGTTTAATCTGTGGCTAACAAGGTACGCTCGAATCCGTGGTGTGCTTTACGATCGGTGATGCGTGTTTTTCCCGGGCTTCGTCTTCCGCATTGATTTAGGGGTTCGATTCGGTGTCGAATCCGGTTTTCGGGGATCAATCATTCCCAACACTATGTTACTGAATATTAAACCATTGTACGATATAAAATGATGTTGACGATTGTCGTTCTTTCATATTGGTCAATCCATCGTCGAAGTCGGGTGTATTGTATGCTACGATGAAATGCGTATTAGTATGACGAATTAGCCTATGATACGACCTCGCACTAGTATTTTATTGTAGAGGCAATAAAATATTTGAAGTGTAGGTACATTAAACGGAAGCCAATTACGAGGTATTACAAACGTATATAACAATAAGGTTTTGAAAAGCAGTAGCAACTTATGAGGGCGTCCTACCTTTTATCCTACCAAAAGAAAAAAGAAAAAAGAAAAAAATTGCATAAGTAAACCTGCATTGTTTATGAATTAGCAGGTGAGCCGTCGGCAGGGAAATGAGAAAATCAAGAACCTGCAATACTTGCCCGGAGGTCCCGATCAAAACCTTACAGCTTCATCCAAGTTGAGTAAATGTAGTTTCGATGTCTGAACTCGATGTCCTCTTTCTCTTCAGAATCACGGTGGAGACCATCAGATGCTACGGAGTTTGCGCGGGACCTCACATTGTCATCACGATAAATCTTGAATTGTTGATGAGATGTCCTTGGGGAAAAGTGAAAAAAAAAGTCCTAATCCTATTGTATTAATGCCAATTTAGTCCTAAACTTTTCAATTATACAAATTAAATTCTAAACTTTTGACGATCTGCTAGTATAGTCTATTTAACCAATTTTGACCGAAAATCACTAACATTAACATTGATTGTTCTATATGGCACGAACGGTGTTAATATGGACAAATTTTACAATTTTTAAAATATTTTTTTCTTTTTTTCCTTTCTATGTTTATTTTCACAATTCCGAGTCAACAAGCCTTTGTTTGGTTGATGGCCGCCTCACTCTCACTAAGATCTAGAGAGGGCCATAACACCCTCACTAGCCACGGGCGAGGGGCTCATGGCTCTCACCCTTGGCCAACGAGGGCATTGTGGCCCTCTCTGGCCAACAAGAGAGGTCATAGCTCTCTCCTAGATTTGGTCGAGGGCCCAATGCCCTAGCCTATGGTGGGCAAGGGCGCAAAGGTCCTTAGCCAGACCTTGCCTATAGCCAGCGAAGGTCTGCCCACTTTTAGTTTTAAAAAAAAAAAAAAAAGAAAGGAAATTAAACAACAAATAAAAAAGTACTAAAAATTCATAAAAATTTTAAAAAGATAACAAAATGATCAACCTTAGCATTGGTCATGCTATATATGATAGTTGATGTCTATGTCAATGATTTTTGGTCAAAATTGATTGAATGGATTCTTTTGGCAAATCGTCAGAAAATTTAGAACTCAATTGATACAACTGAAAATTTAAAGACTTAATTAACACAAGTACAATAGGTTTAAGATTTTTTGATATTTTTACAGATGTTGTTACTGTTGAAGGGCTTTGGGATTCCATCTCGAATTACTTCGAAGAGGCACATTGGGTTTGTTCTCTTCCTTTGACCAAGCGTAATCCTGCCTGCAAGTTTCCGATAGATCATAGAACACAAAGCTCAGAAAAAGAAGGTCCAAAACAATAGGAGAATGCAATGGCCAGAAACATTTCCTTCCCTTTAATTTGCTTTATTCTGTCCAAATCAATATGGGCTGGAACCATAGAAGGTTTCGCTAGCAAAGGTCATGCCACCTGACCACTTAACCAAAAAGATAGAAGAGAGTGCTTGCACTGAGCTTGAAATAGTGGTTTATGCAAAAATAAGAAGTTTTTCTACTTTTGTTCCTATAATTTCATGTTTTATGTAATCATGTCACTGATTTTCATTTTTTCATTTTTTCATTTTTTTTAGTTTTTGGTTTAATGTCTCCGAACTTTTAACTTTTCTAATTAGTTCATATTTGCATAAGTTGTCTAATCAAGTGTCCATGGCATTAAATTTGACCAAATCCAGCTGACTTGACGGTGGGATATCTCTGGAGCGTGAGATCTATAACAATTTGCTAACATGGACTCTATCGTGGAAAATAAAAGACAAGAGTTCTTTTCTTATTCTCTTCTCTTCTTATTTCCCATGGTAGCGTCCATTTGGGTGCAACGTTGGCAAGTTATGCCAACAGCACATTTCCACGTCATCCGATAGCCGCATCAGCTAGATTTGACCGCACTTCATGTTGGACGCATTTCGTTAGATAATTTGTGCAGGCATAAATGAATGATTAGAAAAATTAAAATGCACGGATTTTTTTGTTTTGAAAGCAATAAAGTGCATGGACAAAAAGTAGTCTTTTTTTCCAAATATAAAACCCTAATCTAGAGTTGGTTGAGTTCACCAACCTCAATAGGTTCATTGTTTTTCTTCCATCCACATCCAACTGGTGAACGTTTCAATTTTGAATTTTATCGTGTCATATTCTTGATCAAAATACGCTATTCTTGAAATTGGTAAAAATAGTTATCATGGCAGAAGAACATATACAACTGGCGAATATTTCACTTTTGAATTTTATTGTGTCCTATTCTTGATCAAGATATGCTATTCTTGAATTTTCAATTGGTAAAATCAATTATCATGGTGGAAGAACTTTAAGAATTTTATGATTACTGTTAATCGTTTTAAAAGTTTAAGTTATTAGATGAATATGTGATTTAATATTTAAATATTCTAACATTTTTCCTCACACACATGGGTTAGACTTTGGCCTAAGCCTAAAACGTTGAAATATGCAATTGGGGAGGCAAATATAGGTCTAAAATGATTTAAACTCAGAATTTTTTACTCTAATTTCATGTGAGATTTTCTTAAAGACTAGCTTATGCATGAGGGAGCGTGTCAAAATATTTGAATATTCTAACAAGAACATTAATAGCCGAAGAATTTTCAGAAAACAATTGAGATTTGTGTGATTCAAAAGCCATCGCTCCCCTAGGAAAACGGATCTGGAGGCAACGTGGGAAAACCCCTGAAAATAAAATAAAATTCTGCATTCGTTGTAAAGCGTGTATCTACATGATGCCACTCACCCTATAAAGGAAGTGGGAATAACACTGAGCAAATTACGAACATAGGATTAATGAAGATGAAATGAACCATATGTAACTAGGACAGAGACACTATATTCTTAGAGAACCCAATGAGTGAATCACTCCCACTTGCATTGAATCCTGTGCGTGTGCCTAAAATCACGCTTGAGCACCAAACTCCCATCCAATCTTGTCATAACAAAGCTCTCCACCAAGACATAGCAACCGAATCTCTTCCACTTCCTGTCACCTTTGAACTCTTCCACTCTCTCCACTCTCACTTCTCTTCCTGATCCACCATCACCATGAGCCCACCCTCCTTCCCTCATCACCCACTTCATCTTCTCAGCAATGGCCTCACTCACCCCCAATCTGATTCCTCTCCGTACCTTGAACCACACAAAGCCATCACTAGTCCCATCATCATCCTTCACTGCTCTCAGGCCGAAGACCGAAGCCTCCTCCTTTGTCAAAGCCACATCTACCCTGGCCTTATTATTGTCCTCGTTGTTCACATTATTCTCACACGTGTGAAGCTCCTCCCACTTTTGCTCAAGTACCATCTTGTAGAACATCGACTTCTTCATTTGGTGCTTGGTCTCGACACCTTCATCCCTAACAAAAACACATGGGCAATACCATTTGCCCACAACAATAGGAGCAGAAGCTGGATGATTGCCTGAGATTGGGAAAGTGAAGTCGGGGAGGCGGGCTCTCAGAGTCATGTCAAGGCCTAAGGCCTCTTCTAAGTGAGGTCGGAGAGAGTCCGAGGTCTGAACTTGCCACGATTTCTTCCGTAGGTACCTCGGAGGAAAGCCATCTGGAGCCACTGATTCAGCAAAGAAGCTTCGGCTGTTGTGACGGTGAATCTGGAACACTTGGTATGTGTCTCTGGGGTCAAAATGACTCGGTCTGGTATCTTTGATGGATGTGCCGCAACAAGTTGGTTCTATGTCCCCATCCCTCGAACATATGCATGATTTCCTGCAGAAATATCAAGGTTGGTGGTCAGTGATCAAGCAAATTGATGCAGGCAAGACCGTGATATGATAATGGTTCGTCAGTAACCTTTTGATGCAGGCAAGACCGTGATATGATAATGGTTCGTCAGTAACCTTTCTTTTTCTTTTTTCCCTCTTTTTGGTGAACAAGGATGGTTCTTTATCTTATCTATCGAACATTTGAAGAAGAGAAGGCGTTGTAATTGAAAGAAACTTGGAGTCAGTAGACTTGATTGACACCTAACCTCTGGATTAATCAAGGCTTGTGTGGATATCAGAATGTAACAGATGAATAAGCAGTAATTTGGATTCAATTGCAACAAAAGTAGTTTAATATAACATAGATGGTATCTCTTTTTGTTTCTGTGACTATAATTGGTCAAGAGAAATTAGCGCATATTGCATATCCGAAGAACATGTTGAGGGCAAACTGTAGTTAAAACTATACACATACCCTCGGTATTTGCCCTCCGCAGTTATGACATAATAGATGTTCGACGAGAGAGGCCTATCGAGTGCCGGAATGAACCAGAGCTTGGTTGCGGAGTCTTCAGGTAATGACTGGAAGAATAGGACCCTGTCCTGAGGAAATGGAAGCTTCGTGACCGACCTGCTCTCGTACCCGCAGCAATTCGTGTTCTCTGCTTCTGCTTCCACGTCCGTGATCACCAGGTAGCCTGAAAATGGACCTTCATTTGGTAACTCCTCAAGAGCGCTCGTTGACTTCCTGCATGCAGACAGAGGCCGAGTCGCATACATCTCTCTCTCTCTCTCTCTCTCTCTCTCTCTCTCTCGCTGATGGTGGCGATATTTTACTATGCCATTTATACGACAATTGAGAATACTGTTGCACCAGTTCTTGATTGAGAGAATGGAAATTTACTTTAAAGAAGGCCAAATATGACATATATATTTTGTATTTGCTGAATCGTTTTAAGGGTAGAATGAGATGGATATAATGCATTTCTTTAGTGATCACTCGTGCATTTCTTTTGAGCAAATTAAGATTATGTATCGGATTTTTTTATCATGCGCGGTAATGCATTGGTAATGCATCTCTTTCTATTTGATTGCGGTGAATTTTAGACATGACTTTAATATTGAAACCACCAAAAAAAAAAAAAAAAAACATGAGAAGACTACTGCATGATTCTTGGTTGAGAGAGCGGAAATTTATTTTAAAGAGGGCCGAGTATGACCAATTGTTTATATCTGTTGAATAGTTCCAAGGGTTGAATCAAATGGACATAATGCATTTCTTTAGTGACTACTTGTGCATTTCTTTTGAGCAAAATTGGAAGTACTCATCCGATTTCATATCATGCATTACCCGTAAGATAAATGTGTTTTGTTTACTGAAAATTTCTTGTCACTAGAAAATGTTTTTGATAAATTCACGTTCAAAGAAAGGAAACCATTCTCTAGTGTTTGTTTGTAGGGAAAACAAGTTGAAAAACTTGGTTTCGATAATTCACTAAATGGCATATGATAATAAATAAACTAAAATCAAGATCTGCTTTGTTTATTTATTCTGTAATTCATCAAAATAGCAGGACTTACAAAAATTATGAAATTTTATCCAAAAAAATGTTGTATATGATGGTCTTTAGGGAATGTGGATGAATATAAGCACTAAGGAAATTTATTATGAAGATAGTAGACAAGATTATCGAGAGAACATATGAGACTTGCTGGGAAAAAAATTTACGAGAGATAGAGATCGAAGAGGCAAATAATAACAATCAAGGAATATAGATTTCTTTCTTACTAAATCAAAAAGCCATAATCCCCAATCTAAGCTTATTGTTTTCAATTCATAGAAAACATTTTTTTTCAATTAACTAATTTTCTATTATTAATAATGGAAACTCCAAAAATAATTTCTCGATCGTGCAACGGCTTACGCTATGCATTTTTATGGCTTGCATCAAATTCCATGCCTATTTACTTTGTCAGAGCCGAACACTATGTATTATCTAATGATTGTTCATGCAATCACGTAAACCCTAAGATCAAAATAGAAATTGAAATCTTAACGTAAAAAATAAAAAAATCAAAAATCGAATTTCGGAATCGGCAACGAGAAGCATCGCCTCGAGAACACAAGGATTGAGGTCACATTTGAACGGGGCGGACGGAGAACGATTCAAAAGTCAACTGCTGGACAAAAAAGACAAGGAGACAAATCGGAAATCCGGAATTCAAGACTGTGAAATCCGAGATAACGCCAAAGCGGCTCGAGAAGCGACGCATTCAATGACCGTCTTATCTTTTAGAGAGAGAGAGAGAGAGAGCAACGTGCGCTGGTCAATATTAAACTGTGTGTCTGCTTATTAGAAGAAGACCGCGGGAGAAGGATCAGCTGCCTCCGAGCGTACGGTGGGGACGCATTCGATGCCGTCTGGTCTTCTAGAGAGAGAGGGAGGGAGGGAGAATGCAACGGGTGAGAGAGAGGTGGAAACGACAAGAGGACTACCAAGAAGAAGGCGAAGTCCCGAGACGGAGATGGGGGGAAGGAGTCGTGGAGCGATCGCGACAAAATAACACAGAATAATGTTAAGCGGAGATGATCAACGGACGGGTTCGAATAGCTTCCAATAAAGTCTGAAATATCGTCCGGTCCCGCCCATCAAGAGAAATGATACATATGTAAGAATCATGCGGGTTGGGCGGGCTTAGAATATCTGATCAGCTTCCTGAAATTCAAGGAGGGTGACTTTGTCTGCGCATTATCTGCACATCGGAGAAAAGAGAGGAGAGACTACGGAAGAAAAATGAAACCTATCATCATTTAATAATCACATGAAAGACATATATGATTAATAGTCCTAATTAGCCAAGTCACAAAATCAATCCTATTTTATATAGTTTAGAAATCTTGTTGTTCTTTATAATTAACAATCACATCAAAGAATTGTTTCCTAAACTTTTTTATATGGATACTATTTTTCAGTTAGCTCTTTGAAAGATTCCCATAATCTCTTTCAATAAATTATAACACAATAGATGGCTGTTAGTGGTCGTAAATTTACCCATTATGTAGATAGTTTATTGCTCATTTTGAATTGGGGGCAAAAGGTCATCCCGTTTATATTCACGCGTTCGTCACATTTTGATGGAAAAATGGGAATAAAATGCTGCTTTAGAGGCATAAAATGCAACTTTTTAAATTTCAATTTTCAAACTGCATCAGGTTAATATGATATTTCTCTTGTTTCCTTAATCGTCTCTTCTAAATCATCCCGTTGTCAGGAAAGAGGTTTTTGCCACCCCCGATCAGTGATGCAAAATGAGCCATTACTCTTTTTGACTGTACGTTGTCATTCCTATATAACATCTTTTGCCAAGCATAGAAGAAAACCAAACGATGCACGAGTAGGATTAGTTTGGACAGTTCATGCCTAGATCAAATTCGATGAATTTCTAACGTTGATGTAGTGGATTTAACATTAGTTGTGTATTGCGTGTCAGGGATCAATATAAGGGAATCCATTGCGGAAAAAAAAATCCTCATTTTGGATCTCTTTTTCTCAGATTATTTGTTTCTTTTGTTGGTGTATATGATCACATTTTCCGATTATCATAACATTTGTACAAAAATTAACATTCTGATCCAGAATTGCGCACTTGAAGGAATTATATGCGAAAGGAGTTATGTTGGGTTTAATGGCCTGAATGTATATAGGTGGACGTAACTACAAGATGCAATAACCCTTTTTGAGTTCTCTGATTGTAAATATATGCATGCGCTTTAATTTTATTTTTATTGAGAATATACAGGAATAGTTAAAATAGTGGATGGGGGTGTAGCAGGAAAATTGTCCAAAAACATATAAATTTATTGCACTTTTACCAAATTAGTTATAAACATTTTAATTGTGATAATTGTGTCCTATAAATTTTCACATTTTGTCAATTGAATTCATCCAATCAATTTTTGCTTAAAATCACTGTTGTGAACATTAGTCATCTGACATGACATGATCGAGTTAACGTGAACAAATTTTAATAATTTTTTTTAATTTTTTAAATTATTTTCTCCTCCTTTTCTTCTTCATTTTTTTCATTTTTTTCTATTTCTCTCTTTCTTTCTTTTTTTTGTTCCCTTTTTGCCTTTGCCAAGCCTTGTTGATGGCCAACAGACATGGACCACCCTCACTTGGGCTACTGGCAAGGGCAAACTTTACTAACCCAAGCCTGGGCATCCCTTGCCTGAGGCAAGTGGCCATCAATGAGGCATGGCAATGGTTGATAGAGGGAAAAAAAAAAAAAAAAGGAGAAAAATAAAGAAAAATAAGGAAATAAGGAAAAGAGAAGAAAAGAAAAAAGGAAAAAAATTAATAAATTGATTAAATATCAAAATATCATTAAAAATTATCCACGTCAATACCGATCATGCTTTATATGACGATTAGGGTCCCATGTCAGCAATGTACTTGTGTCTTTATGTCATTATATATATATATATATATATATATATATATATATATATATATATATATATATTAAGTGCAAGGGACGTATGCCTAATTTGGTTGACAAGGACCCTGACCGTCAACTTGTTTTTGGAACTTATCAAATTGATAGATTATTAAAGGGAAGATATTGAGAAGAAAGTCTTAAAAAAAAAATCTTTAGAGTGCAAGGGACTTATGCCTAGTTTCGCGCGACCCGCCAACTTGCTGAGAGAGGCCTATCGAGTGCCGGAAATGGAAGCTTCCTGATCCATGCAATCTCGTACTCGCAGCAATTCGTGTTCTCTGCTTCTGCTTCCACGTCCGTGATCACCAGGTAGCCTGAAAATGGACCTTCATTTGGTAACTCCTCAAGAGCGCTCGTTGACTTCCTGCATGCAGACAGAGGCCGAGTCGCGTACATCTCTCTCTCTCTCTCTCTCTCTCTCTCTCTCTCTCTCTCTCTCTCTCTCTCACCAGGTAGCCTGAAAATGGACCTTCATTTGGTAACTCCTCAAGAGCGCTCGTTGACTTCCTGCATGCCGACAGAGGCTGAGTCGCGTACATCTCTCTCTCTCTCTCTCTCTCTCTCTCTCTCTCTCTCTCTCTCTCTCTCTCTCTCTCTCTCTCTCTCTCTCTCTCTCTCTCTCTCTCTCTCGCTGATGATGGTGATTTTTTACTATGCCATTTATACGACAATTGAAAGACTATTGCACCAGTTCTTGATTGAGAGAATGGAAATTTACTTTAATGAAGGCCGAATATGACATATATATTTTCTATTTGTTCAATCGTTTTAAAGGTAGAATGAAATGGACATAAAGCATTTCTTTAGTGATCACTCGTGCATTTCTTTTGACCAAATTGAGATTATGTATCGGATTTTTGTATCACGCGTGGTAATGCATCGGTAATGCATCTTTTTCTATTTGATTGCGGTGAGTTTTAGCCATGACTTTAATATTGAAACCACCAAAATAAAAATAAAAATGAGAAGACTACTGCACGATCCTTGGTTGAGAGAGCGGAAATTTATTTTAAAGAGGGCCGAGCATGACCAATCATTTATATTTGTTGAATAGTTCCAAGGGTTGAATCAAATGGACATAATGCATTTCTTTAGTGACTACTTGTGCATTTCTTTTGAGCAAAATTAGAAGTACTCATCCGATTCCGTATCATGCATTACCCATAAGATAAATGTGTTTGGTTTACTAAAAATTTCTTGTCACTAGAAAATGTTTTCAATAAATTCACTTTCAGAGAAAGCAAACCATTCTTTAGTGTTTGTTTGTGGGGAAAACAAGTTGAAAAAGTTGGTTTCCATAATTCACAAAATGGCATATGATAATAAATAAACTAAAATCAAGATCTACTTTGTTTATTCTGTAATTCATCAACATAGCAGGACTTAGGAAAATTATGAAATTTTATCCAAAAAAACGTTGTATATGATGGTCTTTTGGGAATGTGGAAGAATATAAATTTATTATGAAGAGTAGACAAGATTATTGAGAGAACATATGAGACTTGCTGGGAAAAAAATTGATAAGAGATAGAGATCGAAGAAGGCAAATAATAACAATCAAGGAAATAAGATTTCTTTCTTGCTAAATCAAAAGTCATATTCCCCAATCTAAGCTTATTATTTTCAATTCATAGTTAACTTTCCAGATTTCTCTTTGTCCCCTCCTCTACATCCTTTTCAGCGCGATCTACAACATTGGCCTTTTCTAGAGTATTGTTGTCGGCTAATATGAGTCCCACCATCACCAACACCACTATCATAGCCATGTTGGATCCATCATCACCCACGACAAGAGTAGGATCAAGTGTAGTAAAATTTTCACCATGCCTCTCTACTTTAGCGTAATCTTTAAACCACACATCGCAACCGTAGGATTGTATAGCAAAAGAGAATATATCACACAATACGACTTTAGATTTTACACCAAAACTGAGTAAACCACACATCACAACACAATGCTCAATAAGTGATCATGCCCGTCATTCATCCAATTGGAGTAATTTTTAGATTTATATCTTAAATTAGGAATTTCTCACGAAGTCTGATTCTTGAATTGTAGAGCTTTGAAATTTCATGGAAATGGTGGATTTTATTATTATACAACTGTGGGGTTTGATGGGTGTCATTTTGGTGCGATGAGAGTCGTTTTGGTGTAACGGCCCCACAATCTTTCAATGCACATTATTCATCATGTGTAGGAAATTTCAAAATTTTATTTCGGGTAAATCATAAGCTCAAATCAAGTTTTGTAAAATCTTATGGCTTCACAACACCATTGACTATCATTTGCATGAAATTCCGTAATTCAACAACTCAAAAATCAGACTTTGCGATTCCAATCTCACATAATTCCGAATTTAAGCCTAACCGAAAAAAAACTAGTCCAATTGGAAGAACGAGAGACATGGGCAATTATTGGGCGTTATGTTACATGTTGAATCGGCTTGGTGAGGCGTTTGTAATGAGCACACACAAAACGAAACTTGAGTGCAAAACTTGATCACATCATAATTCTCTCTACCAAATCTCATTTCAAACATACTTATAGTCAATAGAAACCCTTCAATATATTACTAAAACAACTTGACCGACTCAAAATCAAGTCGAAAACTGATGAAATATGACCCCATAGTCTTTGGATGCACACTATTCATCACGTGTGGAAAATTTTAAGATTTTGTTTTGGACAAACTGTATGATCAAATCAAGTTTTGTAAAATCTTACGACTCTACAATACCATAAACTGTAATTTTCATGAAATTCCATAACTTAACAATTCAAAAATTGGACTTCGCAGCTCGAATCTCAGATAATTCCAAATTAAAACATAACTTCCAAAACTATTTTAATTGGAAGAATGGAGGCGTGAGCACATTCTGGTATTACGTTACTTAGTTGAGTCGGTTTGATGAGCCGTTCATAGCAAGCACACACGAAATCCCTCTTTTCATGGATTATGAGATTGTTGGCTCGTTTGAAAACATCAACATTGGCCTCATTGGCCTCTTTGTACTCCTCCTCACCAACCTCGTCATTATCTTCATCACTAATGGACTCTTCCTTCTCGTCCTCCTCCCTATTCTTCACAAATGAAATACCACTACTATGGCCAAGTAGGTGCAGCAGCACCATCATTAGCAACTTGCGTCTCATTATGCTCACTCTACTCATCGAGAGATGAAACCAATGAGGGGAACATTCATTGAAAGCAAGCCAATATATTTGGGGGTCAAATATGCCGATGTATAAAATCTTATACCCAATGTGACATTCATTACATGGAAAAGAAAAGCAGTAATGGGGCTTTAAAAGCCACAAGCTCATCTAATA